>CANTUV010000035.1:38445000-39070000 GCA_947685225.1 Garcia nutans
TGAATAGGGTGTTTAGGCCCTATTTGGATCAGTTTGTAGTGGTCTTCATTGATGATATACTGGTGTATTCGCGGAATGAAGAGGAGCATGATATGCATCTGCGGATTGTGTTGCAGATTTTGAGAGAGAATCAGTTATTTGCCAAATTGTCGAAGTGTGAGTTCTGGTTGGATCAAGTTGCTTTTCTCGGACATATTGTTTCTGCAGAAGGCATCAGAGTTGATCCGAGCAAAGTTGAAGCCATTTTAAATTGGAGTCCACCCAAGTCTGTGACAGAGATTAGAAGTTTTCTGGGTTTAGCAGGCTATTACCGACGGTTTGTGAAAGGGTTTTCTTTGATAGCTACTCCACTCACCAGATTACTTCGAAAGGGAGTGAGATTTGTGTGGACAGATCAGTGTCAGGCTAGTTTTGAGCAATTGAGAGAGTTGTTGACTCAAGCGCCTGTTCTTACTTTACCTGTTGAAGGCAAACCATATGTGATCTACAGTGATGCTTCACATAGAGGTTTGGGGTGTGTATTGATGCAGGAAGGGAAAGTTATAGCTTATGCATCTCGACAGTTGAAACCGCATGAGCTTAACTATCCGACCCATGATTTAGAATTGGCTGCCATTGTGTTTGCATTAAAGATTTGGCGCCACTATCTGTTTGGGGAGAAATGTTTCATCTACACTGATCACAAGAGTTTGAAGTATTTGGGTGTCCAGAAAGAACTCAATCTTCGTCAGAGGAGATGGTTAGAATTGATTAAAGACTACGACTGCTTGATTGACTATCATCCAGGTAAAGCAAATGTTGTTGCTGATGCCTTGAGTCGGAAGTCTTTAGCTGGTTTAACTGTTTACTCGCTCTCGTTGCTTGTTGAGTTGAGAGCATTGCATGCCAGTTTTGTACCTTGTGTTGATGGTGCATTATTGGCACAGTTGCAATTAAAGCCGATTTTGTTAGATCAGATCAAAGAAGCTCAGTTGGCCGATAAGAAGATTCAGAAGATTTTTTCAGATTGCAAGAATGGGAAGACTAGAGATTTTGTTGTGAAAGATGATGGGAGTCTCTGGTTTAAGAACCGATTGTGTGTACCCGATGATGCTGATTTGAAAAGAGTCATTTTAGAAGAAGCTCATCAGTCAATGTTTGCTATGCATCCGGGTAATACGAAGATGTATCATGATTTGAGACAGCATTATTGGTGGATGGGTTTGAAGAGAGACATTGCTGAGTTTGTATCGAAATGTCTCACTTGTCAGAAGGTTAAAGCAGAGCATCAAGTTCCAACCGGGTTGCTTCAACCATTGTCAGTGCCAGAATGGAAGTGGGAAAGAGTGACAATGGATTTTGTGTCTGGTTTGCCATTGACACAAAAGAAGCATGATGCTATATGGGTGATTGTGGATAGATTGACTAAGACAGCTCATTTCCTTCCGGTTCGAATGGATTACTCTTTGGAGAGATTGGCTGAGCTGTATATCCATGAGATTGTGAAACTGCATGGTGTTCCAACTTCTTTAGTGTCTGATAGAGATCCCAGGTTTACTTCCAGATTTTGGAAGAGTTTGCATAGTGCTTTAGGTTCTCGACTGCACTTCAGCACTGCTTTTCATCCACAGACGGATGGACAGTCAGAGAGGGTGATACAGATTATTGAGGACATGTTGAGAAGCTGTGTCATCGATTTCTCTGGAAGTTGGGATAGGTTTTTACCTCTTGTGGAGTTTGCTTACAACAACAGTCACCAATCCAGCATTGGTATGGCACCGTTTGAAGCATTGTATGGCAGACGGTGTAGGACACCTCTTTGTTGGAATGAGCTTGGAGATAATAAGTTGGTTGGTCCTGATTTGATTCAAGAAACTGAAGATAAAGTAAAGTTGATTCGAGGCAGGTTAAAAGCAGCTTCAGACCGACAGAAGTCTTATGCAGATCTAAAAAGGAGAGATATAGAGTTTGATGTTGGAGATAAGGTATTTCTGAAAGTGTCTCCTTGGAAGAAAATTTTGAGGTTCGGTCGGAAAGGAAAATTGAGTCCTCGTTTCATTGGGCCGTATGAAGTGTTAGAAAGAGTTGGGCCAGTGGCGTATCGACTTGCTTTGCCACCTGAGTTGGATCGTATTCATAATGTATTCCATGTTTCTATGTTGAGGAGATATAGGTCGGATCCATCTCATGTGTTGCCATTTGAGTCTATTGAAGTGAGCCCAGATTTGACATTTGAAGAGGAACCAGTTGCTATCTTGGCACGAGAAGTGAAAGAGTTAAGGAACAAGAGAGTGCCATTGGTGAAGATTCTTTGGAAGAATCATGCAAAAGAAGAAGCGACTTGGGAAAGTGAGCATACCATGCGAGAGCAGTATCCGCAATTGTTTCAGCTTTGATATCAGGTAATTTCGAGGACGAAATTTTCTTTTTAGAGGGGGAGAATTGTAATATCCTCATTTATGCCCTAGAAGTTTTGAGTATGTTGTTGTTATTGTGGTTGTTGATATATATATTGGGAAGTGAATGTTTGTGCATATATGTGTTAAATTGTAAGAGAAAAGAAATGGGAAGAGAATGTATATGTATATGTGTTTTGGAGAAGAAATTTAGGGTTTAGAGACAAATGTATATGTTGTTTATATGATGATATAATTAACATATACATTGGTCAAATGAAGAGTCAAGGTGATGGTTAAGTGGAAGAAGATATTTTTGGTTGTTAATGAAATTACTATAAAGGGCTTATATGAGACAAAGAGTTAGTTATATGGTTAAGGGTGTTTTGGTAATTTTCCTTGTAAGATGCATGGTGGAGATTAAAAGAAGAAAAGGTGTTTGACTTGTGCATTTTCTTCTTTCTTTCTTGAAGTGGCCGGATTCTCCATAGACAAAGAGAGAAAGAGAGGTGATCTTGAGGTTTGAAGCATTTTGAAGAAGGAAGCAAGGGTTTTGGTTAAAGATTTGTGGATTTCTTCATTTGAGGTAAGATCTTTTCTTTAATTTCTTCAATTCTTTTGAAGTGGTGTGAGAAAGGAATTAGGGTTTGTTGGTTTGATGATGAGAAGTTGAGTTGGTGAAGGTGTTGGAAGTGATTGTGTTGAGTAAGAGTTGTGTTTAGTGAAATTGTTTCTGTTTTACAATTAGTAAAGGCTGTGATTTGTATGATTTTTAATTAATTATAGAAAAATGTTCTTGAAGTGAATTTTTGATATGTTGTGCCTCTATGAGTGTAGAATGACTGAAAAATATGTTGATTCGATTTTGGAATGGTTATGAGTTTAGAAAGATTATTTTTATTAGACCTGTTCCAGCAGGTATCTTAACTGAGACAGCTATACTTCGGGATTTTTAATAAAATGTAGAAAAATCATATCCAATCGAATTTTGGATATGTTGTTGCTTAGTGAGTCTAGTATTTGAGAAAAATAATTTGGAACCACGTTGATTGAATTTGATTTATGGAATTCACAAAGTTCAGAACTGCTGCCAGGATGCAGGGCAATTGGGGCAGTCTGGTTAGGTGAACTATTTGACCAAGATTTTGTGTTCAGTTTGATCTGAAATTTTAAAGGAATGATTTTTAGATACAAAACTAAATTCTGTAAAAATTTTAGAATTTTTAGTCAAGTAGATTATTTTATACAATTTTTCAAAATAAGGATAAAATGGAGTTTAAAACCAGAATGTACTATTCATATGAATCATATCAATTGTTCTTTGCCCTAATTGCATTGTTGAGATTGAACAATGTTATGTTATGCATTGTGAATGGTTATGTGTTTCATGAATAATATACATTGAAATTGAAATGATAATTCAAATAAGACATGATATGAGGCAATGCCATTGTGATTGGCTATGATGATGATATTGAAAGAAAGAAGGCATGTTTGCCTAAATGTGATGAGAATTTGAGAATGGAAATGGTAACTATATAATAAATGAATTGTTTGTTTAATATGTTATTCAGTTTCAGAGTTCTGGATTTGGGTGGCATGCCTAAGAAATGATAAAAGGTAACAGTCTTGCCGGGTTGAGGATCTCCTCATATGTGTTGAGTTGATGATCCAAGAGACTGGGTCTGTTACACTATGAGATATATGATTTGTAACAGTCTTGCCGGGTTGAGGATCTCCTCATATGTGTTGAGTTGATGATCCAAGAGACTGGGTCTGTTACACTATGAGATATATGATTTGTAACAGTCTTGCCGGGTTGAGGATCTCCTCATATGTGTTGAGTTGATGATCCAAGAGACTGGGTCTGTTACACTATCCATGGATAGAGATACATGTATATACATTGCCTACGGGCGTGATTATTGTGACTATGAACCAAAGCAGTAACTCTGAACTCTGAATATCATATTAAATACTTGTTGGGCCCATAGGTGTCAGGGTTATATGAATGTCCTAAATAATGTTATGAGTTAATGAAATGAGATGTTGGTTATTGAGTATGATTGATTAATGTTGAATGTGGAAAGATGTTGAAATGTGGTATGCTCATATGACTATGATTTGTGAAATGCATAATTATGTGGTTAACTTTATATTTATGATATTGATCTTATCAATAACATATGTGGCATTGCATTACATTAAAGCATACCATTAGCATGTTTTATCTTACTAAGCCGTTGGCTTAGCGCGAATGTGATTCTTCGCGCAGGTGACAAGGAAGAACCAGAGAGTTCCTCTAGGCCGAGTCGAGCCTAGATTTTGAAGAGTGAATAGTGGGCTTTAAGATCGAAGACTGACTGCCAAACATGTATAAATTTTATGTGTTGTAAAACTTGAGTTTTGATGTATATGAATTTGTAAATATTGTTACTTTCCGTTGCATAGTGAACAAAGATTTTATCTGCTGTATTTCATAATAAACCTTTACTTTATTTTGTACTAGAAGTGTAAATCCTTTTTGCAGGTTGTAGTTGAGGTTATAAGGGGGATTTATTGGAAGTGTACTGAGAATGATTTTGTTTGCATTGGTTTGTGTAAAAATGTTTTCAAAAATTAGAAAAAAACCAGTTTTGTCGACACTTGGGATTGAATTTTTAGGCAAAACTATGGCAAAATTTCTATAAAAATCGGAACAAAAATTTGACTAAGTAAAAGTGGTAGCAACATTAGGATAGGGTGGCGCCTCTACTCAGCTTACACACGTAGGTCGGGAAGGGGTGTTACAGGCAGTCCGAGAGGGTGATACAGATTATCGAGGATATGTTGAGAAGTTGTGTCATTGATTTTTCTAGAAGTTGGGACAGATTTTTATCACTTGTGGAATTTGCTTACAACAATAGTCATCAATCCAGTATTGGAATGGCACCATTTGAGGCATTGTATGGGAGAAGATGTAGAAAGCCTTTTATGTTGGAATGAAATGGGAGAGGACAAGATAATTGGTCCTGATTTGATTAAAGAAACTGAAGAAAAAGTGAAGATGATTTGGGATCGGTTAAAAGCAGCTTCAGATCGGCAGAAATCTTATTCGGATCTAAAGAGGAGAGACATAGAGTATTATGTGGGAGATAAAGTATTTCTCAAAGTGTCTCCTTAGAAAAAGATATTGAGATTTGGTCGAAAAGGGAAGCTGAGTCCTCGTTTCATTGGACCATATGAAGTTTTAGAAAGAGAAGAACCAGTTGCTATTTTAGCATATGGGATGAAAGAGTTGAGACATAAGGAAGTGCCAATTGTGAAGGTTCTTTGGAAGAATCATGGTAGAGAAGAATCAACTTGGGAGAGTGAGCAAGCAATGCGAGATCAGTATCCTCAGTTGTTTCGGACTTGATACCAGGTAATTTCAAGGACGAAATTTCTTTTTAGAGGGGGAGAATTGTAATATCCCAAAGTGTGCCCTAGAAGTTTTGATATAATTGTTGTTCTTTTTGGATTATGTGTATATGTTAATTTGTAAAGAGAAGAGAAAAGAAGTGAAGAGAGTGTATATGTTGTGTATATGAAAATATATACAACATATACACAAGTCAATGAGAAAGTCAAAGGAAGAGATTAATTATTATTAATTGTGTTTAAAGAATTAACTAATATTAAGTGGGATTAGAGTTAGTGGAAGTGGAAGATGATATTTTGATTATTTTATATTAAATGCTTGGATGAGAGGGTTTTAAGGAAAAAGAGTTGACTTTGCTTTCTTTGGTTTTCTTTCTTTTCTTCTTCCTTCGTGGCTTTCTTTCATTTCTTTTCCTTCTCTTTTCCTTTCCTTTTGTTGTTCGGCCATCAAAGAAACAAGAGAGCAAGAGAGAGATTTGATCTTCCAAGTTCAAGATTGAAGGAAGTTTTCAAGAGATCAAGTTAGAGATTTAAGAGTTTCTTCATCCTTGGTAAGTCCTTCCACTTGATTCTTTAATTTCTTTGGGTTTGTGAGTTGAAGTTGTGATGGATAGGTGTTTGGTTTGATTGTGTTGTTTTTAAGAGTATTTGGTTTAATTGATTTTGGATTTTGACGTTGGATTAAAGGAAAGAGTAAGTTTGTTGGTGAAGATAGTGTTGTGGTGGTGTTTAGGGTTTGTGATGATATTGATGATTTGTGGTTAATGTATATTTTGTCTTGTTTTGGTGTTTTTGCAAGTTTGAGATGGTTTTTGGATGTGTGTAGTTAAGTTTATTTGAAGTGGATGTTGGTGGAAGAAGTGATTTGTTGGGTGTTCTGTTGTTTTGGCCGGAATCTGGGTTTTTGGCCTGACACGCCCACGAGCACGTCCAGGTCTTTAGGCATGTAAATAGTTCTGTGTGGCAGTAGGATTGACACGGCCAGTAACACGCCCGTGTTATTGAACGTGTCATAGCCACAGTGTTATTGAGGAATTGACACGGCCATGAGCACGCTCATGTTGTTAGACGTGTCAATGTTTCAGAGAGGCAGAATGTATTACACGCCCAGTGACACGCCCGTGGTTCTGAGCGTGTAAGAGCTTCTGTGTTGTGGAGTTAGGGCACGGTCAGGGACACGCCCGTGTTGTTGAGCGTGTCATGTTTAGAGGTTGCCCTAGTTGGTTTTAGCCTTATGATCTCATATGGGTTTCTTCATTCTTTTGGAATAGGTTGTGAAGAAGGTGAATTGCCTAATTCAAGTGGTGAAAGATTCTTGGAAGAGGAAGTGTTTAGAGTTGTGTGGGTTGCTTTTGATGTAAGTACAAACCTTGCATTTTTGCATACATTCATGTGATTTTGGAACTTACACATTTGGATATGAATGTACTAAGAAATCTTATTGCATTGTTGATATATATATATGAATAATGTTAACCTTGTGAAATGTAATGTGCTATATGTATATTGATGATGATATATGAAATGTTAGTTGAGATATAATGAAGCCATTGTTGTTGGCTATGGTTATGCAAAATGAAATTATTAAGGCATGTTTGCCTATGTGTTTATGAGGTATGAATTGAGAAAGAGAATGGTAAAGAAGTGAATGAATTGATTGTATGTTTAATATGTTATTCAATTTCAGTTCTGAATTTGGCGGCATGCCTATAAAATTTAAAAAGGTAACAGTCTTGCCAGGTTGAGGATCTCTTCAATTTGAGTTGAATCGAGGTCCAAGAGACTGGGTTTGTTACATTATATGAATTATGAATATGAAATATATGATAAGTAACAGTCTTGCCGGGTTGAGGATCTCCTCAAGTTTATTGGGTTGATGGTCCAAGAGACTGGGTCTGTTACACTATCCATGGATAGAGATGTATATATATATTGCCTACGGGCTTGATCATTGTTATTATGGACCAAAGCAGTAACTCTGAACTTTGAATATCATATTAAATACTTGTTGGGCCCATGTGTGTCTATGTTGAATGTGTGTGATGGATGATGATTCATTATTGAAATAATGAAATGTAACATTTATGAGTATGATCTCTATTGTTTGAATGTATGACATTGACAAGGCATCGAAGCATATCATTGTTATGGTTTGTACCACTAAGCCGTGGGCTTAGCGCGATTGTGTTTCATCGCACAGGTGATAGGTTTGAGCCGGAGAATTCTGCTAGACCTAGTTGAGTTGAGGTTTTGAAGAGTTGGTTTAGAGCTTAAAGATCAGAGAGTCAAGCTGCCAATCATGTATATATTTCATTTTTTGTAAATTTTGATCTTAATGTATATATACTTGAAAATATTTGTTATATTTTCCGCTGTGTTTTGAATAAACATATTTATTTATTGTGTTTTATAAATTCCCTTAAACGTTTTAAATTTATTCATAATTCATCCGAGGGATGATTTGTGTGTTTTGTTAACCGTGGCATTTCTATATTCAGTATACGTATATTATGATCGTATAAGCATGTTGTGTACGTATACGGGGTATAGGGGTGTTACATAGGGTTTTGAAAAAGTGATTTTTTAAAGTGGTTGAATTGTGTGATTTTATTTGTTTAAGCATGTTGTTTAGTGTTAAAAGTGATGAATATAAGCTTGGAATGAGTAATGGATTGTGTTGGAATGGAAAACCTTCAATGGGGGAAGGTTATGCCATTTTTGAGATTTTGTGTATAAGAGTGTATTTTTATAATGTAAATGATTTAAATGTATTAAGATATGTTTTTAATAATATAAATAAACTTAAAACACTAATTTAATTGTATTAGAATGGAATTCTAATGTTGAAGTAAGGAAAGGCTAAATTTTTGAAAATTTGTAGGAGTGATGTGTAATTATGGTTTAATGTTGGAAATGCCATTAAATGTGATACTAAATGATTATTTGTTATCACATTTGGTTTAGGCATTGAGGGAGGTTGGTTTGCTTCATCCAAGTGGTGAAGGGCAAGTTAGAAAGATTGGATTGAAGGTTGTTTTTAGCTTGCTTTGGGTTGCTAGTGGAGGTATGTACAAACTTTGAATATAATGTCTATATTTGCATAACATTTGGACTTAACACATTTTGGTTGAAAAATGTGTTAAGCTACTTGGTTCATTGATTGTGTATGAATAATATGTTATGACATTTGTAATGTCATATATGTGTTAAATGCATTTTGAAAAGCCATTGATAGTGGCTAATTTGTGTAACATGTGAAATATGCATATTATGTGAAAATACCCAAAGTAATTGAGTAATGTATTGTGAATGCAAAAATGAGATATGTGTAATAATGAAATGAATTGATATTGATAATAAATGAGAAAAGTGAGAAAATGAGAAAAATGTTAAAGTGAGAAAAATGAGAAAAAAATGTAAAAATAAGAAAAGTGAGAAAAAAAATGTGAAAATAAGGCAATGTGCCTAAATTAAATATGTGAAAATGAGAAAGAGATTAATAATGAGAAATATGAAGAAATTGTGTGCCTTGTATGTTATTCAATTTTCAGAGTTCTGGGTTTGGTGGCATGCCTATGATTGCCTATGGGCTACACGCTGGAATGGTGAAAAGACTGGGTCGTAAGCCAGGTCAGCTGATAAATATGATGTTTTTGGGGTGAAAAGACTGGGTCGTAAGCCTCAAAAACTGTAGCAGTCTAGCCGGGTTGAGGACCAAGATACTGGAGCCTAAGGGTCTAGCCGGGTTGAGGTCCAAGAGACTGGGGCTGTTACATTATCCATGGATATATATATTGCCTACGGGGCTTGACACATGGTGTCATTATGGACCAAAGCAGTAACTCTAAAATTTGAATAGCATATTAGATCCTTTTTGGGCCCATGCTTGTCTTTGTTTTAATGTGAATTATGAAATATTTGAAAAATATAAGAAAGTGGAATGATGTGACATCTAAATGCATTGTGCATTGGTATTACATTGAGATATATTGTTATTACCAAAGTTTGTACTACTAGGCTTTGGCTTAGCGCGATTGTTTCCCTCGCGCAGGTGACAGGGTAGACCCAGCTGAGCCAGAGAGTTCCTTTAGACCAGGTCGGGTCTAAACTTGTAGTTGAGCTTGTTGAGTTGTTATCGAGATCAGAAACACTGCCAGCAGCATGTATATATTTTTATGTTATTGTACATTTTGAGTTTTATACATAATATATTATGTTTTGAATTTTACATATTGTATATTATAAAGAATGTTTGGGTCAATGTATTTGAAATGGGAGAGTAAGTGTGTTTTAAATTATGTATATCTATATGTATAAATGTTTGAGAAACTTGGTGAAATTGAGAAGTATGGTTGAGATAGTGATTGGAAATTATTTGGAAGTGTTTTCTTTTTCGCAGGTTGTGTTTTGATAAATTTTGGGATGTCTAAAATACAGACAAAATTCTAACTAATTTTTTTCAGAGATTTTTATATATATTATTTATTTTGGGTTCTTATAACATGTAAAGAATATTTATATTCTATTTAATTTTTTTATATATTTAGAATTTGAAATTTTAAATTGGAAATGTTAAAAAAAATTTAGTAAACCGGTCTGTGACATTTTTGTACCGTACATGCGTATTTTGCATAAGCTGAAAATATATATTATACGTATATAGGGTATAAGGGAGTTACAATCTAGTAGCCTAATTATCCAATATTTATTTGTTTTAAATTCACTGTAGCTTAGGACTTAATTTAAACTTTCAATTTAATTACGTAAAACCTTATTGGCTTATTTTGAAAAACTAAAATCTTAAATCATAGTTTTAAAACCCTAATCTTATAAAAATAGTAGTTTTCAATATTCAAAACCCTAATTGTCACCTTAAAACCCTAAAATCATGTTTTAGCTGTAAAACCCCTAGTTTGATCACCAAAACCCTAATTATCATCCTAGAACCCTAAAATCATGTTTTTACCTTAAAAACCCTAGCTTTATTTCCAAAACCTTAATTTTCATTCATCGACCCTAATCATACTTTCCAAAACCCTAAACCCTTAATTTAGCATTCTGAATTTTAAGAAATCCTAATTCATATATTAAAACCCTAGTTTTACATATCTATTGTTTAATGTAATATTAAAATCTAGATTTGATTATTTAATTCATTCTATACTTATGATGGATGATTTATTTTATTTGGTTTATAATGGATGATTTACTTTTAATTATTATGA
This sequence comes from Garcia nutans, assembly GCA_947685225.1. Taxonomy (NCBI): domain Eukaryota; kingdom Viridiplantae; phylum Streptophyta; class Magnoliopsida; order Malpighiales; family Euphorbiaceae; genus Garcia; species Garcia nutans. Next base: position 38,456,000 of record CANTUV010000035.1, read on the forward strand.
ATTTTTGAATGGTTTAATTTATTTGGTTAATTGTTTTAATATTAATTATTTTGTTTTCAAGGATGTAAGATGTGTGTTTTCACTTCGTGGGTACCTCATTAGTTAAGTTCAATATAATATAATTTATTTTGAGTTTTGAATTAATGTAAAGGACACATTTCTACCAAATGGTGGGTGCCCTATTTTATTTAGTTTTGGACGTTGGACAATTGTTGTAAGGGCATGTTTCCATCTTGCATAGGTGCCCATTTTTATTTGTTTGGACCTTTTTTGCTTCAATACAATGAATGTTTATTTATTTTGAATTGCATGTAGTATGGATGATATTATAATGCTTAAGATTTAATAATATTTAGACCTATGAGGGTGTTGAGTTATTCTCATCTTCCCCGTACATACCCAATTTTTTGAACCGGGTTGGTGATTTCTTAGGAATCAAGTCATCCATCTCTTTCTTCTTCCCGACCTATCCGGGTAGCAACTCCATTTTCTTCGGATTTAGGTCCGTGTTCTCTAAGGCCCTGAGCCTAACAGTACCGAAGTTGCAAGAAGCATTTCACATAAGAGTGGGATAAAAAATTCCTGCTCACAACATGCATAAACCTCTTTTCAAAGTAGATGGTGATGATCTTCCTCTCTCTTTCTTAATTTTCTTTGAATTTATGGTGATGATTTTAGGATTTTTCACCTATTCTAAATGAATTCTACTAAAAATTTTGGGCATATGTGAATTTTCCTTGATTTTCTACTTAAATTTGATGGAAGAATGAAGAAAAATAAAACTTTTCACTATGGATGGAGGTAAGGTTGGCTTTCTCTCTAATTTTATTAGGATTTTGATCATATAAAGTGTGCTCACCATAACTTTGGTATACCTACTTTCTTAATTTTTTCTAAATACGACTTTTAATTCCATAAAATTGTAAAAATAATTTTCTTAGTTAATTTAAAGCTCTATTATCCATATTTCTTATTTTAATCTTGAGTAAAATCCAATTCTAGGGTCAAAAGGGCATTTTTTAAAGTTTCATCATTTAAGGATTCTTTTACAGAAATACCTGATTAAGTCCATATCTGAATTAAATTTTTAACTTTTTAAGACTTAACTAACCCTCTTTCTCATTTATTACAAATACCTGAGTCACTCTTTACATTATACACAGCCCCATATTATTGCTTAAAAATTTTAGACATTACACATTGCCTCTTTGGTAGAGCTAGAAATATATCCAATCAATTTAATTCATGACTTTTGCTATTTTTTGGACTTGGGCAAATTTTTTGACGAAGTTAATACCGCCACTTAAAGCGAAAGGGTAACCCCATGAAATGATGGCTCAGCCAAATGTAACGCCCTTATACCCTATATATGTACAATACATACACCCTATATATGTAAAATACGCATATACGGTACCAAAATATCACAATCCAATTTAATAAAAAATTTCATTTTTCTAATTTAAAATCTTAAATACTTTAAAATGTAATTTTAAATAACCAATAAAAATATTTATTAGAAATCATAAGTTCTAAAATAATTATTTTCTATAAAAATCTCTAGAAAAAATTCGTCATAGTTTTATTTGTAATTTGGACATTCCCAAATTACAACAAACTACAACCTGCAAAGGTAAAACACTCCCAATAAAAACCAAACATACATTTCACCCATACTTCTCAATTTCACCAAGTTTCTCAAAATATTTATTCATATATATATATATATATATCAAAAGCACATATAACTCACATCTCAAACTTTATCTAAAGCATTATTTATAATTTACAATATATATACCAAAAACATAGTATAATATAGGTAACATCAAAATATAATATAAAACAAAATATATTGGCTGTGTCTCTGATCTTGATGCCCACTATCAACTCTACAATCAAGACCTCAAATATAGACCTGACCCAGTCTAGAAGAACTCTTCAACTATACTAGATCTCCACTATCACCTACACGATGAGTTACAATCACGCTAAGCCAAAAGCTTAGCTGTACAAACTTTGATAACAATAAAACTCATATGCAATGACAATGTACAATGCTTATGTATATCATCTCACCATGTGACATACCATTTTATTTTGACATATTTTTCAATCATTTTACAATTCACATAAACAAACATAAGAATGGGCCCAAAGGATCTAATATGTTATTCAAATTCTGGAGTGTAGACCCTTAATTTTTTACCTAGTCCGGTCCAATATATTTTAATTAGTCCAAAATAATTTTTGTGTTGTCCAATATATTTTATTAAGTCCAAAATAATTTTTGTGTTATCTTAATTAAATAATATTTGCTTAGTATTTAGTTTTTATAATTAATAAAAAATAAAAATAAACAAATAAATAAAAACAAAAATAAATATTGGCAACGAAAAATCGGCGACGAAAACGAAAAGGGGTCGGACGAAATGGCCTTGGGCCATTTCGCCCGCAAGATTCCTGCGAGCGAAATGGCAAAGCCATTTCACCAGCAGGAATTTCCTGCGGGCAAAATAGCCCGCAGGCAATTTCGCCAGCCTAGCTCGTAGGTTCCCGCAACAACTTTTTCACCATTGAAATTTTTCGTCAGCAGTTTTTTTTCGCCAGCAAAATTTTTCCGACGCAATTTTTTTCAAAACCAAATTCTATTTGGTTTCAGTTTCCTTTTCTGAATCAATGTTAGATTTCTTAAACAATTAAGATTAATCACCAAAATCATCTATAAATGGACTAAAAACAACACAAAAAGGGGAGGGAAAAAAAAGGGAGGAAAATCGAGTGAAGGAAAAACTTAGAAAAATGATTGGACTTTAAAACTTTTTGGCAGAGATTAACGATCGAACTTTTGAGAGAAGCAAACAAGCAATTCAATCCATCAAAGGCAACCATCTTGCCTTTGTTCTTGCTCATCCAAGAAGTAATATTTGGTGGAACCAACAAACGATGGTATGAATATCTAATTTTTTCACAGTAGCTTGAATCATCCAATTGTTACTTTTGATTCTAAAAACCTTAATTAGTTTCTTTGTTTTCCAAAAATCTTAAAATTGTTGTTTATGTTTCTTCAGAATTTTAAAACCCTAATATACTTTCCAACTTTTCAAAACGTTAAATCGTTTCAAAATTTACCAAAACCCTAATTTGCTTTCCAATTTTCTAAAACCCTAAATTGAATCTTTTTCTTTCCAAAAACCCTAAAAAATATCTTTTCTGTTTCTATAAACCTTAAATCATTTTGTTTATTTTCATAAAGCTTCATAAAACTATAAATAATTTTTTTAAATTCTAAAATCTAATACATTCTCCGAAAACACTAAAAACCCTAATTTAACTTTAAAATTAAGACAGTAACCTCAAACCAATTATTCTAAACTCTAGTTTTCTTAAACCCTAATTCCCTTAAAACCTTAAACCCTAATTTTTCTAAACCCTAATCCTTTAAACTCTAAAACCTTATAAATCTAAATGTTAAAATTTAAACACAGTAAGCCTAAAAATAATAATTCAGTAGCTAATAATCATAAACCAAATGTTTTAAAGTGTCCAAACCCTAATTTCATTATTTCACTCCTAAAACACTAATTTGGCTAATCAAAGAACTTTATCAACCCCTTAAAATTATAAAACTTTAATCCATTCAATTCCTTTAAAACATACAGTAGCTTAAACAAATAAATTTCAAAACCCTAAACATATTAAATAAAGAATCTTTAAATGGAAACAGTAAACGTCAAGTTGTATCTTTACTTGCTTTATTTGAGCATGTAGTTCATTATATACTTTGATTTATTTTATATGCTTTGATTTATTTAAGTTCAATGCTTTGTTTATTTAAATCATTATGGATGAATGTTTATATTTTGATTGATGTTTAATATCTTTGGTGAATGATTTATTTATGATGAATGGTTATTTACTTTTATTGATTTATTTTTGATTTCCAAGTATTGTAAGAGGTATGTTTCCACTTTGTGGGTACCTCATTAGTTAAATATCATGTAATTTAAATTGCTTTTATATTTTAGACCAATGTAAAGGACATGTTTCTACCTTTCGGTGGGTGTCCTATTTAAGCATGGGATGTAAGGACGTGTTTCCATCCTCGGATGGGTGTCCATTTATTTGCTTTGTTTGGACATTGTTTTGATTTTTAATATATCGATGCTTTATTTTAATTGTTGCATGTAATATGGATAATATTGTTATATTTAAGAATTTTATAATATTAAGACCTATAAAGGAGGCCGGTTCCAATGAACTGGGCATTGTGGGGGTACTGGGCCATTTCTCACCTTCCCCACACGTACCCAACTTTCCGAACCCATTAGGAGGTTGGGGATTCCTTAGGAATCGAATCATCCACTCATTTCTTTTTCCCGGCTCGTCCAGCTGGCAACTCCATTTTCTCCAAGCCTAGGTCCGTGTTCTCTAAGGCCCCAAGCCTAAACAGTGCCGAAGTCGCAAGAACCATTCCACTGGGAGTGGGGGCAAAAATCCCCGCGCACAATGGCGACTCCACTGGGAACAAGAGAAGTTGATTCCATTGGTCTTTATATTATTCTATTCTTTCTTATAATGTTATTATCCCTTGCATCATCTTAGATTGCATCGTGTGCGTGAGTTAGGACGCCCGTGTTACCCGTGTTGTGTTATGTAAGGGATACCATACTTTCACTCAAGGTATGGAGATCGAGCATGGCATAACCACTCATAGCCTCGTACCATTTGGTATATACTTGCTATGGGAACCTAAGCCTTTTAACCTAAAGACTAAAGCTCATGTAATTGGTCTAGTTACTTTCTTTATGTTTTACCCCAAATGCATGTTGTTTGACTATGGTTAATTTATCTTGGCTTAAATCATGGCTTATTTAGTTTGATCTTTTTCTAATATGACACAAGTACATTTGCGAGCTCAAATAATTTTTTCTTTAAAATCCAAAAGACCAAAGCTATTTTCAAAATTTTTCTTTGGACATTAGACTTTTCTAAAAATAAATCAAAAATTCTTTTGCTCATGGCCCAAATATTAAGCCCAAAATCCATTTTTTCTAAAATCTTTTTACAATGGGCTTATAAACAAAATTATGTTACAAAGAGCTTGCAAATTATTTAGGTCAATTAAGAAATGCTAAAAATCAATTGTGAGCCTAGTTTATACTAAGAGTAATTAATCATGGGCTTATTTTTAGCATGAATCATTAGTTACCTTTTTCAAGTGAGAAATCTATTTATAATAAACCTCTTAATTTCATTTTAATCCAATATAGCATAAAAGCTACATTAGTTGGTTAAATGGATTAAAACCTAATTAATGGGAATTATCATAAGTTGATTTCCATTTTCGAAAATATAACTATTGGTTGAAACGTCTGAGGGAATGATTCGAAAACAAGATGCCCCATGTTGGTATTTTGTTAACCATATACCTAGGAAAAGAGACTCGCCATTCATGTGTGGATGTTATAAGGTTGGAAGGAATGTCCTATTTGTCCTTGTTTGTCTATTGTTTGTGCATACATGCATACATTTGTATCTCATATCATTGATCCTTTCTGGCTCACAGCCCTGGATTACGATAGTTCAAAAGCTTATGACAATCCGACCTACTCCGTAGACGAAGTACTAGCAACGACTCAATCACTTGCTCACAAAAAATAATGGATCCCAAGCAAATTCAAAGAATGGTGGATGATGCCCTCAATGCCAAGATGGAAGAAATAAAAGAGGCCCTAGCTGAGACCATGAAGAACCAATTGACTGCAACTTTAGAAAATCATGTCGAAGCATCTGCTAGCACTAAGAAGCCAAGGGACAAAGGGAAGACTAAAGTTGGTGAAGTGGTTTTTGATGATGAAAAGGTGATCATTGATGATGATGATGATTGGGCTCAATACTACCAAGATCCTCAAGACAAGAAGAAAAAACCGAAGATTGTTGAAAGATCAACTATGGAGAAGACTGAAACTTCTGATGTTGAAAAGATGGTTACTGATTTAGAAAAGAAATTTGAGAAGAAACTAAAAGCTGAGGAAATGTCTGAAGTTGACAAATTATTTGAGCTAGATGAAGAAGTCCCGTACAAGTTCAAAATGCCATCTTTAGCGAAGTTTGATGGAACCGAAAATCCTCATCTCCATGTGAAGCAGTATATCACTGCTATGCAGTCTGCTCGAGCTACTAAGGCTCAAAACCTAAGGTACTTCATGCTCTCATTGGACCCTGTTGTCCAAAATTAGTTCAATGCCTTAGATGATGGAACACAAAAGAATTGGGATCTGCTTTACAAAGCCTTCATCCAACAATATGGATATAATGTTGAGATGGAAGTTACCTTAATGGAAGTAGAGTCCATTAGGCAAAGGTCGAATGAGAATTTTGTAGATTATGTGAAGAGATGGAGAAACAAGGCCGCTTTGCTCAATAAGAGGCCCGATGAATCTGATCAATTAAGGATGATTGTGAGAGGGGTGCTGCCTAGTCTTCGTGAGAGGATGTCTCATACACTCATCCGTGATTTCAAAGACCTTCTCCAAGTGAGTTTGCAAATTGAAGAATGGGAAAGAGAGAAGAACCATTTTTCAACAAGAAGGAACGAGAAAGGAAACTATCAGTCTGGTAGCCAAAGCATGCAAAAGGCAGTCGGTGTTAACGCTACTAACCAAGGAACAAAAAGACAGTTTTCAAAATTAGGGAAGCCAATGTCTTGGGTTCTCAATAAGCTTCAAAGAAAGGGATTGCTACAACTTTTAAATCCTCGTCCTTTGCCTAACCCTCTCCCACCTAATTTCGATGCTAAAGCATTTTGTCAATTTCACCAAATGTAAGGGCACGACATGGATAGATGTGTAAGGTTGAGACATGAGATCCAAAATCTAATTGATAATGGGAAGCTACCCAAGCCAAACAAGCCAAACACCAAAGACAACCCATTACCAAAGTTCAATATGGTACCGCCGCTGGCAACCTTCATGATTGGAGGAGGTTTGCATGAGGATTTTGTCATGTCTTCTTTTCAAGATGTGGGTAGAGAAGCAACCAGAGAAGAAGAGGTATTTGGTGGAGTTAAACAAGTTATGGTGGGTAAAGAAGTAACAATTTGTGTTGTCAATGGGTTTTGGGATTCAAGCGATAGTGATGATGATATAGTATCCAAGAAGGAGGAGTGGACTTGGTTCGAGTCCGAAGAAGATGAAGTAATGAATACTAGATCTGGTAAGCCTTATGCAAGGCCACCACCTAAAGAGGTAGAAACTAATAAGGGTAAGGAAGTTGAAGTAGGAAATAAAGAAGAGGAAGATGATGTTGTGCTCAAGCAATTAAAAAGAACCCAAGCAAGTGTTAGCATTTGGGACTTATTAGCTACTTCTAAAATGCACAGAGAAACTATGGCCAAAGCCTTGGCTAGCATGCAAATTTCTACCTCCATGACACCGGAGGAGCTTATCAACTTCATAAAAATTGGAGGGGTAATGAAATGTGAAGAGGTTCAAGAGAAGAGTGAAGTTAATATGGGAGAATTTTCTTTTTCATATGTGGATTTACCAAAGGAGGGGAGAGATCACATCCACCCTCTCTTTATAAAAATAGAAGTCAAGGGGAAGAGGACTCCATGTGTAATGGTCGATGATGGGTCTGCGATAAATGTTTGCCCACTTAAGATATTGCCAAAGCTAGCCACGTCAACAAGGGATTTAAACCCAACCGAAGTAACAATTCGGGCTTTTGACAACACTAAGAGACACGCCGAAGGGACTTTCAAAGTTGCTGTCAAGGTTGGTCCAATTGAATATATTATTGATTTTGTTGTTTTAGACATACCGGTTACCTTTGCCTTACTCTTGGGGCGACCATGGTTTCATCCTCTTGGTGGAATTCCTTCCACCCTTCATCAAAAGATCAAGTTCCCCAACAGAGATGAGACAGTGGTCATCGAAGCTGAAGATAATGAGATTGTTAACACTCTAATGATTGACAGGCCTCTCAATGGTTTTCAAGTAGCTGCAATTTCTGATGATGAAGTAGTGGACCCCAAAGTCTTGAATATGCCAAGTCCCCTGGGTGTGTCATGTGACACGGCCAGTGGCTTGGCCGTGTCCTCTGAGTGTGTCAGTCACTGCCCAAATTTTCCTTCTCTCTTGGTTCCTTTGTTTTTGTCCTTAAGATGATGTTTGCATATTAACCTAAAATAAACACTTAAAAAACTTTAAACAAGAATCAAATAAACATTAACCAACAACAAATAAACACCAAACTAAAAACTAGAATAAAAATGACATAAACATTAAAATAAATTAAAACTACCAAAATTGATGAAAACACTAAATAGACAGATTAAAGCTACCAAAATACCTAAATAAAACAAAAGTCATCATAATAAATAAGATACAATTCTATGACAAAAACTAATAAAACAGAAGTTCAAGCCTAGTTGGGAAGGGCCATATGTCGTGAAACAAGTCATGAACAAAGGTGTGGTGAAGTTATCAAACATGGATGGGAATGAGTTTAGTGAGCCAGTAAACATTGACAGGTTGAAGAGGTTTCATGTATGATATATATATATATATAAAGAGAGAGCTCGCTAGGTTGAAAAGCCAAAAAGGGCGGCCTAGGCAAAAGTTAGAGCAGTCCGCTAGTTCCGAAAACCTAAAAGGGCAGGCTAGGCAACAATTAGGGCTAAAAGAGAGAATCGTCAATTAGAAAACCCGAAAGGGCTAGTTGGCAACATGAGTGATCTTGTGTATGCTGGCTTTATGTTTGGTTGTTCCCTAATTTAATAAAACAGAATTAATGTTAAAATTGTTCTATGTGCACTATTATAAGTATTTGACCAGAAATGGATGAAACAAATAACACAATAGCAAAAGGTGATGACAAATTTTAAATGGAAAAGAAGCATCTTTTATTACTTTAATTATTTTTCATCCTAACAATAAACTTTCTAAATTGACAAATGTAAAATATACGGTAGTCGATAAATGTAACGTGTAGGCCAGCTTTGCCTCAGCCGATACAAGTAGGTTTCAGTCAAGCAAGGCATGTCTAAATCGGGAGTAAAGTCAGAATCGCGAGGCTCGGCTCCATACTGACGGCCAAGTCGGCGAGGATCATAGCATGTACCTTGATGAAGAGCAGCAAGGGGAACATAAATCAAGTATGTCCGCATGGTGATATAAGAAAACTTCCACCAAGGTATCAACCAGCGGATGTTGACTTTAGCACGTGAGTAGATCCAGTCAACCTAGTCAACATATGAAGAAGTGGGATGGAGTAGTTTCCTAGCAGAATGATGACATGGTAGATATCTGGCAAAACCCATGGCTGGAGTATCAAGCAAACAAAGACGCTCCTAAAGTCAAATCTGTGAAGAAAGAATTAAATTTTAAAAAATAGTTCGCTAAGTTGAAAACCCACAAGGGCAGCTTAGGCAAAAATTAGGACAGCTCGCTAGTTCCGAAAACCCACATGGACAGAATAGGAAAAAATTAGAATAATAAAAAATATATATAATAAAAAAAGAGGTTCGCTAAGTTAAAAACCTGCGAGGGCAGCTTAGGCAAAAATTAGGACAGCTCGCTAGTTTTGAAAACCCATATGGTCGGACTAGGCAAAAATTGGAGCAATAAAGAAAAAAAGAAAAAGAAAACCTAAATTGAAAACCCGAAAGGGCAATTTAGGTAATTACTTGAAGCAGCAACGGACTCCCGGTCAGTCTCTTTGACAATCCTAATTTAAGTCGGTCTAATCCAACTAAAGTCTCGGCTAAGATCACAGGTACCGGCGACAAGCCTCCTTCCATTTGGTCCATAATAACCAATACTCGTGGATCAATATCGCCGTCAGAAGAAACAAGCAAGAATTGGCAAAGCAAACAAAGATAGAGCATGCATTCCCATGCCTTAGTAGGAGCCAAATGAGAAAGACAAAAATCAATCAAGGGAGCAAGTAGAATTTTTTCACCTCTCATCAACTGACGAACTTCGGGTTTTTGAATTTGAAATAACATCTGCATCTTCTGTTGAGTTTTGAAAATCAATGTGGGTAATGCCATTTGTTGATTTTTTGGACATCCAAGGATGGCCTCAAATTCTTCAATCAAGGGACATATTTCAAAGCCATTAATTTTAAATGCCCTAGAGTCCATATTCCAAAAGGAAGACATGGCATGTAAAAAGGAGTGGTCCAATTTAACATTTTGAAAACACTTTAAAACATCAAGTTTTGACCATGAAATTTGCTTCTAGTGAATGGCATCCATATTCTTGAATAGAATTTTTATCTTCGTTAAATGAAGTTCGGTCATGGTTGATGAATGAAGAAAAATCAAAATTGTTTACTTTGAAATGGAAAGTATTTTTGCTTCTATATTAAATTAGGCATAAAAAGTGATTTATATAGAAGAAACAAGCCTTTCCAAAATTGATAAGGAAAAGGTGATGGGAAAGGGTGAGACCGTATGGCATAAGGAAAAGAATTAGCAATGAATTTCCTTTACCGCGTTGCATTTGGTTTTAGCAAAGTGATGTGGCTGTGAATTATGAAAAGGAAATCATGAAGCAATATTTATGATGTGATATAAAAAAAAGTATAATAATTATGGCATAGTAATAATAAAAAAAAAGTTCCAGTAAAGCGAAAATTATGTATTATTATGCTTATTGTACAATGTTTATATAATTGATACAATATTTATACATCACTAAGAGGGCGGTGGTAGGTCATCAAATAAAGCCCTGAAAAAGTCATCGCCTATTGGAGGAGGGGGCAAATCACTCGTCCCGAGTTTGCCCGAAGCAGGAGCACTAAAATCCCTATTACCTTGGAGTTTTGATCTATCACAGTCCTCATCAGAAGTAGACGAAAGGATCTCATGGTCATCAGTCTGGGGGCCTCTTGATGAAGAAGCACCAGGATCCCTCATCTCCTGAAATCGGAAGTCTCGAAAATTTTGTTCTGATTGATGATACAAATTTTCAAAATGAGAAGCCTGTTGACGACTTGCAACCAACTCTTCTTGAATTTTCCTATTTTGTTCTTCAAGCATCCGCTGTGAGCCAGAAAGGAAAAAGGTAAGAGCATACATAATCATATATACATATAGCATAAATTACCATGAAATAAGAGAACTTACCAGGTAATTCATATCAATGCCCTGCGGATGAGATGGCATATCTGGTGGGCTAGAATGAGCAAACGAAGGGGCAATAAAAGAAGGTCCAGGCTCATGAACAAATGAGCCAACAGCCTGCAACAATTATTAAAGAATTAAAAAAGAAAGAAGCAATTGCAAGGGAAAAATGGTAAAGTTTTACCTGAGAAGTACTAGCCCCGAGATGTGGAATGAACTCTCCTGCATCTCCATGATGTTCCTCTTCATCTTTACCTCATTTTCTTCGAAAATCTCTTGTATGTCAATACGAGATACATCAAAGTTCAAGAGCCTTCTTTGAATAAAATGGGCATAAAATGCACCTGGTAGATGGAGAAATGACTCTACACCATAGCTGTACCGAGCCAACCACCATGCATCCTCTGGCATTAACATAATATTTAAAGTATATTTTGGGCAATGCATCGAGACCCTCCACTGCTCTGGACCAAGAAACCACTCATAAACTCTCTCTCCGAGAAACCAACCACTAGACACTAGGCCACCGATAACTCGGCGAGAATGTTGGAAAGATAGAGTAGCCTTCATGAAGGGAGACCAGTTTTTCTGCTCTTCTGGGTTCCACCAGGCCAAATTCACCTGCAAAATAACATAAGGTAAGTAAACTTTCACATAAAATTTAAAGCATACTAATGTTATTTTACCTGGTCCCAGGTTAAGCGGCTCAACACAAAGCGGTGAGTATGCACATGGTGAGAGCCGGGAACGTTCACATGATCTGACAGCCAGAAATTTAATCTCGAATACCCGACTCTGTCTCGAGAAATACCGGGTACCCTCAAGAGGCTGTGTTCATATGCCCATGCCTATAATAATAGTAAAGATCAAATTCACACAAGAAAGGAGCAAAATTGACATTGGTAGAAGAAGAATACCTCGACAACCGCCATCAAGCCGACAAAAGACTTCTTGTTTCGGCAAATTTTATCAAGACCATGGTAAAGATAGGCGAGACCAGCTTCGCCCCAACCAGAAGATGGTACCGTCCTAAAGTAAGAAAGGGCCCTCAACACTAACAAGTGGATGGAGGATTCAGTGCTGCCTAAGGTGGTCGACCCAAGCAAATATAACAAAAATCCTCGAGCATATTGTTGGGTCGTGTCTCTGTGAACCCGTCCTTCGTAGTTCATCCAATAACTACGAATTGGCTCGATCTTTATCTTTAAAGGCCCTTTATATGATGGTTCCATACCAATTAATTGCTAAATTTCTTCTAATGTTAAAATATCGTTGGTCAGAGGAACTGGAACACCATCATATCAAAGGCCGGTTATAGCAGTAAAATCGACCGGACCACTTGTCATCTCTCCAAAGGGCAAGTGAAAAGTGTGGGTTGTGTCCAACCATCGTTCTGCAAGTGCCTGGACTACACTCCGGTCTATCAGATACTCCTCGGATGGCAATTGTAAGATGATGCTCTCAAAGCCGTAATCTTTGATAATCTGCCTTACCCGAGAAGGCACTACATCATACCATTGTAGGGCTTTGTAAACACACCCTTCGACCCGAACAACGCAACGATCACGCTAACACAGAGCCAGGTAAGTTAATATCAGGTAAGTACATATTATTCTATCTACTTAAATTAATTTATTTTTCCTAAATTTTCTAAAAGATAATAATATAAAAATATAAATAAAAAATAAAGGCAAACACAATAATAATAAAAGAGCATAATATAAAAACATAAATAAATAATAAAAAATAATAACATAAACAAATAACAAAAAAATAATAAAAAAAAAGAAGAAAAGAAAAGAAAAGAAAAAAAAGAAATAAATAATAAATAAAAAGAAGAAAAAACAATATATATATATAATAAATAAAGAAATAAAAACAAATAACAGAAATATGAATAAAGAAAGAAGAAGAATAATTACTGCGCTCTTTTGGTTTGAACTACGATGAAGCGGCATTCCGACTAGTATATCTATATTTCCATCTTCATGATGCCGAATAAACTCTAATAACTCAGCATTAGAATGAGTCCCTGACCTTGAAGCATGCATTTTTAAAAAAACTATGAGCTAAATTTGAAAGAATTTGAGAGAATTATAGAAATTATAGATTTTGCTGTGAATGAAATGAAGAAATTCGTTGGTTTATATAGAGAAACGGAAGGGAAAAAAATAAAATTCAAAAGTAAAATTTACTATTGATGAATAGTAAACTTTATTATTTATAAATAGTAAATTACTATTGATAAATAGTAAATTACTATTGATAAATAGTAAATTACTATTTACAATAGTGAAATACTATTTACTACTATTTACGAATAGTAAGTTACTATTTATAAATAGTAAATAGTGCATGAAGAGTGACTACACAATAAATAAATAGTAAATTTAATTATTCACTTTAATCATTCAAATGCTTGCGTGTGTATAAATATTTTTACACACAGGGGGCAAGGAGAAGACATGTTCATAAAGATTAGTCAAACTTTTTGAAACAAAAAAGTTATTTTTTGCAGATAATTAAATCTTTATTAGCTCGGGTCCAGAATCAAATTTTCCTTAGGTCCAGAACCTAGAATCTTTCCTAAGTCCAGAACTTAGCTCGGGTCTAGAACCCAAATTTTGATTTAGTCCAAAACCTAGAATCTCTTCTAAGTCCAGAACTTAGCTCGGGTCCAAAACCTATATTTTGATTAGGTCCAGAACCTAGAATCTTTCCTAAGTCCAGAACTTAGCTTGGGTCCAGAATCCAAATTTTGATTAGGTTAAGAACCTAGAATCTCTTCTAAGTCTGGAACTTAGCTCGGGTCCAGAACCCAAATTTTTTTTAGGTCCAGAACCTAGAATATCTTCTAAGTCCAGAACTTAGCTCGGGTCCAGAACCCAAATTTTCCTTAGGTCCAGAACCTAGAATGTCTTCTAAGTACAAAACTTAGCTCGGGTCCAGTACCCAAATTTTGATTAGGTCCAGAACTTAGAATCTCTTCTAAGTCCAGAACTTAGCTCGGGTCCAAAACCTAAATTTTGATTAGGTCCAAAACCTAGAATCTTTCTTAAGTCCAGAACTTAGCTCAGGTCCAGAACCCAAATTTTGATTAGGTCCAGAACATAGAATCTCTTCTAAGTCTAGAACTTAGCTTGGGTTCAGAACCCAAATTTTTCTTAGGTCCAGAACCTAGAATCTCTTCCAAGTCCAGAACTTAGCTCGGGTCCAAAATCCAAATTTTCCTTAGGTCCAGAACCTAGAGTTTCTTTTAAGTCCAGAACTTAGCTCGGGTCTAGAACCCAAATTTTCCTTAGGTCCAGAACCTAGAATCTCTTCTAAATCCAAAACTTATCTCGGGTCTAGAACCCAAATTTTTTTTAGGTTCAGAACCTAGAATCTCTTCTAATTCCAGAACTTAGCTCGGGTTCAAAACCCAAATTTTCCTTAGGTCCAGAACCTAGAATCTTTTCTAAGTCCAGAACTTAGCTCGGGTCCAGAACCCAAATTATCCTTAGGTCCAGAACCTAAAATTATCATTGAGTCCGGAACTCGAACCGGATCCAGAACCCAAAATCTCAACTATCTCAAAAATTAAGTCTTATTTCTCTTCACTCTCTTTCACTAAAGTCTCAGATCATTCAAGCAGGGGGCAAACTATAGACCCTTAATTTTTGACCCAGTTCGGTCCAATATATTTTAATTAGTCCAAAATAATTTTTGTGTTGTTTAATATATTTTAATTAGTCCAAAATAATTTTTGTGTTGTCCAATATATTTTAATAAGTCCAAAATAATTTTTGTGTTATCTTAATGAAATAATATTTGCTTTAGTATTTAGTTTTTATAATTAATAAAAAATTAAAAATAATAATAAACAAATAAATAAAAATAAAAATCGGCGACGAAAAATCGGCTACGAAAAATTTCATCGCCGAAAAGGGGTCGGACGAAATAGCCCGCAGGCAATTTTGCCCTCCCAGCTCGCAGGTTCCGGCAGCAACTTTTTTGCTAGTAAAATTTTTCTGCAGCAGTTTTTTTTTCGCCAGCGAAATTTTTTCGACGCAATTTTTTCCGAAACAAAATTCTATTTGGTTTCGGTTTTCTTTTCTTAATCAATGTTAGATTTAGTAAACAATTAAGATTAATCACCAAAATCATCTATAAATAGGACTAAAAATAACACAAAAAGGGGAGGGAAAAAAAAGGGAGGAAAATCGAGTGAAGGAAAAGCTTAGAAAAGTGATCGGACTTTAAAACTTTTTGGCAGAGATTAATGATCGAACTTTTGAGAGAAGCAAACAAGCAATTCAATCTATCAAAGGCAGCCATCTTGCCTTTGTTCTTGCTCATCCAAGAAGTAATGTTTGGTGGAACCAACAAACGAAGGTATGAATATCTAATTTTTTCACAGTAGCTTGAATAATCCAATTGTTACTTTTGATTTTAAAAACCTTAATTCGTTTCTTTGTTTTCCAAAAATCTTAAAATTATTGTTTCTGTTTCTTCATAATTTTAAAACCCTAATCTACTTTCCAACTTTTCAAAACCTTAAATAGTTTCAAAATTTACCAAAACCCTAATTTGCTTTCCAATTTTCCAAAACCCTAAATTGAATCTTTTTCTTTCCAAAAACCCTAAAAAAATTTCTTTTCTGTTTCTATAAACCATAAATCGTTTTGTTTATTTTCATAAAGCTTCATAAAACTATAAATTATTTTTTTCAAATTCTAAAATCTAATACATTCTCCGAAACACTAAAAACCCTAATTCAACTTTAGAATCAAGACAGTAACCTCAAACCAATTATTCTAAACCCTAGTTTTCTTAAACCCCAATTCCCTTAAAACCTTAAATCCTAATTTTTCTAAACCCTAATCCTTTAAACTCTAAAACCTTATAAATCTAAATGTTAAAATTCAAACACAGTTAGCCTAAAAATAATAATTCAGCAGCTTATAATCATAAATGTAATGTTTTAAAGTGTCTAAACCCTAATTTCATGATCTCACTCCTAAAACACTAATTTGGTTAATCAATGAACTTTATCAACCTCTTAAAATTATAAAAATTGAATCCATTTCAATTCATTTAAAACATAAAGTAGCTTAAACCAATAAATTCTAAAACCCTAAACATATTAAATAAAGAATCTTTAAATGGAAACAGTAAACGTCAAGTTGTATCTTTACTTGCTTTATTTGAGTGTGTAGTTCATTATATACTTTGATTTATTTTATATGCTTTGATTTATTTAAGTTCAATGCTTGGTTTATTTAAATCATTATGGATGAATGTTTATATTTTGATTGATGTTTAATATCTTTGGTGAATGATTTATTTATGATGAATGGTTATTTACCTTTATCGATTTATTTTTGATTTCCAAGTGTGGTAAGAGGTATGTTTCTACTTTGTGGGTACATCATTAGTTAAATATCATGTAATTTAAATTGATTTTATATTTTAGACCAATGTAAAGGACATGTTTCTACCTTTCGGTTGGTGTCCTATTTAAGCATGGGATGTAAGTACATGTTTCCATCCTCGGATGGGTGTCCATTTATTTGCTTTGTTTGGACATTGCTTTGATTTTTAATATATCGATGCTTTATTTTAATTGTTGTGTGTAATATGGATAATATTGTTATATTTAAGAATTTTATAATATTAAGACCTGTAAAGGAGGTCGGTTCCAATGAAACGGGCGTTATGGGGGTGCTGGGCCATTTCTCACCTTCCCAACACGTACCCAACCTTTCGAGTCATCCACCCCTTTCTTTTTTTTGACCCGTTCGGGTTGCGACTCCATTTTCTCCGAACCTAGGTCTGTGTTCTCTAAGGCCCCAAGCCTAAACAGTGCCGAAGTCACAAGAACCATTCCACCGGGACTGAGGGCAAAAATCCCCGCTCACACAGAGTTACTATTTTGGTCCAAGTTGACACCATGTGTCTAGCCCCGAAGGAAAATCAAGTAATTGGTCAAAAGCTAGCCCCGAAGGCAGATCATAATAATTGCTCAAAAGCTAGCCCCAAAGGCAGATCATATCACAGTAACGCGCCAAGCGTCTAGCACCGAAGACAAATCAAATAATTGCTTAAAAGATAGTCCTGAAGGTAAATAATGAGGATAACCTTATAGGCATGCCGTCAAATACAGTACTCTAGAAATTGAAGAATGTACTAGGCACACAATTATTTTATATTTTTCATCATCAATTTATTTCTCATTTTCTCATAATCAAGCTAGGCACATTGCTTCTTTTCTCATTATCAACTAGGCATATTGCCTCTTTACTCATATTCCTCATTTATATCAATATCATTTCATTACAATTTATCACATTTCATCATATCTCAATATATCATTACAATATCTCACATTTTTCATTAAAGCACATTACCTAAATATTTTGGGTATTTTCTCATAATTCACATATAAGTCACATTTTATGCAATCTAGCCATTACCAATGGCTTTTTACAATGTCTTTAATACATACACAACAAACCACATTACCCAAACACTTTGGGTCATTTTCACATTATGCACATATTTTACATTTTGATTAATTTGGCCAGTAACAATGGCGCTTTCACAATAATGCATACATAACATTACACATGTCATAGTAAATTGTTCATGCATATTCAATGCATCAAGTAACTTAACATATTTTTCAACTAAAATATGTTAAGCCCAAATGTCATGCAACCATAACCAATTTATCCAAAGTTTGTTCTTACCTCTAAAAGCTTGCCCTTCAACACTTGGATTGGGAAAATCAATTCTTCTCAATGCCTATACCAAATGTGATCATAAATAATTATTTAGTACCACATTCTAAGGCATTTTAAATCTTAAATCATAATTAAATATCATTCAAACAAAAATTCCAAAGTTAAGGCTAATCTCACTTTAACTTTGAAAAACCATATTAAGCCATTCAATTTGGTGTTTTAAGTTTATTTATATTATTAAAAACATATAATATGTTTAAACCAATTACATTACAAAAACATGCACTTATGTCTAAAACCCTAAAATGGCATAACCTTCCCCATTGAAGGTTTTCCATTCCAACTCAATCCAATTATCATTTCAAGCTTATATTCATCACTTTTATCACTAAAGAACATGCTTTAACCAATAAAATCAAACAATTCAACAACTTTGAAAAATCACTTTTCCAAAACCCTAAATCAACACTTCCATTCTCAAACTTTATCTAAACTTATCCAAATCTAACATTTGACTTTAAAATACTTGTTTATGCATCAAAATAACTCATTTAGAATCAATTTTCACAATTAAAATCTATGATTTCACAAACCCAAAAATTCCATAACCTTAAATTCTCTCTCTTCGCCAATCTTTACTCAAATTCAACCATTTCTTTAATCAAACCTTAAATTCATTGTTAACCACTTAAAATAACTTCATTCATACCAATTCCAACAATTAAATCATACTACTTCATAACCCCAAAACACACATATTCATTCTTCCATGAAATTTAAAGAAAAGAAGTTGGAAACTTACTAAATTTGGTAGAAATCACAAAAAATCCACTTGAAACTCTTAAAATCCTTCAATTCTTGAAGCATGAAAGAATCAAACTCTTCTCTTGAATGGCTATGGATTCTCAGCTAAGGAAGGAAAAGAAGAAGAAGAAGACCAAAGTGTAATTTTTTCTTTCTTTCCACTTTCATTTTTCACCATTTATATATATATTAATATATTTTAATTATTAATTTATTTAATTAATTAAAACACCAAAAATACATCTTCCATCCACAATTATTTATTTTTAAATTATTTAAATAATTTTAAATTTCCAAAGTTTAATTATAAAAATACCTTTAGACCTTTGACTTTTGACTTTTGAAAATTTGACTTTTGTTGACTTTGTATATGTTATGTATATTTTGCATATATATCACATATATATTATACTTTTTCACTTATAATCCTCCCATTTTTCATTTAAAACCATTTATTTAATTTATCTAATTAAATTATAATTTATTTTATTTGATTTCCAAAATTTAGAAATTTTTCAAAAATTAGGATATTACATCAAAGCCACAACCTAAACCACAACCGGAGCCTCCGAAGGATAAAGCTCTCAAGGTTAGTGTCACCTCTAAACCAAATGAGGATGTAGTCCTTAAACAATTAAAAAAGATCCAAGCAAACATAACCATTTGGAGTTTCATTTGTTCCTCCTATAATCATCGTCAGGCTCTTTGTCAGGCTTTGAATCAATGCCAGACCTTTATAGACATATCACTAGAAACCCTAATTGCTTCTTTGGCAAAAGCCTTTAAGGCGACAACTAGCTCTTTTAATGACCATGACCTACTATAGGGAGAAGGTCACCATAATAATGCACTTTATACAACAGTCATCACTCAAGGTAAGACAGTCCCATCAGTATTTATTGATAATGGCTCAACCTTTAATGTATGCCTACTAAAGGTAGCCTCCCATTTGGGTTTGAAGGCCTCTAATTTTATACCATCTGATAGGTGATAAAGGCATACGACAACACTAAGAGGGGGATACTAGGAGTAGCTAATTTTGAGGTAATTATTGGGCCTGCTACTCATACCATTATATTTTAGGTCATTAATGTCCATGCTTGCTTTAACATGTTGTTAGGTAGACCTTGGATCCATCAAGCTAAAGTTATGCCCACCTCACTTCATCAAAAATTGAAGTTCCCTCATGACGCCTCTATTGTTACTATTAAAGGAGATTCGTATGGAAAGTCAGGTCCTCTCCCTGATGCATCTATTTGGAAATTCAGTTTGAACTACCAACAACCCTCTCTGAGTTCGTTTGGGAAACTGTCCAATTCATTAGGGAAGAAGCAAATAAAGAACTAGTCCCTCTTGAATTTGATATTTACTCAAACCATGCAGTGGCCAATATTATGAAGAAAATGGATTATTTCCTGAGACTGGGCTTGGGTAAGAATCAGCAAGGTATTATTCGATTCCACGAATACCCTACATCACAACCACTGTAACATCCCTATTTTAGTATACATTGGAGTAATTAAGATGGAGGATAAGGTAGGTATGGTTGGTAGAGAGAAATATAAAATGTAGATATATTAGATATGAGATATATACATGTTATATATTTGAAATATATATGAGATATATAAAACATATACATATACATAAAATATACATCACATATATGCCAAGTATAAAGTATTAGAAAAGATGATGATGATGATAATAATAACAATAATAATAATAATAATAATAATAAGAGAAGAGAGAAAAGTCAAAGAAGTAAATAAGTTGATTAGTTGAAATTATTTAAATTAATTAATTATTATATATAAGGGATAAAGATGGGGATTAAATGGAAAGTTAGATATTTATTAAATATTAATTAATTAATTAATTAAAATAATAAAATAATTCAAAATTAAATTAATTTTGAATGGAAGAAGAAAATTAGAATTTTAAATTAAATAAATAATTAAATATATATGTGTGTGGTTAGCAAAATAAGAAGAAAAATAAAACATATTTCATCTTCCTCTTCCTCCATAAAAAAATGTCACCATTGTTAGAAGAGGAGAGGAGCTTCCATGATCACCAACACAAAATTTTGGAAGGATTGAAGTGAGTTTTGGTGGATTTCCAACAAACTAGTAAGCTATCTTCCACAATTTTGAAGTTTTATTAAAAAATATGAATATGTGTAATTTGGAAATTTGATGGAGTGTGGGATAATTTTTTAAATGGGTTGTAATAGAGTTATTGGGATGTGTGGACAATGATTCTAAGGTTAGTTGATAGATTTATTTAGGTTTGGTTAGAGTTTGGAAGAAGAAGAATGAGATTTAGGATTTTGGAAGGAACTTTGATACAGAATGAATGTAAATTGAATTTAAGAGTTTAAAACATGTTATAATATGATTTTAATGGTGGAAATGAATTTAAAATGCAATTTGAGTTGGGTTAGAATGGTGTTTTAAAAATTAAAGAGAGTTAGGGCAAAAATATGAAAGTTTGAAGGAATGATGTTAAATTGATGTTTAATGGTTAAAACACCTAGAAATGTGATTCTAATGCATTATATGCATTCACATTTTTATTAGATCATAAGTGGAACCAAGTTACTTGGTTAGAGTGGTGAAGGACACATTGAGAAAGTGATGAGAATGGTGTGCATTCTAGCTTAGAAGTTGTGTAAACAAACTGAGACTTGTTTTAATTCATTGCATTGCTTGAAACATAACACATTACATGTGAGTAAATGTGTTATGTTACTTGAAACATTGATTTATGTGTGTGTGAAGCATTGTTGAAGTGACAATGCATGATTTGACTTGATTATGGTATGTTAAGCCATTAAAATATAGCTAATTGTGATGTTATCTGCAAAATGTGAAAAGTGCAAGTTATGCACTAGAATGTGAAAATAAGTCACATTTACAATGTTTGTGATAATGATGTTAATTATGAGTGAAAAATTGGGGAAAAAAAGAATATGAAATGTGGAAAAAACAAGGGAAAAATGATGATATATGAAAAGCATGACAAGATGGTGAAATAAGGAAAAGAAATAAAATGTTCAATAAGTATTGTATATGCCTTATACCTTAACTAGTTCCAGAAGATTGTGTTTGGTAGTTTGGCATGTCATACGCTATGGGATGAGACACTGAGTATCATAGATATAATTATGCTCCTGAGCGAGACACATTAATGTCAGAGATATTATTACGATGTGGGTGACACATTGGTATCATAGATATTATTACGCCTTCGGGTGAGACACACTAGTGTTACTGATATTATTACACCTTCGGGTAAGACGCACTTGTGTTACAGATGATTGAGATAGCCCAAAATAATATTTCTAGAACTAGACTAATATATAAGGACTTTTGGGCCCAATGTGAGTTGGTGATTGATATATTGATAAAATTGTGTGTATGATGCTTGATATTAGAGCAAAGTGCATCTTCTAGTATTATATTTAAAATGTCATTTTAATACCAAAGTATGTACCACTAGGTTTGTAGCATCCACTTAATTGCTACAAAATTAATTTAAATTAAATTAAATAATTTAAGGGAGAAATAATGAGTTGAAAGTGAGAAATAGGTAATGTATATGTGAAATATAAGGGAACTATACATTACATATAAAGTTAAAAATGAGTTAAAATAAGACAAAAGATGAATAGTTAAATGAGGGGTAAAATGGTAATTTACTTAAAAAATATATAAATAAAATAATTCAAAAATAATTTTATTTTTGGATGGATGTTGAAAATTTATGAATTAAAAATAAATAAATAAATAACAAATAAAAATAATTGAATAATGTATATATGGTTAGAAATTAAGAAAAGTTAAAAGGGAAGCTTTTGCTCTTCAATTCAAGCAATTTTGGAAGGATTTCAAAGGATTAAAGTGATTTTAGGTGGATTTTCAACAACTAAGTTTACTTACCTTATTTTTGAGTTTTAAGGGATATTTGGATTATGTGTGATATGAGATTTTAATGGAGTGTTGTTTAATTGTATTAGTGCTTCTGGAACATGTTATTTTGATGAGTAGGCAAAGATTTTATGGATGGATGATTGATGGGTTTGAGTATTGATGAAGTTTGAGAGAGGTAGTATGGTTTAGAATTTTGGAAAAGGGTTTTATTCAAGATTGCTTATTCATTTTGTTTCAACATTTAAATCATGTAGTTTAATTATTTTAATGATGGAAATAAACTTAAATTAATATTTGGAATTGGTTTAAGTGAAGTTCCAAAGTTGGAGTAGTTTAGGGCTAAATTTTGAAATTGTGATGGAAGTGTATAACATTATATTTTAATGCTTGTAATGTGTTAAAATATAATGTTTGTGATGTTTTTAAGCTTTAAAAATAATTTGGAAATGTTGAGAATGAAGTTTTAATATTGAAGTGTGTTAAGGCACATTTTAGTATTTTGAAAGGAATGCTCCTAAATTGAGTTCTATTGATTAATATGTGTTTAAGTGTGATGTTAGAGACATATATAAGCTTAAAACTCTATTTGAAATTAGTGAGAATGGTTTTGTAAAGTTAAAGATCTTTATGGATAAGAAAAGAGAAATTGAAGAATTAGATTTTAATTGATGTTTGATAGTTGAAACACCTTAAAATGTGATGCTAATGTATGTTTGTTATTTACATTTTGGTTAGGTGTTAAGTAAGTTGTTGTTCCAACAAGTTAGTAAGTGAAGAGACTCTTGGAAAAGTTATGAGAGCCGGTGCTTTATAGCTTGGAAGTCCCTTTATATTGAGGTTAGTACCTTAAAATGTGATGCTAGTCAGGTCTAGACTGTGATTTTTGCTTTTAGAGTTTACCAAGCTGCCATGAACCAGAGCTTTCTGCCTTCCATGTACATATTTTGTAATTTAAATAATTTTATGGGAGTATATATTTTGTATTTATAAACATGTACATGATGTAAACTAGAAAGGGTTTTTAGGTTTTATGTTAGTTATGTGAGATATAGTTTATATATGTGTTGATATATGAATATTTATGAAATATTGGTTAAATTGAGCTGTTAGGCTTTATGAAAAAAAATGAATTTGAGGAATAAATATTTAGAAGTGTATTTTAGGCAGGTTGAGAAACTTGAATTTTTGGGATATTAAAAATACAGACAAAACTCTGGTAAATTTTTTCTAGAAATTTTCCTTTAATATATGTGTATATGGCCTTTAAATTATTATTAACAATATTGATTTAATTAATACATTACATTATAAGTGTAAAAATTATTGATTTGGAAATTATGGAAATTTTTTGTAACACTATGTTGTGATAATTTGGTAATGTATATTTGTATTTTACATATATCGAGTGTGTAATATATGAATATATGGTATAAGGGTTTACATTTATTTTGGTATCAGAGTCTAGGTTTGAGATTCTCGACCTAGGTGGGTTTTTAGAGAGAGAAAATGAAATTTTAAATGTGATTTTAACATTTTATGCATGCATTGCACTAGCATTTTATCTGGTCCTTGATGTGGTGGTTCTTTCTGTAATTACAGATATTGGCAGACATGGCATCTCGGACACATGAGTCAGGAGAAGGGAGTGTAGAGAGTGTTGCTCCCGAAGAGGGTGTTGTTGGAGTTATTGTTGAGATTGCTTGGGAGACATCAGTGCCAACTAGACCAGCAGTTGAGGAGGTTCCACCAGGTAGGTGTGGCATATGGTGAAATTGTTATAATAGGCTCTGGTACAACAGCAGCTACCGACCAGAAAGTATGACAGGCTAAGAAAATTCAGAGCTGCAAATTTCTTTGGTTATAAATCCAACTGTAGTAGAACAGTGGCTGGATAGAGTTCAGAGGATATTTATCCAGTTACAGGCTAGTGCAAAAGAGAAGTTTGATTATGCTAAGTCTCTTCTGCAGGGGGACGCTTACAATTGGTGGAAGACAGTTACTCATGCCACAAATGATCCTCCGGTACTGACATATGATGATTTTCTATAGGAGTTTGATAAGAAATATACTCCTCGGGAGTATAAGGATGCTAAGAAGAAAGAGTTTCTAAATTTAAAGCAAGAATTGAAGGCAGTGACAGACTACAAAAAATATTTCATTAGACTGAGTAAGTATGCAAGAGGGATTATGTAAAATGAGATTGACAGGTGTTGGAGATTTGAGGAGGGTTTGAGACCATCCATTATGTGTTTAGTGGCAGCATCATAGTATGAAGACTTCTCTAAGTTGCTTGCAGCTGCCAAAAATGTAGAGAAGGCACAGGGACTAGTAGCAGTTGTAGAGTAGAAAGCAGAGACAGAAGACCTCAGACTGAGATGGGGTCTTCATCGTTAAAGAGAGGTAGAGGAGGTTCTTCATAGAGGTCTGGTAGAGGCTAGGGATAGCCTGATAGGGGGTCTCAGCAGCAAAGGCAAAGTTAGGGACCTGCTACTTTAGTGGCTAGTACTCCGACCCCGGTTACAAAGAGATCTCCTCCATCCTCTTGTGCGAAGTGTGGTCAGAATCGCAGGGATATTTATTTGGGTATCAGTCTATCATCAGATGGCTATTCTAGAGAGAGTTCTGTAACCATTTTATCAAAGATTGTCCAGAGCCACCAGTAGATAGATAAACTAAGACAGCAGTTTTCACCGATATAGTCCAATTGTTGTGCATGATGAGGAGTTTCTCAATGACCTTATTGAGATGCCCTTTAAGAAGTATGATGTAATTTTGGGTATAGCTTGGTTATCCAAACATGGGATTGTGATAGATTGTCAGCAAAAATGTGTTACATTGAAAACGCATGATGGAAAAGATGTTGTCGTATTTGGTGAGCAAAGACATCTTACATCCATGTTTGTTTCAGCTATAACAGCCAGGAGGTTGATCTGGAAGGGGTGTGAGGCATATTTGGCTCATGTTAGAGATAACAGCGTAATTGAATCTTGCATGGATAGTAAACCTATAGTAGCAGAGTTTTCAGATGTGCTTCCTGATGATTTGTCAGGATTAATGTAATATCCCAAATTTTTAAAAATTTCTAATTTTTGAAAATTTAATAAAATAAATTATAATTTAAATGGATAAATTAAATTAATAATTTTAAATGAAAAATAAAGGAATTTTAAATGGAAAAAGTAGAATATATATGTGATATATATATATATACAACATATAAAAGTCAACATTTTAAAAGAAACGTCAAAAGTAAAAGTAAAAGGGCATTTTGGTAATTAAATATTATAAATTTAAAATTATTAAATTAATTTAAAAATAAATAATTTTTGAATCGGAGATGGATTTTTGAACTTTTAATTTATTAAATAATTAATTAATTATTATAATATTATAATATATATATATATATATGGTTTAAAATAAAAGATGAAAGGAAAGAGAAATTAAAAAGTTGTCTTCATTTCTTCTTCTTCTTCATCAAGGCTGAACCACCATGGGAGCATAGACCAAGGTTTTGATTCTTCCATACTCTACAAGTTGAAAGATTTAACAAGTTTAAAGTGGATTTTTGGTGATTTCCATTAAATTTGGTAAGTTTCTAACTCCTTTCTTTGAATTCCATGAAAATTTTGATTATGTGTGATTTTAGATTTTTAAGTAGTATGTTATAATTATTGGAATTGGTGTGTATGATATTATTTTGGGTAGTTAACAATGATTTTAAGGTTAGATTGAAGAGATGATGGAGTTTGGATAATGAATGGTGAAGAGAGAGAATTTAGGGTTATGGATTTTTAGGGTTTGAGAAATCATGATTTTTAATTGTCCAAATTGGTTCTAAATGAGTTGTTTTGGTGCATAAACAAGTATTTTAAAGTCAAATATTGGATTTGGTTGTATTTGGTTGGAGTTTGAGAATGGAAGTGGAGATTTAGGGTTTTGGAAAAGTGATTTTCCAAAGTTGTTGGATTGTTTGATTTTATTTGTTTAAGCATGTTGTTTAGTATTAAAAGTGATGAATATAAGCTTGAAATGATTAATGGATTGTGTTGGAATGGAAAACCTTCAATGGGGGAAGGTTATGCCATTTTAGGGTTTTGTGTATAAGACTGTGTTTTTGTTGTGTAAATGGTTTAAATGTATTAAAATATATTTTGAATAATATAAATAAACTTAAAACACTAATTTAAATTGAATAGAATGGAATTCTAATGTTAAAGTAAGGAATGGCTAAATTTTTAGAATTTGTAGGAGTGATGTTTAATTATGGTTTAATATTGAAAATGCCATTAAATGTGATACTAAATGATTATTTGCTATCACATTTGGTTTAGGCATTGAGGGAGGTTGATTTGCTTCATCCAAGTGGTGAAGGGCAAGTTGGAAGGATAGGATTGGAGGTTGTTTTAAGCTTGTTTTGGTTGCTATTTGAGGTAAGTACAAACTTTGAATACATTGGTTATGTTTGCATGACATTTGGGCTTAACACATTTTGGTTGGAAAATGTGTTAAGCTACTTGATACATTGGTTATTATGTATAATGTGCTATGACATTTGTAATGTCATATATGAGTTAAATGCATTGTGAAAAGTTATTGATAATGGCTTATGTGAAAATATCCCAAAGTGTTTGGGTAATGCCATTTGTTGTGTGTGCATTAAGTGCATTGTTAAAAAGCCATTGGTATTGGCTAGATTACATTAAATGTGATTAATATGTGAATTATGTTGAATACCCAAGGTAATTGGAAAATGTGGTATAATGTAATGAGATATGTGAAAACATAATGAAATGAATTGATATCGATATCGATATAAATGAGAAATATGAATAAATTGTGTGCCTAGTATATTATTCAATTTTCAGAGTTCTATGTTTGGCGGCATGCCTATGATTTGCCTACGGGCTAGACGTTGGGTGTCACTGTGAAAATATTTTTGAGGTGAAATGACTGGGTCGTAAGCCTCAAAAACAAGTCCTTGAAGCTAGGCTAGGTGAAATAACCGGGTTGTAAGCTCAAACTTAGTTGGATTATTACATTAATATATTGCCTACGGGGCTAGACACATGGTGTCGTTATAGACCAAAATAGTAACTCTGAAATTTGAATAGCATATTAGTTATCTTTGGTCCCATGTTTGTAATTGTTTTATGAGAATTGTGGATTGTGAAATATTTGAAAAGTATGAGAAAATGGAATGATGTGATATCCATATGCATTGTACATTGGCATTGCATTTGATTTTTATTATTATCAAAGTTTATATTACTAGGCTTTTGGCTTAGCTCGATTGTTTATATCGCGCAGGTGACAGGGTAGATTCGGCTGAGCCGGAGAGTTCTTCTAGACCAAGTCAGGTCTAGACTTGTGTTTGTGCTTATAGAGTTGATATCAATATTAGAAACACTATTAGCAGCATGTATATATTTTATATTATTGTATATTTTAGATATTATACATAGTATATTATGTTTTTTTGGATTTTATGTATTGTAAATTATAACGAATGTTTGGGTTAAGTTATTTGAAATGGGGGTGTAAATGTGTTCTAAATTATATATATATATATAAATGTTTGAGAAACTTAGTGAAATTGAAAAGTATGGTTGAGATGGTGATTTGAAATTATTTGAGAGTGTGTTCTTTTTGCAGGTTGTGTAATTGATAAATTTTGGGATGTCTAAATTATAGACAAAACTCTGGTGAATTTGTCCTAGAGATTTTCATTTAAAAGATTTTTTTTGGGTTCCTATAACAAGTAAAGAATATTTATATACAATTTAATTTTATATATTTAGTATTTGAAATTTTAAATCAGAAATGTGAAAATTTTTTTTATTAAAATGGTCTGTGACATTTTTAAACCATATATGCATATTTTACATATGCTAAAAATATGTATTGTACGTATATAGGGTATAAGGGTGTTACATTTATTTTGGTATCAGAGCCTAGGTTTGAGGTTCTCGACTTAGGTGGGTTGATAGAGAGAGAAAATGGGGGATTTGAAAATAGTTTTTAATTATAATACACGCATTAGCACTGGTAGTTTCTGATCTCTGATATAGTAATTTCTGTTGTGTTTGCAGATATAGATAGTTATGGTGTCTCGGACGCATCAGGCTGCTGAGGGTAGTGTAGAGAGTGTGGCTCCAGATGAGGGTAGAGATGGCGCAAGAGTTGTGTCTACTGGTGAGGCGTCTATTTCTATGCCTGTGAGACTAGTAGCTGATGAGATTTCGCCTAGCTGGGTACGACATATGGCAGAGTTGTTGAGGCAAGCTCCAGTTCAGCAGTCACCGCCGCCACAGCCGCAGTTGCCAGTGAAGAAGTATGATAAGCTGAGAAAGTTTGGAGCTGAGGACTTCGTTGGTACTACAGACCCTGCTGTAGCAGAGTAGTGGCTAGATAGGGTTCAGAGAGTGTTCATTCAGTTGCAGGCTAGTCTGAAAGAGAAGTTTGATTATGCCATATCTATTCTGCAGAGGGATGCATATGATTAGCGGAAGACGGTTCAACATGCTTTGGTTAATCCACCAATCCTAACTTATGATGATTTCCTGCGGGAATTTGAGCAGAAGTATACTCCAAGGGAGTATAAGAATGCAAAGAAGATGGAGTTTCTGAGTCTGAGACAGGATACCAGGACCGTGACAGAGTATGAGATTGAGTTTATCCGGTTGAGTCATTATGCTGGTGGGATCATTTCTGACAAGATTGAATGGTGCAGGAGATTTGAGGAGGGACTAAGACCCTCTATCATGTGTATCATAGTAGGCTCTCGGTATTAAAATTTTTCTCAGTTGGATGCAGCTGCCAAGAGTGTAAAGAGAGCACAGAGTCTTACAGCAGTTGCCAGGATTGAGGAGACCAGAGCTAGGAGACCCCAAAGTGGGCAGGGTCTTCATCAGTGAAGAGAGGCCGAGGGGGATATTTTCAAAGGTTCAGTAGGAGCCAGGGGCAGTTTGGCAGGTCAGTACAGCATAGAGACAGAGACAGAGATCTGCAGTTTCAGTTGCTAGTGCACCGACCCCAGTGGCTCAGAGGCCTACTCCACCTACTTGTGTTCGTTGTGGTAAAGCACACAGAGGTGTCTACTGGTGTAGAGGTACTTTGGGAGTGTGTTTTAGATGTGGGTCATCAGACCATTTTATCAAAGACTGTCTAGAGCCACCAGAGGATAGACAGGCAGATACTGCAGCTTCTCGACCCAGTGTCAGAGGGGGTCATGGTGGCAGAGGTTTTGGTAGAGGTGGTCGATCTGGGACTAGTCAGAGAGGAGGTTCTATAGCCGGATGATGTAGGACAGATGAGGCAGGGCCATCACAGCAGGTTTATGTGATGCAGAGGCAGCCGGATGTTTCAGCTTTTATTGCTGGTACTTTTACTTTATATGGTACTTCAGTTCTTGCATTATTAGACCCTGGGTCGACTCATTCTTATATCAGTGCATCCACCTTGCCTGTGAGTGATTTGCATTCTGAGTCCTTAGGATTTGATGTTTTGGTTACAAATCCTTTAGGACATACTGTTGTGGTGAGCAGATTGCACCGAGATAGTCTAGTCGTTGTTCAGGATGAGGAGTTTCTCGGTGATTTGATTTTAGGCATGGATTGGCTATCCAAGCATAGGGTTGTGGCAGACTGTCAGAATAAATGTGTTACTTTGAGAACACATGATTGTAGGGATGTGATGGTATCTAGTGAGCAGAGATATCTTTCATCCACATTTATTTCAGCTGTTTCACCTGGGAGGATGATTCTAGTGAGCGGGGATTTTTGTCCCCACTCCCGGTGGAATGGTTCTTGCAACTTCGGCACTATTTAGGCTCAAAGCCTTAGAGAACACGGACCTAAGTCCGGAGAAAATGGAGTCGCCACCCAGTCGGGCCGGGAAAAAAGAAAGGGGTGGATGACTCAATTCCTAAGGAATCCCCAACCCCTTAATGGGTTCGGAAAGTTGGGTATGTGTGGGGAAGGTGAGAAATGGCCCAGCACCCCCACAATGCCCGGTTCATTGGAACTGACCTCCTTTATAGGTCTTAATATTATAAAATTTTTAAGTATAATAACATTATCCATATTGCACACAATAATTGAAATAAAGCATCAATATATTAAAATCAAAGCAATGTCCAAACAAAGCAAATAAATGGACACCCATCCAAAGATGGAAACATGTCCTTACATCCCATACCTAAACAGGACATCCACCGAAAGGTAGAAACATTTCTTTTACATTGGTTCTAAAATAGAAAAGCAATTTAAATTACATGATATTCAACTAATGAGGTATCCATAAAGTGGAAACATACCTCTTACAACATTTGGAAATCTAAATAAGTTGATAAAAGTAAATAACCATTCATAATAAATAAATCATTCATCAAAGGTACTAAATATCAATAAAAAGTAAACATCCATCCATGATAAATAAAATAAACCAAGCATTGAACTTAAATAAATTAAAGAATATAAAATAAATCAAAGCATAATCAAATATAGAATTGAATAAGGCAAATAAAGTCTAAATTATGGCTACTGTTTCCATTTAGGGTTCTTTATTCCATGTGTTTGGGGTTTTGGAATTTGTGGAATTAGGCTACTGTGAGTTTTTAAAGGAATTATAATAGATTAAGATTTTATGTTTTGAAAGGTTTATAAAGTTCTTTGATTAACCAAATTAGTGTTTGAATGGTCAAATCATGAAACTAGGGTTTGGACGCTTTAAAATACTTAAATTTATGGTTTACGTTTTACTCATTGAATTATGGTTTCATGCTTACTCTGTAAAATTATAATATTTATATTTATATGGTTTTTAAAGTTTTAAAGGATTAGGGTTTAGGAAAAATTTAAGGTTTAAGGTTTTAAGGGGTTAGAGTTCACTATTTTTGGTTTTTGGAGTTGAATTAGGGTTTTAGGATTTTTGATTTAAGGTTTCGGGGAAAGAATTTTATTTTAGGATTTGGAAAGGCAATTGACAATTTCATGAAGTTTTAAGAATTTAAACAAAATGATTTAAAGTTTATAAGAGCAAAAAAGATATTTTTAAGGCTTTTGAAAGGAAACAGAATACAATTTAAAGTTTTGAAAATTTGGAAAGCAAATTTTAGTTTTGAGGTTTTGAAGAAATAAAACTAATATCTTTAAACTTTTTGGAAAATAAAGCAATGATTTAAGATTTTCATACTTCAGAAAAGGTGAATTGAGGTTATTAGGTTTTTAAATTAAAAGAAAACAATTATATGATCTAGCTACTGTGACAAAATAAAAGAAATTAAGAATTCAAACCTTATTTTGTAAGTTTCACCAAAAATGGCTTCTTGGATTAACAAGGTCAGACAAGCCTTTTTGTGTTTGAATTGCTTGAATTGTTTTTCTGCTCTCTCAAAAAATTAGCTTGGTTCAAGGTTTTCCTTCACAGATTCGGATCCAATCCTTCCCAAGTTTCTGTCCAATTTTCTTCCTTATTTCTCCTTGCCTTTTTTTTGTTTTGGTCTTATTTATAGAAGTTTTATATGAATAATTCTAGTTATTAACGGCATCCATTATTCATTATGAAAAGGAAACCGAAACCTAATTGCATTAGGTTTCAGAAATTTTGCCTTGGAAAAATTCCGCTGGCGAAAAAAAAACTGCTGCGGAAAAAATGCGCTGGCGATAAAGCTGCCCAGCTGGCTGCTGTAGCGCTGGTGAAACAGGCCTGTGGGCAATTTCACCCTCTGGAAAAACCTAAGGGCGAAATGGCCCCAGGCCATTTCGCCACAGACGACCCCCCTTCCTTATTTTATTTTATTTTTATTGTTTATTATTATTTTTTTATTTTTTATTTTTTATTAATAAAAATTAGATACTAAAGCAAAAATTATTTAATTAGAATAACAAAAATTATTTTGAACTAATTAAAATATATTGGACAACACAAAAATTATTTTGGACTAATTAAAATATATTGGATCGGACTGGGTCAAAAATTAAGGGTCTACAGTTTGCTCCCTGCTTGAACGATCTGAGACTTTAGTAAAAGAGAGTGAAAAGCAATAAGACTTAATTTTTGAGACGGTTGAGGTTTTGGGTTCTGGACTTGAGAGATTTGGATACTCGATTCTAAACTAGACCTGGATACTCGATCCTAACTGGATTCGGATACTCGATCCTAACTGGATTGGGATACTCTATCCTAAATTGGGTTCGGATACTTGATCCTAAACTTGATTGGGATACTTGATCCTAACTGGATTCGGATACTCGATCCTAACTAGATTTGGATTGGGATACTCCATCCTAAATTGGGTTCGGATACTCGATCCTAAACTTGATTGGAATACTTAATCCTAACTAGATTCGGATACTCGATCCTAACTGGATTTGGATATTTAATCCTAAATAGGGTTTGGATACTCGATCCTAAACTGGATTGGGATACTCGATCCTAACTGGATTTGGATACTCGATCCTAAACTGGATTTGGATACTCGATCCTAAATTGGATTGGGATACTCGATCCTTTCGCAAAAATTCAGCTATTTTTAGTTGGTTCTCATATCTTCTCCTTGCCCCCAACGTGGCAAAATACAAATGAATTTGAAAATATTTGGTATATAAACTTCAAAAAGTTGAAAAAGGAGAAACTTTGTCCCCTGTGTAGGCTCAAACCAAAGATTTTTCCATGCAAGCTTTGATGATGTTTTTGCCGTGTAGTTCTTCACACAAGCACGTATTTCTTCTCTTTGTAAAACGACTGGAGCTTTCACAAGCAAATAGGCTTTCCATGCCCCCTTGATTCAATATCTTCTTTTGATTCTTTACTTCGTAAGGTATTTGCTATTCATTTTGACAAGGAATAGACAATACAAGACAAGAAAGTGTGATGTGATATGCTCATGTATGCATGATATGCATGAATAATACTAACAGTCGTTCCATCTACTCACAGACCGAGGTGATCAGCTGAAGTGTTCTCATTAGTTTCTTTCAAATGCCCATTCAGGTCTTGCACTGGAATGACAGGATGCTTCATATTTGTGTGGCTTTTATCTTCGAGATGTTGAAAATATGAGTGCTGGAGACCCCAAGCAGCAGAGTCAGGGATGCATCCATTTCAAACTATATTTCAGCATGTCGGTTGGTAGTTTCTTCATAACTTTTCCAATAATCATTTCCTTTGCCCAATGTGTCCTTTGGAGATTCGACAATTCAACATACTCCCCTTAGCTTGATGAAGGCTTTGTATGATAAAAATATTTTTTTTTTGAATTTTGATTTTGAAATTAAGCGTTGGCTTTGCCAAAATCGATGTCAATGCACCTCAAGACTTGATTTTTCCAATTTAACATATCTATAACATGACAACACTAGTTACCATACTAAACTCGGGAATCATTTCTATTTAAGCACGAATTGTTACACTTCAGATAAGCACATACACATTACTTGGCCAAAGATCTCATTGAGTTTAAATATTGTCTATCTCATGTGCATGCTTATCCAAACTATCTCCACTAATAGACTCTACCTATCAAGAGAGATCAACAGGTCTTTAATAGGCTTGAAATGGGGTCTATAAGGGACATGGGTTAAATGAAAGCCATTTTTAGATAGGAGACGGTGTGATACCATGGACAAACCCTCACACTATAAATTTCTTATTTGAATTTTAGGCAGCTTGGACGCAATCTTGCTAGACTCCAAATTCCTTCTATCTTCTTGGTATTAATCTGGATCTTGATTAAGACAGTTTTTTTCTCTTGCAAAAAGTTTAAGACCCAAATTTGTTTCTTTTCTTCTTTTCCCTTTTCTTTCGTCTTTATTTTTCTTACTCTTCCCTCTTCTTTCTCTTTCCTTACTCTTCCCTTTCTTTTATCATTTTGTCCTTCTTTCTTATAGGACTATCAAGTACAGAATTTTCAAGAATCGGATGGTCTTCCTCTTTTTTCTCCAATTTTGATTGAATCTTTGGTGGGGTTGGACCAATTCAAGTCAAACCATCTTTATAAACCAAATGGAAGCCTTTTGTTGTCTTAGGTAAAAGAGAACTCAATTGGCTTTTTGAACTGCCTTTTTAGGTTTTATTTTTTTCCTTTTCTTTCTCTTTTTCTCTTTTTTTCTTCTTCTTTTTTCTTTTTTTCTTTTTTTCTTCTTTTGTTCTTTTGTTTTTTTTTTTGTTGGGTTCTAGCTCTAAAAGAGTAATATTGTTTATACCAAATTGGACTTCCAATAATGGATGAGTGGAGTGACATAAATCTTCTTTAACAAGGATAAATCAATTGTTACTCTGATGTTGTCTTGATATATTAGAGATATTAGAAAAACTTCAACTACCCTTATGGTTTTGAGAACTTCAACTATCTTTACAGTTTTGACTATGCATTCCATTCTTTGATCTTCTTGCCTCTTCTTCTTAGTGATCATAAGACATTTCAAAAGCATCACAATAGCTCAAGGTAGGTTATTGAGGTTATATGCCAATGAAAAGAAAGCTAAAATTTTATGAAGGCTCAAAGGGACAACTAGGGATTGATATTTAATAGGTGGATACTAGTTGTCGGCTCGTCCAAACAATGCCTAGATCATTTCTCTCTTAAATAAGCAGAGTTCAATTTCGCCTCAAAAGTTTATCTAAGCATGTTCTAATACTGACTAGGACCTAGACAAAGGTAATTATGCAGGAGCCCTCTCTAAGTAAGCATACACAACTCAATGCTATAGAGCAATTCCCTTACCTAGTAAAGTCATTCGAGTCATGATGCCTAGACGTATTAATTTATAAACATCAAGCTAGGTTCCTCATCGGTTGAGCACCAAAATGAACAAAGACCAACAAAATTTTTTATGAAAATAATTTATTCAAGCAATTTTAAATTTGAAAAACAAGATTGTTCTAATTAAATATTAAAGGAAAATTTGAAAAGCAAGATTCAAGCTAAGGAAAGTTTGTTGAGTTTAAGCTTCTTTTCCTTTCACATCTTCAATATTTCCATCTTAAAAGGATGATAAAACAAAATCTTCTTCCAATCCTTTTCCCACCATAAAGGTTGCTGGTGGTGGCACTCTTCTAAATTTAAGCAAAGGGTTGTTCTTGGTATTGGGCTTATCCGGCTCGGGTAGCTTGCCACTATCGATTAGGTCTTGGATATCATGCCTTAGACGAGCACATTTATCTGTTTCATGCCCTTGCATTTGATGAAATTGACAGAAGGCCTCGGCATTGAAGTTTGGTGGCAGTGGATTATGTAGTGGTCAAGGAGCTAATGGTTGCAACAACCCTTTCTTTTGTAGCTTGCTAAAAACCCAAGATAAAGGTTTCCCCAATTCTATGAATTGTCTTTTATTTCCTTAACCAGCCACATTAACATCAACTTCTTTTTGCGTGCTTTGATTGCCCAACTGGTAATTCCCTTTCTCATTCCTTTTTATTGAAAAGCAATTCTTCTCCCTTTCCCATTCTTCAATTTGTAAACCAGCTTGGAGAATGTCTTTGAAATCCCTTATAAGGGTGTGAGACATCCTTTCACGGAGATTGGGCAGGACGCCTCTCACAATCATTCTTATTTGATCATATTCATCGGGCCTTTTCTTAAGAAAAGCGGCCTTGTTTCTCCATCTCTTCACATAGTCTACAAAACTTTCATTTGGTCGTTGCCTAATGGACTCTACTTCCATTAAAGTAACTTCCAACTTGACATTATACCCATATTGCTGGATGAAGGCCTTGTATAGTAAATCCCAATTCTTTTGTGTTCCATCATCTAAGGTATTGAACCAATTTTGGACAACAGGGTCTAATTTTAATCCATTCAACCAACTATAGTAGCTTTTATGCTATATTGGATTAAAACCAAATTAAGAGGTTTATTATAGATAGATTTCTCACTTGAAAAAGGTAACTAATGATTCATGCCAAAAATAAACCCATGGTTAATTATTCTTAGTATAAACTAGGCTCATAATTGATTTTTAGTATTTCATAATTGACCCAAATATTTGTAAGCTCTTTGTAAGAAAAGGTTGGATGAAAATAATTTTGTTTCTAAACCCATTGTAAAACAATATTAGAAAAAATGGATTTTGGGCTTAGTATTTGCGCCATGAGCAAAAGAATTCTTGATTTGTTTTTAGAAAAATCTTATGTCCAAAGACCATCTTGAAAAAAAAATTTGAAAATAGCTTTGGTCTTTTGGATTTTAAGGAAAAATTTATTTTGAGCTTGTAATGTACTTAGGTCATATTAGAAAAAGAACAAACCAAATAAGCCATGATTTAAGTCAAGATAAATTAACCATAGTCAAACAATATGCATTTGGGGTAAAACCTAAGGAAAGTAACTAGGCCAATTACATGAGCTTTAGTCTTTGGGTAAAAGGCTTAGGTTCCCATAGCAAGTATATACCAAAAGGTATGAGGCTATGAGTGGTTATTCCATGCTCGATCTCTATACCTTGAGTGAAAGTATGGTATCCCTTACATAACACAACATGGGTAACACGGGCGTCCTAACTCACGCACACTATGCAATCTAATATGATGCAATGGATAATATCATTATAAGAAAGAATATAATAATATAAAGACCAACGAAATCAACTTCTCTTATCCCCAGTGGAGTCGCCCTGTGAGCGGGGATTTTTCCCCCACTCCTGGTGGAATGGTTCTTGCGACTTCGGCACTGTTTAGGCTCGGGGCCTTAGAGAACACGGACCTAAGTCCGAAGAAAATGGAGTTGCCACCCGGTCGGGTAGGGAAAAAAAGGGGTGGATGACTCGATTCTTAAAGAATCCCCAACCCCTAATGGGTTCGGAAAGTTGGGTACATGTGGGGAAGGTGAGAAATGGCCCAGCACCCCCACAACGCCCGGTTCATTGGAACCGGCCTCCTTTATAGGTCTTAATATTATAAAATTCTTAAGTATAATAACATTATCCATATTACACACAAAGATGAAATAAAGCTTCAATATATTAAAATCAAAGCAAATAAATGGACACCCATCCAAAGATGGAAACATGTCCTTACATCCCATACCTAAATAGGACACCCACCAAAAGGTAAAAACATGTCCTTTACATTGGTTCTAAAATAGAAAAGCAATTTAAATTACATGATATTCAACTAATGAGGTATCCATAAAGTGGAAACATACCTCTTACAACATTTGGAAATCTAAATAAGTTGATAAAAGTAAATAACCATTCATAATAAATAAATCATTCATCAAAGGTACTAAATATCAATAAAAAGTAAACATCCATCCATGATAAATAAAATAAACCAAGCATTGAACTTAAATAAATTAAAGCATATAAAATAAATCAAAGCATAATCAAATATAGAATTGAATAAGGCAAATAAAGTCTAAATTATGGCTACTGTTTCCATTTAGGGTTCTTTATTCCATGTGTTTGGGGTTTTGGAATTTGTGAAATTAGGCTACTGTGAGTTTTTAAAGGAATTATAATAGATTAAGATTTTATGTTTTAAAAGGTTGATAAAGTTCTTTGATTAACCAAATTAGTGTTTGAATGGTGAAATCATGAAACTAGGTTTTGGACACTTTAAAATACTTAAATTTATGGTTTACGATTTACTCATTGAATTATGGTTTCATGCTTACTGTGTAAAATTATAATATTTATATTTATATGGTTTTTAAAGTTTTAAAGGATTAGGGTTTAGGAAAAAATTAAGGTTTAAGGTAAGGGGTTAGGGTTCATTGTTTTTGGTTTTTGGAGTTGAATTAGGGTTTTAGAATTTTTTATTTAGGGTTTCGGGGAATGAATTTTATTTTAGGATTTGGAAAGACATTTGACAATTTCATGAAGTTCTATGAATTTAAACAAAATGATTTAAAGTTTATAAGAGCAAAAAAAAAGATATTTTTAAGGCTTTTGGAAGGAAACAGAACACAATTTAAAGTTTTGATAATTTGAAAAGCAAATCTTAGTTTTGGGGTTTTGAAGAAATAAAACTAATATCTTTAAACTTTTTGGAAAATAAAGCAATGATTTAAGATTTTCATACTTCAGAAAAGGTGAATTGAGGTTATTAGGTTTTTAAATTAAAAGAAAATAATTATATGATCTAGCTACTGTGACAAAATAAAAGAAATTAAGAATTCAAACCTTATTTTATAAGTTTCACCAAAAATGGCTTCTTCGATGAACAAGGTCAAAGACAAGCCTTTTTGCCTCTGAATTGCTTGAATTGTTTTTCTGCTTTCTCAAAAAATCAGCTTGGTTCAAGGTTTTCCATCACAGATTCGAATCCAATCCTTCCCAAGTTTTTGTCCAATTTTCTTCCTTATTTCTCCTTGCCTTTTTTTTTTGTTTTGGTCTTATTTATAGAAGTTTTATATGAATAATTCTAGTTATTCACGGCATCCATTATTCATTAAGAAAAGGAAACCGAAACCTAATTACATTAGGTTTCGAAAAATTTGTGTCGGAAAAATTTTGCTGGCAAAAAAAAAACTGCTGCGGAAAAATTACCCTGGCGAAAAAAAACTGTTGCGAAAAAATGCGCTGGAGAAAAAGCTACAGCAGCTGGCTGCGGCAGTGTAATATCCCAATGTATGCCCTAGAAGTTTTAATACAATTGATTTTTTATTTGAATTAAATGTATATATGTTTTTGCAAAGGAAATGATTGTGTTAATGGAATGTATATGTTGTATATATGTTAATATATACAACATATATGTTGGTCAAATGGAGAGTCAAGGGAAGAAGATATTTTAATTTGGAATGAGTGAAATTACTAAAGAGGGCAAGAGTTTTAAAGGAAGTGAGAACAAATAGAAAAGGGCATTTAAGTAATTTTGCTTTGTTAGAATTGCTTGGTGGAGATTTAAAGAAGAAAAGAAGTTGACTTGTCTTCATTTTCTTTTCTTCTTCTTCTCTTTCTCTTGTGGTGGTCGGCCCTCCAAAGCCAAAGAACAAGAGTGATTTTTGTTGATTTCTAAAATCAAATTGAAGGGAGAATCAAAGGATTAAGTTGGAGATTTGTGAAATTGCCTCAATTTTAAGTAAGTACTCTCTTGTTTTCTTTTGTTATGTTTGAAGTGAGTTGTGATTTGTTAATATTATGATTAGGTGTGTTTGAGATGTGTTTATAAGTGTTGAAATTGATTGTAAGTTACAAAGTTAAATTGGTGTTGGTTTTGGTTTGAAGATGGTAAGTTAAGTGGATGTTGATATTGAAAGAATAAGAGTGATGTTGGTTTAAGGCTTTAGAAGTGGTAAGTGATTAA
Source organism: Garcia nutans (assembly GCA_947685225.1). Classification (NCBI taxonomy): domain Eukaryota; kingdom Viridiplantae; phylum Streptophyta; class Magnoliopsida; order Malpighiales; family Euphorbiaceae; genus Garcia; species Garcia nutans. Next base: position 38,495,847 of record CANTUV010000035.1, read on the forward strand.
ATGTGTTGTTGATGTATTGTTAATGTGAATATTGTAATGAACATGTAAAATACGTTTTAATGACATTGATTATACCCATTTGAATGAGGTTATGTTGTGCATAGTGTGTTTTAATTCAATCAAAAGAAATTTGGCTATGTTTAGGGTTTTATTCTTGAGAGACACGGCCAAACTAAGGAAGAGACACGGCCAAGCTAAAGAATTTTTGGGAGACACGGCCAAGTCTAAGGAAATTTGGCCGTGTTGGATGATTTTTGGAGAGACACGGCTATGTCCCTTGCCCGTGTCTGTCTCGGCTTGATTTGTCTTGAGAGACACGACCACAAGCTTGGCCGTGTCCCTTGAGTGTGTTGGCTACTGTGATTGTCCATTGCTCTTCTTGCTTTGTTGGGATTGAACATACATTTGATGATGCATATGATACTATATGAACAATGTTATGTTTTATGCATTGTGCATCTTGTGAATGGTAATGTGTTATATGAATAATGTACTTTGAAATGTTATATCAATGATGCTATATGTGTAATATGAATTGAGATATGATATGATATGAGGCCATTGTGATTGGCTATGATAACTCAAATATGATGTGAAGCCATTGTGATTGGCTATGATGATTCAATTGAAAGACATAAGGCATGTTTGCCTAATTGATGATGAGAATTGAGAATGAAATAATAAATGAATTGTGTGTCTAATGTGTTATTCATTTTCAGAGTTTTGTTGTTGGTGGCATGCCTAATGGTAACAATCTCTTGAAGTTAGGTTGGATTTGATCCTTGAAGCCTAATTGAGATGTTACAACCCTTGAAGCTAGGTTGGGTTGGTTCTTGAAGCCAAGTTGGGTTGATACTTAGCATGCTTTGTTCCCCTTGAAGCTTGGTTGAGCCTAATCCTTGAAGCCTAGTTGGGTTTATGATAATGATAAATGTGATAACAAAACCAAAGCATTAACTCTGAAAATTGAATGGCATATTAGTGTGTTTTGGGCCCATGCTTGTCTTTGTATTTAATGTGATTCTTGAATGGTAAAATTAATGGAACTATGAAGATGTAATATGAATGTTGTTATGACATTGAACAAAGTATGATGTGGAAATGTGGTATTCTTTTAAATGATGTATGAGATTAATTGTGACATTATATCATATTAAAGCATCATGTTAGTATACTTTGTACTACTAAGCCGTTGGCTTAGCGCCATAGTGTTTGATCGCGCAGGTGACAGAGTTGAACCTGAGAGCTCCTCGAGACCAAGTGAGACTAGACATTGAGGATTTTCTTTTGGGACTTAAAGATCAGAGAAGAGCTGCCAATCATGTATATATATTCTATGTTTTGTAATCTTTGATTTATAACATATTTGTAATAACTTCCGCTGTGAATTAATAAATGTTTTTATATATGGTGTCTTTTGGATTTCTTTTAAAATGTTTGAGATTGGTTTCACTTATTTACAAGGATATTTTTTGTGTATTATTTTAAAACTGTGGAATTTTCTATATTCAATATACGTATATTACGATCGTTTAAGCATGCTTGGTACGTATACGGGATATAGGGGTGTTACAACTGTTTTGGTATCAGAGCCTAGGTTTGAGATTCTCAACCTAGATCAAGTGTAAGAAAAAGAATGTTTTGATTTTAAAAAGTGGATTTTTGAATAACATACATGTTGGTATTGGCAGTCTCTGATCTTTAATGAGAAGTATTCTGCTCTATTTGCAGATGTAGGTTGTGATGGATCCTCATTTGCGTCAGTCAGTTGAGGGTAGTGCGGAGAGTGTTGCTCCTGATGATGGAGCTAGAGTGGATAGTGCTGGAGAGGCACCTGCTTCTGTGTCGAGGGGACCAGCTGGTGAGGATGTTCCACCAGTTTGGCTTAGGCATGTGGTAGAGATTATGAGGCAAGCACAAGTGCAACCACCGCCACCCCCACAACCTTTGGTATCAATGAGACAGTATGATAAATTAAGGAAGTACGGAGCAGAAGATTTCTTGGGTACTATTGATCCAGCTGTAGCTGAGCAGTGGCTAGATAAAGTATAGAGAATATTTGTTCAGTTACAAGCCACTCCAGAAGAAAATTTTGATTATGCAAGATCCTTGTTGCAGAAGGATGCATATAACTGGTGGAAGACAGTGCCTCATGCTATGGATGATCCACCTACCTTGTCCTATGCTAATTTTCTAAGAGAGTTTGAATTGAAGTATACTCCGAGGGAGTATAAGGATGTGAAGAAAATGGAGTTTTTAAGCTTGAAGCAAGATCACCGGACTGTGACAGAATATGAGTTAGAGTTTATCCGGTTGAGCCAGTATGCTGGGGGTATTATATCTGATGAGATAGATAGATGCAGGAGATTTGAGGAGGGATTGAGGCCCTCTATCTTGTGTCTTGTGGCTGGATCTAGATATCATGATTTTTCCCAGCTTGTGGCAGCAGCTCAGAGTGTGGAAAGAGCTCAGGTTATTGCAGCTGCTTCAAATGAAGAGATCAGGGTTAGAAGGCCCCAGTTTGAGGCGGGGTCTTCATCTGCGAAAAGAGGTAAAGGAAGTTTTATTCCTCGGGTTAGTAGGAGTCAGAGGCCAGCTGGTAGTCAGTACAGTTTCAGAGGCAGAGATCTAGACCTACAGTTTCAGTGGCGAGTGCTCCGACCCCAGTGATGCAGAGATCCACCTTACCCATATGCATTCATTGTGGTAGGCCACATGGTGGTACTTGTTGGAAGACTGGTGTAGCAGGGGTATCTTTCAGATGTGGATCACCTGATCATTTTGTTAGAGATTGTCCTGAGAGGCAGGAACAAATGTCAGTAGATTCTGCAGCTTCTCGATCTAGTGTGAGGGGAGGTCGAGGAGGCAGAGGTTTCAGCAGAGGAGGCAGATTTGGGTTCAGTTTTAGAGGAGGTTCTACATCCAGGGAGAGTAGACCAGAGGAGGCTGGATCTTCTCAGAGGATTTATGTGATGCAGAGACAACCAGATGCTTCTGCAGTCATTGCTGGTACTTTCTCTTTATTTGATACTTCAGTACTTGCTTTGATTGATCCCGGATCCACGCATTCATATATTAGTGCATCTATTCTGCCTGTGTCTGAATTGCATGCTGAATCCCTAGGATTTGATGTATTGGTGACAAATCCTTTAGGGCATAGTGTGATTATTAGCAAAGTGCACCGAGATAGTGCAGTGATGGTTCAAGGTGAGGAGTTCCTTGGAGATTTGATTGAGATGCCTTTTAAGGAATATGATGTGATCCTAGGCATGGACTGGCTATCTAGACATGGAGCTGTGGTAGACTGTAAAAAGAAAGTTGTTACTTTGAGAACCAGCGATGGTAGAGAGGTGTTAGTATCTAGTGAGCAAGGACAGCTAGCATCCTTGTTTGTTTCAGCTGTTGCAACTAGAAGATTGATTAGAAAAGGGTGTGATGCTTACCTTACTCATATTGTGGATACGAGAGTAAGGGGTTCTCAAATTGATAGTATACCTACAGTTGCAGAATTTCCAGATGTGTTTCCAGAGGATTTGCCAGGGTTGCCTCCTAAGAGAGAGGTGGAGTTTGGTATTGAATTATTGCCTGGTACCACTCCTATCTCTATTACTCCTTATAGAATGGCACCTGCTGAATTGAGAGAATTGAAGGTGCAATTGCAGGAGTTGTTGGATAAAGGGTTTGTTCGCCCTAGTGTTTCACCGTGGGGAGCTCCTATTTTGTTTGTGAAGAAGAAAGATGGTACTATGAGATTGTGTATCGATTATAGGCAATTGAACAAGGTGACTATTAAAAATAAATATCCTTTGGCTAGAATTAATGATCTCTTTGATCAATTGAAGGGTGCAGCAGTGTTTTCCAAAATTGATTTGAGATCAGGGTACCATCAGTTGAGGGTCAGAGCTGAAGATGTTCCTAAGACAGCCTTTCGTACAAGGTATGGGCATTATGAGTTTCTAGTTATGCCTTTTGGTTTGACGAATGCACCTGCAGCTTTTATGGATTTGATGAATAGGGTGTTTAGGCCCTATCTGGATCAGTTTGTAGTGGTCTTTATTGATGACATTTTGGTGTATTCGCGTAATGAGGAGGAGCATGACATGCATCTGCGGATTGTGTTGCAAATTTTGAGAGAGAAGCAATTGTTTGCTAAACTGTCGAAGTATGAGTTTTGGCTTGATCAAGTAACTTTTCTCGGTCATATAGTTTCAGCAGAAGGCATTAGAGTTGATTCGAGTAAAGTTGAAGCTATTTTGAATTGGAGTCCACCAAAATCTGTGACTGAAGTTAGAAGTTTTCTAGGTTTGGCAGGCTATTACCGACGGTTTGTGAAAGGATTTTCTTTGATAGCTACTCCACTTACCAGATTGCTTCGAAAGGGAGTTAGATTTGTGTGGACAGATCAGTGTCAGGCTAGCTTTGATCAGTTGAGAGAAATGTTGACTCAAGCACCTGTTCTTACCTTACCTGTGGAAGATAAACCATATGTGATCTACAGTGATGCTTCACATCATGGTTTGGGTTGTGTTCTGATGCAAGAAGGTAAAGTTATAGCTTATGCTTCTCGACAGTTGAAACCGCATGAGCTCAATTATCCGACCCATGATTTAGATTTAGCAGCCATTGTGTTTGCATTGAAGATTTGGCGACACTATTTGTATGGGGAGAAGTGTTTTTTCTATACTGATCATAAGAGTTTAAAATATTTGGGTAATTGTTGATAGGTTGACTAAGACAGCTCATTTTCTTCCGGTTCGAATGGATTACTCTTTGGAGAGGTTAGCTGAGCTGTATATCCATGAGATTGTGAAGTTACATGGTTTCCCAATTTCTATAGTGTCTGATCGAGATCCCCGATTTACTTCCAGGTTTTGGAAGAGTTTACATGGTGCATTGGGTTCTCGATTGCATTTCAGCACTGCTTTTCATCCGCAGATAGATGGGCAGTCTGAGAGGGTGATACAGATTATCAAGGACATGTTGAGAAGGTGTGTCATTGATTTCTCTGGAAGTTGGGATGGATTCTTACCACTTGTGGAATTTGCTTACAACAACAGTCATCAATCCAGCATTGGTATGGCACCATTCGAGGCATTGTATGGTAGACGGTGTAGGATACCTCTATGTTGGAATGAACTTGGTGAAGGTAAGTTAATTTGTCCTGATTTGGTTAAAGAAACTGAAGAGAAACTGAAAATGATTCGAGATAGGTTGAAAGCAGCTTCAGATCGATAGAAATCTTATTCAGATTTGAAGAGGAGAGACATTGAGTATAATGTGGGAGATAAGGTATTTTTGAAAGTGTCTCCTTGGAAGAAGATCTTGAGGTTTGGTAGGAAAGGGAAATTGAGTCCTCGTTTCATTGGACTGTATGAAGTTTTGGAAAGAGTTGGGCCAGTTGCTTATCGGCTTACTTTGCCACCTGAGTTGGACAGGATCCATAATGTATTCCATGTGTCTATGTTGAGGAGATACAGGTCGGATCCATCTCATGTTTTGCCAATGGAATCTATCGAAGTAAGTTCAGATCTGACATTTGAAGAAGAACCAGTTGCTATTTTGGCACATGAAGTGAAAGAATTAAGAAATAAGAAAGTGCCACTTGTGAAGATTTTGTGGAAGAATCATGCAAAGGAAGAGGCAACTTGGGAGAGTGAGCAATCAATGCGAGATCAATATCCTCAACTATTTCAGACTTGATATCAGGTAATTTCGAGGGCGAAATTTCTTTTTAGAGGGGGAGAATTGTAATATCCAAATGTATGCCCTAGAAGTTTTAATACAATTGTTGTTTGATTTGAATTAAATGTATATATGTTTTTGCAAAGGAAATGATTGTGTTAATGGAATGTATATGTTGTATATATGTTAATATATATAACATATATGTTGGTCAAATGGAGAGTCAAGGGAAGAAGATATTTTAATTTGGAATGAGTGAAATTACTAAAGAGGGCAAGAGTTTTAAAGGAAGTGAGAACAAATAGAAAAGGGCATTTAAGTAATTTTGCTTTGTTAGAATTGCTTGGTGGAGATTTAAAGAAGAAGAGAAGTTGACTTGTCTTCATTTTCTTTTCTTCTTCTTCTCTTTCTCATGTGGTGGCCGGCCCTCCAAAGCCAAAGAACAAGAGTGATTTTTGTTGATTTCTAAAATCAAATTGAAGGGAGAATCAAAGGATTAAGTTGGAGATTTGTGAAATTGCCTCAATTTTAAGTAAGTACTCTCTTGTTTTCTTTTGTTATGTTTGAAGTGAGTTGTGATTTGTTAATATTATGATTAGGTGTGTTTGAGATGTGTTTATAAGTGTTGAAATTGATTGTAAGTTACAAAGTTAAATTGGTGTTGGTTTTGGTTTGAAGATGGTAAGTTAAGTGGATGTTGATATTGAAAGAATAAGAGTGATGTTGGTTTAAGGCTTTTGAAGTGGTAAGTGATTAAATGTGTTGTTGATGTATTGTTAATGTGAATATTGTAATGAACATGTAAAATAAGTGTTAATGACATTGATTATACCCATTTGAATGAGGTTATGTTGTGCATAGTGTGTTTTAATTCAATCAAAAGAAATTTGGCTATGTTTAGGGTTTTATTCTTGAGAGACACGACCAAACTAAGGAAGAGACACGGCCAAGCTAAAGAATTTTTGGGAGACACGGCCAAGTCTAAGGAAATTTGGCCGTGTTGGATGATTTTTGGAGAGACACGGCTGTGTCCCTTGCCCGTGTCTGTCTCGGCTTGATTTTTCTTGAGAGACACGGCCACAAGCTTGGCCGTGTCCCTTGAGTGTGTTGGCTACTGTGATTGTCCTTTGCTCTTCTTGCTTTGTTGGGATTGAACATACATTTGATGATGCATATGATACTATATGAACAATGTTATGTTTTATGCATTGTGCATCTTGTGAATGGTAATGTGTTATATGAATAATGTACTTTGAAATGTTATATCAATGATGCTATATGTGTAATATGAATTGAGATATGATATGATATGAGGCCATTGTGATTGGCTATGATAACTCAAATATGATGTGAAGCCATTGTGATTGGCTATGATGATTCAATTGAAAGACATAAGGCATGTTTGCCTAATTGATGATGAGAATTGAGAATGAAATAATAAATGAATTGTGTGTCTAATGTGTTATTCATTTTCAGAGTTTTGTTGTTGGTGGCATGCCTAATGGTAACAATCTCTTGAAGTTAGGTTGGATTTGATCCTTGAAGCCTAATTGAGATGTTACAACCCTTGAAGCTAGGTTGGGTTGGTTCTTGAAGCCAAGTTGGGTTGATACTTAGCATGCTTTGTTCCCCTTGAAGCTTGGTTGAACCTAATCCTTGAAGCCTAGTTGGGTTTATGATAATGATAAATGTGATAACAAAACCAAAGCATTAACTCTGAAAATTGAATGGCATATTAGTGTGTTTTGGGCCCATGCTTGTCTTTGTATTTAATGTGATTCTTGAATGGTAAAATTAATGGAACTATGAAGATGTAATATGAATGTTGTTATGACATTGAACAAAGTATGATGTGGAAATGTGGTATTCTTTTAAATGATGTATGAGATTAATTGTGACATTATATCATATTAAAGCATCATGTTAGTATACTTTGTACTACTAAGCCGTTGGCTTAGCGCCATAGTGTTTGATCGCACAGGTGATAGAGTTGAACCTGAGAGCTCCTTGAGACCAAGTGAGACTAGACATTGAGGATTTTCTTTTGGGACTTAAAGATCAGAGAAGAGCTGCCAATCATGTATATATATTCTATGTTTTGTAATCTTTGATTTATAACATATTTGTAATAACTTCCGCTGTGAATTAATAAATGTTTTTATATATGGTGTCTTTTGGATTTCTTTTAAAATGTTTGAGATTGGTTTCACTTATTTACAAAGATATTTGTTGTGTATTATTTTAAAACTGTGGCATTTTCTATATTCAGTATACGTATATTACGATCGTTTAAGTATGCTTGGTACGTATATGGGATATAGGGGTGTTACAGGCAGCGCAGGCGAAACAGGCCTGCAGGCCATTTCGCCCCCTTCCTTTTTTTATTTTATTTTTATTGTTTTTTATTATTTTTTATTTTTTATTAATAAAAAATAGATACTAAAGTAAAAATTATTTAATTAAAATAATAAAAATTATTTTAGACTAATTAAAATATATTGGATAACACAAAAATTATTTTGGACTAACTAAAATATATTGGATCGGACTGGGTCAAAAATTAAGGGTCTACAATTCTGAAGGGATGTGAGGCTTATCTTGCTCATGTTATAGATACTAGAGTAGTGGAGTCCTAAGTTGACAGTATACCCACAGTTGCCGAGTTTCCAGATGTTTTCCCTGATGAGTTGCCAGGGGTACCTCCTAAGAGAGAAGTGGAGTTTGGTATCGATTTATTGCCTGGTACCACTTCTATTTCTATTACCTCTTATCGGATGGCACCTACTAAGTTGAGAGAGTTGAACGTGCAGTTGCAGGAGTTATTAGATAAAGGGTTCGTTCGCCCTAATGTGTCCCCGTGGGGAGCGCCTGTGTTATTTGTGAAGAAGAAGGATAGCACCTTGAGATTGTGTATTGATTATAGACAGTTGAATAAGGTGACCATCAAGAACAAGTATCCTTTGCCTTGGATGGATGATCTTTTTGATCAGTTTAAGGGAGCAACAATATTCTCTAAGATTGATCTGAGATCAAGGTGCCATCAGTTGAGAGTCAGAAATATGGATGTACCCAAGATAGCTTTTCACATGAGGTATGAGCATTATGAGTTTCTGGTGATGCACTTTGGATTGACGAATGCACCAGCAACTTTTATGGATTTGATGAACAGGGTTTTCAAACCATATTTAGATCAGTTTGTGGTGGTCTTCATTGATGACATTTTGGTGTATTCGCATAATGAGGAGGATCATGATAGGCATTTGTGGATTGTATTGCAGACTTTGAGAGAGAAGTAGTTGTATGCTAAGCTATCTAAGTGTGAGTCCTGGCTCCATCAGGTAGCTTTTCTTGGTCATGTTGTTTCAGTAAAAGGTATTAGAGTTGATCCGAGTAAGGTTGAGGCTATCTTGAATTGGAGTCCACCGAAGACTATGCCAGATGTTAGAAGTTTTCTAGGATTGGCAGGCTATATCGTCGGTTTGTCAAGGCCTTTTCTATGATAGCTACACCACTCACCAGATTACTTCAGAAATGAGTTAGATTTGTGTGGACAGATCAATGTCAAACGAGTTTTGAGCAACTGAGATGTTGACTCAAGGTCCTGTCCTTACCCTGCCTGTGGAAGGTAAACCATATGTGATATATAGTGATGCTTCACATAGTGGTTTAGGTTATGTTCTGATGCAGGAGGATAGAGTCATTGCTTATGCCTCTCGACAGTTGAAGCCATATGAGCTAAATTACCTGATGCATGATTTGGAATTAGCAGCCATAGTTTTTGCCTTGAAGATTTGGTGACATTATTTGTATGGGGAAAAGTATTTTATTTATACGGATCATAAGAGTTTGAAATACCTAGCTGTTCAGAGAGAGTTGAATCTTTGTCAGAGGCAGTGGTTAGAGTTGATTAAAGACTACGACTGTTTAATTGATTATCATCCTGGTAAGGCAAATGTTGTTGCTAATGCCTTGAGTCAGAAGTCTTTGGCAGGTTTGATTGCTTATTCGCTCTCGTTGCTTGTTGAGTTTAGAGTGTTGCATGCTAGATTTGAGTCTTGTGATGATGGTGCTTTGATGGCTCAGTTACAATTGAAACCAGTCTTGTTGGATCATATTAAGGAGGCTCAGTTGGCAAATGAGAGAATCTAGAAAATTGTGTTGGTTTGTCAGAAGGGGGAGAGTCGAGACTTTTATATGAGGGATGATGGCAGTCTATAGTACAGAGATAGGTTGTGTATTCCTGATGATGTAGAATTGAAAAGGATGATATTAGAGGAAGTACATCAATCACTTTATACTATACACCCTGGGAGTACTAAGATGTATCAGGACTTGAAGTGACATTATTGGCGGTTAGGTATGAAGAGGGATGTAACATCCCGAATTCCAGATTGGAAAGAACAGACATAGAGGATATGATTTAGGCTTAGAACAAAGGCATCCAAGTCAATGACAGAATTAGAGAGTCTCAAAGAAGACTTAATTGTTTATTTGTGTCTTAGCTAGACGTATAACTTAAAATTACTCAATTTGGAGTTGTACAGAATAAGATATGATGGATTCAGTAGACAATGTGCAAGCTGCCTCAGGACAGCATAGTAGGCTTGATTTCAAAGGACCGTCAAAAATCAGATATAGCTCGGATCGACCTGAAATATTGTTACAATGTACCCCCGGATGTCTAGTTTCACTGGGAATAAGAATTACTTAATTCAGAGTTGTGAGTAAAATGATATTAATAAAAAATGACAGCAAGGTCAGGTAGGGATATCAAAAGAACCTAAGTGAGAATTTCTCAAAAGTTAGGGACAACTATGTAAACTTAAAAATTAAGTGTCGGAAGTTCTTAATAGTGCCCATATCTGACCCCAGAAGAATATTCTCAAGATTAATCAGGTCATAACCTTGGGTTTCAATTTTTTTCCCCAAAACGCACGGTTTAAAAGTTACGATCGATTAATGGCCGGAATGTAAAGTGGGCCCGGTTTCGTGTCGGGACCGTATGGGTAACACGGGACAACTTTAGGGTATCCAATGGGAAGAGGGACAAGTGGGAAGAAGTAATGGGAAAGAAAACTATAAAAATCTCTTGTTGGCCAATCAAAAGTAACCATTTAGCATGAGTATTAAATGAAGAAAGAGAAAGGTGGACAAGTGGTCTTAAAGGATTTATCCAACACATAAGGTGATCATCATTTCCTTTATATATATATAGATATATATCATGATATGAAGAACAAACTCTCTCTTTTCCACTTACAAATTTCGGCCACAATAGGAAAAGCAAAAGGGAATTAAAGAAAGCTTTGGTACTTTAACCATTGAACTCCTTTTGAAATTTTTCTGTTTTACAATTAGTAAAATGCTGTGAATTGTATGATTTTTAATTAAATATAGAAAAATTATCTTGAGTTGAAATTTGGATATGTTTTTTTCTAATAAGTATAGTATTTGAGAAAAATAATTTGGAACCACATTGATTGAATTTAATTTACGGAATTTATAAAATTCAGAACTGCTGCCAGGATGCAGGGCAACTGGAGCAGTCTGGTTGGGTGAACTACTTGACCAAGATTTTGTGTCCAGTTTGATCTGAAATTTTAAAGGAATGATTTTAAGATGTAAAACTAAATTATGTAAAAATTTTAGAGTTTTTATCCAAGTGGATTATTTTATAAAAATTTTCTAAAACAAGGATCAAGTTGGGTCATGAACCAGAGTTTATTGTTCATATGGAAATTTTTCATTATTAACTTGGTCAAAAACTTGGTGTGGGTGTTTTATCATTTTATTTTTGGTATTGAGTTTAATTATGATATGAAGAATAAATTAAGATGGAAAATATGTGAATACATATGATACATATGTGAGTATATGTGATATTTGTATAAATATATATTGTATATACATGGAGAATATGTGGTATATATACGAAGTGAATGGATATATATGAAATATATGCTCTACTCGGTAAATGGGTAACACCGGTATGAAATGGAGGTTATATCGTGTGAGGTCAAGATCATGGCGACTAGTCATGTGAGACCAAGACCACGAGGTTATATCGTGTGAGGTCAAGATCATGGCAATTAGTCGTGTGAGACCAAGACCACGCAGTTATCTTGTATATTCCATATCGTGTGAGACCAAGACCATGGCAATTAGTCGTGTGAGGTCAAGACCACGCGTAACTCTATACGAGGCCTCATTTCGAGATCGGTGTATTCGCAATTACCTTGTGGAGCGAAATGATAAAATGATAATAACTGAATATATGACATGTATGGATTGCTTTTACTGTGATATTATTTTTCAATACGACTCATTGCTTTTAAAAGTGCATTATGCTTTTATTATTCATTTTCCGTAATTAGTTAAAGTACCCACTAAGCAATGCTTAGCGAGTTTAGTTTCTTCTAAACTCGTAGATTATTAGCAAGGAGCCAGTAGCAAGCAGAGGAGTCCTGCGATCTGCCGGTCATCAACAAGCTTAGGAGGTGCTCTTCATTTTGTATTTTGGTATTAGAAACTGGCATGTACTTATTTGAACAATACAAAGAGATAACTTGATGTAGCATGTAAATCTAGTAATGTATAATAACTGTATGGTTTTGAATTGAATTGGGTTGTGAATATAGAAGTGTGAATTCTTCTTGCAGGATTTGTAGTTGAGGTTATAAGGGTGGATTATTGGGAGTGTGCTTATATTGAATTGTGAAACAAAATGTTTTTCAAAAATAAGAAAAATCAGTTTTGTCGACACTTGGGACCTCCATTTTTAGGGGAGGTTATGGCAAAATTTTTTAAAATCTATACTTAAAATTGGCTAAGTAAAATATTAAGACACAACCACCATGAGATAACAGTCCATCTTGGTCTATAAATGTAGGCTAAGATGGGGTGTTACATTTAGTGGTATCAGAGCATAGGTTTAGTCGATTCTGGGAGATAAGTAGTAAGTAAGTAACTATGTGTGCCATGTAAGATAAAATAAGGAGAAAGTTATATGACGAATAGGTAGATGTACATGCCAGATAAGAATTGATAATTGAGTTATATGTTGAAGAACTAAGCAGATAATTATTTATGTCAATATAGGATGTCTCTAGATTCGTGGAACGAAACGTAGAATCACAAGCTATGTGTAATTATACATAAGAATTATGCATGAATAAGTAAGTTTTGGGGCGAAACTTAAATTAAGGGGGATAGAATTGTAACATCCCAAATTCTAGATTGGAAAGAACAGACATAGAGGATATGATTTAGGCCTTGAGCTCGAATTTCATCCAAGTCAATGACAGAATTAGAGAGTCTCAAAGAAGACTTAATTGTTTATTTGTGTCTTAGCTAGATTTATAACTTAAAATTACTCAATTTGGAGTTGTACAGAATAAGATATGATGGATTCAATAGACAATGTGCAAGCTGCCTCAGGACAGCATAGTAGGCTTGATTTCAAAGGACCTTCAAAAATCAGATATAGCTTGGATCGACCTGAAATATTGATACAATGTAGCCCTGGATGTCTAGTTTCACTAGGAATAAGAGTTACTTAATTCAGAGTTGTGAGTAAAAAGATATTAATAAAAAAAGACAGCAAGGTCAGGTAGGGATATCTAAAGGACCTAAGTGAGAATTTCTCAAAAGTTAGGGACAACTATGTAAACTTAAAAATTAAGTGTCGGAAGTTCTTAATAGTGCCCATATCCGACCCCAGAAGAATATTCTCGAGATTAATCAGGTCATAACCTTGGGTTTCAATTTTTTTCCCCAAAACGCACGGTTTAAAAGTTACGATCGATTAATGGCCGGAATGTAAAGTGGGCCCGATTTCGTGTCGAGACCGTATGGATAACACGGGACAACTTTAGGGTATCCAATGTATAATAACTGTATGGTTTTGAATTGAATTGGGTTGTGAATATAGAAGTGTGAATTCTTCTTGCAGGATTTGTAGTTGAGGTTATAAGGGTGGATTAATGGGAGTGTGCTTATATTGAATTGTGAAACAAAATGTTTTTCAAAAATAAGAAAAATCAGTTTTGTCGACACTTGGGACCTCCATTTTTAGGGCAGGTTATGGCAAAATTTTTTAAAATCTATACTTAAAATTGGCTAAGTAAAATATTAAGACACAACCACCATGAGATAACAGTCCATCTTGGTCTATAAATGTAGGCTAAGATGGGGTGTTACAAGGAACATAGCAGAGTTTGTATCCAGATGTCTCACTTGCCAAAGGGTGAAAGCTGAGCATCAGGTTCCTCTAGGGTTGCTCCAACCTTTATCAGTGCCAGAGTGGAAATGGGAGCGAGTGACAATGGATTTTGTGACTGGACTGCCTTTGAACCAGAAGAAGCATGATGAAATCTGGGTGATAGTTGATCGGATGATGAAGATAGCTCATTTTCTTCCAATTCAGAGGGATTATTTTCTTGAGAGGTTGGTTGAGCTGTATATTAGTGAGATAGTGACATTGAATGGAGTCCTAGTTTCTTTGGTGTCAGATCGAGATCCTCAATTTACTTTGAGTTTTTGGAAGAGTTTGCATGATGTTTTGGGTTCTTGGTTGCATTTTAGTATTGCTTTCCATCCTCAGATAGATGGGCAGTCAGAGAGAGTGATACAGATTCTAGAGAATATGTTGAGGAGCTGTATCATTGATTTTACCGAGAATTGGGATAGATTTTTGCCACTAATTGAGTTTGCTTATAATAACAGTCATCAGTCCAGTATTGGGATGGCTCCTTGTGAGGCCTTATATGGAAGGAGATGTAAGATACCTTTATGCTGGGATGAGGTTGGAGAAGGTAAACTGGTCAGTCCTGATTTGATTAAAGAAACAGAAGAGAAAGTGAAGGTGATTCGGGGTCATTTGAAAGCAGCTTTAGAAAGATAGAAATCTTATTCAGATTTAAAGAGAAGAGACATAGAGTTCAGTGTGGGAGATAAAGTATTTCTGAAGGTGTCTCCATGGAATAAGATTCTGAGGTTCGACCGAAAAGGAAAGTTGAGTCCTTGTTTTATAGGACCATATGAGGTGTTGGAGAGAGTTGGTCCAGTGGCTTATAGACTAGCTTTGCCGCCTGAGTTTGATTGAATTCATAATGTCTTCCATGTCTCTAGACCTATCTCATATCATATCAGTGGAGTCTATTGAGGTGAGTCTAGATCTGACTTACGAGAAAGAACCAGTAGCGATTTTGGCACGAAAGGTTAAAGAATTGAGGAATAAGAGGGTGCCACTTGTGAAAGTCCGTTGGAGGAATCATGCCACTGAATAGTTGATATAGGAGAGTGAGCAGGAGATGCAAAGTCAGTTTCCACAATTGTTTCAAACTTGAGATCAGAAAATTTCGAGGATGAAATTTATTTTAGGGGGAGAGAATTGTAATATCCCAAATTTTTGAAAATTTCTATTTTTTGGAAATTTGATAAAATAAATTATAATTTAAATGGATAAATTAAATTAATGATTTTAAATGAAAAATGATGGAATTTTAAATGGAAAAAGTGGAATATATATGTAATATATATACAACATATAAAAGTCAACATTTTAAAAGAGAAGTCAAAAGTAAAAGTGAAAGGGTATTTTAGTAATTAAATCTTACAAATTCAAAATTATTAAATTAATTTAAAAATAAATAATTTTTTATTAGAAGATGGATTTTTGGACTTTTAATTTATTAAATAAATAATTAATTATTAAAATATTATAATATATATATATGGTTTAAAATAAAAGATGAAAGAAAAGAAAAATTAAAAAGGTGTCTTCATTTCTTCTTCTTCTTCATCAAGGCTGAACCACCATGGGAGCATAGACCAAGGTTTTGATTCTTCCATACTCCACAAATTGAAGGATTTAACAAGTTTAAAGTGGATTTTTGGTGATTTCCATCAAATTTGGTAAGTTTCCAACTCCTTTCTTTGAATTCCATTGAAATTTTGATTATGTGTGATTTTGGATTTTTAAGTAGTATGTTATAATTATTGGAATTGGTGTGTATGATGTTATTTTGGGTAGTTAACAATGATTCTAAGGTTGGATTGAAGAGATGATGGAATTTGGATAAAGAATGGTGAAGAGAGAGAATTTAGGGTTATGGATTTTTAGGGTTCAAGAAATCATGGTTTTTAATTGTGCAAATTGGTTCTAAATGAGTTGTTTTGGTGTATAAACAAGTATTTTAAAGTCAAATATTGGATTTGGTTGTATTTAGTTGGAGTTTGAGAATGGAAGTGGAGATTTAGGGTTTTGGAAAAGTGATTTTTCAAAGTTATTGGATTGTTTGATTTTATTTGTTTAAGCATGTTGTTTAGTGTTAAAAGTGATGAATATAAGCTTAAAATGATTAATGGATTAAGTTGGAATGAAAAACCTTCAATGGGGGAAGGTTATGCCATTTTAGGATTTTGTGTATAAGAGTGTGTTTTTGTAATGAAAATGGTTTAAATGTATTAAAATATGTTTTGAATAATATAAATAAACTTAATACACTAATTTAAATGGAATAGAATGGAATTCTAATGTTAAAGTAAGGAAAGGCTAAAATTTTGAAATTTGTAGGGATGATGTTTAATTATGGTTTAATATTGGAAATGCCATTAAATGTGATACTAAATGATTATTTGCTATCACATTTGGTTTAGACATTGCGGAAGGTTGATTTGCTTCATCCAAGTGGTGAAGGGCAAGTTGGAAGGATAGGATTGGAGGTTGTTTTAAGATTGTTTTGGTTGCTATATGAGGTAAGTACAAACTTTGAATACATTGGTTATGTTTGCATGACATTTGGGCTCAGCACATTTTGGTTAGAAATGCGTTAAGCTACTTGATACATTGGTTATGCATGAATAATGTGCTATGACATTTGTAATGTCATAAATGAGTTAAATGCATTATGAAAAGTCATTAATAATGGCTAAATTGTGTAAAATGTGAAATATGTTTATTATGTGAAAATGACCCAAAGTGTTTGGGTAATGCCATTTGTTGTGTGTGCATTAAGTGCATTGTTAAAAAGCCATTGGTATTGGCTAGATTACATTAAATGTGATTAATATGTGAATTATGTTGAAATACCCAAGGTAATTGGAAAATGTGGTATAATGTAATGAGATATGTGGAAACATAATGAATTGATATCGATATCGATATAAATGAGAAATATGAATAAATTGTGTGCCTAGTATATTATTCAATTTTCAGAGTTCTGTATTTGGCGGCATACCTATAATTTGCCTACGGGCTAGACGTTGGGCGTCACTGTAAAAATATTTTTGAGGTGAAATGACCAGGTCGTAAGCCTCAAAAATATGTCCTTGAAGCTAGGCTGGGTGAAATGACCAGGTCGTAAGCTCAGACCTAGTTGGATTATTACATTGATATATTGCCTACGGGGCTAAACACATGGTGTCATTATAGACCAAAATAGTAACTCTGAAATTTGAATAGCGTATTAGTTTTCTTTGGGATCATGTTTGTGTTTATTTTATGAGAATTATGGATTGTGAAATATTTGAAAAGTATGAGAAAATGGAATGATGTGATATCATATGCATTGTGCATTGGCATTGCATTTGATTTTTATTATTATCAAAGTTTGTATTACTAGGCTTTTGGCTTAGCGCGATTGTTTACATTGCACAGGTGAAAGGGTAGATTCGGCTGAGCCGGAGAGTTCTTCTAGACCAGGTCGGGTCTAGACTTGTGTAGAGTTGATATCAAGATCAAAAACACTGTCAACAGCATGTATATATTTTATGTTATTGTATATTTTGGGTATTATGCATAGTATATTATATTTGTTTGGATTTTATGTATTGTAAATTATAACAAATGTTTGGGTTAAGTTATTTGAAATGGGAGTGTAAATGTGTTCTAAATTATATATATATATGAGTCTATATATAAATATTTGAGAAACTTGGTGAAATTGAGGAGTATGGTAGAGATGGTGTTTTGAAATTATTTGGGAGTGTGTTCTTTTTGCAGGCTGTGTAATTAATAAATTTTGGGATGTCCAAATTACAAACAAAACTCTGGCGAATTTTTTCCAGAGATTTTCATATAAAATATTTTTTTGGGTTCCTATAACATGTAAAGAATATTTATATGCTATTTAATTTTATATATTTAGTATTTAAAATTTTAAATCAGAAATGTGAAATTTTTTTTATTTAACCGGTCTGTGACATTTTTGTACCTTATATGCGTATTTTACATATGCTAAAAATATGTATTCTATGTGTATAGGGTATAAGGGTGTTATAGTTACCTCCAGAGAGAGAAGTAGAGTTTGGTATTGATTTGATTCCTGGTACCAATCTCATCTCTATTATTCCTTATCTAATGGCACTTGTTGAATTAAAGGAATTGAAGGTGCATATGCAGGAGCTGCTCGATAAAGGGTTTATCCGTCTAAGTGTTTCACCATGGAGAGCACCAGTATTGTTTGTAAAGAAGAAGGATGGCACTTTGAGGTTGTGCATTGATTATTGGTAGTTGAATAAAGTGGCCATCAAGAGTAAATAGATGTTGCCTCGTATTGATTATCTCTTTGATTAGTTGAAGGGGGCTACAGTGTTTTCCACGATTGATTTGAGATCGGAAGTATGGTCATTATGAGTTCTTGGTGATGCCTTTTGGGCTAACGAATGCACCAGCTATGTAACACCCCTATACCCCGTATACGCACACTACATACCACCATATCTGTAATATACGTATACTGAATATAGGAATGCTACGGTTTACTAAACAAACAAATCATTCCTTTTAACAATAATATGAGAAAACTTGAAAACATTCAAATTATACTATGAAGTACAATAGATAAAACGTTCATTCAATACGCAGCGGAAAATATAGTGGTATTTACAAATATATATATACATCAAAAATCAAGTTTTACAAAACATAACATTTATACATGTTTGGCAGTTCGTCTTTGATCTTTAAGCCCCCGATCAACACTTCAGAATCTAAACTCAACTCGGTCTAGCTGAACTCTCTGGTTCTACCCTGTCACCTGCGCGATGAACCACAATCGCGCTAAGCCAACAGCTTAGTGATACAAACCACAATAACAACATGCTTTAATGCAATGCCAATGTCACACATTTCAACAATAAAGACAATATTCATAAATGATATATTAATATTTTTCATAACACTACATTCCATTATTTTATTCAATTGTTTCACCATTCATGAATCACATTGAAACAAAGACAACCATGGGCCCAAAAGACACTAATATGTCATTCAACTTTCAGAGTTAATGTTTTGGTTTAATTATCACATTTATCATTATCATTATCATTATCCCAACTAGGCTTCAAGGATTAGGCTCATCCAAGTTTCAAGGGGAACAAAGCATGCCATGTATCAACCCAACTTGACTTCAAGAACCAAACCCAACCTAGCTTCAAGGGTTGTAACATCTCTACTAGGCTTAAAGGACTAGACCCAACTAAGCTTCAAGGGGAGTTAAGCATGCTAAACTTTAACCCAACTTGGCTTCAAGGATCAAATCCAACCTAGCTTCAAGAGATTGTTACCATTAGGCATGCCACCAACAACAAAACTATGAAAATGGAATAACACATTAGACACACAATTCATTCATTATTTCATTATCAATTTCATTCTCATTTTCTCATCATCATTTAGGCAACCATGCCTCAATCATCTCATTTGCATCATTATAGCCAACAACAATGGCTTCACATCTCATCAATAGAGTATACATAACCAATTACATTGCACATATATTTTAAATTCATCATCATCTAGGCAAACTTGCCCTACTTATTTCATTTGAATCATTATAGCCAACCACAATGGCATCACATCTCATCATATCTCAATTCACATTAAAGCAATTCATCATTAAAGTATTCATCATATCCAATTGCATTGCACATACATTTGAATGATCATCATATCTTTCACATTATACAAATCATAACATTAATCAAATTGTATTAACAATATAGTAAATTACTTAACACATTTACAACCAAATGTGTTAAGTCTCAAAATCATGTAAATGTATGCAACCATGTAAGTTTGTACTTACCTCAAGAACAACTTCTTCTTCCAAGAATTCTCCACACTTAGGTTAGGGCAACTCAACCTCTTCACAACCTAATCCAAAAGGAATAATACACACTTATTTAAAGATACACATGAATTCCAATACAATTATTCACCTATTAGTCTCATACTAGACCCATAGATCACAATTACAAGCCAAAACCACTATCTAGGACCCCACGGTCGTGGCCTCACAACCCCATGGTTGTGGCCTCACAAACCCCCACAGCCGTGGGTTAGCAAACGAATCTGTCCAATTTGCTTAACACCCCCACAGTCGTGGCATCCAAGGGCCACGGGCGTAGCATCCAATATGCTTCTGTTTCGGACCAAACTCATGTATTCTATGCTTTAAACTTAATTAAACACAAACATCTTAAAGATCTACCAAAAATAATTGATCAAACTCAATATTGACATCAATTACCAATTCAAAACCATAACATAAACACAACTCTTACTCTTCCATTCAACTATAAAACCACAATCAATTAAACCCAACACACTCAAACACACCACAATCAAACATACTCATACTCTCAACAATCAACCATCAAACTCAAATACAACTTAAAATAAAACAAGGGAATAAAGTGGAAACTTACCAAAGTTGATGAAATTTCTCAAATTTCCAACTTGATCACTTGAAATCTCCTTCAATTTTGAGCTTGGAAAACAAAAACTCTCTTTCTCTCTATTGCCTTTGTGATGCCCGGCCAACCAAAGAAAGAAGAAGAAAATGAAGAAGAAAAATAGCCAAGTCAAACACTCAATCTCTTTAAATTTCCACCAAGAAAAAATAATATTAAAATAATTCAAAATATATTAAAATAATTCAAAATATCCTCTTCCACTCACTTAATTTTCCTTTTAATTTAATTCACTAATTAATTAAAATCAATTATTTCTTCTTTTGACCATATAATAATTTGACTTGTATATATTGTATATATCTCTATATATACAACATATACACATCTCTCTTCTCATCTTTAATCTTCCCACTTAAACATATACATTAAATCCAAATACAACAATAATGCCAAAACTTTTAGGGTATACTTTGGGATATTACAATTCTCCCCCTCTAAAAAGAAATTTCATTCTCGAAATTACCTGATATCAAGTCTGAAACAGTTGAGGATACTGATCTCGCATCACTTGCTCACTCTCCTAAGTTGCTTCTTCCTTTGCATGATTCTTCCAAAGAACCTTCACAAGTGGCACTTTCTTATTTCTCAACTCTTTCACTTCATGTGCCAAAATAGCAACTGGTTCTTCTTCAAATGTCAGATCTGAACTCACCTCAATAGATTCAACGGACAAAACATGAGATGGATCTGATTTGTACCTCCGCAGCATAGAAACATGGAAGACATTATGGATTCTATCCAACTCAGGCGGCAAAGCTAGTCGATAAGCAACTGGTCCAACTCTTTCCAATACTTCATAAGATCCAATAAAACGAGGACTCAGCTTCCCTCTTCGACCAAATCTCAAAATCCTTTTCCAAGGAGACACTTTCAAAAATACTTTATCTCCAACATCAAATTCTATATCTCTCCTCTTCAAATCTGAATAAGATTTTTGTCGATCTGAAGCTGCTTTCAACCGATCCCGAATTATTTTCACTTTCTCTTCTGTTTCTATAATCAAATCAGGACCAACCAATTTGCCTTCTCCAACTTCATTCCAACATAGAGGCGTCCTACACCATCTACCATATAATGCCTCAAATGGTGCCATTCCAATACTGGATTGATGACTGTTATTGTAAGTAAATTCCACAAGTGGCAAAAAATTGTCCCAACTTCCAGAAAAATCAATGATACAGCTTCTCAACATATCCTCTATAATCTGTATCACTCTCTCTGACTGCCCATCTGTCTGCGGATGAAAAGCAGTGCTAAAGTGTAATCGAGAACCCAAAACACCATGTAATCTCTTCCAAAACCTCAAAGTAAACCAGGGAACTCGATAAGACACCAAAGAAATTGGGACTCCATGTAACTTCACTATCTCACTGATATACAGCTCAGCTAACTTCTCCAAAGAGTAGTCCATTCGAACTGGAAGAAGATGAGTTGTCTTTGTCAACCGATCAATAATCACCCAGATAGCATCATGCTTCTTCTGAGTCAATGGCAAACCAGACACAAAATCCATTGTCACTCTCTCCCATTTCCATTCAGGTACTAATAAAGGTTGAAGCAACCCAGTTGGAACTTGATGCTCAACTTTTACTCTCTGACAAGTGAGACACTTGGATACAAACTCCGCTATATCTCTCTTCATACCTGACCACCAGTAATGTTGCTTCAAATCCTGATACATCTTTGTACTCCCAGGGTGTATAGCAAAAACCGATTGATGTGCTTCTTCTAAAATAATCTTTCTCAATCTAGCATCATCAGAAACACACAATCTATCTTTGAACCAAAGACTACCATCACTTCTCACATGGAAATCTCGGCTCTCCCCATTTTGGCAATATGAAACAATTTTCTGAATATTCTCATCAGCCAATTGAGCCTCCTTAATCTGATCCAACAACACCGGTCTCAAATGCAATTGAGCTAACAATGCACCATCATCACATGATTCAAAACTAGCATGCAACGCTCTCAACTCAACAAGCAACGAGAGCGAATAAGCAGTCAAACCTGCCAAAGACTTCCGACTCAAGGCATCAGCAACAACATTCGCCTTACCAGGATGATAATCAATCAAACAGTCATAGTCTTTAATCAATTCCAACCACCGTCTTTGCCGAAGATTAAGCTCTCTCTGAACCCCCAAATATTTCAAACTCTTATGATCCATATAAATAAAACACTTCTCTCCATACAAGTAGTGTCGCCAAATCTTCAAAACAAAAACTATAGCTGCTAACTCCAAATCATGCGTCGGATAATTCAACTCATGTGGCTTCAACTGCCGAGAAGCATAAGCTATGACTTTACCCTCTTGCATCAAAACACATCCTAAACCATTATGTGAAGCATCACTGTAAATCACATATGGTTTATCTTCCACAGGCAATGCAAGAACAGGCGCTTGAGTCAACATCTCTTTCAACTGCTCAAAACTAGCTTGACACTGATCTATCCACACAAATCTAACTCCCTTTCGAAGTAATCTGGTGAGTGGAGTAGCTATCAAAGAAAAATCTTTCACAAACCGTCGATAATAGCCTGCCAAACCTAGAAAACTTCTAACTTCAGTTACAGACTTCGGTGGACTCCAATTTAAAATAGCCTCAACTTTACTCGGATCAACTCTTATACCATCTGCTGAAACTATATGACCGAGAAAAGTCACTTGATCAAGCCAAAACTCACACTTCGACAGCTTAGCATATAACTGCTTCTCTCTCAAGGTCTGCAACACAATCCGCAAATGCTTGTCATGCTCCTCTTCATTACGCGAATACACCAAAATATCATCAATAAAGACCACCACAAACTGATCTAGATAGGGCCTAAACACCCTATTCATCAAATCCATGAAAGCTTCAGGTGCATTCGTTAATCCAAAAGGCATCACTAAAAACTCATAATGCCCATACCTTGTGCGGAAAGCTGTTTTAGGAACATCTTCAGTTCTGACTCTCAATTGATGGTACCCTGATCTCAAATCAATCTTGGAAAACACTGCTGCTCCCTTCAACTGATCGAAAAGATCATCAATCCTAGGCAAAGGATACTTATTCTTGATAGTCACTTTGTTCAATTGCCTATAATCGATGCACAACCTCAAAGTACCATCCTTCTTCTTCACAAACAAAACAAGAGCTCCCCATGGAGAAACACTAGGGCGAACAAACCCTTTATCCAACAACTCCTGCAACTGCACCTTCAACTCTCTCAACTCAGCAGGTGCCATTCGATAGGGAGTAATAGAGATGGGAGTGGTACCAGGCAACAAATCGATACCAAACTCAACCTCTCTCTCAGGGGGTAACCCTGGCAACTCCTTCGGAAAAACATCTGGAAATTCCGCAACTGTGGGTATACGATCAAGTTGAGAACCCACTACTCTGGTATCCACAACATGAGCAAGATAAGCATCACACCCTTTTCTAATCAACTTTCTAGCTACAACAACTGAAACAAATAAGGATGTAAGTTGTCTCTGCTCACTAGATACCATCACACTTCTACCATCACCGGTTTTCAAGGTAACACACTTCTTTTGACAGTCTACCACAGCTCCATGCTTAGACAACCAATCCATGCCTAAGATCAAATCATATTCCTTAAAAGGCATTTCAATTAAATCACCCAAAAATTCCTCACCTTGTACCACCACTGAACTATCACGATGCACCTTACTCACCACAACACTATGTCCTAAAGGATTTGTCACCAAGACATCAAATCCTAAGGATTCTGAATGCAATTCGGACACAGGCAAAATAGATTCACTTATGTATGAATGAGTAGATCCTAGATCAATCAAAGTAAGAACTGAAATGCCAAATAAAGAAAATGTACCCGCAATAACTGCTGAAGCATCCGGCTGCCTCTGCATCACATACACTCTCTGAGAAGACCCAGCCTCATCTGGTCTACTGCCTCCGGATATAGAGCCTCCTCTCTGACCTACCCCAGGTCGACCACCTCTGCTAACACTTCTGCCACTTCGACCTCCTCTCACACTAGGTCGAGAAATTGCAGAATTCGCTTGCCTATGCTCCTGCATCTCAGGACAATCTCTAATGAAATGGTCAGGCGATCCACATCTGAAACACACAGCTGATCCACCAATCTTCCAACAAACACCCCCATGTATCCTACCACAATGGACACATGTAGGTGGAGTAGATCTCTGAACCACTGGAGTCGGAGCACTCGCTACAGAAACTGTAGGTCTCGGTCTCTGCCTCTGATACTGAACTGACCTACCTGACTGCCTCTGGCTCCTACTGACTCTCGGAACAAAACTCCCTCGGCCTCTCTTCATAGATGAAGACTCTGCCTCAAATTGGGATCACCTAACTCTGGTCTCCTCTTCAGTAGCAGCTGTTGCAATAGCTTGTGCTCTCTCAACACTTCTAGCTGCTGCAACCAATTGAGAAAAATCCTGATACCGAGAACCAGCAACAATACACATAATAGAGGGCCTCAATCCCTACTCAAATCTCCTACACCGGTCAATCTCATCAGAAATAATCCCCCCGGCATAGTGACTCAACCGGATATACTCAATCTCATACTCTGTCACAGTCCGGTTATCTTGTCTCAGATTCAGAAATTCCATCTTCTTGACATCCTTATACTCCCTCGGAGTATATTTCTGCTCAAACTCCCTCAAAAAATCACTATAAGACAATGTAGGTGGATCATCCATGGCATGAGGAACCGTCTTCCACCAATCATAAGCATCTTTCTACAGAAGGGAACTAGCATAATCAAATTTTTCTTCAGAAGTGGCTTGCAACAGAATAAATACTCTCTGCATTCTATCCAACCACTGCTCAGCTATTGCAGGATCTATAGTACCAAAGAAATCCTTAGCCCCATATTTCCTCAATTTATCATAATGTCTCACCGATACATGTGACTGTGGTGGCGGTGGCGGCTGCACTGGAGCTTGCCTCAACAATTCTACCACATGCCGTAACCAAACCGGCGGAACCTCATCAGTAGCTGATCTCCCTGGCATAGGAGCAGCTGCCTCTCCAGCTCTATCAACCCTAGCTCTATCTCTACTCTCTTCAGGAGCTACACTCTCAGCACTACCTTCTACGAACTGACGTGACTAAGACGCCATCACTACCTATATCTGCAACACAGCAGAATATACCTCATCAAAGATCAGAGACTGCCAATACCAAAACATGTATTTTATTCAAAACCCAATTTTTAAAATCAATTTTTTTTTTTTACAATTGAACTAGGTTGAGAATCTCAAACCTAGGCTCTGATACCAAAACAATTGCAACACCCCTATACCCCGTATATGCACACTACATACCACCATATCTGCAATATACATATACTGAATATAGGAATGCTACGGTTTACTAAACAAACAAATCATTCCTTTTAACAATAATATGAGAAAACTTGAAAACATTCAAATTATACTATGAAGTACAATAGATAAAACGTTCATTCAATACGCAGCGGAAAATATAGTGGTATTTACAAATATATATACATCAAAAATCAAGTTTTACAAAACATAACATTTATACATGTTTGGCAGTTCGTCTTTGATCTTTAAGCCCCCTATCAACACTTCATAATCTAGACTCAACTCGGTCTAGCTGAACTCTCTGGTTCTACCCTGTCACCTGCGTGATGAACCACAATCGCGCTAAGCCAACAGCTTAGTGGTACAAACCACAATAACAACATGCTTTAATGCAATATCAATGTCACACATTTCAACAATAAAGACAATATTCATAAATGATATATTAATATTTTTCATAACACTACATTCCATTATTTTATTCAATTGTTTCACCATTCATGAATCACATTGAAACAAAGATAAGCATGGGCCCAAAAGACACTAATATGCCATTCAACTTTCAGAGTTAATGTTTTGGTTTAATTATCACATTTATCATTATCATTATCATTATCCCAACTAGGCTTCAAGGATTAGGCTCAACCAAGCTTCAAGGGGAACAAAGCATGCTAAGTATAAACCCAACTTGGCTTCAAGAACCAAACCCAACCTAGCTTCAAGGGTTGTAACATTTCAACTAGGATTCAAGGACTAGACCCAACCAAGCTTCAAGGGGAGTTAAGCATGCTAAACTTCAACCCAACTTGGCTTTAAGGATCAAATCCAACCTAGCTTCAAGAGATTGTTACCATTAGGCATGCCACCAACAACAAAACTCTGAAAATGGAATAACACATTGGACACACAATTCATTCATTATTTCATTATCAATTTCATTCTCATTTTCTCATCATCATTTAGGCAACCATGCCTCAATCATCCCATTTGCATCATTATAGCCAACAACAATGGCTTCACATCTCATCAATAGAGTATACATAACCAATTACATTGCACATATATTTTCATCATCATCTAGGCAAACTTGCCCCACTTATTTCATTTGAATCATTATAGCCAACCACAATGGCATCACATCTCATCATATCTCAATTCACATTAAAGCAATTCATCATTAAAGTATTCATCATATCCAATTGCATTGCACATACATTTGAATGATCATCATATCTTTCACATTATAAAAATCATAACATTAATCAAATTGTATTAACAATATAGTAAATTACTTAACACATTTACAACCAAATGTGTTAAGTCTCAAAATCATGTAAATGTATGCAACCATGTAAGTTTGTACTTACCTCAAGAACAACTCACACCAATCTATACACTTCTTCTTCCAAGAATTCTCCGCACTTAGGTTAGGGCAACTCAACCTCTTCACAACCTAATCCAAAAGGAATAATAGACACTTATTTAAAGATACAAATGAATTCCAATACAATTATTCACCTATTAGTCTCATACTAGACCCATAGATCACAATTACAAGCCAAAACCACTATCTAGGACCCCAGGGTCGTGGCCTCACAAACCCCCACGGTCGTGGGTTAGCAAACGAATCTGTCCAATTTGCTTAACACCCCCACGGTCATGGCATCCAAGGGCCACGGGCGTGGCATCCAATATGCTTCTGTTTCGGACCAAACTTATGTATTCTATGCTTTAAACTTAATTAAACACGAACATCTTGAAGATCTACCAAAAATAATTGATCAAACGCAATATTGACATCAATTACCAATTCAAAACCATAACATAAACACAACTCTTACTCTTCCATTCAACTCCAAAACCACAATCAACCATCAAACTCAAATACAACTTAAAATAAAACAAGGGAATCAAGTGGAAACTTACCAAAGTTGATGAAATTTCTCAAATTTTCAACTTGATCACTTGAAATCTCCTTCAATTTTGAGCTTGGAAAACAAAAACTCTCTTTCTCTCTATTGCCTTTGTGATGCCCGGCCAACCAAAGAAATAAGAAGAAAATGAAGAAGAAAAATAGCCAAGTCAAACACTCAATCTCTTTAAATTTCCACCAAGCAAAAATAATATTAAAATAATTCAAAATATCCTCTTCCACTCACTTAATTTTCCTTTTATTTTAATTCACTAATTAATTAAAATCAATTATTTCTTCTTTTGACCATATAATAATTTGACTTGTATATGTTGTATATATCTCTATATATATAACATATACACATCTCTCTTCTCATCTTTAATCTTCCCACTTAAACATATACATTAAATCCAAATACAACAATAATGCCAAAACTTTTAGGGTATACTTTGGGATATTACAAGCTACATTCATGAATTTGATAAATCTAGTGTTTAGGCCATATTTGGATTAGTTTATGGTGTTGTTGATTGATGATATCATGTTATACTCTCATAGAAAAGAAGAGTGTGACAAACATTTATGGATTGTGTTGCAAACCTTAAGGGAGAAATAGTTGTATGCCAAGTTGTCCAAGTGTGAATTCTTGTTGGATCAAGTGACATTTCTCGGGTATGTTGTTTCAGCAGAGGTTATAAAAGTTGATCCATGTAAAGTTGAGGCAATTATGAATTGGAGTCCACCAAAGAATGTGACTGAAATTAGAAGTTTTTTGGGATTAACTAGCTATTACCATCGGTTTATTAAGGGATTTTCCATGATAGCTTTGCCACTCACCAGATTACTTTGGAAGAATGTGAAATTTGTGTGGATAGATTGATGTCAAGTGAGCTTTGAGAAGTTGAGAGACATGTTGACTCAAGCTCCAGTTCTTACTCTACCTATAGAAGGTGTTTGGAACATCTATGTGTTTATGTTTAGTGTGATTTTGTTGGCTTTTGATTGATTTTCCTTTTAATTTGTGTTTAAAGTTTGTTTAAAGTATTTGATCCAGGATGAAGAACAAAACGATGGAGCTTTAATTCAATTTGATGGATTATTAAGGTGGAAAAACATGAGACACGGCCAAGACGCTTCATGGCTTGGCCATGTCCCTCATCCAAGGAAAAAGGCAGGAAAATTTAGCAGAGCTTGACACAAGCAAGAGACACGGCCAAGCTATTGGCCATGTCACATGACACGGCCAAGGCCTTGGCCTTGTCCCACCAAAAGAATAAAGTAAAGACAAAGTGAAGCAAGGAAGAGGTAGACACACCCAAGAGACATGGCCAAGCCATTGACCGTGTCACATGACACGGCCAAGGCCTTGGTCGTGTCCCATTTGATGAGCAAAGCAAAGCTAAAAATGCAGTGGATAACACACTCAAGAGACACGGCCAAGGCCTTGGCCGTGTCCCACTTGGAAATTGAAGATGGTACTGAGGCAACCATGGACACAGTCACATGGCTTGGCCATGTCCATAAGAAAATTGAGTGACACGGCCAAGTCACTCATGACTTGGCCGTGTCATGTGATGATTCTTTCAATCATTTTACACAAAATGGGAGACAAAATGGGAGACACCAAGTCATATCTTTTAAAAAGAAATATTAAAAAAAGAAAAAAGGTTGCCTAATTTATGGGAAGAAGACTTAAATAATGAGAAAGTGGGAGACAAAGTGGAGTGTGTGAGTTGAAAAGCATGCTTTGTGTGTTAAGAAATTAAAAAGAATGGAAGATGGATATACATATATACACATTTTGGAGGAAGAAAAGGTAGTTCTCTCTTGGTTCATCATCTTTTTCTTGGTTTTGAGAGAGACCATGAACATCACCTTCATCTTCATCTTCCATTTCTTCCATAGAAAAGATTCTTGACATTTTTAGGGATAAAATTAGGTGAGCAAGCTCTTGTGAAGTTTAGGGTTTGAAGAAAGCTTGATTGAGGAGTTGGGGGCTTGAGAGAGTGACCATTCCATCTTTCAAGAGGAGAGCCATTGATTGAAGAAGGCTTGTTAGTTCTTCATCATATTCAAGGTGGAGCTAGGAGGAAGACTAGAAGTTCAACTCTTAGCATCTTCAAAGGGATTTTTATATTCTCTCTTTTAATTCATTTCTAGATTGTTATTGTTTGTTAAGAACATTAATATTTCAATGTACATGTAACACCCCAACACTTCATATAAGTACTATACATACACCTGGTATACATACAGTAAGTATATAAAGTATAAGGATGTCACTTTTCGATATATTTTTAAAACCTTTAGCAAAGTTCAAACCACAATACATTAATTTAAAGAACATTTACAAATCATTATATTTTTAATGATCTTACATATATATCATAATCTTATCTTTATCAAAACTTCATTTATACATATACATACACTCTTGTCAGAAATACATCATAATTAGAATTTATACATGTATGCATTACCCTCTAGTTGGTATCGACAAACTCTTACTCTTCTCGTGGCATAACGAAAGACTTCATATCTTCCACCTAGTCACCTGCGCGATTACACATCCGCGCTAAGCCCGAGAGCTTAGTAGTACAAATATAATATATAAACATACATTATAGAAATTCTAACATATAATGAAATATCACGTCCATGTACCATTAGTTTCTTATTATGTTTTTCCTTTTGAATTGCACCTTTCATATATCTTAACTAATTTCATGTATTCTATACATATCATTTTTACCAATCACAATTCACAATAATAATCACCATCAACATAGTAATATCCACATTACATATCATATCATTATCATCAATCATCGATCCAACATTAATACTCACAATCAATATTTAAATATACATATTACATAACATTTCATGTCATTATTTTATTCACAATTCATCAATCATGAATCACATTTCTAACCAAATCCATCATATATCTCATTACTCGTTTATTATAACATTTATATATCATATTGACAACAACGACAGACTCGGGCCCAAACAACACTAATATGCCATTCAATTTTCAGAGTAATGCATTGGTTCATTCATCACATTTATCATTATCATAGACCCAACTAGGCTTCAAGGATTAGGTTCAACCAAGCTTCAAGGGGAGCAAAGCATGCTAAGCATCAACCCAACTTGGCTTCAAGAACCAATCCAACCTAGCTTCAAGGGTTGTAACATCTCAATTAGGCTTCAAGGACTTAGCCAACCTAACTTCAAGAGATTGTTACTCATATTAGGCATGCCACCAACAACAAACTCTGAAAATGGAATAACACATTAGTTACACAATTCATTTATTACTTTCATTCTCAATTCTCATCATT
The DNA here is from genome assembly GCA_947685225.1 of Garcia nutans. Taxonomy (NCBI): domain Eukaryota; kingdom Viridiplantae; phylum Streptophyta; class Magnoliopsida; order Malpighiales; family Euphorbiaceae; genus Garcia; species Garcia nutans. The sequence continues at coordinate 38,526,886 of CANTUV010000035.1, forward strand.
AATTAGGCAAACATGCCTTATGTCTTTCAATTGAATCATCATAGCCAATCACAATGGCTTCACATCACATTTGAGTTATCTTAGCCAATCACAATGGCTTCCCATCACATTTGAATCATCATTATACATATACAACATCAATTACATTAGCTAAACAAACCGATCATTAGTTTTACATCTCTTTATGTCTCAATTCACATTATACACTTCATTATTCAAGCATACATAATCAATTTCATTGCACATGTATCTTAAATTCATCATCATATAAACAACATGTCCCTTTATAACATTTCAATCATTATTATCGACCATGATGATATCACATTTCATCATTTCTCAAAACACATTGACACCATTCATTATTAAAACATTTATTATAATAAATTGCATTGCACATACCTTTTTGGATGATCCTCATCTCTTCCACACTATACAAGTCATAATATTAGTCACATTGTTCATATAACATACTACCATTCACAAGATTCACAATGCATAACATAACATTGTTCATACATAATCATATGCATCATTAAATGTATGTTCAATCTCCACAAAACAAGAAGAGCAAAGTACCATCACAGTAGCCAACACACCCAAGGGACACGGCCAAGCTTGTGGCCGTGTCTCTCAATACCAATTCAAGCCGAGGCAGACACGGGCAAGGGGACACGGCCGTGTCTCTCCACAAAATTCAGGCAGTGGCAAACACACTCAAGGGACACGGCCAAGCTTGTGGCCGTGTCTCTCCTAAAATCCATCCAACACGGCCAAACTTCCCTCAACTTGGCCGTGTCTCCCAAAATTAATAGGTCTTGGCCGTGTTCCATTCTTATTTTGGCCGTGTCTCTCATATATAAAACCCTAAACATAACCAACACTTCTTTGATTGAATTAAGAACAACTTATACACAACACAATCTCATTCAAATGGGTATAATTCATGTTATTAACACATATTTATCTCAATATTCACATTAACACTAGATCAACCATACATTCAAACACTTACCACATCAAACCCTAAAAACCAACATCAATCTTCTTCTTTCTATAACAACATCCATTTAACTTACCATTTTCAAACAAAACCAACACCAATTTAACCTTTTTAACTCACAATCAATTCCCATACTTTTAAACACATCTCAAACACTCTAAATCATGATATTAACAAATCACAACACACATCAAACACATCTTCAAAATACCAAAGGAAAACAAGAGAGTACTTACCTTAGATGAAGAAATTTCACAAATCTCTAACTTCATCCTTTGATTCATCCTTCAATTTGATGTTAGAAATCAAAACACCTCATTTGCTCTTCCTTTCCCTTTGGTAGCCGGCCACACCAACAAAGAAGAGAGAAAATGAATACAAATTCAACTTCTCTTCTTCTTTAAATATCCACCAAGCAATTTAACAAGACAATTACCTAATTGCCCTCATCCATTCAACTTAACTTTTGTCACTTATATGCCCTTTTTAGTAATTTCACATATCACATAAAAATATCCTCTTCCATTGACCCCTCATTTGACTTATGCATATGTTATTTATATTAACATATATACAACATATACCTTCCATTAACCCAATCATTTCTTTTGCAAAAACATATGTACATTAATCCAAATCAAACAACAATTATATTTAAAACTTCTAGGGCATACATTGGGGTATTACAATTCTCTCCCCCTTAAATAATTTCATCCTCGAAATTATCAGTACCGTAACAATTCATTCTTAACAAAATATCATCTTAACTTCCATATGAAGTTAATTATATGCTTAAGTTATTATGTCATCAAATCATATAACTTCAACTCTCCCCTTTAGAATCAACCATCTTCTTTAAATTCCATAACTCATCATTCTATATGTTTATATATCTCATTACTTCCTTAATCAAACATTCAAAAGATCTCATTACATTTCTTATTAATATCTTTATACAAGAATCAAATCATTTTATAGTACACTTATACTTCATCCAATCTTTATTTTCACTATATTTTATTCATTCACCTCTTGGTAATTACTCTCTTAACTTTAACCTTAAAAATCATTGGTTTATACCTTAGCATTAATTATCCTGTCATTACCATCACTGTCTAAATAGACATTTATCAAACCTTAATAGATAACAAGATCCTTATCTTTCACAATTGGAGTTACTTCTTTAGCATGCTTTTCACTTAACTTACATATTAATACATTACCTTTCAACTTATTTTATAAATAACCAATCTTTTCCCTTTTTATCAAGATTTATAACGACTATAACTCCATTCATTCATGTCCATTCACACTTTAACATTTTACATCATATACATTATCATGTAAACAATTACACTCTTAGTACAACTATATATATTAAATCTCAATAATGATTCATAATCTTAGCTAAATCTAGATCAATTGATCTATCTATCACAATATATTCACATTCCAATCTTGTTCAATTCCAATCAACAATTAATTTATTCAAATTTATCATGAAAGTTCACAATATTCATATATGTATATATATAACCTAATTCCATTAGGGCAAACTTATATACAATTCCTGATCTCTTCCGATCCATATTCAATCAAATTATCATGATAACAAATCATTTCAAATTATCTCAATATAATTCCCACCAATTATCATAAAACTTTTATACCATACTTACTATCTATAGCTCATTCATTTAAACCTCAAGTCCATTCATTTATTCATTATATACCATAAACATATTTAGCATAACTTTCAGTCATATTTTAAAATTTCTCCCTTTTTAATATCTCCTCACATTTCATATCATTGTTATACTTATTTAAATTACCTTTTTGTCATATTATTTATAACTCAAACATTCCCATAAATTCCTTTTCTATCTTCAACTTCATAATTATAACCAAATTCTTAACATAAAATGATAAAGTACAACTTTATCCATCATAACTTTTAACTATACTTTTCAACATAATTTCAATCTTACCAAATCTGTATTACAATCATTTGATCTAAAATCCAAATCCATGGATAACCAATTAATCGATCAAATATACTTAACAAAACACATGGCTTTAAGAGATTAATATTCAAGCCTGGAACTTTCAAATCAATATTGTTCTTTTATAATTTTATTCTCAATCTTTACAAATACAAGGCTATGGTGTATCTCAAGAATTACCTATTCCTTCTTTACATTATTGCTATATCAAAAGTTAATACATTCCAACTCCATTTCAAACCAACTTGCTCTCGTTTATATGATCTTTATCAACTTATTTCATGTTTCAACAATATTACTATATACATATTCAATCATATGCAGTTCTATACAATTTCTATTCATCACTTCATTTCTAATCCATTTACAATCTCTTATAATTTATCTACATAGAACTTTCCATATGTGAATACCTTGGAATTCTAAATATTATATAATCATCAAGTTCAATACTCACTATAACAATTTCCACTGTCCAATATTACTCAAATCTATGCTATACTTACTTCCATCACATAATCCATCTAGCTCTTCACAGTTCAAGACTCAATCTCTCTTAGGTCCACTAATACACACAACATCATTTCCATATCACTAATTCTATAATTTACCACATACATAATCATAGGTCACCTTCATAAAATAATTCACACATTTGTATATATATCATAATTTCATTCATATTGAAAACTCAATTCACATATCATATACATGTATACATTTAATTAGATGCTCTTATTTTTTTTTTTTCATACATTCAATACAAATTTTCCTTTATAACTGTAACAACCGTCCCAGTCCACCTGCTGAGCCATTCCTATCCAGAGAAACCCTCAGGGTCTCTGGGCTGAGCTGTTACAGCACTAAACTGCCCTCACGGGCCTTCCAACAGGATTCACTTATTTGACTTACACCCAAGACATATGAGTGCAAGTCGCCTCCCTGGATCGAACCCCTGACCTCCCACTTAAGAGAGCCAGTGAGCGCAATACAGTATCGATTCTTCCAGTATGATGCAAAGTATTTATTCACACAACACACACATATATATATATTCTGACTATAATAGCACTTTACATCCATCTTAGCCACATTCCCAATGTAAAATCTCTTTCACTTTCATCTTTAAAAGCATTTAATATATTTCCATATCCATTTTTACCCTTTTCAATATAGTGACTTAAAATAGCTCATCTTCATTTGCTTATCCACTTCCCTTTTTATTTCAAGACAAATTCTCATACTATCAATCACATTACTCAATTCATAATACTTTCATATGCAGTATTAGTCATTTCATCTAGCTCATGTATTGCATATACACTAAACCATCAACATCCAAATAATCTTTATCAATTTCCACTAAAACTTTAACTTTTCAACTTACTACTTCACTTAAACTTCAATTTACCAAACTCATCTTTTCTTAATATCCATTTTAAAAACATCATAAATATATATCACAAAGCAATATCAACACATATAATTTCCACAATTATCAAGCTCATTTCAAAATCTCAAATATCACATATTATCACCATTACCATGAGCTTTCACAATATCCAAATATCTCACATTTCTAACACGGAATTCACAATGTTCGCATTAAAATAATAATACCCATGTATATTTTTACTTAATCAATATCATCTCTTTTTCCTTTAAACAAAATCTTAACTTTACATATATATACCCCACATTTTAAATAATCACACTTTGTCTATACTAACCAACTCATTCAATATTCCACCATATTTTCCTCATTTTAGTAACATATCTTCCAATATTAACAATTCAACTATATTTCCTCTATCTAACAAACCCAACATAAACTCTATTATAAAGAGATTCAAAGAATAAAGGAAAAAGTACATACTTTTATTCTGATTTGATTTCAACTCAATTTCAATTTTATTCTCCTTTTCATTTCTTTATACTTCAACACATTTAACAATTCACTTTACTTGCATAAATTTCCATTTTTAATTTATCAATTAAACTTATATAAATCCATATCATTTCTTTCTCTGACTTTACTTTCATGTAAAACATCATTCACACACTAATATCCATCTCATATAACACAAATATTTTACAATTCATATAATGCCACATCCGAGACCAACCTAGGTGTTAATGCATATGCATGTATTACCAATTTCATTTCAAAACTTTTCCTTTTTACTTCTATTTAAACTTTTCAAAGCTTTTTCTTTTTAATTTCACTTAGGCCGAGAATCTCGAACCTAAGCTCTGATACCAAAATAACTGTAACACCCCGATACTTCATATAAGTACTATACATACACCTAGTATACATACAGTAAGTATATAAAGTATAAGGATGTCACTTTTCGATATATTTTTAAAACCTTTAGCAAAGTTCAAACCACAATACATTAATTTAAAGAAAATTTACAAATCATTATATTTTTAATGATCTTACATATATATCATAATCTTATCTTTATCAAAACTTCATTTATACATATACATACACTCTTGTCAGAAATACATCATAATTAGAATTTATACATGTATGCATCACCCTCTAGTTGGTCTCGACAAACTCTTACTCTTCTCGTGGCATAACGAAAGACTTCATATCTTCCACCTAGTCACCTGCGCGATTACACATCCGCGCTAAGCCCGAGAGCTTAGTAGTACAAATATAATATATAAACATACATTATAGAAATTCTAACATATAATGAAATATCACGTCCATGTACCATTAGTTTCTTATTATGTTTTTCCTTTTGAATTGCACCTTTCATATATCTCAACTAATTTCATGTATTCTATACATATCATTTTTACCAATCACAATTCAAAATAATAATCACCATCAACATAGTAATATCCACATTACATATCATATCATTATCACCAATCATCGATCCAACATTAATACTCACAATCAATATTTCAATATACATATTACATAACATTTCATGTCATTATTTTATTCACAATTCATCAATCATGAATCACATTTCCAACCAAATCCATCATATATCTCATTACTCGTTTATTATAACATTTATATATCATATTGACAACAACGACAGACTCGGGCCCAAACAACACTAATATGCCATTCAATTTTCAGAGTAATGCATTGGTTCATTCATCACATTTATCATTATCATAGACCCAACTAGGCTTCAAGGATTAGGTTCAACCAAGCTTCAAGGGGAGCAAAGCATGCTAAGCATCAACCCAACTTGGCTTCAAGAACCAATTCAACCTAGCTTCAAGGGTTGTAACATCTCAATTAGGCTTCAAGGACTTAGCCAACCTAACTTCAAGAGATTGTTACTCATATTAGGCATGCCACTAACAACAAACTCTGAAAATGGAATAACACATTAGTTACACAATTCATTTATTACTTTCATTCTCAATTCTCATCATTAATTAGGCAAACATGCCTTATGTCTTTCAATTGAATCATCATAGCCAATCACAATGGCTTCACATCACATTTGAGTTATCTTAGCCAATCACAATGGCTTCCCATCACATTTGAATCATCATTATACATATACAACATCAATTACATTAGCTAAACAAACCGATCATTAGTTTTACATCTCTTTATGTCTCAATTCACATTATACACTTCATTATTCAAGCATACATAATCAATTTCATTGCACATGTATCTTAAATTCATCATCATATAAACAACATGTCCCTTTATAACATTTCAATCATTATTATCGACCATGATGATATCACATTTCATCATTTCTCAAAACACATTGACACCATTCATTATTAAAACATTTATTATAATAAATTGCATTGCACATACCTTTTTGGATGATCCTCATCTCTTCCACACTATACAAGTCATAATATTAGTCACATTGTTCATATAACATACTACCATTCACAAGATTCACAATGCATAACATAACATTGTTCATACATAATCATATGCATCATTAAATGTATGTTCAATCTCCACAAAACAAGAAGAGCAAAGTACCATCACAGTAGCCAACACACCCAAGGGACACGGCCAAGCTTGTGGCCTTGTCTCTCAATACCAATTCAAGCCGAGGCAGACACGGGCAAGGGGACACGGCCGTGTCTCTCCACAAAATTCAGGCAGTGGCAAACACACTCAAGGGACACGGCCAAGCTTGTGGCCGTGTCTCTCCCAAAATCCATCCAACACGGCCAAACTTCCCTCAACTTGGCCGTGTCTCCCAAAATTAATAGGTCTTGGCCGTGTTCCATTCTTATTTTGGCCGTGTCTCTCATATATAAAACCCTAAACATAACCAACACTTCTTTGATTGAATTAAGAACAACTTATACACAACACAATCTCATTCAAATGGGTATAATTCATGTTATTAACACATATTCATCTCAATATTCACATTAACACTAGATCAACCATACATTCAAACACTTACCACATCAAACCCTAAAAACCAACATCAATCTTCTTCTTTCTATAACAACAACCATTTAACTTACCATTTTCAAACAAAACCAACACCAATTTAACCTTTTTAACTCACAATCAATTCCCATACTTTTAAACACATCTCAAACACTCTAAATCATGATATTAACAAATCACAACACACATCAAACACATCTTCAAAATACCAAAGGAAAACAAGAGAGTACTTACCTTAGATGAAGAAATTTCACAAATCTCTAACTTCATCCTTTGATTCATCCTTCAATTTGATGTTAGAAATCAAAACACCTCATTTGCTCTTCCTTTCCCTTTGGTAGCCGGCCACACCAACAAAGAAGAGAGAAAATGAATACAAATTCAACTTCTCTTCTTCTTTAAATATCCACCAAGCAATTTAACAAGACAATTACCCAATTGCCCTCATCCATTCAACTTAACTTTTGTCACTTATATGCCCTTTATAGTAATTTCACATATCACATAAAAATATCCTCTTCCATTGACCCCTCATTTGACTTATGCATATGTTATTTATATTAACATATATACAACATATACCTTCCATTAACCCAATCATTTCTTTTGCAAAAACATATGTACATTAATCCAAATCAAACAACAATTATATTTAAAACTTCTAGGGCATACATTGGGGTATTACAGTACAATTGTGACTTGATTTATATTGAGATGAATATTTGTTTTAAATTGATGATGATGAGTTAAATTACTGATGCCTAGGGTTTGTAGTAGGTTTGATTGAATGACTTGATTTGATATTTCCATTAATATACTTTGTTGTTGGTTGATTGCATTGGATTGAATGTTAGATTGATAGATTAGCTACCTATTTATCTCTAGATATTGAATGAAGGACCAAGAGGTGAAATTTGATATTGAAATTGTGCATTCAACTACCCTAAGAATGAATTAGAAATATAAGTTCTAGGGTCTTATTAATTTGCAATTTCAAAATAATTGGTTGTTGTTAATTCATGAATGTGAAAAATAATGAATTGGTAATTACTAATTAAACTCAAGGAATAAATTAAAATACAAGGTTATATTAATGGATAATTTGAAAATTAAGCTTCGGTTAAATTAATCTACAACCCTAGGCATCTTTCCTAGAATTGAATTGATCTTACACAACTATTACTTGTTTACTTTTAAATTAAAATTGCTTTTCACCATTCCAACATATCACACTATTGCTTTTAAATTTACTTGTCAATCAAACTATTACAAAACAATTCCTTCCTTGTGAGACAACCTTGGGGTGATCACCGTTGCTACAATTACCTCGTATACTAATGAGTGTCGCTTGTAATAGTAATTAGTCAAGCGCAACAGAAGGCAAATCGTATGTGATATATAGTGATACGTCACATAGTAGTTTGGGTTGTGTGTTGATGCAGGAAGGTGGAGTTATTGCATATGCTTCTACACAACTGAAGCCTCATAAGTTAAACTATCCGACTCATGATTTAGAGTTGGCAACTATTGTATTTGCATTTAAGATTTAGAGACACCATTTGTATAGAGAGAAGTATTTTATTTATATTAATCATAAGAGTTTGAAATATCTAGGCGTTCAGAAAGAATTGAATCTTCAACAAAGACAATGGTTGGAATTGATAAAGGATTATGATTGTTTAATTGACTACCACCCCGGCAAGGCAAATATACTTGCAGATGCCTTGAGTCAGAAGTCAGTGGCAGGTTCGACTGCTTATGCTCTTGCATTGCTTGTTGAGTTGAGAGCATTGCATGCCAAATTTGAGGTTCATGATGATGGTGCTCTTATGGTTTAGTTACAAGTGAGGTCATTACTAATTTATCGGATTAAAGAAGTGCAGATATCAGATATGAAATTGCAGAGGATTATGGAGGATTTCCAAAAGGGGGAGAGTATATATTTTTTGTGATGATGGTGGAATGTGGTACAGAGACAGAATGTGTGCTCCTGAGGATGTGGATTTGAGAAAGAGGATTTTTGAGGAAGTACCAAGATGTATCATGATTTGAAACAGTATTATTGGTGGCCTGGTATAAAGAGAGACATAGAAGAGTTTGTTTCTAGATGTCTCACCTATCAGAGAGTGAAGGCCGGACATTAGGTTCCTTCATGATTGTTGCAGCCTTTATCAATACCTAAATGGAAGTGGGAGCATGTAACTATAGACTTTGTAGTCGGATTGCCTTTGACCCAGAAGAAGTATGATACAATCTGGGTGATTGTGGATAGATTGACAAAGTTAGCTTATTTTCTTCCAGTAAGGATGGATTACTCTCTTGATAGGCTGGTTGAGTTGTATATCAGTGAGATAGTAAAATTACATGGAATCCCAATTTCAGTGGTTTCAGACAGAGATCCCAGATTCACATAGAGATTTTGAAGGAGTTTGCAAAGTGCATTGGGTACTCAGTTGCATTTCAGTACTGCTTTCCATTCATAGATAGATGGATAATCTAAGAGAGTGATACATTTGTTGGAGGATATCTTGAGGAGTTGTATCATTGAGTTTATAGGGAGCTAAGATAGGCATTTGCCTCTGATAGAGTTTGCCTATAACAATAGCTTTCAGTCCACCATTGGGATGGCACCATATGAGGCCTTGTATGACAGGAATTGCAGGACACCTTTATGTTGGGATGAGGTTGGTGAAGGAAAGTTTGTAGGTCCTGAGTTGATTAAAGAAGCAGAAGATAAGGTGAAGGTGATTCGAGATCGGTTGAAAGTAGCTTCAGACCGACAAAAATTCTATTCTAATTTGAAGAGGAAAGATATAGAGTTTCGTGTAGGTGATAAGGTGTTCTTGAAATTATCTCCATGAAAGAATGTCTTTGAGATTTGACTTAAGAGGAAAATTGAGTGCTCATTTCATTGGACCGTATGAGATACTAGAAGGAGTAGGACCAGTAGCCTACAGATTGGCTTTGCCGCCCGAGTTAGATCGGATACATAATATCTTCCATGTCTCTATGCTTCAGAGATATATATCATATCCATCTCATGTTTTATCAGGAGAGTCTATCGAGGTGATTCCGGATCTAACTTATGAAGAGAAACCATTAACGATTTTGGTACGAGAGGAAAAGAAATTGAAAAATAAAAAGGTGCCATTGGTGAAAGTTCTTCGGAGGAACCATTCCACTGAGGAGACGACATAGGAGAGTGAGCAGATGATATGAAGTCAGTATCCTCAATTGTTTTAGAGCCGATGCTAGGTAATTTCGAGGATGAAATTCTTTTAAGGGGGAAAGAGTTGTAGCATCCACTTGCTAAAAATTTTAATTTAAATTAAATAATTTTAAAAGAGAAATGATGAGTTAGAAGTGAGAAATAAGTAATGTATATGTGAAATATAAGGGACATATACATTACATGTAAAGTTAAAAATTAGCTAGAATAAGACAAAAGATAAATAGTAAAATAAGGGGTAAAATGGTAATTATACTTAAAAATAAATAAATAAAATAATTAAAAAATAATTTTATTTTTGAATAGATGTTGAAAATTAGTGAATTAAAAATAAATAAATAAATAAATAACAAATAAAAATAATTAAATAATATATATATATATAGTTAGAAATTAAATAAGAAAAGTTAAAAGGAAAGCTTTTGCTCTTCAATTCAAGCAATTTGTGAAGGATTTCAAAGGATTAAAGTGATTTTGGGTGGATTTTCAACAAGTAAGTAAGCTTACTTACCTTATTTTTGAGTTTTATGGAATATTTGAATTATGTGTGATATGGGATTTTTATGGAGTGTTGTTTAATTATATTAGTGTTTTTGGAACATTTTATTTTGATGAGTAGGCAAAGATTTTATGGTTGGATGATTGATGGATTTGAGTATTGATGAAGTTTGAGAGAGGCAGTATGGTTTAGGGTTTTGGAAAAGGGTTTAGTTCAAGATTGCTTATCCATTTGGTTTCATCATTTAAATTATGTAGTTTAATGATTTTAATGATGGAAATGAACCTAAATTAATATTTGGAATTAGTTTAAGTGAAGTTCCAAAGTTGGAGTGGTTTAAGTGAAGTTCCAAAGTTGGAATGGTTTATAGTGTATGTGATTGCATTGAATTTTTGCATAAATCATTAAATATGTTAAATGTGTTGTGATACTTGGTTTTTATGAACATGTGTCTTTGGCATTATTTGAAGTAACAATATTTGATTTGTGTTTTTTTTTTTGAAGGTAGATTTGTGTTGATTGTGGCATGATAAGCCATTTGAGAATGGCTAAATGAAATATTTGTGCAAAATATAAAAAGTGCAAATTGCGCAATAACATGTGGAAGTAAACCACAATTGCATTATATATGATAATAGTTTGTGTAAACCATAATATGAGTCAGGATGTGAAAACATGTTGAAAAATGAATGTGTAGTGTGTGTACCTTATACACTATCTAGTTGTCAAAAGATTGCGCTTGGATGTTGGCATACCATACTCCAAAAGGGATGAGACACTAGGTGTCACAGATATATGCCTACGCTCGAGTGAGACATCAACGTTGTCAGAGATATACACTATGTGATAAACCAAGACAACAAGCCTAGAACTAGATAATTTTATAAGGAGGTTGGGCTCAATGTATGTGGATGTTTAATGTGTTGTTTAATGAGTATAAACAATGTTTGATATTTATAACATGATGCATTTATGACATTATATATGTGTAACATCATTTCTTAATTTTATTAAAGTATGTACTACTAGGTGATATGTTTAGCGTGATTAAATTTTATCTCATAGATGACAGGATTGATCCGAAGGATCTGGAGAGCACCACTAGACCTAGTCAGGTCTAGATTGTGATTTTTGCTTTTGTAGTTTACCAAGCTGCCACGGACCAGAGCATTCATTTTGCATTCCATGTATATATTTTATACTTTAAATAATTTATGGAAGCATGTATTTTGTATTTATAAAAGTGAACATGATGTAAACTAGAAAGGGTTTTTGGGTTTTATGTTGGTTATATGAGATATAGGTTATATATGTATTGATATATAAATATTTGTGAAATATTGGTTAAATTGAGTCATTAGGATTTATGAAAAAAAAAATAGATGTGAGGAATAAATATTTGGAAGTATGTTTTATGCAAGTTGAGAAACTTGAATTTTTAGGATATTCAAAATACGGACAAAACTCTGGCGAATTTTTTCCATAATTTTTCCTTTAAAATATGTCTGTATGGTCTTTAAATTATTATTAACTATGTTGGTTTAATTAATACATTATATTATAAGTGTAAAAATTATTGATTTGGAAATTATGGGAATTTTCATTAACATTGTGTTGTGATCATCTGGTGCTGTATATGTGTATTTTACATATACCAAGTATGTGTGCTATACATGTGTATGGTATAAGGGTGTTACAAAGCCATTGGATTAGCGCGATAGTATGTATCGCGCAGGTATTAGAAGTGCAAACCAAAATGATTCGGACTGTGATTGGAATTTAAAGATTGACTTTGGTATGTAGAGATATATATACAAGTATTTGTTAGCTACATTATATATATATTTGAATGTATTATGGTTTTATGAACATGTTTATGTGATTATAGTTTTGTAAATGTGAACAATTTACATTTTTGTATATTTGTGAATTACTCGTAAATGAAGGATGAATGTTTGGAGAAATTACTGGGTTTTCTGATGATAAAGATTTGGTAGTGTATTTTATTTATGCAAGTTATGCTTATTTATTTTTGAAATTTATTAAAATTATATATATAACTCTTTTGAATTTTTTCTAGAAACTTTTCTTTAAAATAAGTATTTTTTGTAATTTTATTACTGATGTAGATTTTTATTTAACTATTAAAATATATTTTAAGAACTAAAATATTTTTCTTATAGATATGAAAATTCTTAAATGACTGGAATTGTGACACTCTGGTATTCTGTATACATATTCTACATATACCCTACGTATATAGGATATGAGGATGTTATAACCACCCATTGGTATGGGCTACCAACCAACACAAGAGGATATTAAGGAGTATATGACATGGGCTAGGGAGCAATCGAGAGCTCTCAAGGCGATCGAGAGCTCTCAAGGTGAGCAAACACTATGACTACTCGATGAGACCTTATCCCAAAACCCTCAATAGGTATTTTGTTAAAGAAGGAGAAGATTTTCCTTATTGTGACTTTCCTAAACAATGGTATTATCCCATTACCAAGAAACTAATTTCGAGTTTTGAATTTTTTTTTATGTACAACTAAAGTTCGATGAGTGTGAATCTATATGCTAGATAAAGCAAGATTGGAAGACAATATGAATGCTTCTCTCTTTGAGATCATTTGTGTAATTCAAAATAATTGAGAAGCCGATCCTATGTACTATCATTGTCTCTGCACTTCTCCTCAGCCTCATAACTCAAAATAATGCCAAATCAAATCTCCCTTTGCATTTCATTTACATTAAACGAAAACATAAAGGAAATATGTCCTTCAAAACTACAATATTCGAAACACAATACAATTCAACTACATATAAACATACAAAAACTAAGATTAATTTTCCAATTAATCACCAAGAACCCAAAGAACTATATAACATCCGTGAATTTTAAATATTGTTAAATAATTAATTTGGAGGGTAGTTAGTATGTTGGAAGAGAGAAATATAATATATATATATAATAAATATAAGATATATGCATAATGTATAATTGATGTATACATTAAATATATATATATATACATATACATAAAATATACATAGCTTATAAATAAAATATAAATGAAATATTAATATATACATATAATTATGGATGAAAAGATAAGTAAATAAATAAATAAATAAAAAGAAAAAGAAAGTCAAAAAAAGAGAGAAAATACTTGGTTGTTATTAAAAGTAAAATAATTAAATAATTATTTATTTTTGAGTTAGAGAGAGAGAGAATTCTTTTAATACACACCAAAATTTATAAGGATTTCCTAGGATTCAAAGTAATTTTGAAGAAAAATCAAGAAAATAAGTAAACTCTTTCTCTTTTAAGCTTTATTTTCTTAGTTTTAAGGTTATATTTGATATAGCTAGAAAGAGAAAGTATGTTTTATTTGTTAAAAATTGGTAGTAAATGAGTTAAAATAATAGATATATGATAATTTGTTGATTCATTTGTTGAGATAAGTATAGTTGATGAATTTAGGGTTATGAAAAAATTATGTAAAAATCAGGGCTTAAATATGGGTGGTTTTAATTATTGTAATGAGATGATTTAATGTTGTTTTAATATATATATATATATATATGATGACTTTATATTTAGAAATTGAATATGGGTAAGTTTGAATGAAGTTAGGGTTCATGAAAGGTTATGTGAAATTAGGGTTTTGGATAGAGATTGATATAATTATTGAAATGAGTTGTTTTAGTGTTATTTTGATATGTAAGTAATGAATTTAAGGTTAATTGTTGGAAATAAGTTGGGTAGAATGGAGTTTGAATAAAGTAGTAATGGTGAAATTAGGATTTTAATGGGATTTTGATGGAATTGTATAAATAATGATAATTTAATATGCATTGAACATGGAAGTGATTTTAAATTAATAATGTTGCTTGTTGTTGAGTTATGTGTGTGTAGGCCAAATTGGTGGAAGTGGTGGAGTTTAGAGTTTTAGCTTGAAAAGTGGTTTGGAGTGAATTTGGAGCTAAGAAAAGGTTAGTACATATTTAAATGACTTGAGATTGTTATTAAATATGATTTGGAATAATGTATATGTTGTCTTTAAAATGTAGATATTCACATAACCTATGCAATATAGCATAGTGTGAGCGGGGATTTTCGCCCCTACTCCCGGTGGAATGGTTCTTGCGACTTCGGCACTGTTTAGGCTCGAGGCCTTAGAGAATACAGACCAAAGTCTGGAGAAAATGAAGTCGCCACCCGGACGGGCTGGAAAAAAGAAAGGGGTGGATGACTCTATTCCTAAGGAATCCCCAACCCCTTAATGGGTTCGGAAAGTTGGGTACGTGTGGGGAAGGTGAGAAATGGCCCAGCACCCCCACAACGCCCGGTTCATTGGAACCGGCCTCCTTTACAGGTCTTAATATTATAAAATTCTTAAATATAACAATATTATTCATATTACACACAGTAATTAAAAGAAAGCATCACTATATTAAAATCAAAGTAATGTCCAAAAAAAGCAAATAAATGGACACCCATCCTAGGATGAAAACATGTCCTTATATCACATGCCTAAATAGGACACCCACCGAAAGGTAGAAACATGCCCTTTACATAGGTTCTAAAATAGAAAAGCAAATTAAATTATATGATGTTTAACTAATGAGGTACCCACCAAGTGGAAACATACCTCTTACAACTTTTGAAAATCTAAATTAATTGATAAGAATAAATAATCATTCATCATAAATAAATCATTCATCAAAGCTATTAATCAAAATATAAAATAAACATTCATCCATGATAAATTAAATAAATCAAGTATTGAAATTAAATAAATTAAAGCCTAAGAGATAAATCAAAGCAAAATCAAATATGGAATTGAATAAAGCAAATAAATGTCCAATTATAGCTACTGTAACTTTTAATGGAATTAAAATAAATTAGGGTTTTATGTTTTAAAAGGTTGGTAAGACTCTTTGATTAACTAAATTAATATTTGAATGGTGAAATCATGAAACTAGGGTTTTAGACACTTTAAAATTGTTTTGATTTGTGGTTTAAAATGGTGATTTCAAGCTACTGTGTAATTTTAAAATATTTATATTTTTATGGTTTTTTAATGTTTTAAAGGATTAGGGCTTAGAAAAAATTAAGATTTAAGGTTTTAAAGGAGTTAAAGTTTAATATTTTAGGTTTAGAAGTTGAATTAGGGTTTTAGTGTTTTAGAATTTGGGTCTCGGGTGATGAATTTGAATTAGGGTTTAGAAAAACAATTTGATGATTTCATGAGATTTTATAAGTTTAAACCAAACAAATTAAAGTTTTTATAAATAAAAAAGATTTATATAATTGGAAAAAGTATTTTAGGTTTTTTTTTATAAGAAACAGAATATGTTTTAAGAGTTTACATAATTTGGAAAGTAAATTGGAGTTTTGGGGTTTTGAAGAAATAAAATTAATAACTTTAAATTCTTTGGGAAATAAAGCAACGGATTAATGTTTTTAACTTTGAACAAAAAGGTGGATTGAATTCTGGGATTTTTGAATTAAAAGAACAAAGGAAAATTTAGCTACTGTATAAAAAAAACAAAGTATTTAATACATACCTTTTTTTTATGATTCCTCCAAAAATAATTCTTCTTGGATGAACAAGCTCCAAAGACCAGCCTTTTTTGCCTTTGAATTGCTTAAATTGTGTTTCTGCTCCTTAAAAATCAATTGAATTCAATTATTGCTTTTCCACTTCACTTTCGGATTCAAATTCTCAAAGCTACTGTGAAATTTTTCCTCCTCTCAATTTAATTGCCTTTGGTCCTTATTTATAGTGGTTTAATGTAGTTTATTCCTAATTAGTTAAGGCAAGTAAAATTAATAAAAAAAACCGAAACCTAATTGAATTAGGTTTCAAAAAATTTGCGTCGGAAAAAATTGTGCTGCCGAAAAAAAACTACCGCAGAAAACTGCAGCAGTGGATGGGTTGGGGCATCGCCCGCAGGAAAATCCTGCGAGCATAATAGAAAAGCTATTTCGCCCGCAGGAAATTCCTGCAGGCGAAATGCCCACAGGCCCGCGCGACGATTTTTTCGTCGCCGATTTTTTCGACTCCGATTTTTATTTTTATTTTTATTTTTTGACTTTTATTTATTTATTTTTATTTTTTATTAATAAAAATTAGATACTAAAGCAAAAATTATTTAAAAAATTATTTTGGACCAATTAGACAACAAAAATCATTATGGACTAAATAAAACATATTGAACCGGATTGGGTCAAAAATTAAGGGTCTACAGTTTGCCCCTGCTTGAAAAATCTGAAACTTTAGTGAAAGAGAGTGAAAAGCAATAAGACTTAATTTTTAAGATGGTTGAGGTTTTGGGTTCTGGACCCGGTTTAAGTTCTGGACTCAAGGATAAATTATAGGTTCTCAACCTAAGAAAAATTTGGGTTCTGGACCCGGTTCGAGTTTTGGACTCAATGGATGATTCTAGGTTCTGGACCTAAGAAAAATTTAGGTTCTGGACCAGGTTTGAGTTCTGCACTCAATGGATGATTCTAGGTTCTGGACCTAAGGAAAATTTGGGTTCTACCCGGTTCGAGTTCTGGACTCAAGGATAATTCTAGGTTCTCGACCTAAGGAAAATTTGGGTTCTAGACCCGGTTCGAGTTCTGGACTCAAGGATAATTCTAGGTTTTGGACCGGGTTCAAGTTCTGGACTCAAGGATAAATCTAGGTTCTGGACCTAAGGAAAATTTGGATTCTGGACCCGGTTCGAGTTCTGAACTCAAGGATAATTCTAGGTTCTGGAACTAAGAAAAATTTGGATTCTAGACCCGGTTCGAGTTTTGGACTCAAGGATGTTCTAGGTTCTGGACCTAAGAAAAATTTGAGTTCTGGACCTGAGCTAAGTTCTGGACTTAGAAATAATTCTAGGTTCTAGACCTAAGGAAGATTTGGGTTCTGGACTCGAAAGGTTTGATACTCTATCCTAAACTGGATTAGGATACTCGATCCTAACTGGATTTGGATACTCTATCCTAAATAGATTTGGATACTCGATCCTAAATTAGATTGGGATACTCGATCTAAACTGGATTCGGATACTCGATCCTAACTGGATTGGGATACTCGATTCTAAATTGGATTGGGATACTCGATCCTAAATTGGCTTTAGATACTCGATCCTAAATTGGCTTTGGATACTCGATCCTAAATTGGATTGGGATACTCGATCCTAACTGGATTTGGATACTCGATCCTAAATTGGAGTTGATTTGGGTACTTGGACCCAGGATTGGGTACTTGGACCCTAGATTGAATTTGATTTGGATACTTGGACCCGAGATTGGGTACTTGGACCCGAGATTGGATTAAATTTGATTTGGGTACTTGGACTCGAGATTGGGTACTTGGACCAGAGCTTGAATTGATTTGAGTACTTGGACCCGAGATTGGGTTCTTGGACTCGAGATTGAATTGATTTGGGTACTTGGACCCGAGATTGGATTCTTGGACCCGAGCTTGAATTGATTTGGGTACTTAGACCCGAGATTGGGTTCTTGGACCCGAGATTGAGTGCTTGGACCCGAGATTGATTTGAATTTGGGTGCTTGGACCCGAGATTGAGTTTGACTGACCTTTTATCATTTGAGAATTATGTCTGCTCCGGTTATTTTATGCATTGTGGTTTTTCACCCTCAAAATGGATCTTCATCATTTGAGATCATGTCTTCATCCTTGAAAATGAATCTTCATCTTTTGACATCGGGTCTTCACCCTTGCAAATGGATCTTCATCCTTTGAGATTGGGTCTTTACCCTTGGAGGTCAGGTCTTTACCCTAGCTTTAGCTGTTTTAGCTGGGTTGGTCTTTTGTCTTTTGCATCTTCATTCTTTTGAGAGTTCTAATGTTCTAATCTTTTGTTCTTCCTTTTTGCAAAGATTTAGCTATTTTTAATTGGACATTATATCCTCTCCTTGCCCCCCTGTGTGGCAAAATATTTGTAAGTGAGTTTAAAAATATTTGGTATATAAACTCAAAAAATTGAAAAGGAGAAACTTCGCCCCCTGTGTAGGCTCAAACCAAATATTTTATCCATGCAAGCTTTTATTGATGTTTTTCTTGTCTAGTTCTTTGCATAAATCGAAAAAAATTGCAGCAGGAAAAATACGCTGGCGAAAAAAAACTGCAGCAGAAAACTGCGGCAGTGGGCGGGCTGGGGCGTCGCCAGCAGAAAATTCCCGCCGGCGACTATTTTGCCCGCAGGATTTTCCTGCGGGCGAAATGCCCACGGGCTCGCACGATGATTTTTTCGTCGCCGATTTTTTCGACTCCGATTTTTATTTTTATTTTTTGACTTTTATTTGTTTATTTTTATTTTTTATTAATAAAATTTAGATACTAAAGCAAAAAATTATTTTTAAAAAATTATTTTGGACCAATTAGATAACAAAAATTATTATGGACTAAATAAAATATATTGAACCGGATAGGGTCAAAAATTAAGAGTCTTCACATAGTTATGTGATAAATGTCACATTGGGCATTTGCTCAATATAAAATTAATGTTTATACATAAAGTGCATGAGGTATGAAAGGTGAGCCATTGTAGAATGGCTATTGCAATGGTTATATGTATAATGTATAAAATGTGAAAAATGCTAAAAATGATTGGAAAAGATGAGAAATGAATAATGTGATAAGTAATATGAAGAAAAATGTGAAAATATCTAAGATGTAGAAATTGTAAAGAGAATATAAAGTGAGTGGGAAATATCAAAAATTATGAAATGTGATTAAAATTATGAAAAATGATTATATAAAGTGTAATATGGTTGATAATGTAGAAATTGTTTATGAAATAATGAGAAATTGACAAATGGAATGAAAAGTGTAAGTGATACTGTGTGTTAGTTAACCCTATATAATTACTTGTTCAATACTGTAGAAATTTGATTATGCATGCATTTATAGAACTGAGCAGAGCTAGATCATGAGATTGAGATTGGAAATGGACCCAAGCATAGCTGGGTCGTGAAAATGATGTTGTGATAACTAGACTTGAAAATTGTATATGGATTTTGGGCCCAATGTGTGTATATGTGAATATGTGTGTGTGTTAGTGAGATTGAATATATATGTGATGAATAGTGAGATTGAATATATATATATATATGATGAATGAATTATAGAACAAATGATCATTATTTTGATACTGTAAATTACATTATGAGGATAAGTTTTTTAATGTATATATATTATTGTTGAAATATGTACCTCTAAGTTATGTGCTTAGGGCAGTTATATGTATTGTGCAGGTGATGGGGTTGCTGATCAGAGTGGTCCAGAGTGAGGTTGATATTGAAGTGTCATTTTGCCACGAGATCAGCTGTGTCGGGGATTGTATACATGTATATTTTAAGTTACTGCATACTTTGATTTGTATAATATAAAATACATCTTATGTATTCTTAATATGTTTTGGAAAATATTATGTGTAAATGCTTGTAAATTTTATGAGGTTGTGGTTTTGGGAAATTTTTGTGAGAATATTATTTATAGAAGTGAAATTTTATTTGCAGGTTGTATTTGTTGAATTTTGGAAATATTGAGATTATAGATAAAACTCTAGCGAAATTTTTTCAGATAATTTTTTTTTATAAATTTATAAATTATTTTTAATATTTGAATGAAGGTTTTTATATGTAATTATTATAGTACCTTTTTATCTTAAATTTATATTCTACATATACGATGTTATATGTATTTTATGTATTTAGGATATAAGAGTATTATAAACTATTAGTTTAAAATATCCATAAATCCAAATTCTTCATGTTAACACCAAAACAGAGATAATGAAAATTAAGAAGATTGAGAATTTGACAGTAAAAGGTAGTAAAAAAAGATGGATCAAAATTAATACAGAGAAAGAAATGGAAGAGAAACCCAAGTAAAAGATAAGTCAAATCAACCTTCAGAGAAAGAATGCAAGGATAAGATTGGAAAAAAAGATTGTAATTGAAGAAAAACAAATGAAAAATGGAAAGTGATTGATGACTCATTCTTGAAAAATAGTAATAATAATTCAAACTTTAAGATTTAGAAAGAGAAAAACTTGTAAAAATAAAAAGGAGACAAAGAGAAAATTGGGGTTCTAAGAATTTAAGAGAGAGAGAGAGAGAGTTGCAAATCTAAAAATGGATTCTTGAACTCTAAATTGATGATGATCGGTGATGGAATAGAGAGAAAAACGGAGAAAATTCTTAACCCAACCCAACTTTCATCATTTTAATACAACTCAAATCCACGACCATTATCTTCATTTTCACTACCATTGATGAACAATAAGGTTACACTGATAGATTTAAAACACAAAAGACTCTATGGAAGAGACAGAGATTACAAATGGAGGAATGATAATGGGGTTGATCAATGTAAAAGAGAGATTTCAAGGAAAAAAGAGTCTCTATGGAAGAAAGAGAGAGAGAGAGAGAGAAGCAAAAAAAGAAAGAACTCTAAACATTTAGTGCTCCTTTAAAATTCTCTTATCGCATGCTCTTAATAAAGGATTAATTAGTTTCATTTTTAATTTTGACATGTGTGTAAGGGAATACACACAAAGTGATATTTTTTTAGGAAGTATAAATATTTTTTATATATTAAGTCAATATTAAATGATAGAATAACATTTTGTATATACTTTTCCCCAAAAATTTTTTTTTAAAAAAATAGTACTTTACCTTTTTTAAAAAAATCCTTGTATATCTTGTTTGATTTTCTTTAAAAATAAGATATTTTATGAATTTAACCATAATAATGAACATTTTTTCTCCTCGTACAAAATAAAAAAGAAAAGAAAATTAGAATGTCTCGTTCCTTTTCTATTTTCCTATATCTTTCTCTCATCTCATTCAACATAATTATCTCTATAGCATGACAATTAGGTGTCTTGATTAATAATAATCCAATAGCATTATCCCATGAATCATCATTAATATTAATATGGTCTAATCATCATGAAATCATTTCAGCTAAGTTATATATTAATTTGCAATCAGTGCAGCAGTTTAGGAAAAGATCATTGAGTAGGTAAGGCAAATATATGGTCACATGGCCTCACTGATCCCCATTAATTTAAATTGACTGTAATTAACCAATGGAAGATCTTCATCATATCTTGAGCACAATCTCTAATAATGTTCTAATAATCATAATTAATCTCTTAATTAAATATTATTTTGTCCCAAACATATGTTGAAACAATTTTCATTTTGCACATAAATTAAGAATACATTAAATAAGATTGTATTTTTTTTCATATCCACGATAATGTAATAAATGTAATGATCAATTACTCCCTCCTTTTACAAATAATTATCACAGTAAAATTTTTGCATAAGAATTAAAAAAATTATATAATAATCTACTTTACACAACTATTTTACTAAATTATCATTCTCCTTAATTTATTATTCATTCTAGTAGTAGTAATTTTTTTTAATAATTGTATAAGGATAAATTTAGAATATAAGTATAAAATAACTTTAATTTTTAATAAAGTGATAATTATTTATGAGCAAAATTTATCACTCTAAAGTGATAATTATTTGTGGATTGAGAGAGTGTCTTTTTAGATATTAAATATACTCTTTTAGTTCCACTTCAAGTATCATTTTAAGAATAATTATACATGCCAAGTTAATAATTAATTATTATAAATTTTATAAAAAAAAATATAGTATTTTACTTAATTACTTATTTTAACTATTTTTATTAATTACTATTCTTATTTTATAAGGATAAATTTAAAATTTTTTAATTAATAATATATTGAATTTACAAAAGTAACAATTGGAGTATAATAAAAAAATTTCTCACACAACACTTGAAATAAAACGAAAAAAAATATATTTTAAAAATAAAATATATATAAGAAATAAAAAAATAAAATATAATACTACCAATAAAAATGTTTCAAATTTTTTTATAAAATGCTTTAAAAAATAATTCGATAATATTCTTTAATATCTATATATAACGTTGTCAATGGGTCAAGAAATGAGTCTGAGATAATAAGCAAATAGACAAGTGAATGGTTGAGACTTGGAGAATGTAAACTGAAGCGAGGATATAAAGAAACAAACAAGAGAGCATGTGAGTGGGGTCTTAAGTTTTTGTTTTTCTAAAATAAATATACATGTAAATTAAAAATCTTGCGCAAGCCCTAGCTTTTGTTAATTAGTGTCCAGGCTTTACTGCTTGATAATATAAGAATCAAATTGCTTTTGATTTCATAGTTGGCCCTACGCTTTGTTGTTTTGCTGTTTGCCCCTTTTGCTTACATATTTTATCATTGATTCATATGGTAGACCAAGATGGTATTGAGAATGATTGATTAGAAATTTATTTTAGGGTTTGCAACTAATCAATCAAAATTTTTTATAGAGCTTTGTGTTATGAAAATTAATTAAATATATCAAATCAACTTCTCATCAGATCTTAACACACTGAATAATTTAAATTAATCAATCAAATGAATTTTATCATCTGAAATTTAATTTTAAAATTTTAATAAAAAATTAAATTTATATCATATATTTTTTATAATTTCGTAAAACATAATCTTATTTTAAAATACCATTACTTGATACCGGATGGTCAATAAATGCTTATTTTATTCAAGACACAAAATTAATCCTCAAACATGATATTTTTTTTAACTGAAATCCTCAAACATGAATTTAGTTACAGAACATTTTTTTTGGCAACCAATAAGAAATTAAATTAAAAAGGCACCTTTTGGCTTTAAATGAGAAGATATCGTTAGAAGATATGGTGGATTTCTGTTCCTAATAAACAAAAGAGGGATTGATTCTAAAATGGCAATAACTTGTCATTTATAAAGAAATTCGATAATGATCAATCAGTACTGTAAATAGTTTGATACTTTAATTTGGCGATCAAAATGAGGGTATCAAAATATAGGTGTCAAAATTTTATTTTATATCACCAATAATTTAAGAATTCAAATCTTCCTTAATATTGACAAAAGAATACCATAAATTAAGCATAATATATTCATTTACTAATCATTTGAATGATTATAGACCAAAAAAGAATTATTTTATTTATTATTATAAATTGATTAGCCATATACAACTTAATCATAGTCTTTCTTTCAGAATTTCTCAATTAGACACATATTTAAAACTAATAATTCAGAGACAAAAATTCGGTCCTCTATTTTATGATAGATCCAAGACAGTTTTTTGTATCTCTTATGCACAGTATCAATGGACAATTACTCCAACAGGCATAATATAAACATAATGATAAGCCAATACAGACAAATGACTGAAGATAATCCACTGGTCTCACCATCTTATGTTTCAACTTAAGATTTTTTTTATTTTACTCAATTATTTTTAAAAACTATTAATATTTAAATGGGAAGTACTAAACCGGTAAAAAATGCAGTAAAAAATAGTTAGAAAAGGATAAAAAGTCTTATTTGTCCTTGCTTTTAGGTTCTGAGGGTTTGTAAAATGTCAAACCTACTATTTACACTCTCTCTTCTTTAAATTTAATCAGATGCGCCTTTTTTTTTCTTACATTCTGAACTCCTGATATAGAAGGAGAACCAAATGAACAAAAAAAATACATTACGTAAGGGCTTACATCATTTCATACTAACACACCTATCAGAAAAGTAAAAGAGACAAGTCATGTGAGGGAACAGTGGATCCACTCACAGTATTATTACAACACGACAAGCATAGTAAAGCCACTATTCAGAATTATTATAAAAGACAAAGACAGTAACATCACTACATAAAGTGAGATAGGGACAGATTCATATTCTGATAGTCAGAAGAATCTGAGTCATACGAGGCTAGGTCCATTGGATTATTATGTCTTTGTCTGCAAACATCTCGATATTCTTGTGACATGATATCCATATCTTGAATATTGGGATGTGAGCTGGCACTGACAATGGCTTCATGTATATCTTGTTGAGTGGTGTCTGAGTCATCAAGATTCCTTTGAACAGCTGGCTGAGATGAGCTGGATGGCACTTCTAATGGATGAGGAACTAATGGAGAGTCTGATTGACTGAGAGGTCCACCAAAATCAAGATCATAATCAACAAAATATTCACCGGTGAGCTAGAAAGGGAGCTCAGTGGTTTCTTCAATGAATCTGATCTGAGCTTGAAGTGCTGATTCAAATCTTCTTCGTGCTTCATCAGAAATTTTTTCAACTGTTGTAGTCCAGTTTAAACCAGGAATAAGGGAAGTACAAACTAATAGAGTCCTGGCATTTAAACGAACATTGTTGAATTGACATAGGAGCATCCTGAGGTCTGTCTGCAAATTTTCTTTTTGATAAATTTTACCATCATAAGACTTCCATTCAAAAACAAAGTTTTGAGACCAAAGAACACCTGTTCTGGGATACTGGAAATAAGGACGGTGGAAGATAAAGAGAGAATGAAAATTCTTTATCTCATCTTCTGGTTTATCCCATATCTTATAATACCGAGCAATCTTTTTGAGCTTTTTGATCCAATTGGGGATTGAATCAAACCATTTCAAAAATCTCCAAGGTAAAGATCCAGAATTATTTTCATTTTAGAGAAAACTGATCATACTCATGAGAGGAATTTCAAGGGCATGATAATATAGTGTTGAATAACACCATAATAACCATAATTCAGAAATTAATTTTGGATTTGAAGGAGATAGATAATAAACAAGATACCAGGGAAACTCAGGATAAAACAAATTAAGCTCACGATTAATATGAAAATAATCATGAACCTCAGAAAGATAAATCAAAAGGTGAGTCCTGGCAAAAAACTGAATAGAGGATGGACTAGAAGGATGAAGACCAGGAGGAAACTGAAGAAACTGATAATTAAGGTGTCTATCAGTATCACTGGGTGAACTGGGAGGTCTGGAGTCAAAAGGTCTGTTCATCATGATCAAAGGAAGGGTGTGTTTCCGAGTAAGAAGGAGTATAGGTTTAGCTGGTCTGGAGAGAAGGTCAGGGATGAGGTTTGTTTTTCCTTTTATATGCTAGACTGAGAAATCATAATTGGAGAACCATTCCTGTAACCTTAACAATTGATGAGGAGGTAGGGTTTTCTGTTTAAATTCAAGTGCTCTGGGAAAAGAGGTATTATCAAGAAGGATGAGAAAGTGACAGCCAATAAGATAGAATTCAAACTTCTTTATTCCATACTTAACAGCTAAGATTTCTTTGTAAGTGGAGTGGTAATGTTTTTCACTGTCTTTAAACTGTCCACTTGCATGTCCACAATAATATCTTTTTCCATCAATTTCTTCAAGGAAAATGGCACCCCAAATTTCATCACTTGCATTAGTTTGTAAGATTCGAAGTCCAGTAGAAGGTATGTGAAGAGGGATAGGTTTTTGGGCTAACTGTTTAATGGTCTTAACTGCTTGGGTTTGGATATCAGTCCATGGAGGTGGTTTCTTTTTAAGAAGTTTAGAAAGTTGGCTAATGGGCTGAGCTATGGCTGGAAAGAAGTCTCTAATATAATTGATTATATCAAGAAACTGTTGGATCTTTTTTTGTGTAAGGTTTGAGTCTGGGAAGTTAAGAAGTTCTTGGGCTATGTGTGGGCTTGGTGAATAGGAACCATCTTCAAAATGAAGGCCTAGAAAATCAACAGTGGTCTGGTCCAATGAGCTTTTCTTTTCAGACAACATGATCCCATTTTGTTAGACAATTGAAGCAAACTGTTGTAACAGTTGATGATGGGCTTCTTCTGTAGCTGAGAAGAGTAAGATGTCATCAATGTAGATCAAAGCCGAATGCAAAATGGGCTGGAAGATTCTGATCATTGCCTTTTGAAATAGTGACGGAGCAACTTTGAGACCAAATGGCATGACAGTCCATTGATATTGAGCATCAGGAATATAGAATGTTGTTTTAGGTCTATCTTCTGGAGAAATACCCAACTGCCAAAATCCTGCTTTAAGATCAAACTTTGAGAAGATTTTAGCATTTTTCAAATGAACCATGAGAGTAGAAATCTTGGCTTGAGGAAACTTGTCATCTGCTTAAAAATAAGAGAGAATAAGATAAAAATATAAATAGTAAAATAATAACAATTTAGTAAATATATTTTGTAAAATTTAAAAATTAATAAAATAATTTAAAATGAAAATCTTTTTGAATGAACAGGATATTTGTATTTTTTAAAATAATAAATTAATTAATTAAAATAATAACAAAATATATAGTGAAAGATGATGGAGAAATTTAAATATTTATTAAATATTAAAATAAAATATTTTTATGTGGAAGATGATAATTAGTATTTTAAAAAATAATTAATTAAATAAATAATTAAAATAATAAAATATTATATATATATGGTTGGAATTTGAAAGAATAAGAAAAAAATCAAATTTAAAAAAATTTATTTCTTCTTCTTCTTCCTTTCTTGGACATTTTTCATGGGCGAGCAAGATTGATTTTTTGCTTCATCTAAACAACAAATTTTGCAAGGATTTTCAAGGAACAAGTGGGTTTTAGTGATTTCTTCATAAATTAGTAAGCTTTTCTTTACAATTTTGAAGTTCCATCTAAATATAAGATTATGTATAATTTGAGATTTTGTAGTAATGTATTTTAATTATTTAAATGGGTGTGAATGATGTTACTTTGATTAGTAAGTAATGATTTTTAAGTTAGATAGGAAAAAGGATTAAGTTTGAGTTGAGTTTGGATGAAGAAGATGATTTTAGGGTTATGTATAATTTGAAATTTTGTAATTATATATTTTACTTGTTCAAATGGATACAATAGATGTTGTTTTGATGCTTAAACAAGGATTCTATAGTCAAATAATGGATTTGATTAAGTTTAGATGGAGTTTGAAAGAATTAGTGTAAATTTAGGGTTTTGGAAGAAAATTCTTAAAGTATGGATGTTTATTTGATTTTAATAAATAAATCATGTTATTAAATGATTTAAATGATGGAAATAAGATTGGATTAATAATTGGAATGAGTTAGAAATGAAGAAGCTTAGGGCACATTTTAGGGTTTTTGTACAAGAATATGTATTTATTTGATATAATTACTTAAAACATATTCTAATGTGATTGTATTAATAAAAATAAACTTAAAACACCAAATA
Source organism: Garcia nutans (assembly GCA_947685225.1). Taxonomy (NCBI): domain Eukaryota; kingdom Viridiplantae; phylum Streptophyta; class Magnoliopsida; order Malpighiales; family Euphorbiaceae; genus Garcia; species Garcia nutans. Next base: position 38,555,187 of record CANTUV010000035.1, read on the forward strand.
AAATAGATTAAAATGAAATTTTAAAGTTAAAGTAAGGGAAGACAAATTTTAAAAAGTGATTAGAATGATGCTTAATTAGGGTTTTATGTTTAAAATGCCTTGAAATGTAATTTTAAATAATTATATTTACTCACATTTTGAATAGGCATTAAGTGAAAGTAATTTGCTCAACCTTAGTATTGAAGGGTATTGTGAAAATGGAAGTTAAAGAGATACTTTAGCTTGAGTTTGAGTGTTAAATTAAAGTATGTACATACTTTGATAAGTTATAATAGATTTGCATTCAAATTAGCTTAGCACATTTTGATAGTAAATGTGCCAAGCTACTTTGTTATTTGAGCTTTCAAATGTATTGCATTGTTGATTGTTAAATGATATTAAATGCATGATGTGCATTATGTTAGACCATTGTAATTGCTAAAATGAATAATATGTGATAATTGTGAAAAAAGTAAATGTAACGACCCCACCTGCACGGTCTTACAACAGCTGGTCTATTGGGCCTTTTCTCTGGTAGGTGGACCGTAGTCCCAGCCCTCAACCCGGCAGGCCGCCACAGTACTGGACTGCCCTCGCGGGCCCTCCCGCAGGATTTATTTATTTGGCTTCCAAAGGAGTCGTCTCCCCGGATCGAACACCTGACCTCACACTTAAGAGAGTCAGCATGAGCCATCCAGTACCATTTCTACACTGGTAGAAATGGTACTCGTTCAGCTCATGGTTTCCCCTTAAGGGAGGAGGTCACGGGTTCGAATGAGGGAGGCGACCTCATTTGAGGCCAAATAAACAAATTCCTGCTCGGGAACCGTGAGGTGAACGAGTACTGTGGCGGCCTGCTGGGTTGAGGGCTGGGACTGCGGTTCACCTACGGGAGAAAATGCCCAATAGATCAGTTATCGTAAGACTGTGCTAGTGGGGTCGTTACAGTAAAAATGCCAAAGTATATGGGTAGTGAAGTCACATTGTAGATGTGACATATAATATTGAAACTGTGATGAATTATGGATAAATGAAAGAAATTATGAATGACATATGAATTGATGAGTATGGATTATGTACATTGTGAAAAGACATTATTAATAGCTAAAATGAGTGAAATGTAGTTTATGTGAATTATGTGAGAATAATTCAAAATTTTTTGGGTAATATGAAAGTAATATTAAATGATATACATTGTGATAAAATGATAAGAAATATTGAATTAAAATGATTTGACATTATTACAAATAAGAAAAATAAGAAAGAGAAACAATATGATTAGAAAATTGATTATGAAAAACAAGTACTATTTGTGTGTTGCCTAATATATTATTTAATTTTCAGAGTTTTATGTTTGGTGGCATGCCTATGAGATTATTCTCATCAATTGCCTATGGGGCTAGACACTGGTTATAATTGATATATAATTTACCTTCGGGCTAGAAGTTGAAAGTCACTATGATTTACCTTCGGGCTAGATGTTGGACGTCACTTGTATTGTCTTCGAGCTCGATACTGGATGTCAAATTAAACTAAAACAGTAACTCTGAATTTGAATAATATATTAGGTTATTTGGTCCCAATATTTGTGTATGTGTTAATGTGATGCTTAGAAGGAATAATAAATGTGAATTAAAGTAGAATTGCATATTATATTGTGAAATGACATGATACAACATAATGCATTATTTTTTCTTTTAAACTTTCATTATTATATAAGTGTGTATCGCTGTGCTTTTAGCTTAGCACGATTGAAATTCACCATGCAGGTGACAGGGTCACCGGATGATCCGAAGAGTGCATCTAGACATAGTTAGGTCTAGACTTGAGGTTGACAGTATTTGGAGTGGGTTTTACTGCCATAGGATCAGAGCTAACTAGTATCATGTATACATTTTATTTTATAAAATATAACATAATTATGTATATTATATTTACATATTTGGGAGTGTTGTAAACTATAAACAATTTTAGACATAATGTTGTGATATATGATTGTATATATAATTATATATATATATATATGTACATACACATTTGAGTGTTTTTATAAAAATTAGAGAAATGTTGGATTTACTATTATTGAGAGTGCGTTTTTCTGCAGGTTGAGAAATGCTGAAATTTTTAGAATATCCAATTTACAGATAAAATTTTGACTAATTTTTTTTTGGAGATTTTTATATAAAATACTTATTTTTGGTATCTAAAATAAATAAAAAATATTTTATTGGTTTATTAAAAATACATTTTAAATTGATTGAGATTTTAAATTGAGAATATGAGAATTTTTAATAAATTAAATTGTAATATTCTTATATTGTATATACATATTTTATATATATTGAGTATATGTATTATATATATATATATATACAGTATAAGGTTGTTACAAATCTCATATTTTTTTTATTAATAATAACTAATCACACATTGCCGAATAGAAATAATTTCATGTTTTATTCTTCTTCGTTACTTTGTTTTCTAATAAGATATTTTACATAATATATCATGTAATTAAATTTTTATAATTCAAATGTCACATATATAATGAATATAATAATTCATAAAATAAATTTATATTATATTAAATAATTAATAATATATTTAATATAAAGTAATTAGCTATGTTATAAGTATAAATGGTATAATTGACTATATAATAAGTTTAATTTAGAGTATTTAAGTATGTTACAAGTACAAACTTATATAATTTGAATATATGATAGGTTGATTTTGAAATAACTGACTATATTACAAGTATAAATTAATATAATTAACAATATAATAGGTTTAATTTGAAGTTATTGACTATGTTATAAGTATAAATTAATATAATTTACTATATTATAAGTTTAATTTAAAGATTAATATAATTGATAATGTTATAAGTATAAATTTATATAATTGATTATATAATATGTTTATTTTGAAGTAATTAATTATGTCACAAGTATAAATTAATATAATTGATAATATAATATGTCTAATTTGGAGTACTTGATTGTATTATAAGTATAAATTAATATAATTCAGTGCATTATAGGTTTAATTTAGAGTAAATTGATGTAACTGACTATGTTATAAGTATAAATTTATGTAATTCATTATAAAATATATTTAATTTAGAGTAATTGATTATATAATAAATTTAATTTGGAGTAATTGACTATTTTACAAATATAAATTAATGTAATTGATAATATAATATGTTTAATTTAGAGTAATTGACAAATTAAAAAGTAACAAATAATTTTTTTACTTTGATTTGATTTTATTAATTATATATTATAATTAACTAATTTGATTTTTACAATTAAATATTATATAATTTCTAATTTGTTTGAAATTAGCATATAAAATTGCCTTGATCAGAATGTACCACATATCCCTCATTATACTACTGACCAATGGCTAGAAATTTTGGTTAGTGAATTTATAATTAATGAAATATATTACGTATATAAATTAATTATTATTGACCTTTCTCTGCTCTACTTCTGTGAATTGGTTTTTCATTAAAAATAATTTATGAGAATTTTATGATAAACAAATAGTCATCAAATTAATTTTTAAATTATTTTTTAAGAAAACTTGGAAGACAAATTTTTAAATTTAGATATTCATTTCCATGTTTTTAACAAGATAAACAAAATTTTCCAATATTATGCATGGGAGGCTATAATTAAAGTCTAGTATTTAACTTGATAAATTTGTAAATGTAGCCTACATTCATTTAGAAAATTCCATGCTATAGATAATTAATATAATAAATTAAAATAATTTTAAGAGTGAATGTGAATATTTAGTTTTTATTAATATTAAAAATTTTAATTTAATTGCTAAATTTTCTAAAATTTTTAGAATATTTTTAGTATTTAATTTTTTATGCATAAAAAAATATTAGTATTATATTAATAAAAAATTGGAGGAAAAATAAAAATTTTATTTTGAAGCCAAAATTATTTATTCCAAATTACTTAATAATTAGAGAATTTTGAAGATAGTGTAATGAGAAGATAAAATATATAATTAATTAATATGGTTTATGAGGGAAAATTAACATTAATGGCGTCAATGTAATTTGGTTTTTCTTACAAATTATATCTGTCCATAAGACTTTTTCCTATTTAAATTCGTAATTTCTTATATTATGAAACATACATACAAGTTATGTTAGCTATTTATTTGAAGAAAAATGTTATTTTTAATAAATTTAATTTTGATTTTTCCCCGAGGGCAAAGGGGATTCCATGTCTTTTTAACACTAGTGATTAGTGACATTTAATCATAAACACATTTGTGGTGTATATTCAACCAACAGAACAGGTAATTGATTAATTAAAGGGGAAAGTGATTTGGCATGCAAAATCCTATAGATTAATAATTCCTTCCAATAATTAAGCAAAAGGGATTATAACAAATATATAAAAAATAAGCGTGCAACTTTTAGAATTAAATGAGATGAAATCGAGAGAAGATCGAGTGGAGATATGGCCTAACAACAACAAGAACAACAACAACTAGGGACCATTTTGATAACTTTATAATTAGATGGCTAGCTAATTAGCTTACGTGGGTTAAAAAGTTCCATGTATATAAAAGCACTGTATCATAATAATTCAAACGCCAATTGATCCTTTATTATTTAATTTCTTTTTCCTTCTCTTTCTTATACACAAAATCCCTCTCTCTCTCTCTCTCTCTCTCTCTCTCTCTTTATAGATAAAGAACTGTAGTACCTGTAATCTTTTGCTCTTCTTTCAATATTTCATAGACTGCACAATTTTCTTTTCTTCGAAGAAGCAATTTGCCCAGTTGATGTTTTGAGGTTAGTTCTTTCTCTAAATCTTCACTGTTTTTTTCTTCTTCTTTGTATCACTCAATGCTGGTTTGCTACTTCACAATTGCATTGCCATTTCTTGCTTTTAACAAATATATAATATATCAATGGAAATATAGGATTTTAATGTTAGTTTTTATTTTTTTTTCTTTGCTACATGGAAATATATATAAACACCATTTCTCTCTCTCTCTCTCTCTTCTGTGATTTGTTCATTTGGTGAGGAAAAAGAAGGAAATTTGTGGTGAATTAAGCATAATTTTTTTTTCTATCGGGTGAGAAATGTGAGTATTGACGGAGGGAGGCCGTCAATATAAAAAAATAAAAAAAATAATTAGTTATATAAAAATTTTGAAAATAACAAAGTTTCGCCCCTTAAATATTTGGCTTCATAAATCACTAAATGTGAGAGAGGAAATAGGGAAAAGAAGCAAAGAAGATGAATAAAACTCAATTAGCAATGACCAAATAATTGGAGAGATAATGTGGTTTGATGTCTAAAGTTGAGGTTGAATGTGCATCCCATTTATTTGACAAGTGGGGTTATTTTTGGTTTTATTATTATTTTTTCTCCTCTCTTCTATAGTAAATTGTTTATGAAAAAACCATCAAATTCTAAGTTTAAAATATATCTATATATATATGATAATAATAAGATCGAAATTGAGATTCTAAAATTTTAATTCAACTCTGTCCCATATTAAGTTTTTGAGTTATATAATTATTATTTGATCATTTTAATGCAGATAATCTGTCTATTACGAAAACTTAAAATTTTATTACTTTTATTACGTAATAGAAATTTAACCACTAAGATAATATTTCAAATTTGTTTTCAACAAAAGAAGAAGAAGAAGAAGAAGAAGAAGAAGAAGAAGAAGAAGAATATGAGGGAGAGATTGGATAAGCTTATATACGCACAAAGTGTTCCTAATTTAGGCATAAAAAACAAATAATAAAAGAAATACATTGGCAATTATCAATCTCTCAGCTGCTTTGGAGCAATTTTCCCAGTTTCCTGGCAGTAAACCTTACTACAATAAAAGCAATTTACTGTGCATTCAGTAGTAAATACTAATTGAAAACCAATCGATATGTTATATTTTTTTGTTATTTCTGTTATATTACTAATTGATTTGTTAATTATATTTTTTTACTATTATATAATGATTAAAATTTTTTAATTGTAAACAGAAAAATTTACTGTGGACGAAAATAAAAATCTGTAACCTTTCTAAATAATAAATTTTTATTTCATAAAAAATAATAAAATTAAATTAAGGATGAATTACCAGGATTTTGTAAATTACTGAGTTTCTCTTCTTTTCCAATTATTTTTAAATTGAAAGTTGGTGTCAATTTTTGTTTAATTAAATATATATATATATATATATTAAAAAGGAGAATAATTAAATTAAGGATATTGAATTAGTGTTCGTGTGGGTTGCAGTCTATCTTGGTTAATGAAAACAGATGCCATTGTTGCCATCAGTGGCGGAGCCAGGAGGGCTGAGAGGGGGGGCTGAGGGCTGAGAGAGGAGGGTTGAGGGGGGAGGGCTGAGCGAGCTGAAACAGAAGGGCTGAGGAGGCTGAGGGAGCTGAGGAGGCTGAAGGTTTTCACCTCCGGCGGCCGGCAGGGGGGGTCGTCCGCCCCCACTCGACCCCACCTGCTTCCGCCCCTGGTTGCCATTTGCCAGGTATAGAGCTGTCGACCACAGCACACTCTTTGTTATTTTTCTTTTTCTTTTTTTTTATTAATTATATAAAAATATAAAGTAATAAAAAAAAATACAAATCACTATCGAATGAGATATGCCACACCACACAAAACCAGCACATTCGTAGTCGTTATCTTCAGAGTCTTGTCTTATAATTTGACACCAATCCATCTCTATAGTAGGGGAATCACAAAATGTCATTGCGGATATGGTTATGGACTTTTTTTTTTCTTTTTTTCCCATCACAATATAATTTTTATTTTCTATTTAAAATTTGATAATTTAATTTACATTTCTAAGTATTTATTTTCAATACTAACGTGTTTAACTAACAAATATCAGTGCCATATGTAGTTTTTCTTTCCCATTTTTTTAACATATCGTCATCCAATTTATATATTTTTTAATATTTTTAAGACTCTTTGAAGAAAAAAAAAAGTTTAAATCATATATTTGTATGAAATTTAAAATTAAAACTGTTTTTTTAGCATAAAAAAACCTTTAATACAGACAGACGTAAAAATCAAATCAAAAACCTAATTATGTATATATATAACAATATAATATAATATTTATGCAGCTATAATCATTGTACAAAATTGGGAATTTGCTAAATATTTTTTGGATTTCTTTGGCCAATTCTAAATATTTTTGGGAAGGTTGATTAAAAAAAAATGGCTACTAGTTTCCATTTTTCATGGCGTAAGTTAAATATTCACCTTATAGCAAATCTTAATTTTCTGGGTCCTATAGAGCATATGGGACGACTATCATGATATCTTGCAAATCGAACGGTTGAAATAAACAGCAGCAGCAAACAGACCCAATTGTAGACCTTAGAGATTGCGACACCATTTATATGTTTAGAAGTGGGCGATTAAAAAATAAAAACTGTTCAAAAAAAAAAACCGGCTCAAAATTAAACCAACTCAATAATTTAAAATTTTCCAATTTAAGTTAAAAAACGAGCTTTTAATATTATTATAGTTTGAATTGTTTTTAAGAATAGTTAAATCTAATATTTTGATTTAGGTATATGATTTAAATATATTAAGAATCGGATAAAATTATACTAAAATTATGTATTTTGAATTTTTTTTATAATACTTATATTTTTTTTATTTTAGACAACATTTTTATTTTTAATACTGATTCTTCTCTTTTTGAAGTGATTTCTATCATATAATAGAAAATTTATATCTATTGAAAAGAAAATTATATTTTTGTCTTTCATATATAGATTTGAAATAAATTTTCATCTTGAAAAAATATTTGAAATCATATAATATTAAAATTTTATTTTCTTTAAATTATTTTTGTTCTATAATTCAAAAAAAAAAAGACGAAAAATTAATGATTTGATCCATTACCACATTGATAGATACTGGACCATGATCCATCTGATCATCTCCTCTTTTCTTTTCATATCCACACCCCTCTCCTCTTTTCAGTCCGCACACCTCCAACCGTCCTTACAAATTTTATCTTCTTCCTCTTCAGAGTTCTCATTTCATTTCAGTGAACAAATCTGAGTGAAAAAATAAAATAAAAAAAAATTAAAAAATTACATCTTTTTAGGTAATGGGTCTAATTTCAAATCTTATAATATTGGGTTTATAATTATAATTATATGGGCACTGGCCCTTTATTTATGTTGTTTTTTCTTTTTGAATTTAAATTTTTGTATTGTGATGATTTAAGGAAGTCATGTGAGTTGATGCTTTGGTATGATCGCTGAGCAATCAGATTCATCATAAAGAAAAGACAAAAGCCAGTTTGGGAGAAAAAAAAAAGAACTGAGAAGAAAATGATTTTCGTTATTTTCTAACAGAGAAAGTCCCTTTACATGTAAAAAAGATTGAATTGGATTCTGTAGAATCTGAAATATTAAAAGAAAAAAAAAACTCAGAGATATTACATGATATAATGAACAAAATTAAACGAAAAATAGTACAACAAACGCATGCTCTATTGGATTGAAACTCTTATCCGTAAAAAAACGTTTTAAACTTTCTATGAAATGAAATGCGTTAGTTGGTTGATGTTGTTGTTTGTGATTTCACTTTTTATTTTAGATGCCAACAACAAGAGCCCGAAAACCCGGAGATGTGTTGTCTAAAAATACTGTAAATATGAAAACAGAAAATCCAGAGAAACCCAGAAACAGAAACTGGTGGCCTAGTATCTTCTTAGCTTCTTTATACAGCCTCTGTTTCTCCGAGCTAAGGCCTAATCTTTAATGTTAAAAACAAAAATTACACGAAATTCGAGGATATTATTATAGGCCTTAAGTGAGTACTAAATACAGCTGAGTAATCGCTTTCTCTGTTTTTTCTTTTTATTTTTTTTTCACTGCCTATGTTGTGTTGTAGCTGTTGTTGTAGTTGTGCCTATTACTACTATTACCACTACTCTACTATTAGTAGTATCACACAGGCTGTTGATTTGGTTGGGTGGTTCATTTTCTGATTTTTTTTCCGCTGTTGCAAATTTCACCATTAATGCTCTTTTAGAAACTCTCAACCGAGAGCCTAACAACTCGATAAACTTAACTAAACGGCCATAGTAAAATCATTATTTAATTTCCTCTTTCTTTCTTTCCTTCTTTTTTCTTATTTTTGTTTGAAATTCGACTGTTAGCCTTTTGAATTTGAATTTGAATTTTCTCAAGTGGGGTTGTAAGATTTTAATACATTTTCAATTTAGTCAATTGGGTTTCTAATTTCTTGAATTTGCTGTGATATAATATGTTTATGCAGTCAATTTGTATGTGAATTTTGGGTTTGTAACTTTTTAACCATGTATACTAATACGTATAATATTATAGGAAAATTCAGTGAAACTTTGCCTAATTAACTTTACCAAAATCCATAACTTTGCCTTTCTCTTTTCTTTTGTTTTTTACAGAGAGTGAGACACTGCTGGCTGCTGCTGGAGTATCGTGATGGCACACCAAAGAGAGCAATACATGCAGTAACAGTTGGCTGCCTGAACCGCAAAACTATCTTTTTGAATCCTGAGCCTACCTATCTAGCCGCTCGGGTTTGTCGCTTGTGCGTGCGCTTTGCTAAAGAAAGAAATTTTCTGCCCTCTTCTTCTTTCCTCACTCTCTTCCCCTTCAAAATTCCAGATCTCGAGTACCCTTTTCACCAGTGGTGATTTGACATTTGTTGAATTTTTTTGTGGTTGAATTTATGAATGTAACTTTCCTTTATCCGCCATTTTCTCTTATTTTAAGTTGGCAATTGGGTTTAATTCATAGCACTTGAGACGGAGAGCTGCTGGTTTTGATGGATAATTGGGTTCAAGGACTTTTTTATATGTGCTTATACGTGTGTGAATGCTGACTCTTGAGTTGTTAGACAATCCACAATTACAGGAGAGTCGGTGAATAGAAAATAGTCTTTTGGAGATCGTCTTTGCTTTGCATGGAAACTAAGGTATTTAGAAGCTTTGGTCTGTGCTTCCTTCCATTTTATTATTGTTGTCAATTTCCGGATTTTAAGTGGGTTTATTAAATATATATATATTTTATGGTTTAGAACATGCTTAACAATATCTTGTCAATTTGTCATTGGTGGTGGTGGTGGAGTTTGGTTCCTAGTACTTGCCCTTGTTTTCGAATTGTATGTTCACTTTAATTTGTAGCTGCAAATAGTATTTTTTTTTACTTCCCCAAGGAAGCAAGACTCGGTCCATGAACTGTGGCTATAATGGGTTTATATAGAGAAGAGAAGGTTGTTAGTAACTTATTCGGTTAACTAGGAGAGAGAGTGTTTGTTTTAGGACAATGGTTTTTGACGTGAAATATTGTTCTTAACTACTTCAAGACATGCTGAATTCTGATGAAGGAGAGAATGATTTATTCTTTGATTCTACTGATTGCTTGTCACTTGAAGAGTCCATTGGGACGAAACAAGAGAAATTGAAGTTTGATAATTTAGAGTATCAAATTTGGTTGAATGAGCCTCAAAGTGTCAAGGAAAGACGCAAAATTTTTTTACGTGAAATGGGTTTAGCGGAGTTAGCAAATAAGAATGGCGATGATAAGATTATTGATTTGGAGAGGATTAGTAATTGTAGTGGGGCTATATCAAGTTCTTCAGCTTTGTGTGCATATATGGAAGAGGAGAATTTGGTTTGTTTGGACAGGGAAACAAATTCCGATGCCGATTCTATGATTGCTGAAAGGGAGCAAGACCAGTTTAATAAACCAAATGTAGCTTGTGAAAATGATGAGAGTTCTGGATCTTCGCATTTGAGGTTTGAATGTGAGGATGGTGATGCAGAAGAATGTAAAAATTTTTATGATAGAAAGCTGAAAATGAAGAGTTGGTGGAATTTTTTTGTGCAGAAGAGAAAACATAGTGAAGGTACATGCATATCTAAGGAATCGAAGTTGAATCCTGATGCAAATAAAACAAACAGAATGAAGGTGAAGCAGACCAAGAAAAGGTGTATGGAATTTACAGGAGTCTATATGGGACAAAAGATTCGAGCTCATAAAGGCTTTATTTGTGCAATGAAGTTTAGTCCAGATGGTCAGTATTTGGCAACTGGTGGTAAAGATGGGATTGTTCGCATTTGGCATGTTACATCAGTAGATGCCTCTTGCAAATCATTTGCATCTGACGGAAATTTTCTTAGCAAAAGGAAGCCTAATTTCAGTAAAAAAAAGATGACCCATGCAACAATAGTCATTCCTCAGAAGATTTTTCAGATTGAAGAGTCACCAGTGCATGAATTTTATGGACATGCCAGAGATGTTTTAGACTTGGCATGGTCTAATTCCAATGTGAGTGAGCCTTCAGAAATGTTTTTCATAAGTTCTACATGATTGTTGTATCAATGAATTTTTGCTTGATCTTTATACCTAAACTGGGAATTTTTGATGCAGTATCTTCTTTCTTCTTCCAAGGACAAAACTGTTCGTCTATGGCAAGTGGGTTGCAATCACTGTCTGAATGTTTTTCACCATACTAGTTATGGTAAGTATGAAAATACTTACATCCCCTTGTACAGAAAATATGTTTCATGTTTCATTTCAAGTAGCAAATTACCACATATGCATGCTTTTGTTGTTTATTTCTCTTGAATCTATCCTGCGATTATGAATTCTAGGCTAAAATTCTCTCATTCTTTCAATTGCAACAGTGACATGCATTCAATTCAATCCAATTGATGAAAACTATTTCATCAGTGGCTCTGTTGATGGAAAAGTCCGAATTTGGGGAGCGTCTGAGAGTCGAGTTGTTGATTGGGTTGATGTACGAGATGTAATATCTGCTATATGTTACCAGCCAGATGGAAATGTATGATTCTCGGTCTTGACATTTCCTCTGATGTTATCTTTCACTATTGTTTATTTATTTATTTTTTCCATATTGCTATACTAACCTTATTGTCATCTTTCATCCTAGCAGGGTTTTGTGGTTGGTTCCACTGCAGGCACTTGCCGCTTCTATGAAGCATCAGGTGCATATACCATTTATTTTCAATGGAATTCATTGTATTCGTTTCCATTGGAGGAGTGCCTAAATTGTATTTATGATGGATGGTACAGGCAATGATCTCCAGCTTGAAGCAGAGTTACATGTACAAGGTAGAAAGAAAACCTATGGCAATCGAATTACTGGCATACAGGTTTCGTACTTGAAGCTCTTGTTATTATGAAAGTTGAACTTGACATAACTCGTTCACTATTAATTAACATCAGATGTCAATCCATCTTGCAGTTTTCCCAGGAAAGATCTCACAGAGTTATGATCTCTTCTGAAGATTCCAAACTTCGTATATTTGATGGGGTTGATATTGTTCATAAATTTAAAGGTAAAATTTATTCTCTTATCGCGGAAAACTACCATTTACTGTGTATTTTAGTTGGCCATAGCGTCATCCTCTTTCTTGGGATAATTGAATATATTTATATTGTACTTTTAGGTACTACTTTCCACATACCTTTTCTCTAATTTTATACATAACTATGGGATTTGCTCAAATTGAATAAATGATTTTTAAAGATATTTGTTTTTAAAGAACATAATTGAAGTTCAGACCATTTAATTGGTGGCTTTTCATTTAAATATTGTAGTTGTAATTGTAAATGTATCCTCCGTATCGGATGATTCGACTTGCTATCAGCTAATTGGCTTGTCTCTTGGTTGTTGGTTCTTCGAATTGAACATTTTTCAGAACATAATGTTTTATCAAATCCTTTTTATTGATTTTCTGTTTTTTTAAGATTCAGAAAACTTTTCAACGTTGACTTTGCGATCCATTTCGTATTTCTGAAATGAATAATCATTACAAACAATCTTTATATTTTTTGGAAACTTCTGGCTGTGATTCTCTCCTTTTCTCATTCACTTTCTAATTTATTTTTTCTTTCCTTTCCCCATTTCTTTATATTATTTTCTTTTTCAATGTCTTTTGGTTGGAGAAGCATGAATCAAGACTCTTTTCTTTGTTGGGATTGTTATTCTTTATCTTTCACAGTCATCCATGTCCATTTTAAAAATGTAGTTCTCACATTAAACTTTGGACTCATGCACCTTTATTGACAAATAAAATTTTACAACATACATTGCATCTAACTACATCGACTACATATCAACATTTTTACATGGTTCTTTTCCCTTTGGGCTATACAGCTGTATCCATTGCTGACTGGAATATCATTTACTGTTATGAATAGATCTCGTATGCTTGGTAATTTGATTTATTTTCTCTATATGTGCACTTGACCTCTAAACTTTGCATAGCTTGCAAGGTCTTAAAATTATCGCATTCCCACTCGATTTGTCAATTCATATATAAATAATTATTCATTATCTAGTCATGCGGTGCAATTATATAACTAAAGCTATGATTTAATATTGCAGGTCTACCAAAGTCAGGAAGTCAAATGTCGGCTTCATTTACTTCAACTGGGAGACATATAATCTCGGTCGGAGAGGACTGTCGTGTTTATGTCTGGAATTATGATGGATTGTGCACCCCATCATCTAAACACATAAAATCAGTGAGATCTTGTGAGCATTTCTTCACTGAAGGTGTGTCTATTGCAGTGCCTTGGTCAGGCATGAGAACAGAAATGAAGGGCTTAGATAGTGGTAATATTATGAGAAGGAGGCAAACAGAGGAAGGTACTTCCAGGAGGAGAGATTTGGAACGGTTTTCTATTGGGAATTGGTTTTCCATGGATGTTACATGCAGAGGAAGCTCTGCAACATGGCCTGAGGAAAAACTTCCTCGTTGGAGAGAAGCAGCAATTGCAGAAAATGAAAGTCAATATCAGCACTATGAAGACCTTCAGCAACAGGATCAGACTGCTCTATCCTCTGCGTGGGGTATCGTGATAGTTGCAGCAGGATGGGACGGAACAATCAGGACTTTCAACAACTATGGATTGCCTGTAAGGCTATAGTAATATATATATATATATATATATATATATATATATCAACCAAGTCAATCATGCTGGCCTTGCTAATGAAAGGGGACTTGAACTTCTTTATCAGATGTTGCAATGTTATCCAAATTAATTCAGGTCAGCCTTATGATATTCAGGGTCATCAACTTTGAAAGCAGATTCATTGGCAACTTAAGAAGCTAGCTTTGATTTAATTTAACTGTTCGTGACAACTTCCACATCTAAGCCTTTCTGAACTGCTTTAATTTTATTACACTACATTGTTGAAAAACACTGATGGAGCGAGTCTTTTGACATGCTTTGTAAGTTGGTATATATATATATATATATATATATTGACTTCTTTCCATGTCACTAGGCTTACTATGTCATGCTTGTTAAGCCCATGGCGCAAATTTTCTTTTGCCTCTTGTGAATAATATAATTTAGTGTATAATCCCATTGAGAAATATTGTATTTTAAAAAAATTAAACGCTAGTTGTGATTGTCTTTCCTCTGATTTTATCCCCTTTTTTTTAACTATATTTTCAGTTGAATTTGAAACAAAAAATATATGTTTGAAAATTTTAAATATGATATGATTTTTTTTTGAAAAAAATTAAAAAATAAGACTATATAATTTTCACTTAAATTGATTTAGAACAAGTTTGAGTTGAATTTAATATAAAAAAATTATAAAACAAACCTAAAAATAAAATCTAATTGCGAAAATACAATGCTAAAAAATTTACAAATTTACGAAACAAACTTTCTAAATAACAAAAAGGCGATACTGAAAATAGATTAGTGTAGACATTTTCCTCTTCCATCGAGATTTTTACATAATGTCCATCCTTTATCTTCGAGACTCACCAAAAAAACACAATTATCAATGAAAAACTATTTCAGTTTCGAAATCAAAGAATAGAGATTTAACAACAAATTGACAAAAAAAAAAGAAAAAAAGAAAAAGAAAAAAGAATATCAGGTTCAAAAATGAGATTGACACTTTTCTGCAAAACTAATCAGCAAAAAAAAAATATGAAAATAAAATTACATATCTAACAAATATAAATTACGATGACATTATTACTTAGATTCATGTATATAATTACTAAATGGAATGTTTAATTATTCTGTATAAATAGTGTGTATGTCCTTAGATGTTATGAGAATTATGATTAACAAGCCATGAAAAAAATGCACTTTTTGTATATAATGCTCAATCCTTAATTATGTTGTATATGTAGTTAAATATTGTACATAAAGTAAACTCCAAGCCATAAAATGTAAACTTAATATAATGTAGAATTATACAGTAGAAATAGTATATATTAAAGCCATAAAATGTAAACTTACTATAATGTAGAATTATACAGTAGAAATAGTATATATTGTGTAAATATTGTTTGTATGATGAGCAAAAAGCTTTAAAAAATGCACTTAAAGTAAATAAAGTTTAATAGTGCACACATGTTTTACATATTGTGTACATGCTGAAATCGAAGCCATAAAATAAAGCAGCCAATGGACCACCCAAGCTAAAACACAAGGATCCAATTTGCTTACCTGATGGATCGGTTACAAGAGCCCAACTATAAAGGTTCAATGATGCAATACTTGGAATGTTGCAAGGCCTATGGACTGACTTAGAGACCTTTGGCAAATGCAAAAAGGCATAACTATAAGCTTAGGCTTATAGAGAATTCTAAAGGCCTAATCTCTTTATTATGAGTTCAACATGGCCATTAGGTCTAGTTGTGTCAAACGCCCATTTGGTTTATTTTGATTATTAAGTCTTGGTTTGTAAACTTCACTTGAATTTTTGTAATTTGTACTTGAGTTTATCATCTTGTATTGGGATACATGTTATCAAAGCCCAAGGTGTGTTTAGGATTATTTGGCAGTGTGAACCCCCTAATTTTGCATCTAATTAAGAAAATTAGAAAAATTAAAATAAAAAAAATTAGAAAATACACATTCACATTTCTTGCATTAAAAAAAACTGCCACCACGCCCACCAGGCACTACTTGTCCGCACTTGACGTAGCCATGCCAGGTGCGCACGCGCAGGCGATCACATCTTGCGCTACCATCCTCATCGCTCATGGATTGTCCGTGCCACGCGTGGCTCAAAAGACATTTCTAACTTCTATAAATAGGAGTCTTCTCTTCTTACTTCAAGATTGAAATTTCAGACCCCAAAACTCTATCGAATTACACTCGTGACAAAATTAATTAACATACTCAATCTTCTTTTATTAGAATTAATTCCCTACACCACTAGTAATTAATTTTATTGAACTTTCTTGTGCAAGTGGAGTTACAAAGCAGTAAAACCCTCAAACATTTTGTTAAGAAAAAATACCTACCTAAGATATTGTGCTCTTTTTTTTTTATCTCAATTTTAATTTGGTAATTAATTAACTAAAATTGGTTAATTAAAAGCCTTTTGCAATTAAATGCACGAACTACTTACGACTCTGATTCTTATTCAAATGTAATAAGTAGGCATAATTAGAATATAACTCCGAGTAGCGAGCCATCACCTAAACAACCAACCAGTCCTCTTACTTTGATTTTTTTCCATTATTATTTGTAATTTTCTTTATTATTGTTATTACTCATCTTTCTCTTTTTCCTTAATATTTTTGGATTACATTGCAAATTTGGTGAGTTTTGTAATGGATATGATTATATCTCTTTTTTTTTCCTTTTTTTTCCTTTGAATTAATTAATTAGTTGAGGATTTGTGCTCAATCTAGAGCCCATAAGAGTTAGAGTTAAAGCTTCATTGGAATTATTATTTTGATGGAGTTATAATTTTTCTGCACTGCATTTATAGATGTCATGCTATTAAATTCATTCACAATTAACTGTGGCATAATCTGTAAAAATCACATTTTTTCTTAATCCAAAAAGACGTTAAAATCAATCAAAGAGAAAGTTCTTTTATTAAAATTGGTTTAGAAAATTTAGTCTGAGACCCATTGTGATTGGTTTTGGACTAGTGTCTTTTTGGTGCAAATTGATATATTATTGTGGAGCTAATTAAATGGGGTTTTCCTTAATTTTTCCAAACTAAATAAGCTAAGGTTACGACTCTCTAATTTCTATATTTTAAAATAAAGGTCATCATCTCTTTTCAAAATAAAAGAAGAGTTCCTTTTAAATAGAAAAGAAATATATCTTTTCAAAAGAAAGATAATTTTAAATCCATGCTTATCGAATTGACTAAAGACCATACACGGCGGTGTCGTGTGAGGCTTAGCCCAAATGAGCTTTTTGGCTACTGATCCCTGAGCAGGTTGGCTTAGAGCTCGGGCGAGGCTTCACAGATAGGATTAAGGATGGATATATGCCTACTACCACACACCCCAATTAGGATATCACATTCTTTGTACCCTATATAAACAATCTTAAAGTCATTTGTAAGAAGTTAGACTTTATTGAATGAAAAGTTTAGATTTGATCTTTAAGAGAGTCTTTCTTACTCTTGATTCTTGTTTGAATCAAAACCTATGCACAAAAGCTAACATTTTGAGTTTGTGTAATTCCAATGTTGGAAGTTTGGGTCAAGAACTTGGCAAGGACTTAATTTTCCTTTCAAGGGGTTGCTTCCAAGCATAAAGGTGTAGGGTTTTTAGTCCTTATACTAAATGTTTGCATTAGTTTTGTATCAAAGCTTAAACTTTGAATAATCAAAACATGATAAATTAAACAACCTTGGTGCAATCTATGGATTGAATTGTGAGTGTTAGCACTTGAATTTTACAAAAGTATTTTCATAACTTGAAACTTGATGATAAACCTAGTTACACTTTCAGATTTAGGTTGATTCTTTTAGATAAGCTCATCTAATTAGAGAAATGGGTTTGTTAGAATGAATATAAACCTGTTGAGGATGAACAATCTTGAAGTTGATGTGGAAAAGCCAATTTTGAAGGAAAATGGATAAGTCTTTGAACCATCTATACGGTTTTCATATTTAGCCATGTGAATATACGGTTTTCCTATCCAGCTGATGATTGCAACCTAACCCAGCTTTTGGGAGCAAATATGCAAACATGTTATATATCCACGTGGATATTCCATTGAGATCATAGTGCACCTCTTGTTTTTTAAGTCCTTAAAGGATTCAATCTCTCCAATCTCATCCTACCTGATAACCTTCATCCTAAATCTACCTTTACCCCATCTAAAGCCAATCCATCCATACCTTAATCCTATAAATACTCTAAAGCCAAACTTTCAAGGGGTTGGCGAGCATTCGATAAGCATCAAGCAATAATTTATCAAGCAACAAACAACTCAAAACAAAACTCCTTTGAATCCAATAGCTAAGCCATGATTTGCAGCCCTCAAAACCACAATCCACAACTACATTCAACTAATGAGAAGACCAATCAAGTTTGCGACCTTCAAGAGTGATCTTTTCATCACTCTCATCTCAAAATCTAGTTGATCAAGCTTAAAGTCTAAATAAAACTAGTTCCATTCAATTTTGAATCCTTAAGTTTGTTATGTTCATCTATCTTTTAGTATTTCTATTCTATCAAGTCCTTTCATAATTCTATTTGTTTAAACAAGATTGAATTGGCCTAAAAATGAAATTATCAAATCTAATTTGGTAAAACTTGAGGGTTAAACTTTCATAAGGTTTTTGATAGTTTTAAAACTTATTTTTAAAGCTTATAAAATTAATCTATTTTCTTCCATAATATGATTTTTGAATTTTTTTTTCTTTTGGAATAGTGTAATTGCCTGATTATTATGATAATTAATTATTCAAAGGGGATATGATCGATGATGAATATGTTATGTTTTTCTTTTGATAAATATGCTTAAGTTCCATTATTAAGCTACTGAATATAAGTTGAGTTCATGGTTGTTTTTATGATATTTTTATTTTAAATTTATACAATGTTTTGTAAAGACAAGTTTAAAATCTATCTCTCATAGTTGTTTTGTAAATTTATGGCTTAGTTGTTATAATTGTTCATTCTCATCATCCAATCTTTGTGTTGTCCCAAGATGGCAACCAAGAGGGGGGGGGGGGGGGTGAATTGGTTTCCTCACGAAATGATGGCAAATTAAAAAACTCAACAAACACAAATGCGGAATAGAAAGTTGGTTGAGTAATGAAAGAAAGAAAGAACACACAAGATTTATAGTGGTTCGGATTTACCTCAATCCTACATCCACTTCCTTAACAACTTGTTAAGGTTCCACTATTCTTTGAAGTTTTTACAAGCTCACTTCCAACTTTGGTGTTTTCACAAGTTCACACCTAACTTCACAAGTGTTTTTCTAAGGCTCACACTTACAACCCAATCAAGAGTTTTACAAGGCTCACTCTCACAACCCAAGTGTTTCCCAAGCTTACACTCAAACTTATACAATGGTGTTTTCAATGATCACACCTAACATTCATTACAATTTAATTGTAAGTTTAAGTAAAAGAAAATTTGTTGCTTGGCTATGAAAATCTGATTTCTTGATTGTTCTTTTCACTTCACTATCTTGTTTTCTCATAGAGACATTGTATTTATAGCCAATGTGGTCTTACTAGCCGTTATTGAAGTTTTGAATAAAGTCTTGGCAGAATAGACCTTCTTTACTTAAACTGTCCGAAGCACTTCGCGGTCGCCCTTCATGCAAGGATGGTCGCGCTCATGCTTCTCGCGGTCGTCCTTTAACAAGGGACGGTCGCTGCTTTTGAAAAAGCTACAACGGTCGAATTTTAGTGCTCTGCAGCTGGAATCTTGTCCATGCTGTGTTTGTCGGACCGTTTCTTGCCCATGCTTTGTTTGTTGGGACGGTCGCGCCAAGCAGAGGTGCGGTCGCCCTTTTTGAATCTTCAAGTGGGTTTACAACGGTCATATTACGTGTCATTCTCTGACAGAGCAAAACTGAATGTCCGCCATAATTTGAATCTCGCGGTCGCCCTATGCAGAATCTCGCGATCGAACTCACAGTTTCGCGTCGAACTTCTGGACGCACCTGTGGACGCGAACACTACTGTCTCTTTGAGCAATTTCTTCTTGAATTGTTGGGCGGTCGCGATTCTGAATGGGCGGTCGCTAAATTGATTAGCGAGGTCGAATCATTCACCGTTCTTGTCACCGCGAACCTTACTGTGATTGTAATGATTTAAGTTCCTTGAGTAGCGGTCGGGCAAGTATTTTGGACGGCCGCCATTCTTGAGGCGCGGTCGCGACTGAGGTCGAACTTCTGACCGCGAAACCTACTGTGATAAGGTTTCATTCTGTAATTGCATGTAGCGGTCGTATTCTGGTCTGGTGCGACCGCTAGAATTGTTCTGTCTTGCTTTACTTAAGGCAACCTAATCCTGCAACAAGATTCTTAAACACAAGTTAAATAGATCATCCATTTGAGTTGTCAAGGATCAAAATAGAGATCTTTTGTCTAACAATCTCCCCCATTTTGACTTTGACAATTCAAATGGAATGATGAAAAAATAATAAGTCTAAAATGCTCCCCCTTGATTTATGCATAAGTCATGATTAAGAGCATTGTGATAATCTTGGTGCATTAGGTTATGTATAAACAGTTTAAACAATTCATTGTACTATTTTCTCCCCCATTGTTTCTCCCCTATTATGTTTACTGAGTTTCATTCCATTATGTTGTTATTTTCTCCCCCATTGTCATAGGCAAAATAAATCAAATGTTTAAACAAATGTGTCTTCCATTGGATAAGATATTAAAAGCAACAATCAAAACAACAACAAATAAGGAAAAACAAATAACATTTGAAACAAACATGTTTTGTAATATCCTCATTTATGCCCTAGAAGTTTTGCATATTGTTGTTGCTGTTATTGTTATATATTGGATTGAATATATGTGTTAAATTGTAAGAGAAAAGAAATTGAGAAGAGAAAGTATATGTATATGTATTTTGGGAAGAAATAGGGTTTAGAGACAAATTTATATGTTGTGTATATGTTAATATATATGACATATAAAGTGGTCAAAAGGCTTGGTCAATGCAAGAGAAGATATTTATTTGAGATTGGTAAATTACTTAATTGGGCACATATAAGACAAAAAGATAATTATGTGAATAAGGGCACTTTGGTAATTGCTTGGATAAAATCACATGGTGGATATTTAAAGAAGGTTTGACTTGTGTTTTCTTCATCATTTCTTCTTCTTCTTCTTGTTGATGGCCGGCCCTCCATAGCCAAAGAGAAAGAAAGAGACAAGTGATGGTTTTGGTGATTTCAAGCTTAAATTGAAGAAAGATTAAGTGTTCAAGTGTTGATTTAAGAAGTTTTTAACTAAGGTAAGATCTTTTCTCTAATTTCTTCAATTCTTTTGAAGTGGTATGATTAAGTTGCTTATGGTATGATTGTAAGTATTGATTTTGCTTGATAGATGAGAAGTTGGGTTGGTGTGGGTGATGGAAGAGTAAGATTGGTGTTTAGTGAAATTGTTTCTGTTTTAGGATTAGTAAAGGCTGTGACTTGTATGATTTTTAATTAATTTTAGAAAAATGTTCTTGAAGTGAATTTTTGATATGTTGTGCCTCTATGAGTCTAGAATGACTGAAAAATATGTTGATTCGATTTTGGAATGGTTATGAGTTTAGAAAAATTATTTTCATTAGACCTGTTCCAGCAGGTACCTTAACTGGGACAGCTATATTTCGTGATTTTTAATAAAATGTAGAAAAATCATATTCAATTGAATTTTGGATATGTTGTTGCTTAGTGAGTCTAGTATTTGAGAAAAATAATTTGGAACCACGTTGATTGAATTTGATTTATGGAATTCACAAAGTTCAGAACTGCTGCCAGGATGCAGGGCAATTGGGGCAGTCTGGTTGGGTGAACTATTTGACCAAGATTTTGTGTTCAGTTTGATCTGAAATTTTAAAGGGATGATTTTAAAATACAAAACTAAATTCTGTAAAAATTTTAGAATTTTTAGTCAAGTAGATTATTTTATACAATTTTTCAAAATAAGGATAAAATGGAGTCTAAAACCAGAATGTATTATTTATATGAATCATATCAATTGTTCTTTGCCCTAATTGCATTGTTGAGATTGAGCAATGTTATGTTATGCATTGTGAATGGTTATGTGTTTCATGAATGATATACATTGAAATTGAAATGATAATTCAAATAAGACATGATATGAGACAATGCCATTGTGATTGGCTATGATGATGATATTGAAAGAAAGAAGGCATGTTTGCCTAAATGTGATGAGAATTTGAGAATGGAAATGGTAAGTATATAATAAATGAATTGTTTGTTTAATATGTTATTCAGTTTCAGAGTTCTGGATTTGGGTGGCATGCCTAAGAAATGATGAAAGGTAACAGTCTTGCCGGGTTGAGGATCTCCTCAAATGTGTTGAGTTGATGGTCCAAGAGACTGGGTCTGTTACACTATGAGAATTGTGAATATGAAATATATGATTTGTAACAGTCTTGCCGGGTTGAGGATCTCCTCAAATGTGTTGAGTTGATGGTCCAAGAGACTGGGTCTGTTACACTATGAGAATTGTGACTATGAACCAAAGCAGTAACTCTGAACTCTGAATATCGTATTAAATACTTGTTGGGCCCATAGGTGTCAAGGTTATATGAATGTCCTAAATAATGTTATGAGTTAATGAAATAAGATATTGGTTATTGAGTAATGTTGAATGTGGAAAGATGTTGAAATGTGGTATGCTCATATGACTATGATTTGTGAAATGCATAATTATGTGTTAACTTTATATTTATAATGTTGATCTTATCAATAGCATATGTGGCATTGTATTGCATTAAAGCATACTATTAGCATGTTTTATCTTACTAAGCCGTTGGCTTAGCGCGATAGTGTTTAATCGCGCAGGTAGTAGAGTGGATAGAGTTGAACCCGAGAGTTCATCAAGACCTAGTGAGAGTAGACCTTGAAGAATCCATTTTGGGAGCTTAAAGATCAGAGCAGACTTGCCAATCATGTATAAATTTTATGTGTTGTAAAACTTGAGTTTTGATGTATATGAATTTGTAAATATGTAAATATTTTATAACTTCCGCTGTGTAATATTTAAAAATGGGGGATTGTCACAAAACCTTTATTTTATGTTGTACTAGAAGTGTAAATTCTTTTTGCAGGTTGTAGTTGAGGTTACAAGGGGGATTTATTGGGAGTGTACTGAGAAAGATTTTGTTTGCATTGGGTTGTGTAAAATGTTTTTTAAAAAAAGAAAAAAACCGGTTTTGTCGACACTTGGGACTCAATTTTTAAGCGAAACTATGGCAAAATTTTTGAAAAAAAAAATCGGAACTAAAATTTGACTAAGTAAAATTGGTAGCAACATTAGGTTAGTGTGGCGCCTCTACTCAGCTTACATATATAGGTCGGGAAGGGGTGTTACATGTTTATTAAGGATAGAGAAAAGTACAAAGGCAGAAAATAAAGCAATAATCATATGAAAATGCAAACAATAGAGACAAAAAGTTTTAAGCTATTCAGAGTCATCATCTACATCTAGTTCTTCTTCAACTAAAGGAACTTTTCCTTTATCTTTAGGAGCAACAGAGGCAGAGCTAGTGCTGATGGACTCTTCTTCTTCAGGAATGCTTTGGGTATGATTACTTATATCCCAATCTTCAAGGTTGCACTGAGGCAAGTCCAATTTTCCTTGCATGTCATAGAGATCATGGTGCATATGAGATATAAGGTCAATTCTCTTGTTCAAGTGCTGAAATCTCTTGGAGACACTTTTCTTGAACTTGGAGAATTTCCTGGAAAGAGTTTTGATAGCTTGGAGGATGAGTTGAGTGGAGGATGAAGTAGTTTCTTGAGCAACTTTTGATGAAGTTGCTTTTGGAGGTAATTCCACAGCAACTTCAACTGAATCTCCTTCTTCCTCAATTGTATATCTTGGCCTCTTCTTTTGTTTATCCATTACTCCTTTCTTGCCAAAGTAGTATACATATGATCCTTCAATTTTCCTAACACATCCAGCATGCTCTAAGTAATCTATTGTGATAGCACTGGAAGCTAGAGTGAAAGGGTTTCTCAAGGTAGCTAAGTTCAAATCATTCAGAAGGTTTAGGTGCCTAGCTATTTGAGTAACTTGAGAGGATAGGAAGAATGTACCAGTTCTTGTAACAGCATGATGAAAGAAGGTGTCTATCAAGAACTTGGTGGAGTTTATTTTGATGTTATGGGTGAAAGCATACATAAAGATGAGGTCTCTTTTGGTGACTTTCTCATTTCCATCTGCTCTTTGGTGGATGGTATAAGTGATAATCCTATGGAGCATCCAGTGGGTGAGAGTTTTGATATGTCTGGCTTTGGATTCTTTTTCAAAGGAAGTTTCAATGGAAATTTCTTGCCAGAAATCAGAAAGGGTTCGGTTGGAGAACATTTGGTCATTGTAAGAGGTTATACCTTCAGAAGGGAAGTTCCAAATGCTACCAAAATCTTCTAGAGATAGGGCTTGGTATTGATCAAAGAGCTTAAATCTAACTCCATACCACCCTAGTGCAGAATTTGCACTCTTTTCTATTTGAAGAGACATCAGAAATTCTTTGCTAAGACTAGAGTAGCCTACCTCTTCTGGAAAGACAAATTTTCTCCATCCAAGGACATCCAACAATCTCTCAATTTCGTCCTTGATGCCTAATACAGAAAGCATTCCACCAAAAGGTGATTTGGTGCCTTCAACCTTCTTTTTCTTAAGCATAGCATACCTAATGTCTTCCTCAGAGGTTTGGTGGTGAGGTTTGTGAATTTTCTCACCTCTTTTGGATTGAGGAGGAGATGGAGGTTCAACAATAGGTTCTCTAATGGTGATTCCTAGAACTCTCTTGGCTTGACCCTTAATTTTGGAGGTGGTTTTTCTTTTGGGAGCCATTGAAACAGAAAGAACAGAAGAGAGCAGGAAAACAGAGGTTCAATTGAATGACAGATGATGAGGAGAAGATTTTAGGGTTTCAGAATGTTTTTAGAAGCAAAATATCAAAGAAAATTATTTATTATGCTCTTAAATAGATGAAATAACGAAAATAGCCGTTTATGACTGTTGAAAGTCAAGATTTGCGACCTGTCACACAGCCAACGGTTATAAATTTTCGAGCAGAGTGTACAGGGTGCGGTCGCACATTGAACAAGGTGCGATCGCGAAATGAGGTCTAGCGACCATTTTCAAGATAAGTACGCTCGCGAGAGAAGAAATTGTCTGTAACGGTCGAAACTATTCAAATTGGTGCGGCCGCGCACAAAATTTTCTCGACCGCGCATAGAGTCATTAGTTTGAATGAAACTGTCAGACAAGATAGCGATCGCGAAAGGACTCTGGAGCGACCGCTAAAGACTTAAAAATTGAAAGATTCATGGAAAGATAGAAAATATTTCTAGAGTGTTAAGAACCATTAAATTCATGCACATAGAAACTTCATTGATAGGCAATTAATTCAAAGTATTTCCATCAATCATTCCTAAATTAAGTTTAATAAAATTAAGTTTATCTTCATTCAATGGTTTTGTAAAGACATCCGCAAGTTGATTTTGTGTTTCAATAAATTCTAGAATTATGTTCTGATTTTGCACATTTTCCCTCAAAAAATGAT
The DNA here is from genome assembly GCA_947685225.1 of Garcia nutans. NCBI lineage: Eukaryota > Viridiplantae > Streptophyta > Magnoliopsida > Malpighiales > Euphorbiaceae > Garcia > Garcia nutans. The sequence goes on from CANTUV010000035.1 coordinate 38,580,746, forward strand.
GTCTAATATCTATATGCTTGGATCTAGAATGTTGTATAGGATTCTTAGATAAATTGATAGCACTAGTGTTGTCACATTTAATGGAAATATTGTTAAAAACTTTACCATAGTCAAGCAATTGTTGTTTCATCCATAATACTTGTGTGCAACAAAAACAAGCTGCAACATATTCAGCTTCCGTTGTGGATAAAGCAACTGATGCTTGTTTCTTACTATGCCAAGAAACTAAACAATTACCAAGAAAGTGACATGCTCCTGTAGTGCTTTTTCTATCTAAGATACTACCTGCATAATCTGCATCTGAAAATCCTATAATATGAAATGATGTGTTCTTTGGATACCAAAGTCCTAATTGCATTGTACCACTCAAATATTTCAAGATTCTTTTAGTGGCATTCAAGTGTGATTCTTTAGGAAAGGTTTGAAATCTAGCACATAGACATACACTGTATATTATATCAGGCCTAGATGCGGTTAAGTAAAGTAGTGATCCGATGATACCTCGATATTTCTTCTCATCTACTGCTTTACCATTGTCATCTTTACCTAATTTCAAGGATGTACTCATGGGAGTTTTGCTAGTTTTGCAGCCATCCATTCCAAATTTCTTCATGAGTTCTCTTGTATATTTGGATTGGTTGATGAAGATCCCATCTTTACATTGCTTGACTTGCAATCCAAGGAAGAACTTGAGTTCACCCATCATGCTCATTTCAAATTCCCTGGTCATACAAGAAGCAAATTCTTTGCACAAGGCTTCATCAGTAGCTCCAAATATTATGTCATCCACATAAATTTGTACAATCAAAATGTTATGCTTATCCTTTTTAACAAAGAGAGTTGTGTCTACTTTTCCTTTTGCAAAACCATTTTCAAGCAAATATGCACTAAGTTTATCATACCATGCTCTAGGTGCTTGTTTCAATCCATATAAAGCTTTGGTAAGTTTGAAAACATGATCATGAAATTTGTAGTTTTCAAATCCAGGAGGTTGTTCAACATAAACTTCTTCATTTATGAGTCCGTTTAGGAATGCACTTTTAACATCCATTTGATAAAGCTTAAAATTCATATGACATGCAAAAGCAAGTAATATTCTAATAGCTTCTAATCTGGCTACAGGGGCAAAGGTTTCATCATAATCAATACCTTATTCTTGATTATAACCTTTGGCTACCAATCTTGCTTTATTTCTAATAATGTGACCATTTTCATCAAGCTTATTCCTATAAACCCATTTGCATCCTATTATAGAATGATCTTTAGGTCTAGGAGTAAGTTGCCAAACATTATTTCTTTCAAATTGATTAAGTTCATCTTGCATTGCAGTTATCCAATTTTCATCATTTAAAGCTTCCTCAACAGTTTTTGGTTCAATTTGAGAAACAAAAGCAAAATTAACATCAACATGATTAATTTTAGATCTAGTGATTACTCCCTTAGATGTTTCTCCAATGATGAGTTCCTTTGGATGATCTTTCTTGTATTGCCAATCCTTAGGTAGATCCTGAGTCTTTTCTTCAAGTTGATTGATCTTTGGAGCATCAATAGATTCAAGAGATTCAAGATTATCTGCAGGGTCATTAAAAGTAATACCTTTCTTTTGATCAAGTTTAGATGATTCATCAAATACAACATGCATTGATTCTTCTATTACTAGAGTTTTCATGTTAAATACTCTATATGCTTTGCTATATGATGAATATCCTAAGAATATGCCTTCATCTGATTTGGATGAAAATTTTCCAAGATTATCCTTGGTATTCAATATGAAGCATTTGCATCCGAATACTCTAAAATATCCAATTCTGGGTATTCTTCCATTCCATAGCTCATAAGAAGTTTTATTAGTTAAATGCCTTTTGTAAACACGATTTGCAATGTAGCAAGCTGTATTAACGGCTTCTGCCCAAAAATAAGATGGTAAATCATATTCATTGAGCATTGTTCTAGCCATTTCAATTAAAGTTCTATTTTTCCTTTCAACTACACCATTTTGTTGTGGAGTTCTAGGAGCAGAAAAATTATGTGAAATGCCAAGTTCATTGCAAAAGGTTTCAAAATTTTCATTTTCAAATTCTTTACCATGATAACTTCTAATAGATGTGATCACATATCCTTTTTCATTTTGAACTCTTTTTGCAAATGTTTTGAAGCAATTAAAGGCTTCATTCTTTTGAGCTAAGAAATTAACCCATGTGAATCTAGAGTAATCATCAACAAGAACAAATGCATATGATTTGCCTCCTAAGCTTGTAACTCTATTTGGTTCAAACAAGTCTAAATGAATGAGCTCTAAAGGTCTAGAGGTACTTATAATACTCTTTGATTTAAATGAGCTTTTATGTTGCTTACCATGTTGACAAGGTTCACAAATTTTATCTTTATCATATTTTATCTTAGGTAAGCCATCAACTAAGTTCTCATTATAAATATATTTCAATTGATCCATACCAGCATGTCCTAGTCTTCTATGCCATAACCATGCATCATTATTAGTGGACATTAAACATGTATGATTTGAATGTATGCTGACATTGTAAGTGTTGTTTGTTCTAGTACCTTTAAATATGATAACATCATTTGAGTTTGTGATTTTGCATTCCTTGGAATCAAACTCGACAAAGTATGCTTTATCACAAAGTTGACTAACACTTAGCAAGTTATGTTTCAAACCATCAACAAGCCATACATCTTCAATTAAATCCTTACCAATAGAACCAATGGAGCCAACACCAAGAATTTTACCTTTAGCATTGTTTCCAAAAGTTACGTTACCTCCATGTTTGTAGGTAATACTTGTAAAGAGCTTTGCATTTCCAGTCATATGCCTTGAGCATCCACTATCCACAAGCCATGTGCTTTCATTGGTAGTAGATTTTAGGCATACCTGCAAAACAATTGTGATCATCTTCTTTTAGGTACCCACTTGAAGTTGGGTCCTTGATGGTTAGTAGAAAAAGTGCCTTCTAACTTGAGATGTGCCTTTCTTATATAACAAGAAAAATTTTTGTGTCCAAATTTCATGCAATATGTGCATTGCCATGGTATTCTATTCTTCTGCATTTTTCTTTTTGCATTATACATACAACTACAAGTATGTGATTTCTTTTATGCAAATTTAGTGAACAACAATGCATAATTATTTTTGGCTTTATCTCCTAGTGAACCATAACTAGTTCTTTTAGACTTGGTGCAAGCATCTTTGATATGAACATCAGAAATTTTAGTTGTAGATGCTTTCACAAATGTTGGTTTGCTAGGTGCAATGTTGGTTGAGCCATTGAATCCTAATCCATATTTCAAGGAAGGTGATCTTTGATTATTAATTAATGTGTTCAATGCTTCCTTTCCTTTATGAAATCTGGAAATTGATTCTTTTAGTTCTTTTAGTTCATGCTTCAATGTCTCATTCTCTTTAATCACTTTTTCTAAGTCATGTGAGCTTTTCTTTAATTCTCCTATTGTGTTCATCAAGTGTTCATTTGAGGTTTTCAATTCTAAGGTAGAATTCTTTAAGCATATATAATCTTTTTCTAACTTAGAGTTTTTCTCTTTGTAAAGCATCATTTTAGAATAATATTTTTCTATTTTAAAATTCATGTGCTCAATCAAATCACTATCATCTATATCATTTATATCATCATGTGCTACAAGATCAAAGGATTGAGTACTTACCTCATTGGAGTCATCTTCAATAGCCATGAGACATAGATTTGCAATTCCTTCTTCTTCTTCTTCCTCACTTGAAGAAGAGTCATCCCATGTGGCTTTGAGAGACTTTTTCTTTTCTTTATCCCATTTCCTTTTGTTCTTTAATTTGTAGCAATCCGATTTGATGTGACCAGTTTTTCCACATTCATAGCACTTTACCTCATTTTTCTTTTCTTTATCTTTGAAGGAGAATTTAGGAGGTGTACCTTTGTTTTCTTGTAATCTTTTCTTTCTTTTCCATTCATTGATTCTTTTTGAGAACATTGCCATTTCATCTTCATCATCAGTACCTTCATTGCTTGAGCTCTCAGCTTCTTTGATTGCTTTGAGTGCAATTGGTTTTCTCTTTTCTTTCTCACCTTGATCTTCTTCTTTTTCACTGTGCAGCTCAAAAGTGAGTAATTTACCAACTAGCTCGTCGGTTCTTAATGTGCTGAGATCATGAGCTTCTTCTATGGATGATACTTTGGATTCAAAGTTCTTTCTAGCTCTTAGGGCTCTCAAGATTTTACTGTTTACATCACCTTGATCATATACCTTGCCATACTTCTTTAGTTCATTGACAATAGCAAGCAAGCGATTTGTCATGTCGGTGACGTTTTCATTTGGTTTCATCTTGAATAGCTCATACTCATACTTATGAACATGCATTTGTTTTTTGGTGAATCTTACTTGAGTCGTACCTTCATGGTAGTTTTCAAGTGTTTTCCAAATGCAATGTGCACAAGTTAAATGTTGAACTCTTCCACCTTCTTCTCTTGAAATGGAGTTCATCAAGATGGAAGCAGCTCTATTGTTCTTGAATCGATCTCTGATATTGCTAGTTGACCATTGAGCTTTGGGAAGAGGAACTTGAATACCGTTAACTTCATGAGTAGGAGATTTCCACTCACTTTCCACGAAATCCCATAGTTCAATCCCTTCACTATCTAGAAACAAGTACATTTTGTGTTTCCAGTATGAGTAATCAGTTCCATCAAAATAGGGTCTAAGAATAGAGTTAAGATTTCCATGAGAGCTTGATGAAGAAGAAGTTGCCATAGTGGATCAGATTTCACAATTAAGTTTAAGAAATCTCAGGGCTCTGATACCAATTGTTGTCCCAAGATGGCAACCAAGAGGGGGGGGGGGGGGGTGAATTGGTTTCCTCACGAAATGATGGCAAATTAAAAAACTCAACAAACACAAATGCGGAATAGAAAGTTGGTTGAGTAATGAAAGAAAGAAAGAACACACAAGATTTATAGTGGTTCGGATTTACCTCAATCCTACATCCACTTCCTTAACAACTTGTTAAGGTTCCACTATTCTTTGAAGTTTTTACAAGCTCACTTCCAACTTTGGTGTTTTCACAAGTTCACACCTAACTTCACAAGTGTTTTTCTAAGGCTCACACTTACAACCCAATCAAGAGTTTTACAAGGCTCACTCTCACAACCCAAGTGTTTCCCAAGCTTACACTCAAACTTATACAATGGTGTTTTCAATGATCACACCTAACATTCATTACAATTTAATTGTAAGTTTAAGTAAAAGAAAATTTGTTGCTTGGCTATGAAAATCTGATTTCTTGATTGTTCTTTTCACTTCACTATCTTGTTTTCTCATAGAGACATTGTATTTATAGCCAATGTGGTCTTACTAGTCGTTATTGAAGTTTTGAATAAAGTCTTGGCAGAATAGACCTTCTTTACTTAAACTGTCCGAAGCACTTCGCGGTCGCCCTTCATGCAAGGATGGTCACGCTCATGCTTCTCGCGGTCGTCCTTTAACAAGGGACGGTCGCTGCTTTTGAAAAAGCTACAACGGTCGAATTTTAGTGCTCTGCAGCTGGAATCTTGTCCATGCTGTGTTTGTCGGACCGTTTCTTGCCCATGCTTTGTTTGTTGGGACGGTCGCGCCAAGCAGAGGTGCGGTCGCCCTTTTTGAATCTTCAAGTGGGTTTACAACGGTCATATTACGTGTCATTCTCTGACAGAGCAAAACTGAATGTCCGCCATAATTTGAATCTCGCGGTCGCCCTATGCAGAATCTCGCGATCGAACTCACAGTTTCGCGTCGAACTTCTGGACGCACCTGTGGACGCGAACACTACTGTCTCTTTGAGCAATTTCTTCTTGAATTGTTGGGCGGTCGCGATTCTGAATGGGCGGTCGCTAAATTGATTAGCGAGGTCGAATCATTCACCGTTCTTGTCACCGCAAACCTTACTGTGATTGTAATGATTTAAGTTCCTTGAGTAGCGGTAGGGCAAGTATTTTGGACGGCCGCCATTCTTGAGGCGCGGTCGCGACTGAGGTCGAACTTCTGACCGTGAAACCTACTGTGATAAGGTTTCATTCTGTAATTGCATGTAGCGGTCGTATTCTGGTCTGGTGCGACCGCTAGAATTGTTCTGTCTTGCTTTACTTAAGGCAACCTAATCCTGCAACAAGATTCTTAAACACAAGTTAAATAGATCATCCATTTGAGTTGTCAAGGATCAAAATAGAGATCTTTTGTCTAACACTTTGTTTAATATACATATTCTTATAATAATTGTCATTAGAACTTGCATTATAAGGCTTCTTGGTAAATGCGAAGAATGAAACATTAAGATTACTTAACTTAGTGTTTAGTAGATTGCCATCATTGGACTCAATATACGGAATCGAGCTGATCCTCTTCTCCGAGGATCATTTATTAAGTTAACCCACTTATTTTGAAATAACATTCTCGGTCTACACCAAGGGTGACTCCCAAAGTCCGGCTTGCTTACAGTAAATTTTTGATTCCCATTCAAAAGGATATATAGGCATATCTTGTGACCTAAGCCCAAAAAGCAAATTACATTAAAACAAACTCAATTGGTCTTCTCCTCCTTCTTCCATTCCAATTTGCTTTGTTTACTTGCTTTACTTGGATTATTTTGGGAATGTGTGCCTAACCTAGTACCCATAAGGGCTATAGTTAGGATCCCCTTCTAAGTAGATTTTTTATTCTAAGTAGATTTTTTTAATGTAATGTTTAATTGCTTTAATTATTTTGCTTATGGATGTCATACTTATGCTCATTCATTATAATATTGTCATTTATTTTCATGAAATACAATTTTTAAAAAGTTAAAATTTCTTTAAAGGCCAGACATCTTATATATAAAGGCTAAGCTTCTTATATATAACTTGAAAAACTTAGTTTGAGATTCATCATTTGGTTTGAACTAGTACATTTTGGGCTAATGCTTGGAGCTGAAATTTAGGTTTTTCTTAAGTTTTTTCCAACTAAAAATAAATTTAAGGTGGCGACTCTTCAAAAAAATAATTTTCAAAACAAGCTAAAATTAAATTAAAGCTTATCGAACCAACTAGAGAGTGAACTTGACACTTTTATGTGAAATTAAGCCCAAATGAACATTTTAGTTTCCTCTAACTGGCCGGACTAGTGTTTGGGTGAAGCCTTAAATGGCCCTTTAACACTAAAAAAGAAGTTGAATATGCAAAAATTTAAAATTGTATGAACAAAGGAAAATTAAAAGAGATAGGATAAGGAAGAATGAACATCGAGATTTATTGTGATTCAAGTAAAGAAAACTCTACATTCACTCTCCAATTCTAAAATTAGGTATTTCGCTATTTTTGGAGTTTTACAAGTTAACTCACAACTTGGTGTTTATAGCTTACTCCAAACTTCTACACCACAAGGTTCAGTCTCAACTTTATAAGTATTTTGTAGGCTCACGCTGTAATGTTTGGAAATTTTAAGCAATAATTTTCTATATTAAGTGTATATATAAGTGCATATCAAACTGATTATGATATTATATGTGGTATGAGTAGTTAGAATTGGTAGAAATAAAGTTAGATAAGCCAAGTCTACTATCTCACATACTTTTTGTGAAGGCAACCAAGCTGCCAACTACCTTGCCATGGATTGTAGAATGCGTATGCGATCTTCTGTTTTCTTGTCCTTTGATTCTTTGCCTAATTTCCTTAAGTGTATTATTAATTCGGATAATATGGGATTGCCATATATCCGGTTCAAATAATTGCTTTTTGATCGTTTTTTCTATAAGGGCTTTGTATTATATTTTGTATGGTTTTCCACTCTTTTTGATATTATTAATAAAATACACGGTGGTACCGTCCACCTTTACCAAAAAAAAAAAGCCTTAAGAAGTGGAAAAACAAATTAGGGTATGTATTTAATCGATATTTTTGTAAAGGATTTTAAAGTAAAAAATTATGAAAATGACTATGTGGCCTTGAAATAAATTCTACAGTAATTGAGATATAAAATATGGGTAGTAGGACTTTAAAATAATTAAAACAACTATTTGTATGATTTTACAAAATTAAAAGCCAAATTAAGAAATAATTAAAGAAATTTGAGTACTTTTCTTCTTCTTCTTCTTCATTTAACCCATAACCATCACTACCGCCACCATTTCTTCATCTTTCTTTCTTCTTCTCCCATAGTTTTACTTAAAAATCAAACAATCTTTAGTGATAATTTGGGGATTTTATGGAAAACATTCATGCCACCAGTGGGCCTCTGGCCATATATAATATCTGAAAGTGGGCATTTATTTGCCAATAGCGAACATGTTATCTAAGTCTAGGATTTTAAAATCAGTATATAAGGGCAAATAAATGATATTTACTGAAATAAGTGATATTTACTGAAATGCGTGAAATTTATTGAAATAAATGAAAAGTGCATTAAAATTATTATAATGAATTTTATTAGGATTGAGTGTGAAAATATGATTTTATTTTTATCTATAGTGTTCTAATGAGGTGAGATAAAAGATGCCAAAAATATATTTTGATGATACATGCATGGTAAATATGATAATGATATATGATAATATAACTTTAAATTGTGGTGTGATACCATAGTATGTATTGAAGTATATGCTTAAATGTGATATAGTGATATTTCATGTAGTAATGAATGATAAATGATTAATATGTGTGGATAATGAATGGCTCATTAAAAGCTTGAATGGAAAAATATGAATGGCTCATTAAAGGCTTGAATGGAAAAATGAGAAAAAACTCTAAAAGTGTTAATCTTGTCTAAAAAAGTAGATAGTAATGGTAATTATTTATGTATAAATAAATGATTAAAGAAACTTATATGAAAATGGAATTATAATTACATATAATAAGAATATTAAGCAATCGAGAGTTATATTGTAACATCCTTATACTCTATATACGTACAGTAGATATACCCAGTATATGCATAATATGCATACAGAATATAAAAGTGCCACAAAAAATTCATAATTAAAATTCTCATTTTAATCACAATATTTAATTAATAATAAATAATATATACTTAAGTAGTAAATTCTTAAATATAAATTTATAAAGAAAATCTCTGGAAAAAATTTTGCCAGAGTTTTGTCTGTAATTTTAATATTTCCAAAAATAAAGCACTCAACCTGCAATAGAAAAATATACTCCTAATATAAATAGTTTCACAAATTCTCCACTAATCAATAATCTTTCAACTCACCACTTAAAACCTTTTATATCATAATTAAATAATTACATAAGTAAATGTACAACAACCATCTCAATATTTAAAATAAATACAAAATTCAAATGTTATACGTTAATATATATAAACCAAAATATTTAAATCCAACTATACATGTATGCAATTGGCACAACTGGTCTTACAGTACCTTAGATCACCAAGTATCAACCACACTCCAAATTTCTCTGCTCAACAATTTTTTTACTTGCACGATTCACACAACCACACTAAGCTAAACTGCTTAGTGGTACATATTTAATAATCATAAATATATATTGCATAGATATTCAATTTCATGATACAATATACATTACTTGCACAAAACTTCATTAATGCTTATGGTTTCATAAACTATAACTAACATCACACGACCATGCCAACACACACATATTCACACACACATTCACACGTTGGGCCTAACCACCCTTAAACAATTATTAAATCTAATTATCACAATATTAATATCATGACCTAGCTCTACTCGGGTCCATAACCAGTCTCAATCTAATGACCTAGCTCTATTCAAGTCAAGACCTAGCTCTGCTAAAGTTTATCAACATATGCATTATCAATCTCATTTCATTAGACAAGTAATTGTTTAGGTCACAAACACACAATATCACTATACACAATCACATATTCATTAACTCTTAACAACTTTCCAAGTGATCAATCTTATCATGATCACCAACACATTTCCTTATTCTCACTTATCATTTTCACATTTTTTTAACTCATCAAATTACATATCCATAAGTCACATTCATAATGTGACTCATTATTCACATTTCCTCACAAGATACTAATATGTCCATATTGGATATCATACCACATACATAAATATACCTCACATATATTATATACAAACATCAATCTACATTGGACTATTGCCTAATGTGACACTCATCATATAACTATGCCATATTGCACAGATTATGTGATTTCCACATTTCCAAGTCACTTTACATAATTAATGCCAACTCACAATTAGTGAAAATACAAGTTTTTAGGATATGTACTAACCTTGTTCTTTCTTTCTTTTTTTTCCAAACCAAGCTCTAAATTTCACCACCTTTATCGCTTTAACCTATGCAAATAACCTAGCTATAAGCAACATTATCCATTTAAAATCACTACATACTCAATGTATATCAAATTATCATTATTTAAGCAGTTCTTACCAAATTCTCAACAAAACCCTATTTTGACCCTTTTATACTTTGTTTAAAATTTATCCAAATCAACTCATATTCAACCTTTAACCATAACTTATATATCAAATTAACATTAAAACATTAAAATTCAATAATTATCTCCATCTTCATCTAAAACCCTAATTTCACATAATTTATCCACAAACCCTAACTTCATACAAACTCAACTATATTAAATTTTCAACCATAAAATCACCATATATACTATAACAATATTATATATTCCATTTCAACAATTATATGCATCCATCCCAAAACTCTAATTTTTACATAACCCTAAATTTATCAACTTTGTGCAAACTTGTCCATAACCAATTTTTAACCATAAAATCATTATATATATATATATATATTAAAACAACATTAAATTCATCCATTACAATAATTATAATCACCCATTTTAGAAACCCTAATTACACATATTTAACAACAAAACCTTATTTCCATTATGTAAGTTTATTTCCATGAATCATTCATCAAATTAACATTTATACATTCCAATCATTTCCTCTTTCTAACCATATCACACCTACTCTTAAAATCAATTAAAAAATACTTAAAATAGTCTACTTACTTGATTTCCTCAATAAACCTTCAAAACCTTCTTAAATCTTATTGAAATCTCTTCTAAATTTGATGTATAAGAGGAACTCACACTCTTCTCACCTCTCTCTCAAGACTCACGTCCAAGAAAGGAAAAGAAGAGGAAGAAGAAGAAGAAGAAATAAGCTCTTAATTCCCATCCTTATCTTTATATAAAATAACTAATTAATTCCTTAATTCCCACCAATCATATCTCTTCCTTCTTTGACTTTTCTTCCTTCTTTTCTCTTTTCTTCTTCTTCTTCTTCTTCTTCTTCTTCTTATTATTATTATTATTATTATTATTATTATTATTATTATTATTATTATTATTATTATTATTATTATTATTATCAACTTTCCCACCACAAACTTATACTTTCTATATATGTAATATATATTTTCTGTATATATATATATATATGTTATTTATATTATACATATATTTAGGTTCACGTATATATAATGTATATACTATGGATATGTAATGCATATATTTTCTTATATATATATAGTGTGCATTCTATGTATACTTCATGTATACATCATGTATATATTATATAAATTAATTATAATATTTATCCAACATATATAACAAATTTATGATATGTATATACTATGTATATACTAGATACATACAACATCTATACCTCTCCCAATACTTATTTAATTTATCTAAAACTACGGACATTACATATGTGGTTAAAAAGGAAAATTCAATTTTCTATTAATAGCCAACTATTTTCCATTATTATACATGAGAAGATAAATAAAGTTAATCTTTGGAATGTATGAATAGTTAATTAATTTTGATAATGTTAAGTTAAAGAATATTGAGTTATTCTTATAAAATTAAACATGATACCAATAAATGTAGCATATGTTGATTTATTCAAATTAACCCTAAAACCTAAATTGATTTTACAATTTTACAAAGTGAAGAAAGATAATAATGAATTTATTATATTAATCGTATTAAATGATAATCATTTGTATTAATTTATATGAGTGTGATAATTAAGTGATTAAGTTATAATATTAATGTGATAAAATAACAAAGTGATTATCTACCGAATCATTACTATTTTAAAAGGAGTATTAATAAGTTTGTACCAAATTGTTTATTAATTGAACAATAGTGTTATCTTAAGAAGATAATAAAATAATTGTTAATATAAATAATTATATATGTTTCATTGATTATTGTAATAAATTACTCATGATATTAAATAACAAATTATAGATAAACAAGTGTTACTAAGCATTATGCTTAGCCTGTTAGATTTTTCTGACATGCAGATAAGATGGACTGGAGTCAATTTTGGCAATTAAAGATTTATTATTTCAAAGATCAATTGCAGAATAGATTATACCCTTTTGTAAAGTTTATTGTATTATATATTATTTATAGTTTTCATAGTGGTATTGTGGTTTAAATGACAATTTTATAATTATTGGTTAAGTTCATAGATTGTAAATATTGTAAGTGCTGGATGTGATTCTTATTTATTTTGGAATTTGTGTTTACATTATAAGGATTATTTGTGAAGAATGTATAGTAATATATATATATATGTATAATTTGATATAGTAATGATTTTAGACTTGGATTGTGATTGATTATTGATTATTTGGAGAAAGTGGAGTTGAATTTGATTGAACATAAGATAAAAGTGTTTTTCTGCAAGCGGAGTTAGGTTAAGTAAATTTAAACAGTGAATATTACAGAGGAGGCTCTGCTAAAATTTTTAGTTGAATTTCTACTTGTGAGCGGGGATTTTCACCCTCACTCACGGTGGAATGATTCTTGAAACTTTGATACTATCAGGCTCTAGGCCTTAGAGAATACGGGCCCAAACTTAGAAAAATGGAATCACCACCCATACGGACTAGGAAAGAAAAGAAATGGGTGGATGACTTGATTCCTAAGGAATTCCCAACCCCTATTGGGTTTGAAAAGTTGGGTATGCATGAGAAATGTGAGAATGACCCAGCATCCCCATAATACCCTGTTCATTGGAACTGGCCTCCTTTTTAGGTCTAAATATTATAGAATTCTTAAATATCATGGCATCATCCATATTACATGCAATTAAAGAAACAAAATATCATATTATTAATTAAAAAAATTAATAAAAAATAGACACCCATCCAAAGATAAAAACATGCCCTTACAATATCCAATGTCCAAAACAAATAAATAAAATAGGACCCACCAATTGGTGAAAACATATCTCTTACAATAGTCCCAAAATCCTTAAAATTAAAATAACTAAAATAAAATAAACAAGGCACCCATGGAGTGGAAACATGCCTTTTATGTCTTAAAATCCAAGCACCAAAATAAATACAAATCCATAAATATAAAAAGAATCATCATATAAAGAATCATAAAATCAGGGTTTAATTAAAAGGAAATTAAATTTGCAATCCACAAATACATCTTAATATTAACCGATTATGGAAATATAGGTAAATATTTTAAATGATTTACAAAATAGATTTTGTTGTGAAATTAGGGTTTTGCTATTGAAACTAAAGTTAAAAATGCAAATTAGGGTTTTGGTAATAAATTTGGGTTTTAAGATGTAAATTATGGTTTTAGGGTTTTGGAGACAGGATTAGGATTTTGGAAATAAGGTTAGGATTCAAATCTAAACCTAGGGATTAGTTGTCGAATTAGGGTTTCATTATTTGAATTTATAAAAAATGTGCAATTGAATTAGCAATTATTTCAAACCCTAAATCTATAATTTCAATAAAGGATTGGCAACACTAATACACAATGCATTAATTTATAAAAATAAACTATGGAACAAAATTGAATTGATTAATTAGTAGTCATACCTGTGTGTTAGCTTCACCAATATTAATATTGTTGAATCAAACTCTCTGTTTTGCTTACTGCCTGAGTCAATTTGATATTGGTTGAGCGAGGCAATTTGGAGACAATTGCTACTGCCTCCCTTAGTTGTTGTGTGTTGATTTTGTGTGTTTCAGCCTCTTTACCAATTGCTTTCTTTTTTTGCTTTGATAATTGTGGCTGCACCCCCTTAACTCTGTTTGTTAATTATATATTTATAAGTAGCATTAGGGTTAATCTCGATTCATTAATCCTCATTCAACCCAAATACTTTTTGCTTATCCAAACCTTATTTGAGTTTAAGCCTACCAAGATACTTAAAAACTGAGTTAAAGCTAAATTAGGTGGGGACTAAGGGCTTATGGTGAATTTGGCAAGCCCAATTCACCATGACCAAGCCTTATGGTGAAAGCTCATGGCAAATTAGGTATGCTAATTCGCCAAACTCATGGTTAATTAGTATGCCTAGCTTATGGCAAACTGGCATGGTCAATTTGTCATGTTTTGGTTTTAAAGTTAAATCAGGCTTGGTTCGGGCTTTTAAAGTTATAATATACTTGGTTTGGGTTTTAAGATCAGACTATCCTTGGTTTGGGCTTTTAAAATTAGACTAGACTTAATTCAAGCTTTTAAAATTAGATCATACATAGTTTGGGCTTTTAAAATTGGATCAAGCTAGGTTCAAACTTCTAAAATTGAACCATACTTGTTTAAGGCCAAAATTAAGGGTCTACAGTTTTGCCACCTACTTGAACAATCTTAAATTCATTCAGAGAGTAAAAGCAATCTGTCTTTAAGCTGATTTCGAATGAGGGTGGGTTCTAAATTCGAGACTAGATTTGGGTTCTGGACCCAAGGCTGGATTTGGGTTTTGAACCTAATATTGTATTTGGATTCTGGACCCGAGATTGGATTTGAGTTTTGGATTCGATACTCTAGATTTGAGGTTGAATTTGGATTCTGGATTCAAGGCTGGATTTGGATTCTGAACCCTAGATTGGATTTGGGTTCTAGACTAGAGATTGGATTTGGGTTCTAGACATGAGATTGGATTTAAGTTATAGACCCAGGGCTGGATTTTGGGTTCTTGACCCAAGATTGGATTTAGGTTCTAGACCCGAGACTTATTTTGGGTTCTTATTCCGAGACTGAATTTGGATTCTAGACTTAAAATTGGATTTGGATTCTCGACACGAGACTGGATTTGGGTTCTGAACTCGAGACCAAATTTGAGTTCTAGACCCGAGATCGAATTTGGATTCTCGACTCGAGACTAGATTTGGGTTCTCAACTCGAGACTGGAATTGGATTTTTGACCTGAGACTGAATTTGGGTTCTGGACCCTCAATGGACATCAACTCTTCTAGCTTGACAGTTCTTTGGTCATTTTGAGAGTTTTGGTTTTCTTCTAGACACTTGGTTCAATGCTTCAATGAAATGACTTTAGATCTTCTAGCTGGATCGACCTTCTGTCATTTGAGGGTATGGGCTTTCTTCTACCCATCAACTTTAGCTCTTCTAGCCCAAACTTCAGGTCTTCACCTTTCACAATAAATCTTCAAACATTGGGTCTTCACCCTTCATAATGGATCTTTATCCTTGGACATTGGGTTTTCACCCTTCAAAAAGGATCTTCATCCTTGGACATTGGGTCTTCACCCTTCAAAATGGATCTTCATCCTTCAATCTTCTCTTTATATCTTTATCGTTCTCTCGCTTTGTTGTAAAATCTTTATCTTTCTTCTCAAGCAATGGGCCTTTCATGCCCCCTGATGCTGTTGTTTGCTTTGTAAAGTATCAATTATTCACTCTGACAGAGAGATTTGCAACAAACGTGCAATGTAACTTGCTCATATATGCATGGTATGCATGGTACACATGAGAGATACTTACAATAGTGGTACAGACTCACATACCGAGGTGATAGGCTGAAATACTCCTATTGCATTAGATCATCAGAAAATGTCACATTCACATCTTCATTTTCAGGATAAGAGTAGTGGGGGCCCAAGCAAGTAGGCAAAGATATAGGAGACATCTATTTCAAACCAATGATTTAGCATATGACCTTGTAAATGATCAACCCACTTTTTACCAATGTATCCTTTAAGGATTGATAGTGCAACGCGCTTCCCTAAGCTTGAAGGCTCTTGTTATAATAAATTTTTTTTTGAAGTTTAATTTTGAATTTTGAAATCAAATGTTGGCTTTGTCAAATTAGTGTCAATGTATCTTAGGACTTGGTCTTTTAACACATCTATAACATCACAACCCTAGTTACCATACTAAATTTGGGAATTATTTCCATTTGAGCAAGAGCTATTACACTTTAGATAGACACATGTACATTACTTGGTCAAAGATTTCATTGAGTTTAGATATTGTTTATCTCATATATATGTTATTTCAAACAATATTCACTAATAAACTCTGCCTATCAAGGGAGATCAACAAGTCTTTAATAGGTTTGGAATGTGGTCTATAAGTGAAATGGTTTAAGTGAAGGCCATTTTTTAAACTGGAGCTTTCATGACAATGCTGACAATCTTCACACTATAAACTTTTGGTTGGAACCATATGCTGTTGGAGGCATTCGTCATCTCCACTTTTTGAACATCTTGTTATCTTGCTTCATGTAACACCCTTAAACTATATATTCATATAATACATACACCTAGTATATGTAAAATACACATATACAGTATAAGAATGTCACAATTCAGTTTTAATAAAAATTCTCAAATTCCCAAATGTTAAAATGTATTTTTAATAAGTAAATAAAATATTCTTTATTAGTTATAGGTACCCAAAATAAGTATTTATAGAAAATTATCTGAAAAAAATTCGCCAAAGTTTTTTCTGTAATTTGAATATCCCAAAAATTTCAACATTTTTAACCTGTAGAAAAACACACTCCCAGTAATAGTAAATCCAACAATTCTCCAATTATTCACAAAAACACTCAAATATGTACATATACACATATATAAACATTTATACAATCTCATATCACAAAAATTATGTCTAAAAATCTTTATAGTTTACAACACTCCCAAATATATATACATATTATACATAATTATTCATGTTTTTTTTTAAAAAATAAAATGTATACATCACAATAGTAGGCTCTGGTTCTGTGGTGGAAAACTCACTTCAAATACTATTAATCTCAAGCCTAGACCTAATTAGGTCTAGATGAACTCTCCAGATCTATCAGTGACCCTGTCACCTGTGCAATGAATTTTAAGCATGTTAAGCTAAAAGTCTAGCAGTACACACTTTGATAATAATAAAACTTTAAAAGAAAGACAATGCATTATGTTGTCGTTATAATAATTTTTATATGTGTTTTTAGGATGATTTTATTTATTTATAGTTATTTTTCTAATATGTGTGTTAAATTTTACTTGAAGTTTGATGATCTAGATGAACATGTGCAAAATGGAGCTAAATCCACTTGATGAAGTTATTTTGGAAGGAAAAATATTGAACACATCAAAGATGGTTCAAGCTTGGCCGTTTCCTCCATTAAAAGAATTAAAATTTTAGGCAGTACTAGACGCACTCACAAGTCTTGACCATGTCCTTGGGTGTGTCAACATGTCTTGGCCATGTCCTTGGGTGTGTCAACATGTCTTGGCCATGTCCTTGGGTGTGTTAACATGTCTTGGTCATGTCCTAACATGTCCTGGCCATGTCACATGTCACTTTGATATGAAAAGAAAGAAAGAAAGGCAGAAGCAGAGACATGCATGTGTCTTGGCTATGTCACTGGGTTTGTCACTCAGACACACCCACCGTCTTGGTTGTGTCACTGACCATGTCCCTCATTAAAGAAATGAGAAATTTGACAGCATGCGACACACCCACCTGTCTTGATCGTGTCACTGGGTGTATCACTCAGACACACCCACCATCTTAGTCATGTCACTGGGTGTGTCACCCCTAGAAGAAGCATAAATTGAAAAGGTAGTAAAGGACACATGCAAATGACTTGGCAGTGTCCAAGGAAAAATTGATAGACACAGCCAAGTCACCCTTGTCTTGGCCGTGCCCTTGCTTGATTGGCTTTAATCATTTACATGGGTTGAGAGACAAGATGGGAGACAACATCAATTTTCTTTTAAAAAGAAATAATAAAAGAAGTAAAATGTGACTTATTTTATGGAAGGAAAGATTTAAAAACTGAAAAGAGAGGACAAATGGTAGTGAGGTGAGTTGGAAAAGCTTTTCTTTTTGTTTTAAGAATTAAAATAATGGGAAAGTGTGTGGAGACATACACGTGGGAACCCATTCAAAGACCAATCTCCATTCATTCTCCATCTTCATCTTCTTGTTCTTGGTTTTTTAGAAGATACCATTCTCATTACCTTCATCTTCATCTTCCATTCCATTTTTTCATAAACAAGACTTTAATATTTTCTTTAGAATTGTGTGTAGGTAAACAAGCTCTAGAGAGGTTTAAGTTTGGGAAGCTTGACTGAAGGGTTGGAAGCTTGAGAAAGTGTTCATTTCATCTTTCAAGAATAGAACCATCTATTCAAGAGGGCTTGAAAGTTCTTCATCATATTCAAGTGGAGTTAGGGGGAAGAATAAGAAGTTCAACTATTGGCATCTTCAAGGGGTTTTTCACATTGTATCATTTAATTCATTTCTAGATTATTATTATTTTGTTATGAACATTAATATTTCAATGGATAATTGTGATTTGATTTATATTGAGATGATTGTTTATTTTAAATTGATGGTGAGCTAAATTACTCATGAATAGGGTTGTAGCAAATTTGATTGAATGACTTAATTTAATTATTTCCATTAATATACTTTGTTATTAGTTGATTGTAATAGATTTAATGTTAGGTTGATAGATTAGCTACCTATTGATCTCTTAATATTGAATGATGGACCAAGAGATGAAATTTGATATCGGAACTATACAATCAACTACCCTAAGAATGAATTAGAAATATAAGTTGTAGGGTTCTATTAATTTGCAAATTCAAAACAATTGGTTGCTGTTAATTCATGAATGTGAGAACTAATGAACTGATACTTGCTAATTAATCACAAGGAACAAATTAAACTACAAGGTTATATTAATTGATAATTTGAGAATTAAGCTTTGGTTAAATTGATCTACAATCCTAGGTACTATTCTAAAAATTTGGATTCATCTTGCACAACCACTACTTGTTTACTTCTAAATTTTAATACTTTCCACCATTTCAACAACATACACTTGAATATTTAATAATTTGCTTTAAATCAAATTATTACGATCAACACCTTCCTTGTGAGATAACCTTGGGGCCATCACCATTGCTATAATAGCCTCGTATACTTACGAGTATCAGTTTTAGTAGTGTTAAGTACAGCGCAACAAGTTTTTGGCACCGTTGCTGGAGAAGGCTATTTAAGTAGTAGTAGTTTAATTCTTTTAATTTAATTTTTTGATTATTCTCTTTGAATTGCTAAGTGTTTTATGTAAGGATGCAGGTCTTAAGGCATGAGGGAGCTTATGATGTGAATGATAATTCCAAAATGGCAAGGCAGTTGGCAGAATTAACATGTCAACTTAAGATACTAAATGTAAGAGGAAGAGCACCTATGCCTAGTCAAGAAGTATGTCCAGCATGTGGCATTGCAGGACATAGTGCAAACATGTGTTCATTTAGTTTTGGACAATTACAAGTGGGGCAAGAGAAAGAATATGCCTTTGAAAGTTTCCAACATAGGGGTAGGAATGACCCATATTCCAATCCTTATAATCCAAGTTAAAGAAACCACCCAAATTTTTCTTGAAAAAATCAGCAGCAAATTCCACCTTAATAATATTTTCAACCTTATTAAAGAGGTCCTTACTTTCAAGGAAAATTTTCAAATCAAGATCAACTCAAGAAACCCACATTGAAAGATAATTTGAATGCCTTTATTCAAATTAGCACACAAAATCAAGATCAACTCAAGAAATCCACATTGGAAGATAATTTGAATGTCTTTATTGAAATTAGCACACAAAATTAGGAAGTGAGCAATAAAAAGTTTGATTCTTTGGAGGTATCATTGAAGAAGGTGGAAACTCAAGTTGGGCAATTGGCAAATCAACTCCAAGCACACCAAAAAGTGAAATTTCCTAGCCAATTAGTGCAAGCCAATGTGATCACAATTTTAGGAGTGGAAAGGTAATATATAACAAAGTTGGTGATTCCTTTGATGTAGGTACTAATCAAGAAGGAAATGGCAAGGAGATACAACCCAACATAGAGAAACCAAGTCCATCAAAGGAGGAGGAGAATTTGGAGGCATCAACCTCACCAAAATTTCATAGGCCTCCCAATCCTTATAGGCTACCAATTCCATTCCCAAGGAGATTAAAAGATGAGAAGCAAGATAAGTAACTTTTTGAAATCTATGACATGCCCTCCAAAGAAGGTGGTGAAGATAAGCTTGAGATGGCCTTGACCTTGGAAGAAGAGCTTGAAATGTCCAATTTGAAAATTGAGGAGTGCAAGTTAATTTTAGATAGTGTGGTTGATGAGAGGGGACTTGATATTGTTAAAGTGGATGAAGAAGAGATTCAACCAAACTTGGTTGAACTTAAAGAGATCTGAAAGCATTTGAAATATGTTTTTCTTGGGGAGAACAATATATAACCAATGATAATCTCTTTTACTCTTGGTGGTGAGGAAGAGCAAAAAATGGATATAACCATATTGCAGAATGAAAAAGGTTTTTACCAAGTTCCTATAGCAATGGAGGATCACCCCAAGACGACCTTCACATGTCCCTTTGGGACATTTTCTTTTCAAAGGATGCTATTTAAGGTTTGCAATACACCGGGTGCCTTTCGAAGTTGTATGCTATCTAGCTTTTCATACATGAGTGACAAATTCATTAAGGATGGAAGTAGCACTTTCCATCTCATATGGGAACAATGGAAATCAGGTTTCATCTGAACTCCTTCTCTTTTAATTTATGCATGTTCACATTGGGGACAATATGAATTTTTAAGTGCGGGGTGCAATTTTTAATTTTAACTTATCTTGTTTAAGTTTAGTAATATAATATTTTTCTTTTAATAAATCAATTTTGAAAAGTTCAATTGTTATAAGATGGTTGATAGATGACCTTTGAAATTTTTGAAGCATGAATTTGAGAATTGAATAGAATTGTGCTTATTGTTAATTTTAATGGTATTCTTTGCATCACTTTTAAACTTGTGAGGAATTTGAGCCTTTAAGTTGGATACCAACTTATTATTCTTTTTGTGAGTATTCTTGATTGATATATTGCTAGAACTTACTTAGATATGCATTTCAAGATCACATGGGAATTTCAATTGTGCATTAATATGATTAAGGCATCTAGGTATACCCATTTAGCTTAAAAAGCCAACCCTTTTATATGTCTTTAGTATGCCGACTTTGAGCCTATTTCATTTTTTCCCCATTTTTTCTTTTACCCGATAACATTAGCCTTGAAGTGTTTCATCCATTTCTTGTCCTTTCATTGGGAGCAAGAGCATTTGAAGAATTTAGTAATTGAAGTTGTTGTGCCAATTAAAGTGTGTGGTTAATTTTTGTAGGTTGAAAGTTGCAAATAAACACTTTGTAATTATTGTATTTCTTTATTAGATCTTCTTCTTCCTTATGTTATTGTTATAGTAAGTCTAAAAATAAGAATCAATTCAAATTCTATTTTGTTTGGATTCCTAAAAAAAGAAAAAAAAATTATTATTAATTATTGTTCTTATGGCTAAAGTTGGAATAAGCTTGGGTATGATCTTTGCAATAAAATAAGAGGATTCCAATAAATGGTATTTTAGAGTCAAGTGCGAGAGTAGAGGTTGCCTTAAGATTGTTGGGTTATACGTATGATATGTTACTTCATTCTTGAAATGCTCTCGAACTTAATGAATAAGCTCACATTTCTAAACATCATACCTTTAACTTAGCCCCATTACAACTAAAGAAAAGACCTTATGATTGATGCTTGAATGTAATTAAGTGGTAGAGATTTGATTGATAAGCAAGCCTATGGAGATATTCATTCATTGAATGTTGAGAGCGAAAATACTACCTAATTAAATACTTAAGAGATTTTTGTGAGGGAGTGACAATTTATGGTATGCATGGATAGGCTATTGAATTGCTTGAGTACAGATTTTTCTTGATTTGATAATGATTATGGATATTATAAGAAGGGAATTCTTGATGTTATCTTATAATGCTTGAGCTTGATTTTGTTTTGTTTATAACTTTGCTTGGGGACAAACAAAGAATTAAGTGTGGGGTAATTGTTATGATCATTTTTATATGTGTTTTTAAGATAATTTTATTTGCTTTTTATTTATTTTTCTAATATGTGTGTTCAAGTTTACTTGAAGTTTGATGATCTAGATGAACATGTGCAAAATAGAGCTAAATCCACTTAATGAAGTTATTTTGGAAGGAAAAACATTAAACACAACAAAGATGGTTCAAGCTTGGCTGTATCCTCCATTAAAAGAATTAAAAATTTTAGGCAATACTGGACACACTCACATGTCTTGGCCATGTCCTTACGTGTGCCAACATGTCTTGGCCATGTCCTTGGGTGTGTCAACATGTCTTAGCTGTGTCCCAACATATCTTGGCCGTGTCACATGTCACTTTAATAAGAAAAGAAAGAAAGAAAGGCAAAAGCAGACACATGCAAGTGTCTTGGCCGTGCCACTGGCACACCCACTGCCTTGGTCGTGTCACTAGGTGTGTCACTCAGACAAACCCACCATCTTGGCAGTGTCACTGGCCATGTCCCTCATCAAAGAAAGGAGAAATTTGATAGCTTGCGACACACCCACATGTCTTGGCCGTGTCACTGGGTGTGTCACTCAGACACACCCACCGTCTTAGCTGTGTCACTGGGTATGTCACTCAAACACACCCACCTTCTTAGCCGTTTCACTGGGTGTGTCACCCTCAGAAGAAGCATACATTGAAAAGGCAGTGAAGGACACATGCAAATGACTTGGTCGTGTCCAAGGAAAAATTAATAGATATGGCCAAGTCACCCTTGTCTTGGCTGTGTCCTTGCTTGATTTGCTTTAATCATTTACATGGGTTGAGAGAAAAGATGGGAGACAACATTAATTTTCTTTTAAAATGAAATAATAAAAGAAGTAAAATGGACTTATTTTATGGAAGGAAAGATTTAGAAAAATGAAAAAGAGGGGACAAATGGTAGTGAGGTGAGTTGGAAAAGCTTTTCTTTTTGTTTCAAGAATTAAAATAATGGGAAAGGGTCTGGAGAAATACACGTGAAAACCCATTCGAAGACCATTCTCCATCTTCATCTTCTTGTTCTTGGTTTTTTAGAAGACACCATTCTTATTACCTTCATCTTTATCTTCCATTCCATTTTTTCATAAACAAGACTTTAAAATTTTCTTTGGAATTGTGTGTGGGTGAACAAGCTCTAGAGATGTTTAAGTTTGGGGAAGCTTGATTGAAGGGTTGGAAGCTTGAGAAAGTTTTCATTTCATCTTTCAAGAGTAGAACCATCTATTCAAGAGGGCTTGGAAGTTCTTCATCATATTCAAGTGCAGCTAGGAGGAAGAACAAAAAATTCAACTCTTGGCATCTTCAAGGGGATTTTCACATTCTCTCATTTAATTTATTTCTAGATTATTATTGTTTTGTTATGAACATTAATATTTCAATGGATAATTGTGATTTGATTTATATTGAGATGATTGTTTATTTTAAATTGATGGTGAGCTAAATTACTCATGCCTAGGGTTGTAGTAAATTTGATTAAATGGCTTAATTTAATTATTTCCATTAATATACGTTGTTATTAGTTGATTGTATTAGATTGAATGTTAGGTTGATAAATTAGCTACCTATTGATCTCTTAATATTGAATGATAGATCGAGAGGTGAAATTTGATATCGGAACTATATAATCAACTACCCTAAGAAAGAATTAGAAATATAAGTTCTAGGGCTCTATTAATTTGAAAATTCAAAATAATTGGTTGTTGTTAATTCATGAATGTGAGAACTAATAAATTCAGACTTGCTAATTAATCACAAGGAAGAAATTAAACTACAAGGTTATATTAATTGATAATTTGAGATTTAAGCTTTGGTTAAATTGATCTACAACCCTAGGTACTATTCCAAGAATTTGGATTAATCTTGCAAAAGCACTACTTGTTTGCTTTTAAAATTTAATACATTCCACCATTTCAACAACATACACTTGAATATTTAATAAGTTGCTTTAAATCAAATTATTAAGAACAACACTTTCCTTGTGAGACGACCTTGGGGAGATTACCATTGCTATAACAACCTCATATACTTGCGAGTATCGCTTTTAGTAGCGTTAAGTAAAGCGCAACAGCTGTATCATGATATTTCATAATATAATATGCAATTCCACTTTACTTCACATTTATCATTCTCTTTGTTCATCACATCAACACATACACAAGCATTGGGCCCAACTAACCTTATTCAAATCCCAGAGTTATTATTTTGGTTTATTTTGACACCCAGTGTCTAGCCGAAGACAAGTGACGCCTAACGTCTAGCACCAAAGATAAATAATGAGAATAATCTCATAGACATGCGACTATGCAGAACTCTAGAAATTGAATAATATAATAAGCAACATACAAATAGTAAATATTTTTCATAATCAATTTTCCTTATCTCATTGCCTCTTTTCTCAATTTTCTCATTCATCACAATGCCAAATCACTTCAATTCTTTATATCTCATCACTTTATCACAATGTATGCCATTTTACATTATAATCATATTACCCAAATATTTTTGGATTATTTTCACATAATTCACATAAACCATATTTCATTCATTTTAGCTATTAATAATGACTTTTGACAATGTACATAATGCATACTCATCAATTTACATGTCATATCACAATGTATATGAATATTTAAATAGTCAAGTAGTTTAACACATTTTCTATCCAAAATGTGTTAAGCCACATAAAATGCAAATACCTTTAAATTATCAAAATTATGTACGTACCTTAATTTAATACTCAAACCCAAGCTAAAGTCACTCTTTATCCTTCACTTCCAAATGCTCTTCAATACTAGGGTTGGGCAAAATGCTTCCAGTTAATGCCAATTAGAGAAGAAATCATTAAAACTCCACTTAATTCCTTGAAATCCCTTCAATTCTTGGTGCTTGGAAGAAGAAGAAACCTTGTTTGCTCTCTAATGGAGGTTCGACCACGCTTTGAAGAAGAAAAAGATGTGAATTTTTTTATATTTTCTCTTTCTTTTTCCTTTAATTTAAGACCATATATATAATATTTTAATATTTTTATTATTTATTTATTTTAAAAATGATAATTTTTATCTTTCATTCATAAATAATTTATTTTTAAATAATTTAATTAATTTTAATTTTACAAAGTATATTTACAGTTTTGCCATTGACCATTGACTTTCTTCTAATGTTGACTTTTGTATTTGTTATATATATTTCATATATATTTCACATATACACTTTACTTTCTCACTTATAATCCTTCAATTTTTTCATTTAAATTATTAATTTAATTTTTATAAATTCACTGATATTACAATTCTCTCCCCCTTAAATAATTTTATCATCGAAATTACCTATCACAATAAATAAATACTATTAACACCAATACCAATTTCAACTCTCCCTCTTATGGATATTTTTATTTAACTTATAAGATTTTAGATTCCTCCCCTTTGCTTAAAAATTCAATATTATATACCTTTTGCAGGCAGTCTCCTCATAATTTACTAACTTTTTCTTCATATCTTATCATATTTTCACAACACACTTTTCAGCACTTTTAATGGTTAATAATTATTACTTCTTACTCTAAAAACTTAAAATTCATAAAATTCATAACATCAGTAAACTTATCCAATACGCTAATTTAACATTAATCTTATCAAAGATTAATCTATACATAGCAATAATTTCATGTATAAAGTCTTTACCATTATTCATCTTCAAAATATTCTAATTTTCTTACATCACATAAATTTTCTGAGAAATTCTAATATCTTTTTGTTTGCCACCAATATAGGCTCATCTTTTAAATTTTAATAATTACATAACTTTATAATTTTAAAAAAATTTCAAGATACATTTTTCACCAAAAACTTTGTTATTTACTTGTACTATCCAATCTCTTTATGCTTTTAACTCAATCCTTAAAAAATTATTTTCCTCAATACTCATGATAACATAATATTACTAGGTTTTCTTTTTTACAAATAATATTTTCTTTTTCTTTTTTTTAATCATTTACAATAAATATGATTTAACTTATCCACATTTCTATTTATCTGTATTTAACCAGTTATATTAAGTCACCAAATGCTGGTATTATCAAATACATAATTGATACATAATATGCATATTTAAACTTTATTTATAATTATATACAAGTTAAGTAACCTTTGTCTATTCCTCCAATAAATTTACCCACTCTATATATTCAAATACATTTATCAAATGTCTCACCAAGCCTTTGCTTTTATCAAAATTTCTCAATTTAATGAGTTAATCTTGCATTAATTTCAGTGGTAAATCTCATTACACAATAAAATCAAGATCTAAATATCTTTCTTTTAACTTTAATATTAATATAACATACTAATTTTGATCTTCAGCATATTCCTGTTACATATAATCACTTCTTTCTTTTATCTGTTACTAATTAATATATTTTAGCTTCCTAAATACTCCTATATATAATTTATAAAATCACTTAATTTACAAATTAATATTGCTATTAGGTACACCATAGGTATACAATATATATATATATATATATATATTATTTTCAATGTTTAATTCTATCATTAAGTTATTTCTACTCTTCTCTTCTTTATTTTCTTTATCTCCTTTTTTAGACAATTTTAAGTCACTAATAGTTTATTATTCTATCAATATTCTTTCTTTGATTTTCAAATGTCTTGTTTATTTATTATATATTTTTTCTAAAGGAAAACAATCCATAATTTAATAATTATATATTATCATCATTTATTATGTAATAAATTAATCCCATTCTAATCTTAGAATCCATTTACCAATAATTATAAATTATACCAAAATTTATTCAACAATTTTTTTTTATCAATTTCTCCTACTTAAATCAAATAAATAATGTCCAACTCTCTAAAAATTACAATCAATTTCAAGTTTAAACTTTCATAAGCAAACCAATAAGCTTATATCGATATACTTACATTAGGTTTCATTCAATTTAAATACTAATTTTTCTTATTAAATTTAGTCTTTTACACTTCAAGTTTCATTTAATAGTACTTATCTTTTCCTTAAATAATATTTCAACATTCACTAGTCACATACACTTATCACCTACCCATACAATTTATCAATAATTTTCTCAAATTTCCTATCTTCCTAAATTTGGCCAATCAATAGAGTAACCCTTCTTCAATATCTTATAACAACCTTCCCTCAACTAATTCACTACTAATTTGTTCATGTCAACCAAGAAAATAATTCCTTATACTCTAAAATCACAATTACATTTAATTTTAATTAAAATTATTATTATTTATTATTTTTCCATAAGTAAATCAATGAAGGAAAATTTGAAAAATAACTACTCACTTCAATTAAACTGAACATTAACCTTTCTATTAAACATTGGTTATTCCACCATAATTTTCATTTACTTACTCTAGTATTATATTATTTTTTTTTTGCAAATTCAAGAATATAAATACTTTAACAATACAGATAACAACCGGTACCATACTTGACTTATGATTCTTTTGAATCAAAACCATCAGTTACATTTCAATCACTCTATAAATAAATTATTAAGAAGCACCACCAAATCCTCTATATTATACAATCTAGATTAAGTTTCATCTATCAAACACACCTGGGTTAGAAAAATATTACAGCCCATGTGATTTGAACCTCTACTGCCATTCCCATATAAAATTCATAGACAAGGTCGTATTAATTTAGTTGACTAGCCCGTGTATAATAAATCTCTTCTATCTTAAATAAATTATTTCACCAATTCACATCACACCCATGTTTTCTGTATATACACACTCATGTGAATCCAATCATCTCTATTTTCATCTTATTTGCCAACACAATATATAAATTTTACACTCCTAACAGGTATTTACTTAGTCTCACTTCAATTTTTTTTATTTCTCTTTTAAACACCCATGTAGGCATAAAAAAGTTATAGATCTATTAATTTATATACCACCAAATATATATATATATATATATATATATATACGATCCTCAACCGGATAAATCAATAAGTCAATATTATACTCACTCATTGAATTAAATAGTTAATATCAACTTTCCCAAATTACAATCAAATTCAAACCCCAATTTTCATTAATCTCAATATTGGACTTTTCTGTCTCAATTTTTTTTTTCAAACTATTTCAAATCATTGTCTAATCATCATTTTATCATCTTCCCTACCTCATTTATCAAACATACCTATTCCTTAAAATGTTATAATACTATATTAGTCACATATAATTAATATTGATCCCTCATCTAGCTACACATCCATTTTGTACTCCACTTACGTATGTCAATATATTTTTTTCTCAACTCCTCCCCACTTCTATGTCTTATCACCAATTAAATTGGTCACACAACAATCTTCGAACCATTTCGCTAATGATTACAAATATTCTCAAAATTTCCTTAACATATCACCATTAATTCCATCCATCTAAATCAAATGAATAGTATTTAATATACCAACATATTAATTAAATTAAATTTTAAATTTTTACAAAAAAATCAACAAGATATAATCCAATACATTCATATTAAAATAAATATCACTCTTCACCTACCTTCAATTCTCATTCAATGACTCTTTTCTTTCTCTTCCTATAAACCCTTATTTTTTGACCAAGTCCAGTCTAAAATTTTAAAACAGTCCGAAATAATTTTTATAATATTTATTATTTAATATATTAAAAAGAAAAAAAAGAAAAAAACAATTTTAAATATTTATTTTTAATAATAAAAATAAATATAAAATAAAAAAATAAAAATCGGACTAATGGGCGAACGACGTGTTATAGCGCTGCCGCGGGGCAAGCAATTCGCCGCAGGCCTGGGCTTGTGGTGAATTGTTTCCTAGCAATTCGCCGCAGGCCCCACACCCAGCCTCGTTGCCTCGCATGCCAATCATCGCAGCAGCCCGCGAGCCCAATGCCCAGCAGGCCTAATCCTTCGCATGCTGCTGATTTTGCCGAAACCTGATTTTACTCGATTTTTTTATTTTCCTAAACAGTTTATATTTCCTCATCAAAAACAATATAAGGTTTTTTTTGTTTTCCTATAAATAACACATTTATAAGATTGAAAAAGGACTTTTGCAATTATTGAGAACTGGGGACTTTTGGGAAGAGGATTTTCGGGGACTTTAACTTAGAACGACAGGGACTTTCTTTTAAAATTGGAAAAAGCAACAAAGATGAGAGACAATCCATAATCAAGGCAGCAAGCAGTGTTGTCTTGGTGTTAGCTCATCCAGAATTTTATTCAACAATTTTGGTGGAGCCTTCAAACGTAGGTAAGTTAATCTAAATTTAGTTTATTAAATAAATAATCATCTTCACTTTTCAAATTATCATCACAAGGTATTGATTATATAATTCCTTTTTTATTTATTGCATACAGTAGCTTAGATTTAAATTTTAGTCAAAAGTATAATCATCAAAACTTTAATCCATTTTCTTAAACCCTAATCAGTTCTTAAAATCTCAAATCCTAAATTCTATTTTCTTAAAACCTAAAATCTTAATTAATTCTTTTTTTTTCTCAAATGATACAGTAGCTTAATATTTTGAAAATAATAATAATAATGATATTAGTTTTGTAAATCTAAACCTACAAAATCCTAATTTCATTCAAGAAACCCTAATTCAAGATGTAAACCTTTAATTTATATTTTTATTGCTTTATTTAGTCTTAGATTTGATTTTGTAGTTTATTTAATCTATGATGATCGATTTATTTGATTTTGATGTTTGATTTTTTTAATTTATCATGGATGAATATTTTCTTGATTATTATTTGTTTATTAAAATTGTAAGAGGTATGTTTCCATGATTGGGTACCTCATTAATTAAGCTTCATGTAATTTAAATTATTTTAATATTTTGGAATTAGTAAATTAATTTAAATATTAAATGATCGATTTATTTGATTTTGATGTTTGATTTATTTAATTTATCATGGATGAATATTTTCTTGATTATTATTTGTTTATTAAAATTGTAAGAGGTATGTTTCCATGATTGGGTACCTCATTAATTAAGCTTCATGTAATTTAAATTATTTTAATATTTTGGAATTAGTAAATTAATTTAATTGTTAAATGATCGGGTTTAAGCCCGCGTTCTCTAAGGCCTTAAGCCTAACAGTGCCAAAGTCACAAGAACCATTCCACGTGGGAGTGGGGGCGAAAATCCCTGCTCACACTTCCCTCCAATCCTTTGTTTATACATATCTTAACTATATAGTACTATAATCTATATTACATTTAACTTTATACATAACTCATTTAAACCAACATTATCTCATGTATATGTATATATATAATAGTTATCTAAATTTGTATACATTTCTGCCCATAAGTAAATAATTCACGCTTCAATTCTCCAAATAATGATTAGATATATATATATATATATTCCACTTTATTCTTCCTTCAATTACAGTTTCTTTTCTCTTGCATTCTCAGATTCTTAAATAGGTACACCTTAATAATATAAATTAATAATTTCCATTACAATTAATATCAACTTTAAATTTAATCCATTTAAACCACAATTAACAAATAGTTCATCATTCCTTTTTTCTAACTTATATATCTTAAACAACCATTTAGCTCCAAAAGCACATTCCACCTCAAATCGATTAATTAATACTCCACATATCATTCAAATCATGTACAAATCAAGTTAAAGAATTTTACTTTCTTATTTATCAAATCTTTCACAATCCCAAAATATTAAGTGCTGCTAATTACACTTAATAATATAACTATCATTAAATGTTAAAGTACTGATATACACAATAGAATAAACATTTATCCCAAAGTTCCTCTTTACATTACTTATGTTCTCATGACTCATTTTATCATTTCACTACAATATTGCCAAGTGATCATCTCAATTCATGATCACTATTTCCTTCCATTTCATTTATCACTCTTTCCACAATTGCCACATCAGAGACCAGTTTAAGTGTCAATGCATATGCATGTAAAATAATTCAAACCACATTTTAAAATTTCTCCTTACTCTCTTTCAAAGCCCACCTAGGTCGAGAACTTCAAATCTAGACTTTGATACCAAAATAAATGTAACGCCCTTATTCCATATATACATATAATACATACACCCAGTATATGTAAAATACATATATACAGTATAAGAATGTCACAATTCAGTTTTAATAAAAGTTCTCAAATTCCCAAACATTAAAATGTATTTTTAATAAGTAAATAAAATATTCTTTATTAGTTCTAGGCACACAAAATAAGTATTTTATAGAAAAATATCTAGAAAAAATTTGTCAAAGTTTTATCTGTAATTTGAATATTCCAAAAATTTTAACATTTTTCAACCTATAGAAAAACACACTCCCAATAATAGTAAATCCATCAATTCTCCAATTATTCACAAAAACACTCAAATGTATACATATACATACATACATATATATATATATAAACATTTATGCAATATCATATCACAAAATTATGTCCAAAACTCTTTATAGTTTACAACACTCCCAAATATGTAAACATATTATATACAATTATGTCATTTTTTTTTAAAAATAAAATGTATACATGACAACAGCTGGCTCTGATTCTGTGGCAGCAAAACTCACTTCAAACACTATCAACCTTAAACCTAGATCTAACCAGGTCTAGATAAACTCTTCGGATATACCGGCTACCCTGTCACCTGTACGATGAGTTTCAATCGCGCTAAGCTAAAAGCCTAGTAGTACATACTTTGATAATAATGAAACATTAAAAGAAAGACAATGCATTATGTTGTATCATGACATTTCACAATATAATATACAATTCCACTTTACTTCACATTTATCATTCTTTTTAAATATCACATCGACACATACACAAGCATTGTGCCCAACTAACCTAGTAAATTATTCAAATCTCAGAGTTACTTTTTTGGTTTATTTTGATACCAGTGTCTAGCCCGAAGGCAAGTAACGCCCAACGTCTAGCCCCAAAGATAAATAATGAGAATAATCTCATAGGCATGCCATCATACAGAACTCTAGAAATTGAATAATATACTAAGCAACATACAAATAGTACATATTTTTCATAATTAATTTTCCTTATCTCATTGCCTCTTTTCTCAATTTTCCCATTCACCACAATGCCAAATCACTTCAATTCTTTATACTTCAATTCTTTATATCTCATCACTTTATCACAATGTATGCCATTTAGCATTATAATCATATTACCCAAAACATTTTGGGTTATTTTCACATAATTCACATAAACCATATTTCATTCATTTTAGCCATTAATAATGGCTTTTCACAATGTACATAATGCATACTCATCAATTCACATGTCATATCACAATGTATATAAATGTTTAAATAGTCAAGTAGCTTAACATATTTTCTATCCAAAATGTGTTAAGCCACATTAAATGCAAATACCTTTAAATTATCAAAAATATGTACGTACCTTAATTTAATACTCAAACCCAAGCTAAAGTCACTCTTTATCCTTCACTTCCAAATGCCCTTCAATATTAGGGTTGGGCAAAATGCTTCCACTTAATGCCAATTAGAGAAGAAATCACCAAAACTCCACTTAATTCCTTGAAATCCCTTCAATTCTTGGTGCTTGGAAGAAGAAGAAACCTTGTTTGTTCTCTAATGGAGGTTCGGTCACCCTTTGAAGAAGAAGAAGATGTGAATTTTTTTTATATTTTCTTTTTCTTTTTCCTTTAATTTAAGACCACACATATATAATATTTTAATATTTTTATTAGTTATTTATTTATTTTAAAAATGATAATTTTTTTCTTCCATTCATAAATAATTTATTTTTAAATTATTTAATTAATATTAATTTTACAAAGCATATTTATAATTTTATCATTTGACCATTGACTTTATTCTTTAAATGTTGACTTTTGTATATGTTATATATATTTTATATATATTTCATATATACACTTTACTTTCTCACTTATAATCCTTCAATTTTTTATTTTTTATTTAATTTATTTAATTTAATTTTTATAAATTCATGGATGTTACACTTCATGAATGTTCTTCTATCTTCTTGGTAGAAATCTGAATCTAATTAAGACAACTTCAAGATTTTTCTTATGCCTTTGTAAAAGCACAATACCCTTTTTTTTTTGTTCCCCTTTTAATTTTTGTTTAGGCATTTCATCAATACTGTAACACCCCGATACCCCATATAAATACTGTACATATACCAGGTACACATACAATATGTATATAGAGTATAAGAATGTCACTTTTCATCACCATTATAACTCTTTACTTTAATTTTTAAAACCATAATACATTTAAAACATATGAAAGTATTTACAAAATGGTTATTCTTATCATGGTAATACATAAATATAAGTTACATTGTTTCTTCCAAAGATTCATTTATACAAATGAATACATTCTTATGAAAATACAGTATAATTACATGCATGCACCACCATCTAGTTGGTCTCGAACTACACTTGTCCTCGTTGTGACATAATAGCTTATCTCCAGCTTCATCACCTATATACCTGAGCGATTAAGATAACCGCGCTAAGCTCGAAAGCTTAATAGTACAAGTAACCATTAAAATATACAATATAAAGGAAACATACCTCATATGCTTAGTCTCATGTTTTAACATTTTCTTACTCTGTTTTCCCCTTTTTCAATGCATTCTTCATATAATCCTATTAACCTTATAGAGGATATACATATACACATATAACATAACCATCAAACATAATTCAATAAATTGATAGAACCTTCATATTATGATACTTACCAATTTCACCTCATACATATCATATATATCATTTTATACTTTATAATCGCATATTGCATATAACTTCACAAACCATATCTCCTTTCAATAATTCATGTATGTTATATAATCATATCACTAACCACAATTCATCATTCACAACTCACATTTCCAACAAAGGCAACATAAATCCCATTACTCATTTATTTCAACTTGTATATACATCACATTAACAACAAAGACAAACTCGGGCCCAAAAGACACTAATATGTCATTCAAAGTTCAGAGTTAATGCTTTGGTTTTGTTATCACATTTATCAATATCATATACCCAACTAGGCTTCAAGGATTAAGTTCAACCAAGCTTCAAGGGGAGCAAAGCATGCTAAGCTTCTACCCAACTTGGCTTCAAGAACTAACCCAACCTAGCTTCAAGGGTGGTAACATCTCAATTAGGCTTCAAGGATTCAATCCAACCTAACTTCAAGAGATTGTTACACTTATTAGGCATGCCACCAACAACAAAACTCTGAAAATGAATAACACATTAGTCACACAATTCATTTATTATTTCATTATCAATTTCATTCTCATTCTCATCATCATTTACATCATCATAGCCAACCACAATGGCATCATTTAGGCAAAACATGCCTCATTTATCTCATTCTCAATATCATAGCCAACCACAATGGCTTTATACATCATCACCTCTCAATTTACATTTCATATTCCATCACAATATCACATTTCATAGTTCACCACAATATCACATTATCACATTTCATAATTCATCACAATATCACATTATCACATTTCATAGTTCATCACAATATCACATTATCACATTTCATAGTTCATCTTTGATATTTATATACATAATCATTCATTACTCAAGTATGCACAATCAATTGCATTACCATATAAATTGGAATACACATCATACAAATCATATCCTCACATCTTTCACATTTCATAACATATATATATTGAATGCCTTCACATCTTATATGTATTAATGTATTATCATATCTCTTATCTTTTCATTGCGTATACAATATTAATATTTATTTTAACAATATACTTATATGCAATCCAATAGGGTTTTGTACTTACCTCTAAAGAACTCACTCCCATATAACTTCTCTTCCATAGATCTTTCAATACTTGGATTAGGGCAATTCCATCTCTTAAAACCTAATCCAAAAGTAATCATACACACTCACTTAGAAATACACATGAGGTAATACAAATAAGAATCAATTAGGGCAAACTCAACACATGACACGCTCATCAACACGGGCGTGTTCCTGATCGTGCCCTAACTCCACAACACAGAAACATTGACACGCTCATAACCACGGGCGTGTCACTGGGCGTGTAATACATTCTGTATCTCAAAAACATCAACACGTCCAATCAACAAGAGCGTGCTCATGGCCGTGTCAATTCTCCAAACTCACAGTAGCTATGACACGCTCAATAACACGGGCGTGTTACTGGTCGTGTCAATTCTACTGCCACACAGAACTTATGACACGCTCAATAACATGGGCGTGTCACTGCTCGTGCTACCAACTCCAGAAAACAGAACCAACGACACGCCTAACAAACTGGCCGTGTCTCTGGGCGTGTCCGACTAAAAACCCAGATTCCGGTCAACACACAACAACATCCAACAATACCCATCTTTTTATCATTACTCACTTCAAACAATCTTCATCAAACACACCCAAGAACCATAACAAACTTACCAAAACATCAACAACACTCAAAACACACACCAATCATCATTATAAACTTCATTCATATACCAATTTATCAAATCCCCAAATTTCATTAAACTCAACCCTTATTCAACAATTCATCATCATCTTCACAAATAATCATATTATCATCATCCAATTACCAAATCAACACATATATATACTTAAATCTTTCAATATCATCATCATCACACATCAACCATACCAAACCCAACTCAAACAATGAAAATCAATTTAAAGAAATAAATACTTACTTGAATCCTTTATCAAATCTTCATCTCTATCATCAAATCTCTTGAATTCCTTAAGAAATTTGGTAAGAAAATCACATCTTTCTCTCTTTCTCTCTCTCTCTCTCTCTCGGCCAAGAAGAACGAAGAAGACGAAGAAGGAGTAGAAGGAAGAAGAAGTTTCTACTTCTTTCCTTTGTCCTTATCCATATATATATAATAATAATAATAATAATAATAATAATAATAATAATAATAACAATAACAATAACAATAACAATAGTAATAATAATAATAATACTTTAAATCTCCACCACATATTCTTTCTTTGATTTTCTTCTTCTCTTTTCTTTTTGTCTTTATTATTATTATTATTATTTAGTTATACAAATATATATACAACTCACTTATCCTTCACCATTATATATATCCCATGTATATGTGATGTATATGTATATGTCTTACATATATTATCCTTATATTTCACATATACACATATACATTAAATCCAAATACAACAACAATAACTCCAAAACTCTTAGGGTCTATTCCGGGATATTACAAATACTCCCTTTTCCCCTTTTATAATATCAAGTCTAAGACTTTCAAGATGGTTGACTTGGAGCTATACTGGATATCATGAACGAGATGGTCTTTTTTATTTTGGCTGAATTTTTGGTTGGGGTGTACCAATTCAAGTCAAATATCTTCTTGTAGGCTGCGTGAAAGTCTTCTATTGTTTCAGGTAGAAAGAACCCCATTGGCTTTTTGAACTGCTCTTTCAAACTTTTGTTATTTTATTTTTGTTTTTCTCTTTTCCACTTTCTTTCTTCTTTTTTTTCCTTTCTCTTTTCTCTTTTTTTTGCTTTTTTTTTAATCTCTAAGAGAGTCTTCTTGTTCGTACTATCCTATGTTTCTAACTATGGAGCAGCACGAGTCTACTTCAATGAGGATGAATCCTTCGTAATCTTGATGCCTTTTCTTCATAGTCTTGATTGAGCATCCCTTTCTTCGATCTGCTTGCCTTCTCAGTAACTCAATGATCATTAGACTTGCCATAAATGTCATAACAGCTCAAGGTAGGTTATCAAGGTTTATAAGCCAATGAAAAGAAAGTTAAAATCTCATGAAGGCTTAAAGGGACAAACTAGAGTTTGTTATTAATAGGGTGGATACTAGTTGTTGGCTCATCAAACAATGCCTAGATCATTCCTCTCTTAAATAAGAAAAGTTCAATTTCACCTCGAAAGTTTGTCAAAGCATGTTCTAAGATTGACTAAAATTTAGACACAAATAATTATGCAGGAGCCCTCTTCAAGCACGCATATACATCTCAATGCTATAGAATAATTCACTCACCTAGTAAAGTCATTCAAATCATGATGCATAGATATACTAATTTATGAACATCAACCTAGATTCATTATCGATTGAACACTACAATGTCAAAAACCAACAAAATTATCAATTCAATGAAAGTAATTTATTCAAACAATTTTAATTTGAAAAACATAATTGCTCCAATAAAATACCAAAGAGAGCAAAATAAAATGAACAACATTTAAGCTAAGGGAGATTTATTAAGTTGGAGTCTACTTGGACATGATAGGGCGACTATTATGTACTTTAGGGTTCAGACCAAACCCGCTCTTCTTCCTTAGATTCCAATTCAGTCACAACACAAATGGTCAATACTTCCTCACCCATAACTTATTCAATCTTGCCAGGCAGAACCTCCACTTTTGTAGTTTCTTTATCTATATCGTGAAAAGATGACAAGACAAACTTTTCATACAATTTTCCCCCTATCATGAAGGTTTCTGGTGGTGGCACTCTTTCAAATTTAGACAAATGATTGCTCTTGGTGTTGGGCTTATCAGGCTCAGGTAACTTTTCACTGTCAATCGAAACTTGGATCTCGTGCCTTAAAAGAGCACATTTATTTATCTCATGCCCTTGCATTTGATGGAATTAATAGAAGGCATTAGCATCAAAGTTTGAGGAGCCAATGGCTGTAATAACCCCTTTTTCTGTAATTTGTTGAATTCCCAACTCTGAAAATTATCTTCTATTTGGTTGACTAGTTGTTGCATTGACATCCAATAATTTCTATGTACCCTGACTGCCAGATTGATAATTCCCTTTCTCATTCATTCTTCCAAAAAAATGGTTCTTATATCTTTTCCATTCTTCTATTTGCAAGCCAGCTTGGAGAAGATATTTGAAGTCTTTAATAAGAGTATGGGACATTCATTCATAAAGATTAGTAGGACACCTCTCACTATCATCCTAATATGATCTGACTCATCTGGCCTCTTCTTAAGCAGTGCAGCCTTATTCCTCCATCTCTTCACACAATCAATAAAATTTTTATTCTGCTTTTGCCTTAACGATTATACCTCCATCAAAGCCACTTCCAATTCAGCATTGTACCCATACTGCTGGATGAAAGCCTTGTACAATAAATCTCAGTCTTTTGAGTATTTTCCTTTAAGGTATTGAACCAGTTTTGTACAATAGGGTCTAATGAGAGCATAAAGTACCTTAGAGTTTGAGCTTTAGTAGTTTTAGCATACTGTATGGAAATGATATACTACTTGACATGCAATGGAGATTTGTCAGTTCCATTAAACTTAGGAAAAGAAGGCATCTTGAACTTGTAATGAACCTCTTCATCTTGCTCAAATAACTTATCGACCTCAGACACTTCTTCAGTTTTTAGCTTCTTTTCAAACTTCTTCTCCAAATCACCAATCATTTTTTCCACATTAGTAGTTTCAGTCTTCTCTATAGGCTTATTTTCTTTCCTCTTTTCTTAAGAATATGGGAAATATGCACCCCAATCATCACCATCCATTACTTCCTTATCTTTATCAGAGTCCACTTCATCTACCTTAGCCTTTCCCTTATCATTTTGCTTCTTGTTACTAGCAGATGCTTCAGCATTGTTATCCTCCAATAGTGAAATTAATTGACTTCACACGGTCTCATCCATAGTCCCCTGCAATCTTGGATGCAAAGGCCTCGTTCACCATCTTGGATGCAAAGGCCTCATTAACCATGTTCTAAACTTGTTTATGGTCCATTGGTCTTGATTCAAAGTTGATTGAATTCTCATTGAACTCTGAATCACTGACACAGGTCGGATTGTTGTACACCTTTGAGCTATTATACTCCAGGTCTGTGAGTTAAAAAGGATCAATACAAATGTAATGCAATGCATGTATGCATGTATGCATGAGTAGACAAACAAGTAAATGGAGTCAGGATGTTCCTTCCAACCTTATATCTTCCACATATGAGTGTCGAGTCTCTTTTTCTAGGTGTTATGGTCAGCAAAAATATTAACAGGGGATACCTTTATTTTTTAGAGGCTCTCAGACAAAGTGACCAATAGTTGTGTTTTCAAAATAAAAGTCCATTTATGATAATTCCCATTAATTAAGCCTTAATCTTTTGGGTCCACCTAAAAGTTCATTAGCATTTTCTATTATATTGTGGATTAAAACTAAATTATCAGGTTTATTATAAATAGACTTCTTGTTTGTAAAAAGTAACTAATGATCCATGCTATAAACAAGCCCATAAGTCTTAGTACAAATAAGGCCTATAATTAATTTTAATATTCTATAATTGACCAAGTTAATTGAAAGCCCATTTCAAGAAAGGTTTGGTCCATTTGAAAATATTTCGAAGCCCATTGTAAAAAGTTTGTTTGAAAAGTTATTTTTAGGCTTCATACTTAGGTCACAAGAAAAAAAAAACTATTGACTCAACTTTCTTGAAAAGGTTTCAAACCTATTTTTGAAAATGCTTTGGACTTTTGTGCTTAAAAGAATTTTTGGACCATAAAGTATTTTTGGGCTTACACCATAATTAGGTCATATTAAAAAAGACAAACTAAATGGGCCATAACTCAAACTAAGACATGTCAATCATAGGCAAACAACAAGCAATTGGGATAAACCTAAGAAAATTTACTAGGCCAACTACATTTAGTAAGCATGCCTAATTCGCCATGATCTTGGCTTATGGTGAATTGGCTTGGCTAATTCATCATGTTTTGGTTTTAAGGTTAAACCTGGCTTGGTTCGGGCTTTTAAAGTTATATCGTACTTGGTTTGGACTTTTAAAATTGGACCTTCCTTGATTTGGGCTTCTAAAATTAGACTTGACTTAATTCAAGCTTTTAAAATTGGATCAAATCTAGTTTGAGCTTTTAAAATTGGATCAGGCTAGGTTTAAAATTTTAAAATTGGAACAAACTTCTAAAATTGAACCACACTTGTTTAGGGCCAAAACTAAGGGTCTATACTATTATAACATATTTTAAATTGGATATTAGATTGTTATAGGATTATTTAGTGTACTGAGTAGTGTCTTCTGATAGTTCTCTGACATAATTATCATGGAGTGTTACACACACTCAAACTTAGTCTTTATTTCTCACATCGGACTATACAAGTGTTTTTCCTAAGGCTAATACTTAAACCTAACCAAGAATTTCTCAACAGATCACTCTCCAACCAGCTATTTGAAGCTAACTCTAAATTATACAGTTGTTGCTTTCTAAGGATAACATCGATCTTTTGAGTATTCAAAGCTTAACTTACATAAAGTAATAATAACAGTTTAAGGCTCACAAGATCAAATTGCAAGAATTTTGATACTTAAAGAAGTTGTTCCTACTTATTAAATGTTGTTAGAGGTTGCATTCGTAGCCTCCATAGTGAATTTTCCAAATGTTAAAGTACATGGAAAATATCATTTCTCCAACTGCTAGAAAATCAATATTAATGTTGTACCAGATAAGAGTCATGATCGTAAAGCCTTGGATGCAATTGCAATCTCCTTCTTGTGATTAAGGCTATTGAATAGCTTTTGTGAGTTATAGATGTGCCTAACAGCTAGCAAAATATGGTATTCTTCTAGTGGTTGCTTAAATATGACATATGAACTTCACAGCTGCGACATCTCCATCATAGTTGTAAATGGTTGTTTGCGATGAGAATTATGATCGTGCTTCACACTATAATAATTACTATAACAAATTGGCCAGTGGCTCAAATTTGTTCATGGGCATGATATCCTAGTTTCAGTCACAATTTTCTTATCACATAATATGGTGCCCGCAATGTCTAACTATGAACCTTACTGTTTATCAACAGTTCTCAGGCCAAATTGCTTTATGGTCACCACTTCCTGATTACAGTTGCAATGTGGTAGTGCACTAGCTAACTCAATGTGGTTCTTAATTCCCTTAAAATGCAATTATTTCCAAGTGCTTAGGCTATCATATAGGGACTTAATTGAAATATTAACAACCTTTAATTTGGTTGTTGGAATCAAAATTGAGATTGACTTTCACTTAGGTCAACATTGTCTCCTTTTATTTTGGCAACTACATTTAATTTGAAGCAAAAATAATAACAAGTTTTAAAGTTATTATCATCTCTATATCAATTAGATATTGATTAAATTTAAAGAAAATTTTGATTTGTAATTAAACTCTCCATATTATGGTGTAAAATTTGCAAAAAATTCCACAAAATGTTAATATTCAAATTTATCATTTATTTTCTCCTCCCCTTTAACAAGATAAAAAATGAAGGGTTGAGTAGCTAAGTAAACAATTAAGATCAAGCAATTAAGATAATA
The DNA here is from genome assembly GCA_947685225.1 of Garcia nutans. Lineage (NCBI taxonomy): Eukaryota > Viridiplantae > Streptophyta > Magnoliopsida > Malpighiales > Euphorbiaceae > Garcia > Garcia nutans. The sequence goes on from CANTUV010000035.1 coordinate 38,622,411, forward strand.
AGGAGAGTTGTGTCCCAAGTGAAATTAACAAAAATTATACTTCATTAATAAAATTAACTAAAAATCGAAATGTGTGATCAATACAAAGGTTTAAGTGTTAAAGAACCGAAATGAGAAATACCTTGAAAGCGATCCTGAGAGCGATTATACCTTTTAAGCACCTTGTCTATATAGCTCTTTTACGATAATCCAAGAATACCCTAAAAGCGATCCTGGTGTATTTGGCTTCCTAAAACAAAAGAAGCCTAGCCAAGATCTTTCATCTAAAAATTCTTTGATAGAAATTTCTTGGTTTCATGCAATATTTCTTTATCATTGGTAGTAAGGAGTATGTCGTCAACATACAAAACTAGGAATATATACCTACTTCCATTGAACTTGTAATACACACAATCTTCAACAATATTTGACTCAAAACCAATTGAGATAACTACTTGATGAAACTTGTGGTACCATTGACGGAAAGCTTACTTGAGCCCATAGATGGATTTTCTTAATTTGCAAATCATTTTCTTTGGGCCTCCGGATATATAGTTTTCTAGTTATATGTAACACCCTTATACCCTATATACATATAAAACTTATACACTGTATATGTAAAATATATCTATAGAATACAAGAATGCTACAATAATTCTCTGTAGAAGTTTCTATTTAATAATAAGAATATAACTATTAAAAATATAACTTTATTTAAATATAAACTAATTGAAAAAAATGCACTAGAATTTCATCTATAATTTGATAAATCCCAAAATCAACAAAACACAACTTGCAAGGAAATAACACTTCCAAAATTCTCAATTCAATTCAAACCCACATCTTCATTAATTTACATCCAAAATTTTCAAAATTCAAAACATTGATTATCAAATATATATATATATATATATATATAATACCTCAACTTTGTTTAATATATATAAGGCCTAATTTTTAAATTTTTATTTATAATTTTTTGTACTTTTTTAAATTTTTTGTATATAATTTTTAAATTTTTTGTACAAATGAAAATTTAAATTTATATATTTTTTATATATTTATATATTTGTTAATAATTATATGTATTTTGTATATTTATATATTTTTTAAATATTTATATATATTTTGTATATATATATTTTGTATATTTATATTTTACTGTAATTTTGTAGATTTGAACTTTTTTTTGTTTATAGAAATACTGCTAAAATAATTTTTAATATAATAAAATATAAATTTATAATAAAATTTAAAATTATTAAATAATAATTTTAAAATTGCAGCCTTAGAAATTTGGGTCAATGCCCATTTAGGACATAATATTAACCTAAGGAGATATATATAATGAAAATTGTGCCCATTAGTAATTAAAATCAATTTTATATTTATAAATTTAAAATAATAATTAAATTAATATATAATATAAATTAATTCGATAATATAATTTGCGCCAAAGCTCAAGAAATATGAATGAGGTAAAAATTTGAATATTTAGTAATAGTTAAAATAATAAAATTTTAGATGTTTAGAGTAGAAATCATAATTTTTTAAATTAGGTAAAAAAATTGAACTTGTTTGTCAATTGCAGTTGCTATGAAATTTCATGCTCTGCATGATGATGTATGATATGATGTGGAGTTGCTAGACAATTGATACACACTCAATATGAAATACATTCATTTTTTCTGAAAAGGTGATTGAAATTGTTGATGTTACATACTCAATATGAAAGACATTCATTTGCCTGAAGAGGTGAATAAAATTATTGATGTTAAGCACTTCAGTATTGTTCAACAATCGGAGGATTTCAAGAGAAGGTTTAGGCCAAAAAAATATTGCAACATAAGATAATGAGTGTCATCAAATTATTCAAAGTCTTACAATTTATGCATCCTACATATTCAAGAATGGTGAAATTAAGTTTTATGATGTATGGTTGTTGAAGTTTTAAATAAGAATTATATATTTAATATGGGCAAAGGAGAATATTGTTGTTATTTTGTGCTCAAATAACATAATGGTCCAATGAAGGGAGGAAAAACTATTGCAAATATTGGTGATATTTGCATTACTCCATAGAGTGATCTAGTTGATTCATCATTGACCCCTTTTTTGGGGCCTTTCAGAGAGAGAATTAAGACTAATTTTTCTACTGATATATATATATGGATTCTAAGTTATTTTTTACTTTACTGAGGAGACGAAGAGGAATAAGTTTGCAATTTGGACAATGGATGGGAGGCTTCATAGTAAATGTAAGAAGACCCAATAAGTTATAGCATATAATAAAAGTTTTAGAAGTTATTTATATTTATAGAACAATATATTTTTAATATTTGTTAGTATAAATTTTAAATATTTTTTATTTTGTTTTAGTTTATATTATTAATATAATTTTCATTTGTATTTTATTTATTAATAAATTATATTTTCAATATATTAATTAATATTATATTAATTATAATTTTTAAATGAATAATATATTAATGTATAATATATATTATTTATTTAAAAAAATTAAATTTTAATTTACTGACAAATACAAAATTTGTTGGGAACTTAACTTTTTTCAACCGAATACCAAGAAAAACATCCCAATGTCGATATATCCATAAAAATAATTTTTCTTGCCTTTGTCGGCCAAAAATTTGATCTATAGTACTGGCACATTAAAATAAATTTTGGTACCACCGACAATTGTTCGGTTGGTGAATTTACCAATCAATATTCTGTTGGTGATGTTGACAAAGGTCAGTTTTCTCGGTAATGTCGACGCCAATAGAAATTATGTTGGTAAATTCATTACCATCAAAGTTTTAGACAATAGATTTTTTTTTATCGGCAGTCTCTCAATAAAGCAGTTTACTGATAAATAAATTAGACTTATCGACGGATATTTCCATCCATAATAGCCTTGATTCTTGTAATGTAAGTAATTAAATTCAAACAAAATTTTGATTTTTAACTAAATTCTCCCTATTATGTTGTAAAATTTGCGAAAAGTTCAACAAAATATTAATAATCAAATTTATCCTTTATTTTCTCCCCCTTTAACAAGATCAAAAAGAGGGATTCAGAAGTTAGGTAAACAATTAAGATCAAGCAATTAAGATAATAAGGAGAGTCGAGTGACAAACAAAATTAATGAAAATTATATTTCATTAATACAATTATAGGAAAATCCAAATGTGTGATCATTGCAAAAGTTCAAGTCCGGAAGAACTAAAATAAGAAATGCAATGAGAAAAATACAAAATGAAAAAGAAATTCAAGCGCTTAGGTTCATTAAATTTGACTACTAAGAGGTTCAGTTTTTTTTGACATATAAATGCACGTGTTTACACAAATTGGAAATTACATAATTTTAAGAGTTTAAGATGCCACAGGACTATTTTTTTTTTCTTTTTGATAAAGTTTACAGGTTAAATTAGCCATATTTAAATATCATTTCATACTAAAGAGAAAAGAATTGACTTGTCTTAACTAGTTGAGATATTATAAATACTTTAATTCTCTTAAAAAAGAATAATCTCTCTTATTGATTTACACCACAAAAGAAAGAGGGGCCAAATGGGGCGGGTAGCCACCAAAGTTAAACCTATTTCTCAGTTCCTTGCTACATTTTCTTTTCTTGTTTCAAAACAAACATTATCCACCTAGCCCAAGCAAAACAACAACAACATCATTTTCTATCTAATATGATTCCATGTTTGCATATGTTAGGAGGAACATATATTAGACAGCGTCATATATATATATACTACTTAATGGTGGTGATGGTGTTGGATTCGATGGCAACAGCATTAATTGTTTAAATATCGATATTATTTTGAAAGAAATAAGTGCTGTTGGGGTTGGCTATTGGAAGAGAAAATGGGTGATAACACCGCAACGGAAGATACAATAGTATGTTATGCACCAACCATGATAACCACAAATGGTGTATGGCAGGGTGATAATCCTTTGGATTATTCTCTTCCTCTTTTCATCTTACAATTAACTTTGGTTGTTGTTACCACTCGTGTTCTTGTTTTCGTCCTCAAACCTTTTCGCCAACCCCGTGTTATCTCTGAGATTATGGTAAGTTTTTTTTTTAATTTATTATCATATAATGTGTTTATGATGTTCATGACATTATAATCCTTTTAAAGCTTCTGCCTTAAAGTTTTCAAAATTTTACATTAATATATGTACCTAAAAAAATGATGAAGAAGAAACTTTTACTGTGAAAATTTTAGAATCTAACCCTAAGGTTTTTTTGCCATTATTGCTGCGAAGAAAATTATTTTAAATATGATTGAAATTTTATAAGATAAATTTAATATGTTCTAAAAAAACTGTAGAGCAATTTACATGTTATGTCCTTTTTATTCTGAAAAAAAGAATTAGAGAATGAAAATATGTTTATTTTAAAATAAAAATGATTTTGTCATCAGAATTGTAGTTGATTATAAATGAGTAGTATAGTTTGTTTCTTGACCCTTTCCTTAATAACCAATCAAAAACTGAATGAAATATTGTAATACTATAGGATAGAAAATCAACAAGCCAAAGTTGAAATCGTATGATTTCTATTCAAGTATATGGCAAGCAACAATGAATTGGAATATTTTTTGCTCAATTTTTTTTTTCGTTTGTTCAATAGCATTCACACAAATAAAAATAATGTTTACAGGGTGGTGTGGTATTGGGTCCATCAATTCTTGGACGTAGTAAAACATTTGCAAATACTATATTCCCTTTGAGAAGTGTAATGGTGCTCGAAACAATGGCAAATGTAGGTCTTCTGTATTTCTTATTCCTGGTTGGAGTTGAGATGGACATTTCAGTAATCAAAAGGACTGGGAAAAAAGCCTTGGCCATAGCTGTTGCGGGTATGATCTTGCCATTCTTTACAAGCTTGGCCTTCTCTTACCTGATGCACAAGGAAACAAACAACATGAACCGAGGAACTTTCGTCCTTTTCCTAGGCGTTGCTCTCTCTGTAACTGCTTTTCCAGTTCTTGCAAGGGTCCTTGCAGAGCTCAAACTTATCAACACAGAGCTTGGTAGAATTGCCATGTCTTCAGCTCTTATAAATGACATCTGTGCTTGGATTTTGCTATGTTTTGCCATTGCCCTAGCTGAGAATGATTATGCTTCTTTAGCTTCTGTTTGGGTAATACTTTCCAGTGCAGCATTTGTGGTTTTCTGTGCTTTTGTTGTTAGACCAGCCGTTTCATGGATTATTCGAAGAACCCCGGAAGGAGAAACCTTTAGTGAGTTTTACATATGTCTTATTCTCACTGGAGTGATGATTTCAGGTTTTATTACAGATGCTATTGGGACACATTCTGTTTTTGGAGCTTTTGTATTTGGTTTGGTTATCCCAAATGGACCTCTTGGAGTCACTCTTATAGAAAAGTTAGAGGACTTTGTATCAGGGCTTTTACTTCCTCTTTTCTTTGCTATGAGTGGTCTTAAGACAAATATAGGTGCCATTGATGGAGCCACCACTTGGGGACTTCTAGCTCTTGCCATATTTCTTGGAAGTGCTGGTAAAATTGCTGGTACTCTTATTGTCACAATGTTCTACCAAATGCCTATACGAGAAGGTCTTACTCTCGGCTTACTTATGAACACCAAAGGCCTTATTGAAATGATTATTCTCAATGTTGGCAAGGATCAAAGGGTATGCTACTTATCTAACTTGTTTCATACAACAATACTTTCAAAATATCTAATTAATCATTTAATTAGGAGTTTTCAAAATAGCATTTCAAAATTTGGTTATTAAAAATTCAAAATTACAGTAGAAACGTTGAAGGGCATTGGGTTAGTTGTTAGAATTTGTCCTTTCATTGCATGTTGTCATTAACCAATATTTTAACTGTTAAATGCAACATTTTAAATGGTAAGATTTGTGCAGAATTACAGTACATGTTCCACCTTGTTACTATGCATAATCAAATTGAAAATGACATTGATGAAATGTGATGATTTGAAGGTATTGGATGACGAGTCTTTTGCAATCATGGTGATCGTAGCTGTGGTTATGACTGGACTTATCACACCTATTGTTACTGCAATATATCGGCCTGCAAGGAAATTCATACCATATAAACGACGAACAATCCAAAGGACAAAACCAGATGCAGAGTTTAGGGTCTTAGTGTGTGTCCATACACCTCGAAATGTTCCAACAATCATCAACCTACTAGAAGCCTCCTACCCTACGAAACGATCACCAATGTGTGTTTATGTGCTCCATCTTGTTGAACTCACTGGACGTGCATCTGCCATGCTTATAGTACATAACACTCGGAAATCTGATCGACCAGCCCTTAATAGAACCCAGGCTCAATCTGATCACATCATCAATGCCTTTGAAAATTATGAACAACATGCAGTTTGTGTTTCTGTTCAACCCTTAACAGCTATTTCTCCTTACTCCACCATGCACGAAGATATTGGTAACTTGGCAGAGGACAAACGAGTAGCCTTTATAATCATCCCTTTCCATAAACAGCAAACAGTCGACGGTGGAATGGAAGCCACAAACCCAGCATTCCGAATGGTGAATCAAAATGTATTAGCAAATGCACCTTGCTCGGTTGGGATACTTGTAGATAGAGGGCTCAGTGGCTCTACTCGCTTAGCCCCGAACCAACTATCTCACCACATAGCAGTCCTTTTTTTTGGAGGACCTGATGACAGGGAGGCACTATCATATGCGTGGAGGATGTCTGAGCATCCAGGGATAAGTTTAACTGTGATGCGATTTATAGCAGGTGAAGATGTAGCTCAACCAGAAAAGCAACCGAGTGATGATCCCAATGATCCTAGGATACTAACTGTGGAAACACAAGATCAGAGAGAGAAGCAACTTGATGAAGAGTACATAAATGAATTTAGGATACATAGTTCTAATGAAGAAACTGTGTTTTACACTGAAAAAATTGTGAATAATGGAGAGGAAACTGTTGCAGCGATAAGGGCAATGGACATCAATGCTCATGATTTGTTCATAGTGGGTAGAGGACAAGGGATGATATCACCACTCACAGCTGGACTTACAGATTGGAGTGAATGTCCAGAACTTGGTGCGATTGGGGATTTGCTTGCATCATCTGATTTTGCAGCAACAGATTCAGTGTTGGTGGTACAACAATATGTTGGGACAGAACTACAAGCAGAACCAGTTACTACACCTGATGGCCTTTCTTATCACGATGATCAATATAGTGGTCTAATGTTGATGAATAAACGACCAGCAACAAGGTAACCTTTTATGTGAGAGCAACCATAGTAATATCTCACTTGAAAATTCCAACAAAATAGACTAAAATTTTTGGCAAGAGAATTAAAATCAACTGATATTTACTTTCATTTCCTTGTATATTTTGCTTTTAATTTGATTTGTAGCACCAATGAACATGTAATAATACAATCTTTGAGAACTAGCGCATCTTCTTTTGGTTCCACTCTACTTGATACGGAGTAGTAAATATGAGTTCCTATTTTATATCAAAATATGAATCAAACTCAAAAAAAAAAAAAAGATGAGTGACTTGCTAAAATGAGTTACACCTTAAGAAAATTTTTGGAATTGGACAAGCTTTCTGGTCTGAAGAACACATGGCATCAAATCAGAACCCAGACAAATTTCTTCAAAATATTGAAACCTTAAAAATTGTAGAAGTAACCAAGAATTATAATGAAGTTAAAGCCAAGTATTATAAATAAACATTAAGTTATTATTTTAATCCATAGCCAGATTCACATGAAGCTCATGAAAGCGTTTGAAAGGGGAGGGGAGATTGTGTAGAACAATTGGCAAAAGATTTTTCTAACTTAACCGGTTCTACCATGCTAGATTCCGAAAGCATAATTTACACAAAAAAATGCTAAACTTTTAACTATTTTGAAGTGATCAGGAAAGTTCAGTTTAATGCAAATGAGTAATTAAAATTTGATTTTATCAGCAATCGTTTTATAATTGTGGTTAAAGCCTCACCGAACACAATTTTTTTAATTAATATATAACACTATTTCATTAATATATGCACTCCTCTCTCATGCCATGGAACGGCTTACTTGACTACTCCTTATTTTCACGTCTCGCTTCAATAACCCACTCTTCATTCACTCCATCATCTCTTTCTCTGCTAAAAGGAATTGGCATTAAAGGAGAAAAAAAAAATCTCTTATTAAACCTAACTAAATATGTAGCAATTTTAATTAAAAACAAAATAGCAGATAATACCTTCAAAGAAGGGTTTGTGATGCCAGAAGGAGTGGAAATAGAGGAAAGCAAAATAACAAAGTAGAAGGACTCTAGGTTTGATGGATTGTTTACGTAGTCATTTTTGCAAGATCTAGTTATCGATGCCACCGGAAACTAAATCCTTCTTCTCCAGTTCCTCTTTTCTGTCATTTTGTGAGGCTTGTTGTTTAATAACTTGTACTTTAAAAACCATTTTTACGTCTTTCATATGGAAGTCATTAGCAACAAAAAAAACATATTAGAAAAAAAAAGAGAGAGAGAGATATAGAAAACTCTTGCAGAGAATCAAACAGTAAAAAGATTAATGAGCTCTGGCGACTTGACATCCATGCAGTGCATAAAAAGGAGAAATTATACGATGCTAATGATACAACACCCGCCTAGACATACTAAATAAAATAATAAATTAATTTAAAAATAAGACAAATATTTTTAAAAAAATTAGCTTAAAATTTCTTAAAGTGAATATATTATTCTCTAATTAATTTATCATTTTAAATAGAAAAAATTATATCAAGAGTGTTTAAAGTTTTTGATTTTTCTATTTTAGTGTATGTACAATTTTTTTTTTGTCAATTTATTGTCCAAATTTTATTAAATAGCTATATTTGAGTGTTTTATGTCATTTTGTCCATAATTTTGATGATTATTAGGATAAGTGGATCACATTTTCAGCTGAAAAAAAGGTAATGCCATTTAATATAGCTTAAGTGATGAAAATGACCTCATTTAATCATATACTCTTGTTTTGTTTTGTGAATTAGACATTTACAGTTTACTTCATGCTGTTTTGGTTGAAATTGTCTAAGAAGGTGAAGGAGAAGAAGAAGAAATAATTACAATTCATTCAGATTTTCTCCTCAAATAAGGTTACATTTAATTGCCTAAACTCTAAATCAGTAAATGTAATAATTAACATTATCACCTTCTCTACTTCGCTTCCTTATATCCGCTTACTGCAGAATTAACCCCACCACCATGTAATCTCTGTGCAAACCACCAATCCTCTTTCGATAACAAAGGGGGCAGCAATCTTGTATTAAAGTTCACATTAAAGTAGTAATAATTAACATAAGTTGGATCAAACCTTATCTCCTCCTCGCTCAAGAACCCACTTTTATTGTTCTTCCTGATACTAGCTAATACAGTAGCATCAAACAATCCTCTAATTGAGCATAAAGACACTTCAACAGTAGGTGGGGCAGACCCACTTCGATGAATATTGAGCTCCTTCTCTTTGTCACTCACTGCCTCTTGTGGTCCTTTGCTCTCTGATTAGTTTGCCCAAATCCTCGTTTCTGAGCATTGATCGCATTGATATATTGAAACATTGAGCTAAATTTTAGCTAAAAATGGATAAAATTGAACAAGGTCTTGTTTTTTAGATTCAAAGAACTTGTCTTTGTTTTTCAAGACCAAAAACCATAAAACACGCAATTCTTAAAAAAAAAAGAAGCAAAAGTTATCAATTGTGTGTTAAGGTGTAGATATTGCATAAAAGAGTGTAAATTTTGTGATAGATACAGAGATCAGATTGTTAGTGAAGAGTGTTGTTGGAGATGATAAATGATGGTAGTGGTTTTAGCCATTTTTTTAAAGAGCCAGTTAGAGAAAGAGAGAGAGAGAGTGAAGTGAGGAAAGGGATGAGTGATAAGCACGAGTGATGAACATATTTTAACTGCTGGATTTATGAAGTGACGACAGGGATTGATTCCATAAGGATTTATTCTTACTATGGCATTGTAGATGAATGATTTGGCCTATCGTGACGTCGGAGATCTAAATGTCAGCCTAAAGGTGCGCCCTTATCAACATCGGAGATCTGAGTGTCATATAATACCATTCGAAGGCTGTCTCCTCGACACCAGTATATCTCTTCCGAAGGTGTAATGAAATGTCATGAAGTATTATTGGCATGCCAACTCGACATTACCAACATCAACTTTTTGGAACAAATAATTATGCAAGTCTATCACACAATAACATTATACATTTTCCATCCCACTAATTGTTGCGCTCGAATTAACTCTACCACAAAGCGTCACTCGCAAGTATACGAGGTAGCTGTAGCAAAGGTGATCGCCCCAAGGTCGTCTCACAAGGAAGCTAAAGTGGCTAATTGATTATCAGATTATGAATAACAAGTAATGAAGAAAATTTAAATTGTTAACTAATGAAGAAGATTGATTGAAGTTTAAAACAATAAAAGTAAACAAGAGCTGATGTTTTGATTCACTTGATAAAAAGGTCTAGGGTTTGCACTTCTCTACTACTTATATGTATGAACGGTTATTCCTCTTAACTAATTTAATTTCAAAGATTAAATCTCAAACAACTTAATTAATTGAGTCAAGGAAATAAGCTCTCGCATTCAAACCTCTTACAACTAATCTTGTTATAATTGAAACAATCTTTTTAATAGGTTATATCTCTAATTCACCTAAGTCCCTAATTGAATCGTTCCAGCATTAGACTTCATCTCTCAATCCATCATCTAATACATAAAACACATAATTGGTGGCCAATCAATTATATATTAACCATATTTCATTCAATCAAGGCTAAAGAAATTATTAGCTAAGAGAATAACCAATTCATACAATCATAGCAGATCCATACAAACCCTAGACTATATCAAATTAGTTCATGATGCAATCAAACATACTCATCTTATTAATATTCAAAGAAATCAAATTAGACATGATAATATCCATTAATACAATTTCAATGAAAATAAAGAGAATAAGTTCGAGAACAAAACCAAGTTACAAACTCCTTGAAGCTTCTGAAGAATCTCTTGTTCAAATCTTGCAAGAAGGATGCATCAATGGCTAGAACAATCTAATCCAAGCTAAAGTAATCAAAAGTGTAATCAAAATCAAAAGAAAACAAAGTTATCAAAACCCTAATCTCTTTAACGGCTCAATTCTCTCTCAAAATCGCCAAAAGTCCTTCAAACCCTAGCTTCTCTTTCCTTTTATATGAATCGTCCGCTTTAAAATCTGCTACGGGCTTGGTTCATGAGAGACACGGCCAACTTGCATGTGACTTGGCCGTGTGAGTGCTCTTTGGAGGGTCACGGCCAGTGACTTGGCCGTGTCCCTTGCATGTGTCGCCTACTGTGAAAATTCCTTCTTTTTCTTCTTTGGTTGAGTGACACGGCCAGTTGGAGGTTGACTTGGCCGTGTTGGACCCTTTTGGAGGGACACATCCAGTGACTTGGCCGTGTCCCTTGCTTGTGTTTGCTTCTATGAAATTTTAGTCTTCTTTCCTTTGGATGCAGGTGAGACACGGCCAGGTTGGAGTGACTTGGCCGTGTCTGGGCTTCTTTGGAGGTCTGTGACTTGCTCTTCCTTTTTAACTTGATATGGGACACAGCCAGTGACTTGGCCGTGTCCTCTGCCTGTGTCAGCTACTGCCCCTTTTCTTTTTCAATTTGCTTCCTTGCCCTTTTTAACCTATCACAAAACTCAAAACAAACTTTAAACAAAAAGTAAATTGACAATAACCAACAAAACATAAACACAATACTAAAAACTAGATAAAAAACGACATAAACACTGAAATAAACTAAAACTACCAAAATTAATGAAAACACTAAACAAACCGATAAAAACTAACAAAATACCTAAATAAAACAATAATTATCATAATAAATAAGACACAAATCTATAACAAAAACTAATAAAACAACTACCCTACACTTAAAACTTTGCTTGTCCTCAAGCAAATTCACATGGCATAAATTAAAAACTCAAACAACCTTAACTATAATTCCAGCATATAAGATGAAATACTTTAAGATATCAGACATAAATAATTGCAATTTCCTTCAATCAAGATTTTCTTAACTCATTCGTTAATCCAGACATACAAATCTTATCTCTCATCTAAGTGTTTCACTCGATTTCAAAAGTTAATCACTCAAACTACTCATGACTGCATACTGCCATAAACTTGCTTAATTATCCAATCTCCCTCACTGATTTTCTCAAGAAATAATCTGAAGGTCTTTCATTTGGATGTAATGGGGCTAAGGTAAAGGTGTGAGAAAAGACATTTAAGCTGGAGCATCAAGAAATGGAGTATCTAAATTAGATACTACTCTTGCTAAGAAACTCATAACTCCTTCAAATAGCATACTCACTAACCCTTGATACTTTCATACACTTGCATACTCAAAGAAAAATACATGAGTCGTCATTCCTCTTTTGATGACAAATGCTAGAACATATATGAATTTTGTATATATATATATATATACTCTTTTTTTATCAATAATTTATCACCATTATATATATATATATACAAAATATAAGCTTTCATGGAACATCTAGCTTAAAATGTAGAGGAAAAGAATCATCAACTCTTAATCTAATACAATGTGCAAAGTATGCATTTCAACCCCAAATAGCAATACCATTTTTTTTTACTTGCTTACCCCACACTTTGAAATAAACCACCCTATTGTCATATCATAAAGCTCCATTCCTTAATGCAGGTATGATGATAATAAGAACATGTTAAGTTGAGAATTGTGTTGATCAAACAATAAAAAGGTCAAAGGCTCAACTTGGCTCACTAAGGAAATCAATATTAAGGGAGGTCTTTTTAAGCTAAAGGGCTAACCTAATTTGCCTTCATCATTTTAAAACTTGAGATTAAATCATAATGTGAGTTCAATTAGTATGCAAAAACAAACTCTAGAGATGCAAAATCATGAAGGTACACACTTAAGAAAAGAAAATCAATTGACAATAATATCAAATTTATGAGGCTCAAAACTCACACAGGTGGGTTCACAAAGATTTATATGTCATGAATTGCAGAATGTGAAAATTTATCCTGAATGAATTCAAATGCTAATCTTTATGCTGATTCTAAAGTCCCAACTATAATGCTAAAATCACAGAAAAGATCAATAAATTTCCAACAATTATGCCATGCACAACAAACACAATAAACAAACACGACAAACAAAACGAAAATTAAAGAAAAGTTTAAAGATTACCCCACACTTTAGAATTTACATTGTCCTCAATGAAAAACAAGAATAATAAAGAAAAAGAGTTAAAGGACAACCTATCTTCCATCGTACCTTGGTGAGGCAAAATCCTAACTTTCCATCACAAACACAAAAGTTCAAAAACAAAAGTACAATATATAAAAATAAAATATTCAAATATAAAATGTTAACATGAAAACCAAAAATAAAAATAATAACAAAAATACACTAAACAAGATAAAGCAAGGAACTCAAAATCTATGGAAAAGGCGGGCGTGAAGATGATGCAGCCGAGGGATGGAGACTCAAGATCTTTGCAAGGTTGCTATTAATTTGTTCCAACTGCTGCAAGACCTCAGCATGGTTACGGTCCACCTTGCCATCCAGTCGATCCACTTTGCCCTCCAGGGCCTCAATCCTAAGAAGTACCTCTTGACTTTCCAAAACCGGAGCATCCTCATCTAGGTCAAGAGAATCCGAGTCGGACTCCTCTTGGACCCGTGCTCTCTTCTGCCTGTCCCCCGGTGCTGTAGGCTCATCTGAAGGCATCACATAAGTCCCTCTCCTATGCACTACCATGTGCATCTTCTCAAGTGTAGCTAAATCCAAAGAGTCATTACCCGAAATTCTAGTCATGCGACTAGTACTCGGGTCAAAATCCTCAACAAGGGCTACTGCTAATGTGGTAATCAACCCCTCAACACAAATTGCCCCCTTTCTTTTGTTAGCCACAGTATCAAAAATATCGGCTAACCAATAGCCGACACTAACATGTATTGCATTCAAAGCACAATCCAGGAAAAATAGTTCACTCAATTCAACCACACCCGGGCTCTCCTTCCGAGCAAAGAATCCGCAAGCCATAAACCTATGCAAATATCTCAAAGCGGAATTTCTTAATTTAGATGCTTTGCCCGATTTGGCCACATAAGTACCCGAGCCTAAAGCTCCCCAAGCAAATTGTTGTTTAAATTCTTTGGGTACCGACCTTTCCCCATGCTGATGAAAACCATATATATCATTTAACTGGTCAATATTAAGCACATATGATTTACCCTGCAATTTAAACATCATTCTAGTGCAGATTTTCTTATCATCTCTTTCAACCTTGAGAGATGTCAAAAATTCTAAAGTAAGCTCCTCAAACTGCAAAGGTCTCAAGGTGACTAGAGTCTCCCACCCAAGAAATTGCACATATCGATCAAAATTAGTCCTAATTTGCAGGACATCAAGAGATTCATCATTAACATACCTTGTCGGGAAAAAACCCCGAGCCAAAAGACTTGCTCTCTTCAAAGATAAAGATGATGAAGAAGAAGAAGCTCCTTCGGTTGTAGACTTCTTCGTCTTGCGGTGTGAAACAATCTTCGTTCTTGGCATCTCTAGAAATCTGAAAAATTCAAACCAAAACTTGATCAAATCAAAATTTTATGAGAAAAGAAGAAGTTTTAATGGATTATTTGTAGTTTTGGTGAAGAGATTTGAGGATTAAAGGAAGATTTGGAGCTTGGGATAAAAAAGAATGGAGTTTGCGATACAGAGAGCGAGAGAGCGAGAGAGATGAAGAAACAGGAATTAGGGATTTAATGGAAAGAAACTGGGGCAAAATCGTGTTTTTTAAAGTGTAAAAGTGAGGGACACGGCCAAGTTGTGGGCAACACGGCCGTGTCATGTGATTTTTGAGGGACACGGCCAATGACTTGGTCGTGTCCCTTGGGCGTGTTCGTCTCTGTGAAGAAAGGTGCAAAATAAAAAGCAAAAAGCAAAGTAGTGAAGCTTGGCCGACACGGCCCTGTCACTCACTGTGACAAAGTGAAGAAAATAAAAACATGTGGTTTTGTTGAGGCTTGGCCGTGTCCAAGTGACACGGCCAAGGGACACGGCCAAGTCCTTTGGCCGTGTCTCCTTTTGCCATTCAACTCTTTTTTTTTAATTTATTTATTTATAAATAACCAAATATCAAAGAAATTGCACCCTCTTCTTCGATCAACCCTGAAACACATTAAAAAGATAAAAACCGATCAAAGCACCTGTTCCATTTATTTAGACTAAACATAAAATCAAAACTTGCTAAATTTAAAATTACAACTATAAAAAATAAATGCAAACCGATAGGTTGCCTCCCATTAAGCGCTTCTTTAATGTCATAAAGCTGGACATCATGCAAAGCCTAGGGATCATGGATCAAAGTACTGTCAAAGACCCTCACTTCTTGAAATCCTTCATTGTATGGTTTAACTCTCTGTCCATTCACTTTAAAAGTCTCACTTGTTCGAGAGTTAAGTAATTCAATGGCACCAGAAGGATACACCTGAGTTATCTCGAAAGGACCACTCCATCGAGACTTGAGTTTACCTGGAAAAAGACGGAGTCGAGAGTTAAAAAGTAAAACTTTCATACCTGGACTCAATGTCTTTCGCACTATAATTCTGTCATGAAGTGCTTTAGTGCGATCCTTGTAAATTCTCGAGCTCTCATACGCCTCATTTCTCAGCTCATCTAACTCTGAAATTTGCAGAAATCTTTCTCTCTTCGCTTTGTCCAAGTCCAAATTTAGAGTCTTGATTGCCCAATATGCTCTGTGCTCCAACTCCACTGGTAAGTGACAAGCTTTCCTAAACACCAATCGGTATGGACTCATAACTAGAGGAGTCTTGAAAGCAGTCCGATATGCCCATAGTGCATAATGCAATCTGTTTGCCCAATCCTTCCTTGATGTGTTGACTATTTTCTCCAGAATTCCTTTTAGCTGCTTGTTTGATGTTTCAACTTGCCCAGAAGTCTGTGGATGGTATGGGGTTGCCACCTTGTGCTTCACACCAGATTTGTGCATTAACTTCTCAAAAAGCCTGTTGCAAAAATGGCTCCCCCCATCACTGACTATCACCCTTGGCGTACCAAATCTGCTAAGAATATTTTCCTTCACAAATTTAACAACTACATTAGCATCATTAGTACGGGTGGGGATTGCCTCCACCCATTTGGAAACATAATCAACAACAACTAAAATATATTCATAACCAAAGGACTTGGGGAAAGGACCCATGAAGTCAATTCCCCATACATCAAACAGTTCAACAACAATATATGATTGAAGGGGCATTTCATTCCTCCTCCCAATGTTACCTACTCTTTGACAACGGCCACAGTGCTAACAATACTCTTGAGCATCTTTAAATAAAGTAGGCAAGTAAAAACCACTTTGAAGCACCTTTTCTGTAGTCTTTCTTCCTCCAAAATGACCCACACAGTGAAGGTCATGACAAAATTGAAGAACACTCAGTTGTTCTTCCTCAGATAAACACCTGCGAACTATCTCATCTTTGCAAATCTGGAATAGATAAGGTTCATCCCAAAAATAAAACTTACTCAAATGTAAAAACCTTTTCTTTTCCTGAAATGACATGTTAGTACGCAATATACCACAAGCAACATAGTTAGCAATATCTGCAAACCAAGGTGCATCAAATACCACAAAAGCTGCTCATTAGGAAATGCTTCTAAATTTTTATGAATGCTATCAGATGCAAGATTTTCACTAAAGAAGGGTAATCTGGATAAATGATCAACAACAACATTCTCACTACCCTTAGTATCCTTAATTTGGAAATCAAATTCTTGCAATAACAACACCCATCTAATTAAGCGCGGTTTAGCATGTTGTTTTGTTAACAGAAATTTAAGAGCTGCATGATCAGAATGCATAATAATTTTTGACTCAATTAAATATGCTCTAAATTTGTCTAAAGCAAAAACAACAGCTAACATTTCCTTTTCAGTTGTGGTGTAGTTCATTTGTGCACTATTCAGGGTCAAACTAGCATAATATATTACTCTCAAGTATTTATCAACCCTTTGCCCAAGAACAGCTCCTACTGCATGATTAGAGGCATCACATATGATTTTAAAAGGTAAAGACCAAACAGGAGCTACAATCACTGGTGCACTAGTCAATTTTTCCTTAAGGGAATTAAAAGCTTGCATGCATTGTGCTGTAAGTTCAAATGGAACATCTTTCCCCAACAAATGACACAATGGTTGGCTTATTTTGGAAAAATCCTTAATAAACCTCCTATAAAAACCTGCATGCCCTAAGAAACTTCTTATTCCCTTAACTGAGGTAGGTGGGGGTAACTTATCAATCAATTCAACTTTAGCCTTATCTACCTCAATCCCTTTACTTGACACCACATGACCTAAGACAATGCCCTGAGTAACCATAACTGATTGTGTAGAATCTGACTCAAATTCAGAAGTGTCCTCCTCTGTATCAAATCCGGTGTAGAGCTCAAACTCTTCTCTGCTCCTTTTCACTCTCTGAATTTCTGGAATGAATGGACGTAGCTCTCCTTCGAGTGATCTCCTGCCTTGCATAAACAGAATTTTTTCTAGAAAAAAGAAATTATTAAAAGCAAAAGAAAAATAAAATAAAATGAAAACAGTGAAAAATAATCTAGAATATTTTTGCCTAATAAACAATTACGCCAATTAGCCTCCCCGGCAACGGCGCCAAAAACTTGTTGCGCTCGAATTAACTCTACCACAAAGCGTCACTCGCAAGTATACGAGGTAGCTGTAGCAAAGGTGATCACCCCAAGGTCGTCTCACGAGGAAGCTAAAGTGACTAATTGATTATCAGATTATGAATAACAAGTAATGAAGAAAATTTAAATTGTTAACTAATGAAGAAGATTGATTGAAGTTTAAAACAATAAAAGTAAACAAGAGCTGATGTTTTGATTCACTTGATAAAAAGGTCTAGGGTTTGCACTTCTCTACTACTTATATGTATGAACGGTTATTCCTCTTAACTAATTTAATTTCAAAGATTAAATCTCAAACAACTTAATTAATTGAGTCAAGGAAATAAGCTCTCGCATTCAAACCTCTTACAACTAATATTGTTATAATTGAAACAATCTTTTTAATAGGTTATATCTCTAATTCACCGAAGTCCCTAATTGAATCGTTCCAGCATTAGACTTCATCTCTCAATCCATCATCTAATACCTAAAACACATAATTGGTGGCCAATCAATTATATATTAACCATATTTCATTCAATCAAGGCTAAAGAAATTATTAGCTAAGAGAATAACCAATTCATACAATCATAGCAGATCCATAAAACCCTAGACTAGATCAAATTAGTTCATGATGCAATCAAACATACTCATCTTATTAATATTCAAAGAAATCAAATTAGACATGATAATATCCAGTAATACAATTTCAATGAAAATAAAGAGAATAAGTTCGAGAACAAAACCAAGTTACAAACTCCTTGAAGCTTCTGAAGAATCTCTTGTTCAAATCTTGCAAGAAAGATGAATCAATGGCTAGAACAATCTAATCCAAGCTAAAGTAATCAAAAGTGTAATCAAAATCAAAAGAAAACAAAGTTATCAAAACCCTAATCTCTTGAACGGCTCAATTCTCTCTCAAAATCGCCAACCGTCCTTCAAACCCTAGCTTCTCTTTCCTTTTATATGAATCGTCCGCTTTAAAATCCGCTACGGTCTTGGTTCATGAGAGACACGGCCAAGTTGCATGTGACTTGGCCGTGTGAGTGCTCTTTGGAGGGACACGGCCAGTGACTTGGCCGTGTCCCTTGCATGTGTCGCCTACTGTGAAAATTCCTTCTTTTTCTTCTTTGGTTGAGTGACACGGCCAGTTGGAGGTTGACTTGGCCATGTTGGACCCTTTTGGAGGGACACGGCCAGTGACTTGGTCGTGTCCCTTGCCTGTGTTTGCTTTTGTGAAATTTTAGTCTTCTTTGCTTTGGATGCAGGTGAGACACGGCCAGGTTGGAGTGACTTGGCCGTGTCTGGGCTTCTTTGGAGGGACACAGCCACTGACTTGGCCGTGTCCCTTGCTTGTGTCTCTCTCTGTGACTTGCTCTTCCTCTTTAACTTGATATGGGACACGGCCAGTGACTTGGCCGTGTCCTCTGCCTGTGTCAGCTACTGCCCCTTTTCATTTTCAATTTGCTTCCTTGCTCTTTTTAACCTAACACAAAACTCAAAACAAACTTTAAACAAAAAGTAAATTGACAATAACCAACAAAACATAAACACAATACTAAAAACTAGATCAAAAACGACATAAACACTGAAATAAACTAAAACTACCAAAATTAATGAAAACACTAAACAAACCAATAAAAAGTAACAAAATACCTAAATAAAACAATAATTATCATAATAAACAAGACACAAATTTATAACAAAAACTAATAAAACACTAATCATTTCCTTCCTCACAATTTCCACATTTTACTTGTGATAAACGCTTTTCATGATCCCCTCACTTTTTACTTTATTTATCAATTCCTTATATTTTCATTACTCTCGTCTCGTGTATCATTTCTCAATCACATTGCATAACCATAAGTCACATTCATAATATGACTAATTTCCACATTTTCTCACATTTCACAATATATCACTCTTATATCTTATCGACGTACAATACATATACCTTATATATTTAAAATACATATATAGAATACAAGAATATCAATGTTCTAATCATTAGAATATTCACCAAAATTTTTTAATAAAATAATTAATTTACTTAAGGATAATTTATTAGATAAAAAATATAATTATAAGTAGTTTAAAAATTAAAATAGCATTTGATAATGAAAATCTCTGGAAAAAATTTGCTAGAGTTTTGTCTGTAAATCGAATATTTTCAAAATCCAATAAACTCAACCTATACAAAAATAATGCACTTCCAATATTTGAGCAAGGATTTTAGCCCACACTCCCGGTGGAATGGTTCTTACGACTTTGGCACTGTTAGTCACAGGGTCTTAGAGAGCATGAGTCTAAACTCAGAGAATAGGAGTAGCCACTCGGACGGGCTAGGAAGATAGAAAAGGGGTGGATGACTTGATTTCTAAGGACTCTCCAATTTCCTATTGGGTTCGAAAAGTTGGATATGCATGGAGAATGTGAGAATGATTCAGTAACCCCCATAACGCCTGGTTCATTGAAACTGACATTCTTTTCAGGTTTAAATATTATTAAATTCTTACATTATTATAATATCATTCATGTTACATACAATTATGAAAAAAATAATTATCATATTATAAATCAAAATAACCGAACAAAATGTGCACCCAAAGATGGAAATATGCCCTTACAACGTCTAAATGCCCATAATACAAATAAAATGGGACACCCACAAAAGGGTGAAAATATGTCCCTTACATTAATTCCCAAATACAAATAATATAAAAGAACCAAATTAAATAACTAAGGCACTCACATAGTGAAAACATGGCTTTTATAACTTCAAATTATATGTAAATAACAAACAATAATAAATCTTAATATTAACAAATTAAATAACTAAGGCACCCACACAGTGAATACAACTTCAAAATCCAAACAATAATAAATAACAATCCATGAACACATAGTCACTAAATAATAATAAAATTAGGGCTTAAATAAAATAAAATTAAGATTACTCATAAAAATTGCAATCCACAAACAAATCTTAATATTAACCCCTCAATGAAATATAGGGCGTGGTGCACATGGCAGTCATGGGGGTAGCATGAGATCGGGGGCAGCGCCCGCGAAAGGTAAACAATTTACAAGATAGGATTTTTGTTATGAAATTAGGATTTGGTTGTGGAATTAGGGTTTTAATCATACGAATTAGAGTTCTTAACCTAAACTAGGGTTCAACATGGCAAATTAGGGTTTTAAGATTAAAACAGCTTGGATTAAATCATGTTATTAAGGTTTGATTTTCTAAACTAAATTTGATTAAACTTTCATTAGTTGTTTTCGTTCTTTAATAACATTAAGCTATTGTTTGAAGTTATTAATTTAATTGTTAGAAACTTCATCCAGTAAGGAATATGTTGGCTCCACCAAGTTGAATTTACTGAATAAAGCTCGTTCGTTTGCCTTCTGGATAGCCTAATAAGTTAAAGTCTTGGTCGAATCTCCAAAATTAGAAAATTTTTTTAGCTATAGCCTTTATTTTGCTTTTATTTCTCTTTTTAATTGCTTTCTATCTCTCAATTGCTTTTATTAATTTCTCACCCTTTGATTGCTCTGAATGGCCCCCTAATTTCTAAGCTCCATGACTGCCTCCTTTCCTATTTCTTTAATTCTATATTTATAGGCAACATTAGAGTTAATCCCGATTTAATAACCCTCATCCATTCAAACACTTTTCTGCTTATCTGAACACAATTAGAATTTAAACAAAATTAAAATTGAATCTTGTAATAGTCAAGATTTTAAACAGAAAATTTATTAACTAATATTGATGATATAATGTATAGTGATAAAAGTAATGTGGATAAATACTATAAGTAGAGAATAGTAAATTGTATATCTTAAAAATTTACTGAAGAGAATATTTTTACGATTTTACGTGATTAAAACTCGATTTAGAATCAACGGTTAAGAATGAGGGTGCACCATAGTTATTATGAGCATTCCCTCACTTGATTAAACTATATATATATATATGTGTGTGTATGTGTGCGTGTGTGGAAACTTCTCATTTCTTCTTCCATCTTCCATGCCATCTTTCACCACCATCACCATCTTCTATATTTTCTTATTCCTTTCATCAAGTTAATTAAGGATTAAAAGAAAATCACATATAGGTATAGATTTTAGAAGAATAAGCTAGAAAAGGTAAGATTATCAATAAGTAATCAAAGGGAAAGAGAGAAAAGAAAGAGAAAGAGGAATTTTAAAGAGGTATGTGCTTTTGCATTATAATTTGCAAATATATGAATTTTTATGAGTTTTAAAGTTTGAATTGATTGATTGAGTTATTTATAATGAAATATTTCTTGAAAGTATTGATTAAATAGATTGATGAGTGAAAAACAACTTTTATGTGATGAGTTTGATTCTTAATTCAACTCTTAAGAGAATTGGGTGATTTGATGTTGTTTTTAGCCATGTGAGCTAGTTGAAAGTTTGATCAAGTAAAGTTTTAGTAAATTATTTGATATGAACTCTTTTTATGTCAAAAATTTGGTTTTGATACATTTTTAACTTAGATCTTCAATATATTTGTGTTTAATGAAGTTAAAAGTGCAAAATACATGATTTTGGGATGCCACGGGCATGGCTTAAAGGTGCCATGGGAATGATATGGAAGTCGGGACAGCTGGAGAAAGAATTACTCTGAAAATAAACCCAAAACCATTGCTACGGGCGTGGCAATTGAGTGCCACGACCATGGGGTTGAGAGTGAGGCTGTTTCTTCAAAAATTTTGATAAAATAGAGTCGTTCTGAATGCCACGGCCATGGCCCTTGAATGCCATGCCTGTGGAGGTATACAAAGGCATTTGACAACTTCATTTTGTATACCGCGGGTGTGGGGTTGAGATGCCACGGTCGTGGGGTATTTGGATGATGTTTTGGCTTGTATTTTGTGATATAAGGGCGTAGTATGTGGCTAATATGTTTATGTTTCTTAATTTTGTGTTGAGAATTCATGTGTATGTGTTAAAAGTATGGAAAAGAGTGATAAACTTTGGATATGTGACAAATATATATAATACTAAATGTTGATAAAAGTATTGTACCATTGAAATGATATAAACAATTCAGTGTTAATCAAAACTAATGAATTGCCCAAATCATACTGATTTTAGATCTAGCTTTGGATTGAATGGCTAGCCAGAGGAATGATAGCCATAATGATAGTGGGTATCTCGTGTCATTAATGGACACATTGTGTCATCAGTGACAGTGGGCATAATTGTCATTATATATATATTCTTGAGACTTGGTATTAAAATTGCTACACTAACCTGTTATCCAAACCTATGATTTGAGTTCAGTATGTATGGGCATATTTAATGAAGTTATCTAAATTGAAAATATATGTGAATATGATGTTATGAATAATGGAAGAAATCCAAAATAATAATACAAGTCAATTACTTAAAATTGACTTACTGTATTACAATATGAAAGTGATTGGTAATGTATATATTAATGTTTACAAGTGAAAGTTTCAATGTACGAAATAGAAATATTATGCTCAAGCTATTGAATTAATCAATAACTTTATAAGTATTGTAATGATTGAAAGTGTATATAATGATATAAGATAGAAAGAGCCCCAAAGTATAGTGCTAAATGTAAGTGCTGAAAATTATAGATTGAATGAAATTATCCTATATGTAAAACTGAAAGTAAGACTTACTGAAAAATAAAATAAGCGTATTGTGAGTAATGTTAACAAATGAGAAAGCAAGTCTTAAATAAAATAATTCATAACGAGAAAAGTTGCAATACTGAAAGTATAATATAGCATGATGACTTTTATGAAATTAAAACTATTATTTTGTGTAATCAAAATATTATGTTAGTTTGTTATTGAAAATAGTTAATATATTGAAATATTTCTTAAAACTAAGTGTTATTACTATATTTCCATAAGTATTTTTCTTTAATATTAAGTGATAAAATATGTTTATAAAAGCACCACTAAGCTTTACTTAGCATGTTAGAATTATTTTCTGACACGCAGGTATCAGAACATCGGAGCAAGTTAAGTAGTGAAATTAAAAATCTCAGGAAATTATCTACAGTGCATATAGAGATCTTTTGAATATTGTACGCATAAGTTATAAAATGTATATATACAATTTAGTTTGGCTATTTGAGAGACTATACAAATTTATAAACATGAAAGGAATATATGTATTTAGAGGACGAAGTTTGAGATTCTAGTGAATGATTATTAAATAAAGCAATGTATTATATAATTATTTGATTTGATAAATTTATGATGGTTATCTGATTTATAATTAGTAATTGGATTATTGGAGATTGATTTAAATGTTGGATTTATAAGTGTTGTATTATACAGATATTATTATTATTTGAAGATTTTTGTTAGTAACATTTTGAAAGGAAACTTTGTCGATGAATTGATTAGAGTACTGACAGTACGTCGAGTAACATTCTCTGATAGTTCAAATAAGAATTGTTAGGGTATTTTACATTTAGTGATATCAGAGCGTGGTTTAGGCATTTTTGGCATATGGAGTTATGAAAGAAGTGAAATGCAATTGTCTAAGTTATGTGAATCGTATAAGTAGGTATATGTTTAATACAATTGATATTTCATATATTTATGGTAGTAGAATGTTTTCTAAGAATTGATTGAGAATTTATAGTGTATTATTGGAGTGCACTAGACCTATTTATGAAAAAGAAGGATGTGAAAAAAAAATAGATATGAGTAGTTAAAGAGATATATTAAAGTAATACAATGGAAGTATAATAATTTATTGGAATCTGAGGAATGAATTATGACAGATAGATAAATTTCAAAAATGAAATTTCTTATAAGAATGAGAATTGTCATGCTTTAAAATTTTAAGTATTGATTTTATGCATTAAGTGAATATATGAGTGTAAATTGGATTGATTATGATATTATTTGTAGCTTGAGCATTTGGAACTGATAGTGATAAGGTTAAATAAGCCTTAATAAGAGTAACATTAAATCCGAGTATGGATAATATATGTATTTTTGAAAAAGATTTCAAAGAGGTAAGAAATTACAAAAATATCTTTTATAGCCCTGAAATGAACTCGAACTATAATTTAGATGTGAAATATGGATAATGGGATTTTAAAGTGTCAAAAGTAATTTTTTTTTATAATATTTTGATGTTAAAAATTGAAGTGATAGTTAATTAAAGAAAGTAAATGCATCGAAGCTATTGTATAAGTGAGTATATTGGATAAAAGTCCTAAAACTTATTTAAAGATTTCTAGTGTCTTCTATTTCCTTCTAAAACATCATACTCATTATCTTTACCTCCACCTTCATCTCTTTTTCTTCTTCTTCCTTTTCTCACCATAGAAATCATGGAGAATTGGTAGAAAAACCAAGTTTTGATGGATTTTAGCTAATCTAAGCTTGATCTATCGAGAAAAACACCATTACTTGTGAAAGATATTGTCTCGGGGCCTTAGAGAACACGGACCTAAGTTCGGAGAAAATGGAGTCGCCACCCGGACAGGCCGGGAAAAAGAAAGGGGTGGATGACTCGATTCCTAAGGAATCCCCAACCCCCTAGTGGGTTCGGAAAGTTGGGTACGTGTGGGGAAGGTGAGAAATGGCCAAGCACCCCCACAACGCCCGGTTCATTGGAACCGGCCTCCTTTACAGGTCTTAATATTATAAAATTCTTAACTATAACAATATCATCCATATTACATGCAACAATTTAAATAAAGCATCGTTATATTAAAAATCAAAGCAATGTCCAAGCAAAACAAATAAATGGACACCCATCCGAGGATGGAAACATGTCCTTACATCATCCATGTCTAAACTAGTAGGACACCCACCAAAAGGTAGAAACATGTCCTTTACATTGGTCTAAAATATAAAAGCAATTTAAATTACATGATATTTAACTAATGAGGTGCCCACAAAATGAAAACATACCTCTTACACTTTTAATACTAAAACATATAAATAATAATCATAATAATAAAGAAAATATTCATCCATGATATGTTAAATAAATCAAGTATTGAAATTAAATAAATCAATCATCAAAAAATATAATAAACTATATAATCAAATCTAAAATTAAATAAAGCAATAAATATATAAATTTAGGGTCTCGAAACTTAGGGTTTTAGAAACTAAAGTTTTATAATTAGGGTTTTGAAATTAAGATTTTTAGGGTTTTTGAAACTAGGGTTTTGGAAACTAGGGTTTTGGAATTAGGATGTTTAAAACTAGGGTTTTGAAATTAGGTTTTGAATAGTTAGGGTTTTTGGAATTAGGGTTTTGGATAGTTAGGGTTTTTGGATTTGACTTACTGCCTAAAAAAACACAATTTTGGATTTGAAAAAATAAATTAAGGTTTTGGGAAAATAATCAATATTTTGGAGTTTATGAGTATAAAACTTTACTTCTATGATAGTAAAGTTATTCTTGCAATATGTAAATGTTTATTTATAGATTATTAGCTGGAACAATGATTAAATCTATCATTGAATCATTTATGAGTTGATATAAGGTTGTGGAAGAAAATCATGTTTTGAAAGATTTTAGGGTTATGGAAGTTTGGATTTAAATTTTATTGTGCTTTGAAGAGTTAGATCCTGTTTCCTCAATTTGTTTGAGTTGAATTATTGAAAAGTTACTGATTAAATCATGAAATAAAATTCTAGTAGAGATATGCATGATCATTTGTATAGTTATGCGTATGCTTGTGCAAATTTCTATTCTTCAAACATTGAGAAAACAAATCCCAACAGTGAGACACATGATCATTCCTATGGACATGCATATTTCTACCTTCTTATACTTTCACAAAGTAGGGTTTATGGGTGGAATTAGTAGTGAATTAGTGAATACATCTTGAAAATAGTTATAATTGATGAAAGATTGCTTATAAGATTGAAATGAAATCAGTCCATTAAATGATGAAACTTATATGAGAAGAAAACTTGAGGAAAGTATGGATAAATGTAATTGGATATTTGAAATAAGTGTAAGATTAGAGAAGAGATAAAAAAAATTATTACAAGTGATTAGTGGATTTCATATTATTCATGAAGAAATAAGATAATTTATGAAGCAAGGTGAGAAGAATGATATATTGATGAATTATTAATGATTTTAAATAGTTTGAAGAGCAAGATAAAGAAAACAAAGAGGTGTATATACGAATTGATTGAGTAATGAAAGTAAGAATGTGAGATTTACATATTGTGTACTTATGAAATACGAGATAGTAACATTATTTGGTGATTAAAGACAAGTTATAGATTATATATAGAAGTGTTAAAGAGTTAACTGATGCTAATTGATACAATAGAAAGAAATGAATTGATAATGTGAAAAGGAAAGAATGTAGTGAGATTTGTAGGTAGTTTAACCCTTCTAGTGAAATGATGTATTGTGGATCAAGTTAGAAATATATATATATATGTGTGTGAGTGTGTGTATGAAACATAGTGAATACTATGTACATATACTCTTAAAGTGAAAGAATAGTTATAAATTCTTAATATGTTAAGAAAAGAATTAAACAATTAAGAGTAGAAATCTATTTAGATTTCATTATTACAGTGGAAACATGAAAATGATTTGAAATATAAAGATTGATGAATAAATAAAATTAGTCGAACTAATCGGAAACAAATATAATGTGTATATATGTTCATATGATAAATGTGTTTGAAATAATTGCTCATATCTTATAAATTCACAGTAATAGACAAACACTTCAAAGAGAAAGTGTTATATTCCAAAAGATATTATAATTGACAATAATTTGTAATAATGAAATAAATGTATTGATCGATTATACTGATGTTAAATCTAGTTTCCGGACTAGCTAAAGGGTAAATGTTTAAAGTGATAGTGGACATTTTATGCCATATTGAAAGTGGGCACTTTGTGCCATAGAGGACACTTATGTCCCATATTGAAAGTGGGCACTCTGTGCCATAGAGGACACTTATGTCCATATTGAAAGTGGACACTCTGTGCCATAGAGGACACTTATGTCCCATATTGAAAGTGGGCACTTTGTGCTATAAAAGACATTTTTTTATATATGTCCTGGTGATATTGGAATCTATGCCATCAGTGGACGCTTTGCATCATAGAGGATCTTTGGTCCCTTTCTCTCAGTGGACACTATGTGTCATCATATACAGTGGGCATTCGTGCCATAGTGGGCCTTTGACCATATTTATACAGTGGACATTTACTTGCCATCAGTAACTCGCTATCCAGAACTAGGATTTAAAGTTTAGTATATAAGGGAAAGAAAGAGATATATACATATATAACAGTGGAATGTAATGACACAAATTATATTAAAAAAATCTAAAGAGAATTAAAGGCAATTACTGAATTGAACATGAATAGTGTAAGTGTGTAGAGCTGAATTTTTTTGCAGTTGTATAATAAGATAATTCTGAAAGTGTTACATTGATTGATATCAAACATAAATAAAAGTTATGTAAATTAATAAAATAATTGATTTTATGAGAGATTTAAGATTAGTTATGAATTAAATGGCTTATTGCCATAATAGGTAAATTTTAAGGACGGAATTTTTTTTAGTGGGGGAAAATTGTAATAGTCAAGATTTTAAACAGAGAATTTTTTTAACTAATATTAATAATTGATAATGTATAGTGATAAAAATAATGTGGATAAATGCTATAAATAGAGAATAGTAAATTATATATCTTAAAAATTTACTGAAGAGATTTTTTTTACAGTTTTACGAGATTAAAACTCGATTTAGAATCAACGGTTAAGAATGAGGGTACACCATAGTTATTATGAGCATTCCCTCACTTGATTAAACTATATATATATATATGTGTGTACAGGTGTGTGTGTGTGGAAACTTCTCATTTCTTCTTCCATCTCCCATGCCATCTTCCACAACCATCACCATCTTCTTTATTTTCTTCTTCCTTTCACCAAGTTAACCAAGGATTAAGAGAAAATCACATATAGGTATAGATTTTTAGAAGAATAAGCTAGAAAAGGCGAGATTATCAATAAGTAATCAAAGAGAAAGAGAGAAAAGAAAGAGAAAGAGGAATTTTAAAGAGGTATGTACTTTTGTATTATAATTTGCAAATATATGAATTTTTATGAGTTTTAATGTTTGAATTGATTGATTGAGTTATTTATAATGAAATATTTCTTGAAAGTATTGATTAAATAGATTGATGAGTGAAAAATAACTTTTATGTGATGAGTTTGATTCTTAATTCAACCCTTGAGAGAATTGGGTGGTATGATGTTGCTTTTAGCCATGTGAGATAGTTGAAAGTTTGATCAAGTGAAGTTTTAGTAAATTATTTGATATGAACTCTTTTTATGTCAAAAATTTTGTTTTGATACATTTTTAACTTAGATCTTCAATATATTTGTGTTTAATGAAGTTAAAAGTGCAAAATACATGATTTTGGGATGCCACAGGCGTGGCTTAAAGGTGTCATGGGTGTGTTATCAAAGTCGGGGCTATTGGAGGAAGAATTACCCCCGAAAACATGCCCAAAACCATTGCCACAGGCGTGGCAATTGAGTGCCACGACCATGGGGTTGAGAGTGAGGCTATTTCTTTAAAAATTTTGATAAAATAGAGTCGTTCTGATTGCCACGGTCATGGAACTTGAATGCCACGATTGTGGGGGTATACAAAGGCATTTGAAAACTTCATTTTGTATCCCATGGGAGTGGGGTTGAGATGCCATTACCGTGGGGTACCTGGATGATGTTTTGGCTTGTAGTTTGTGATATACGGGCCTAGTATAAGGCTAATATGTTTATGTTTCTTACTTTTGTGTTGAGAATTCATGTGTATGTGTTAAAAGTATGGAAAAGAGTGATAAACTTTGGATATGTGACAAATATATATAATACTAAATGTTGATAAAAGTATTGTACCATTGAAATGATATAAACAATTTAGTGTTAATCAAAACTAATGAATTGCCCAAATCATACTGATTTTAGATCTAGCTTTGGAATGAATGGCTAACCAGATGAAGAATAGCCATAGTTATAGTGGGAATCTCATGCCATTAATGGACACATTGTATTATCAGTGACAGTGGGCATAATTGCCATTATATATATATATTCTTAAGACTTGGCATTAAAATTGCTACACTAACCTGTTATCCAAACCTATGATCTGAGTTTAGTATGTATGGGCATATTTAATGAAGTTATCCAAATTGAAAATATATGTGAATATGATGTTATGAATAATGGAAGAAATGCAAAATAATAATATAAGTCAATTACTTAAAATTGACTTACTATGTTACAATGTGAAAGTGATTGATAATGTATATATTAATGTTTACAAGTGAAAGTTCTAATGTACGGAATAGAAATATTATGCTCAAGTTATTGAATTAATCAATAACTTCATAAGTGTTCTAATGATTGAAAGTGTATATAATGATATAAGATATAAAGTGCCCCAAAGTATAGTACTAAATTTAAGTGCTGAAAATTATAGATTGAATGAAATTATCCTATATGTAAAACTGAAAAGTAAGACTTATTGAAAAAAAAATAAGTGTATTGTGAGCAATGTTAACAAATGAGAAAGCAAGTCTTAAATAAAATTATTCATAAAGAGAAAAGTTACAATACCGAAAGTATAGTATAACATGATGACTTTTATAAAGTTAAAGTTATTATTTTGTGTAATCAAAATATTATATTCGTTTGTTATTGAAAATAGTTAATATATTGAAATATTTCTTAAAACTAAGTGTTATTACTATATTTCTATAAGTATTTTTCTTTAATATTAAGTGACAAAATATGTTTATACAACTACCATTAAGCTTTGCTTAGCGTGTTAGAATTATTTTCTGACACGCAGGTATCAGGATATCGGAGCAAGTTAAGAAGTGGAATTAAGAATCTCAGGAAATTACCTACAGTACATATAGAGATCTTTTGTATATTGTACTCATAAGTTATAAAATGTATATATACAATTTAGTTTGGCTATTTGAGAGATTGTACAAATTTGTAAACATGAAAGGAATATATGTATTTAGAGGGCGAAGTTTGAGATTCTAGTGAATGATTATCAAATAAAGCAATGTATTATATATTTATTTGATTTGACAAATTTATGATGGTTATCTTATTTATAATTAGTAATTGGATTATTGGAGATAATGGAGATTGGTTTAAATGTTGGATTTATAAGTGTTGTATTATATATATATTATTATTATTTGAAGATTTTTGTTTGTAACATTTTGAAAGGAAACTTTATCGATGAATTGATTAGAGTACTGACAGTACGTCGAATAACATTCTCTAATAGTTCAAATGAGAATTATAAGGGTATGTTACAAATCTGGCTCAGATTAAAGACTGTGGCTAATTCGATATGAGCTTATACTCATATCGAATTGGACTTGCCCAATTTGATATGAGCATGCTCATATTGAATTGGACATTGTGCTCATATCGAACTGGACCATGGCCAATTCAATATGAGCTTTGAATTGGCCATGGTCCAGTTCGATATGACCAAAACGCATATTGAATTGGAGTGTCCAATTCGATATGGGCATAGCCCATATCAAATTAAACTAAATCGAATCAATTTTAACTTTGGATCGGACGTAATTTAGAATCTTTTTTTAAAAGGAATTGGACCCATTTAATTTGGGCCTTTTAAAATTGGACCGATCTAATTGAAGCTTTTAAACTAGGTTTAAGCTTTTAAAATCAGACCATATTTGGCTTGGCTTGGTATCATTTAAGGCCAAAATTAGTGATCTACACAATATACATTTAAATCAATCCAAACCTCCAACAACATTCACACATCCTAAAATCATCAAAATCACATGTTCATTTATACACCCAAAAAGTAACTAATATTTAATTTACTTAAACAAACTATATATATATATATATAAATACTTTTGATATTCATAACACTTTATCTAACACTAAGTTTTTAACATTTTTATATATAACATAATTTATACAAACATAATGAGATTAACTAACATCAAATTTTTACATGCTTTGAAGTGGCTCTAGTTTTGTGGAATACTATTAAACTTCTATTAATATCTAGAAGTCCTAAACCTAGTTAGGTCTGGCAGAACATTCTATATCTACTCTGTCATCTGCGTGATGAAATTCAATCATGCTAAACTAATAACTTAGCGGTACATACTTTGATAAATAAAATAATTTAAAAACAATGCAATGCAAACTTCATTTAACATATCATGATTAATGCTCTTATGTACAAACACTCTCACAAAGTTCATCAAAACACTACAATCACATGCATCGGGCCCGTGTAACCTTAAATAATATTTAAGTTCCAGAGATATTATTTTGGCCTATCTCAATAATGATGAAACCAGCGTGTCTCACTTGAAGGCGCAATCATAACTGTGACACCAACGTGTCTCATCCACAGGTGTAATGATAATTATGACACTTGCATGTCTCGCCCAAAGGTGTATGGCATGCCAAATAATACCAAATACAAAACTTTGGAATAAGATATTATATAAAGTAAATATACATTATATCGCATTATCACTTAGCTTAACCAATTTCATCAGTCATTCAATTTTCAACACTTTTTCTCAATTTTCACATATTTCCATCATGGATAGCATATTTCCTTGCTACTTTGCAATGTGGCCAATTTTCACCCTTCAAGATACACAATTTACATTTTCACAATTTACATACACAACAATGTCATTAGCCATTCTACAATGGCTTAACAATTTACACTTTATGCCTTTCGTACATATTCACATAAAACCATACACTTTATATATGTGATCATCCATATTAAAGTAGCATAACACAATTTTAGAAGCACAATGTAATATGCCAATTCAAATGCAATTGAAAAATAATTATCAAAGTATGTACTAACCTCTCTTAGCTATAAAACCACCGAGCTCCACTTTTTACTTCCAAACCTTAAATGTCACCTTTAGGGCTATGTTGACGTAGACACATATAAACCAATCTATTAATAATATTATTCATTTAAAAATCATTTCCTTACTTAGTTATTATCAAACTACAATTATTTGCACAATTTCTACCAAATTCTCAACAAAACTTGTTTCGCACCAGATACTGCTTTACTCAAATTTTAACCTACCCAACTTACTTCCAACATCCAACCATAAAATCATTACTAACATATCAAAATAACATTAAAATAATTTATTTTAGTAATTATACTCACTCCCATCCAAAACCCTAATTTCCCATAATCTTGCTGTAAACCCAAACTTCACCAAGACATACTTATATCCAGCAATCAACCTTAAAATCATTACTTTTATTACAAAACTACTATAAAATCATCCACAATAGCAATTATTAATACCCCCCTCCCCCATCAAAACCTAAAAATTTCACATACTTACTCCATACACCCTAATCTTGCCAATCAAGCTCACTATAATAATTTAGCCTTAAATTCAACATGAACACATCATATTAACTGCATACCCATCTTCTATTTCAATTTACATTGATTCTATCATTAACCCATATAATCACATAATTTTAAAATTAAAGAAAACAAAGCTTAGAAAAAAGAAATTTACTTAAATTCTTAATTTCTCTTCAAAATCCACTTAATTCCTTGAGCTTTTTAATGAAATTTAGTTTATTTGAAGAAATCACTCTCTCTCCTTAATCCTTTATCCCAAATTCAGCCAACAATGGTGATGGATGAAGAAGATGACTTTTTAATACTTTGATATTTTCTATTTTACCCCTCACATTTATGAATAATTATAAAATAATTAATTAATATAATATTAAGATATTTTTCTCTTATTTGCATCCATAATTAATTAATTTAATTTAATATAATTAATTATTATATATTTTTAACTTTTAACTTGTTGACTTTTGCCAAATCTTTGTCTTTTAGTGACAATGTATATATTATGTATATGTTAGGCATATATCATGTACATATTAAGTATCCAATGTATATTTCTTGTATATATTGTGTATACATTGGATATATACCATACATATCATTCATCCATCACTTAAATTAACCCTCCATATTAATTATTTTATTATATTTAAAATTGCAATTGTGACACACAAACATATACATGTTGCACATCACATTACATACTATTAACATGCAACATATAAATCTTGTCCAAACACCATTTTACAGTTGTCAAATATCCAATGTAACGCTTATTACACAACTATACAACATTGCATAGATTATATGAATAACTACATTTCAAAGTAACAATATACAATATGTCAAATTATATTTAATTAAAGCACAAGTCATCAATTATCCACCCAATTTACTCTTCACCTCTTATTTTCTCTAAAACCCTAATTACCTTCCTTAGGGAAACTTTGGCCTAGACATACATAAACCAATTAATAGGTAAAATTATCCAATTAGAATAATTTATATACTCATTTTCTACAAAGTAACTACTAGTTTTATAATTTCTATCCAAGCTTCCATTAAAACCCTAATTTTCCCCTTACTACCTTTTCCAAACTTTACCATAACCAACTTTTTTCCATCATCCAACCATAAAATCATAGCATATCATCAAAAAACATCAAAACAATCCATTTCTACAATTATAGCTACCCCTTTCAAAACCCCAAATTTACATATTCACCACTAAACCCTAACTTCACCAATCATGCTCACCTTAACTAATTAACCACCAAATCATCATATATTAATCACATTAGCTTCTTAGCTATCTATTCTAACAATTGAAATCAATTTTCTCTCACTAACCAAATTATACATAATGTTAAAAAACTAGAGAAAACAAGTTTAAATTAAAGTAAACTTACTTGAATCTTGATAAACCTTCAAAATCCACTTAACTTCTTTAGGTTTTTAGTGAAATTTTGAGAGAAAAGTCTCTCTCTCTCTTTCTCATTAAGGTTCAGCCATGGGTGTTGTAAGAAGAAGATGAAAACTCTTTTTATTTTTCTTTCTTCCTTCCCATCCATATATATTAATTAAATATTTTATTTATTTTCATGTTTTTGTCTTTTTTTTCCAGCCATATATTTATTTTCTTTCGTTGACTTTTATTTATTTATTATTATTATAACTTTCCAACCATAATTATGTATATATATTTTATACATATATATATGTATATATCATGTATATTTTAGTTATATAATATGTAACTAATGTTTATAGTAAGCATATGTTAGGTACATACTATTTATACACTACGTATCCAAACTATATTTTATGTAGAACTTGTATATACATCAGGTGCATACCATGTATATCTGTATCATTATTTTATGTAGAACTTGTATATACATTATTTAACCCTTTATATTCATTATTTAATTATATTTGAAATTGTGGATGTTACAGTAAAGTTGAAAAAGAGGAGGCACCTATTAAACTTGTTGTTATGCCTTATGTGTTGCCTATTCTTTTTCCTTAAAGACTGTCAAGAAAGATAGAGGAGGACTCTAAAATTACACTTACTAAGGAGTGCAATGCTATTATTCAAAATAAGCTCCCCCCAAACTCAAAGATCTAGGGAGTTTTTCTATTCCCTAAAAAATTAGTGAATTTAATTTTTAAAATGCTTTATGTGATCTAGGTGCTAGCGTTACTCTAATGCCTTCTTTAATTTAGAGAAAATTAGGAATTGCAAAGATGAATCCCTCAAGAATGACATTACAACTTGTAGATAAATCTATCAAAAACCAAATGGGGATTCTCAAGTATGTGCTTGCAAAAGGGGACAAATTCTACATTCCAATGAATTTAATAATTTTGGATATAGATGAGAATGTAGAAATACCAATGATATTGTGAAGAGTCTTTCTAGCTACTGCTAATGCCATGGTCAATATGAAGAAAGGAAAGCTCATTTTAGAGGTGGGAGATGATAAAATTTAATTAAACATAAAGAACCCTACTCTAACAAATGAGTATTTTTAAGTGGAATCAATTAATGAGTTAGTTCAAGAAGACTTTAAGATCAAAGATCCACTTGAAGCTAGCCTAGTTCAAAGCTCCACACCAAAAGATAAAAACATTAAAATAGTTACTTTGCTCAAGGCTCTAAAGGAAATCCCACAAGCACCACTTGAAGGGTGCAAAGAGCTTGGGAATTATCATTCTAAGCCAAGCACAACAAGCAACATGGTGGGCAAGAATGTAATTTGTGACCTTCCATCTTGAGGAGCATGGCTATAGTCAAGCTAAAGACTATAAATTAGCACTTGTTGAGAGGTTAAAATTGTATTGATATGAGCTCTTAGAGGAACTTATAAGGGGCAAAATCAAATTCAAAAATGGGCATACACAACGCCTCCACCACCCAATGCCTAAACCATTGAAAATAGTGGCAAGCTTCAAATTTGGGGGAGTTAACCCCAAAAATTCAATAAAGTATTCTATTATCTTATGAACTTATTTAGTTTTTCATGAATTTCGGTGATATTTTTATGGGACACTTACTAAATGTTTTTATGGCATGGTGATAATTTTAAAAAAAATTCTTGCTTGAAATCTTGCACTTGAATAATTAAATTCATAATGGGTCAATGATTAATTATAATTCGATGATGTTAACCATAGTGATATACTTAAACTTAACTTTTAAAATTTTGAAATTTTAATCAAAAGTTTTTGTGAAGTATTGTACTTTATGAATTTTGAACTAAATGAGCTCTTAATTTTTGTTGAAAGTGATCAATTGTTTATACTTACTTAGAGAGGGCTCATACTCCTTTTTTTATTCATTCTAAGATTTATTTTGCTAAGCCTAGAACATGTTTAAAAGAAATTTTAAGCAAAATTGAACATTGCTAAGTAGGGGGAAAGATAATTTATGCATTGTTTGTTGAATCAAACTCTTATATTCACCTTATTTAAATATTGCCTCTACTTATCCCCTTTGAGCCAAATTAAAAATTTTTTTTAACTTGCGAATCTTTGATTACAATAACCCTAATAACTACCATTTTGAGATTGATTGTCTTTTGAAACATTTTCTTGCTATATATATTTAAGCTTAATTGAAGATAGATAGTTAATTAAAGGTACCATTGCTCATGTAAATAAACCTCCTAAATAAAGTTCAAAATAAATAATAAATAAAAAGTGAAAATGAAAAATTAAAATAAAATAAATGAAAAAGAAAAAAAAGAGAAAAATAAAAAAGAAGAAAAAAAAAGAAGTGAACCCCCCCCTCCCCCCCTTAAGTAATGCAAAGGAAGGCAAACCAAATCAAAAAATGAAGGAGCTTAGCAAGGATCTCTCAAACAATATGAAGAAAGAGTTGTAACCAAAGAAACTTATATTTAGAAGATATTCAAAAGATGAAAGACCTAGTTATTAAGCATCACTTTACTCTTAACCATTTTAGACCACATTATAAGCTTTAAAAGGATAGTTTGATTTTTCTTGAGTTAGTGAGATCTATTAGTGGAGAAAATTTGATTAAAACATACATACGGGATAGGCGAGTTCTTTTGAACTCTATTAAAATCTTTTATGAATTCAAAGGGGGTATGTGCCTATCAGGGGGTATGTGCCTATTTGAAATGTAACAATTATTTGCAATTGGCTAAAAACCATATGGGGATAGCTCAATTGTTTGCAATTGGCTAAAAACCAATTGGCTAGAATTAAATTTAGAATTGAATTTTGAGTTTTTATCTATTTAATTTTTTATGTTCAAATCTTTAGAATTGATGAGGCTTGTTGTGAAGAATGTTATTCTTGTTGCTTGCGAATAAGCAACGAACTAAGAAACCCGTTGGGGTTAGCTCAACGGGCCACCTGATGTTACTCCCACGGGAGGTCAGGGGTTCGCACCTCCAAAAATGTATTTCTGAGGTTCGAGCTTTTTAAAAAGAAAAAGAAAAAAAAAGCAACGAACTAAGTTTGGGGGAGTTGATAAAATCACATTTTATATTTAATTCAAGATTATTTTAACTTTATTTTTATTATTATCAGTTGAATTTGATGAAGTTTTCTTCGATAAGTTATAATAAATCTCAAAGTGAAGTATATTCTACAAAATATGTGTTTTTACTGTTTTGGATCAAATTTTAAAGCGAAGAAGTAAGAAACTGAGATATAAAATTAAAAGAAAAAATTCAAACTAAGAATAGAAGGGAAATTGATAGCATCTAAAAGCCACACCTGTGGCATTCATTTTGCTACCGCCTAGTGAATAATTTTTTTAGGAATGAATGAAGTAAAATTAAGCAAGATCTTGTAAGATTTTTAACTAAAATATTATAAGCTTTTGATTCCTATTCAAGCATGGACACTCTAGATTTGCCTTAGATCCATTCCTAATCAAATTAGAAGACCCAAGCCTCTATAAAAGCAAGCCTCCTTCTAAATCTTTGACCATCAATTATTCATTCAATTTTTATCTTTCAAGTTTTAAGATTTTCTTTGAAAGAAGAAGGAGGCTTGGACGTAAGAAGAGATTTATGATTCAAGAGTTCTATTGAATCCAAAAAGGTTCTTAAATTTGATTTGTTTTTCTTGTTTATTTAGTTTTAATGTCTTTTACTATTTTCTTTAGTTCTTTTATATTTGTTCCTTTAATTATTAGCAACTAAAGCCCTAATTAGGGTTAGACTATTCAATTGGGTGTCTATGGAGAACTTAATATTAATTTGATTCAATATTATTCTTTTTTTATTATTTTTATTATTTGTGTGCTTAATGCTAATAATTATCAGGCCAATAATTATTTAATTTGAGATGTTTTATGTTGGAATAAGAGTGGAAGCATAATATTAATCCAAAGAAGATAACAATCTTAAGTAGTTTTTACTTAGAAATAAAAAAAACACATAGGAGATTGTTTAAATAATTCTCATGAAACTTAATGAATTAAATTAATTCTTATGATCACGAGAGTAGCATAGATATTAATCTCAATATTAGTTTTAGATATTGAGAGAGACTAGAACTTAAATTAAGAGAATTCAACCAATAATCAAAAGGCAAATAAAATTGGATTAAAACACTAGAAATTCCATAAATAAGTCAATTTAAGAAGTCTCACCCTAAGTTTTGACATATATGAGTTAAAATTAAAATAAACTTATTTTTAATTTTAAACCAAATTGTTTTTCAAAATAATAAATAATTTAGTTGATTGGCACTTAGATTCACCTTTCTTGTTGGAAGGATGCTCCACTCACATTATCATTATTTGATTGTGACACTGTGCATTTGCAGGAGAAGATTTAGTGCAACAATAACAAAGTTGTGTTTGCTTCGATGAGGGATAAAATTTATATGAAGTTGAGAGGGTGGAAAGAGAAGCTTCTATCTACTATAGGTAAGGAAGTGCTCATTAAATCAATTGCTCAATCTATCCCTATTTATTTAATTACCTAGTGAAATTCAATCCTAAGTAGGTTTGGTGGGGAAGTACTTCTAATGAGAAGAAGATTCATTGGTTACGGTGGGAGTCGTTCTATAGGAAGAAGTGCAATGGTGGTTTAGGCTTCAGACACCTAGCTAGTTTCAATAACACATTTTTAGCTAAACAAGGTTAGTGGTTATTGCTTAATAGAGATTCACTTCGTGCCTAGGTTTTGAAAGCCAAATACCACCTAAGGAAAGACTTCATGGAAGCTTTTATGGGGGTATTGACCAAGCTATGTGTGGCAAAGTATTCTAAGTACTCAGTATATTTTGGAGAAAGTGGTGAGTTGGCCTATTAGGAATGTACTTTTTGTTCAAAATTTGGCATCATAATCGGTTGCTAGATAAGTTTTGGCCTTGGCCTATGACCCTAACATTGCTGGAGTCAGAAGTCAAGGTCATTGAGTTTATTGATTTCTAGCTGGGCTCCTAGAAAAGGGATGTTATTTTTGAAACCTTTCTGCCTCATGAGGTCAACTCTATACTCTCTATCCCACTTAGCTGCAGATTCCCAAAGGATATTCCACTATAAGAAACATGCAAATTATTGATGGACTTCACCGAGAGAAAAAAAACTATTTCTAATTACCGACTACTTTTTAACAAATTTGTCAAAATATAAATTTTTGAGACATTCAGAAACTCATTATCGATAGAAAATTTATAGTTGCCAGCAAAATATGGCACAAAAATTTGTTGTCTATTATGATAATTTTTATATGTGTTTTTAGGATATTCTATTTGCTTTTTAGCTATTTTTCTAATATGTTTGATAAGTTGTTTGAAGGTTTTTGATGAATTTGGTTGTAGCTGTTTTATTAGTTTTTGTTATAGATTTGTGTCTTGTTTAGTATGATAATTATTATTTTCTTTAGGTATTTTGTTAGTGTTAATTGGTTTGTTTAGTGTTTTCATTAATTTTGGTAGTTTTAGTTCTTTCAGTGTTTATGTCATTTTTGATCTAGTTTTTAGTATTGTGTTTATGTTTTGTTGGTTATTGTCTATTTACTTCTTGTTTAAAGTTTGTTTTGAGTTTTGTGTTAGGTTAAAACAGGCAAGGAAACAAATTGAAGGAGAAAGGGGCAGTGGCTGACACAGGCAGAGGACACGGCCAAGTCACTGGCCGTGTCCCATACCAAGTTAAAAAGGAAGAGCAAGTCCCAGTAGCAGACACAAGCAAGGGACATGGCCAAGTCATTGGCCGTGTCCCTCCAAAGAAGCTCAACACGGCCAAGTCACCTTCACTTGGCCGTGTCTCACTTAGTTCCAAAGCAAAAGAGAATTACATCTTCACAGAAGCTAACACAGGCAAGGGACACGGCCAAGTCACTGGCCGTGTCCCTCCAAAATAGCCCAACACGGCCAAGTCAAGTTTCAGCTGGCCGTGTCACTCAATAAAGAAGAAAAGAAGAAAAGGCAAGCAGTAGACGACACATGCAAGGGAAACGGCCAAGTCACTGGCCGTGTCCCTCCAATGCACTCCAACACGGCCAAGTCACTTCTGACTTGGCCGTGTCCCTCATGAACCAAACACGCAGCGAATTTTAAAGCGGACGTTTCATATAAAAGGAAAAGAAAGGCTAGGGTTTAGGGACTGTTGACGATTTTGAAAGAGAATTGAGCCGTCCAAGAGTGAAGTTAGGGTTTTAACTTTGATTTCTTTGATTTTGATTACACTTTTGATTACTTTAGCTTAGATTAGATTGTTCTAGCAATTGAGACATCCTTCTTGCAAGATTTGATCAAGAGATTCTTCAGAGCTTCAAGGAGTTTGTAACTTGGTTTTGTTCTCGAACTTATTCTCTTTATTTTCATTGAAATTGTATTAACGGATATTATCATGTCTATTTTGATTTCTTTGAACATTAATGAGATGAATATGTTTGATTGCGTTATGAACTAATTTGATCTAGTCTAGGGTTTGTATGGATCTGCTATGATTGTATGAATTGGTTATTCTCTTAGCTAATAATTTCTTTAGCCTTGATTGAATGAAATATTGTTAATATATAATTGATTGGCCACCAATTATGTGTTTTAGGTATTAGATGATGGATTGAGAGATGAAGTCTAATGCTGGAATGATTCAATTAGGGACTTAGGTGAATTAGAGATATAACCTATTAAAAAGATTGTTTCAATTATAACAAGATTAGTTGTAATAGGTTTGAATGCGAGAGCTTATTTCTTTGACTCAATTAATTAAGTTGTTTGAGATTTAATCTTTGAAATTGAATTAGTTAAGAGGAATAACCATTCATACATATAAGTAGTAGAGAAGTGCAAACCCTAGACCATTCTATCAAGTGAATCAAAACATCAGCTCTTGTTTACTTTTATTGTTTTAAACTTCAATTAAACTTTTTCATTAATTAGCAATTTAAATTTATTCATTACTTGTTACTTTTAATTTGATAATTAATTAGCCACTTTAGCTTCCTTGAGAGACGACCTTGGGGCGATCACCTTTGCTACAGCTACCTCGTATACTTGCGAGTGACGCTTTGTGATAGAGTTAATTTGAGCGCAACAGTAGCATGAACGTGTGATAAAATAGAGCTTAAAATTCACTTATTGAAGTTAAATTGGAAGGGAAAAGCATTGAACACGGCCAAGATGGTTCAAGCTTGGTCGTGTCCTCCATCAAGAAAATTAAAAGTTTTGGCAAAGCTCGACACACTTGCC
The DNA here is from genome assembly GCA_947685225.1 of Garcia nutans. Lineage (NCBI taxonomy): Eukaryota > Viridiplantae > Streptophyta > Magnoliopsida > Malpighiales > Euphorbiaceae > Garcia > Garcia nutans. The sequence continues at coordinate 38,664,349 of CANTUV010000035.1, forward strand.
ATCTTGGATATGTCTTTGATCATGTCACATGACATAGACAGGATAAATTTGAAGCTTGGTTTCATAAGATTAACTTGAAGTTTACATAGCACTGGACACATTGAGAGGACATGGTCAGAGACATGGCCAAGATAAGAAATCCCTTAGTCGTGCCCTCCCACAAGAAACAAGAGAAGAGGAAGCATAAGCAGACATGGTTAGAAGACTATTTTATTAGTTTTTGTCATAGAATTATAACTTATTTATTATGATGATTATTGTTTTCTTCATGCATTTTGGTAGTTTTAATCTGTTTATTTAGTGATTTCATCAATTTTGGTAGTTTTAATTTATCCCAGTGTTTATGTCATTTTTGTACTAGTTTTTAGTGTGATGTTTATGTGTTTTTGGTTAATGTTTCATTTGATTCTTGTTTAAAGTTTGTTTCAAGTGTTTGTTTTAGGTTAATATGCAAAAAACTCCCTTGGAAGATCAAAACAAAGAAAGAAGAGCATGAAGCAGCAAGACATGGCCAAGCCAAATCAAGCTTGGCCGTGTCACCTTAAGGAAATTTTTGGCAGATCATGACACGGGCAGGAGACACGACCAAGTAACTGGCAGTCTCTCACCTAAAAGGCAAAACCAAGGGAACCAAGAAAGAAAGGAAATTTTGGCAGAAGCTAACACTGGGAGGTGACACGGCCAAGCCACTGGCTGTGTCACATGACACGGCCACAAGCTTGGCTGTGTCCCATATTTAGCCAAGAAAGAAGAGCAAAGAAAGAAGAGAATTAGTAGGTGACACTGGCAGGTGACACGACCAAGCCACTGGCAATGTCACATGACACGGCCAGGAGCTTGGCCGTGTCACTCTCATCTCCACATAAGCAAAGAAGAGCAAGGAGACACAGATGCTAACACACCAGGTGACACAGCCACAAGCTTGGCTGTGTCATTCCATGGGGCTAAGGAAAGAAAGGAAACGTGGATTTTGAGCGAGGGTTTTGTATAAATAAGAAGATTAGGGCAAGAAAAAGAGGTTACACACATTTCCAGCCGTCTAACACAAACTTTTTAGCTATTCTTCACTTTTCTTTTGAATTTTGATTTCACTTTCATGCAAACACTCTAGATTAAATTAGTTTTAGCCATTGCATTATTCTTTTAGCAAAAATCTGAGCAAGAGATTCTTCAGAAGCCAAAGGAAGTTTGTAATTTGGTTTTATTCTCAAACTCTATCTCTTAAGTTTCATTGGAATTGTATTTATGAATTCACTAATGTCTAAATTAATTTCTTTGAATTTTAATGAGATGAATTTGTTTGATAGCATCATTCTGAACTAATTTTGATCTAGTCTAGGGTTTGTATGGATCTACTATGATTGTATGAAATGGTTATTGCTCTTAACTGAATTATTTCTTTTATCCTTAATTCAATGGATTAATGTTAATATATAATTGATTGGCCACCAATTATGTGTTTGAGGTATTTAAATGAAGGATTGAGAAATGAAGTCTAATGCTGGAACAATTCAATTAGGGACTTAGGTGAATTAGAGATATAAACCTAAGGAACAGATCATTTTGACTATAATAAGATTAATTGAAAGAGGTTTGAATGCGAGAGCTTATTTCCTTGATTCGATTAATTAAGTTGCTTGAAATATGATCTTTGGAATCAAACTAGTTGAGAGAAATAACCATTCATACATATAAATTAGTAGAGAAGTGCAAACCCTAGACTTTTCTATTAAGTGAATCAATATATCTGTTCAGTTACTTTCATTGTTCTAAATTCAACTCGTTCTGTTTTCATTAGTTGTTTAGCAATTTAATTTTATTGATAATTTGTTATTTATGATTTGATAAATAATTAGCTAATCTAGCTTCCTTATGAGACGACCTTGAGGTGTTCACCAAAATACTACAGCAGCCTCGTATACTTGCGAGTGTAGTTCTAGTAGTATTTATTAGAGCACAACAAAGACACAGCCATGTCTCTGACCGTGTCACTCTATACAAGCTCAAGAAAAGAAGAACCAAAAGAAGGCAGAAGCAGACACGACCATAAGGCTTGGCCGTGTCACAAGCTGTGTCCTAGGAGAAATTGAAAGACACAGATAGGTCCAAACTGACTTGGCCATGTTTGTGAGATATTCCCTTTTGATTTTAACACATTTAGTGGGAAAAGAGACAAAGAGTGATGTTTTTGAGTAAAATGTGAACTGTTGTTTAGAAAGGAAGTTTTAAAAATTGAAAAGGGGGAAACAAATAGAAGTGGGGTGTATGGTGCAAGGTTGGAAAGCATGGTTTAAATAAAAAATATTTGTAATTGACTTGGATGAGGGGAGAGTTTTGATTAAAAGGAGAGGAGGGACACGTCTTTGGGGGTCTACTAGGGAAGCTCTAAGAGAGTTTTTTTGGGAAGATTTTTACCCTTGATTTTGATTCATCCATTTTTTCTGCACAAGATTGGTTTTACAAAGATTTTGGAGGAGGTTTAAGGATTCTTCATCAAACTCAAGCAAGGGTAGAGGAAGAACAAGAGAAAATCAACTAATTCATTCCAGATTTTTATTGATGTAACATCCTTAATTTTTAAAAATTAAATAAAAAAATTAAAATTAAACTAAATAAATTAAATAAATAATTTAAATGGAAAATTGAATGATTTTAAGTGAAAAAGTGGAATGTATGTGTGAAATATACATGAAATATACATAAAATATATAAACGTCAAGCGGTAATTTCGTAAATATACTTCGAAAATTAAAATTATTTAAAAATTTTAAAAATAAATTATATATGAATGGAAGATGTAATTTATAGTTTTTATTAAATAAATAAATAATTAAAAATATAATAAAATAATAATATATATGGTCTTTAAGTTAGTGGGTAGAAAGAGAAATTCAAAGTTAATCTTCTTCTTCTTCCTCCTCCTTATAGGCGAATTTCCATAGCCAAAGAACCCAAGTTTTTGCTTCTTTCAAGCTCTATTAATTGAAGGAAATAACAAGTTTCAAGTGGAATTTTAGTGATTTCCACCATAAATAGTAAGTTCTTTAACTTTTTCTTTGGAATTTCATGATTATATGGTTTCAGTTATTGTTATAGCATGGTTTAATTGCTTAATTGAGTATGTATGAAGTTATTTTAAGTAGTTATTAATGATTTTTAAGCTGGATTGAATAAATAGTTATGTTTGAGATGAGTTGGTTGAAGAGAGAGAATTTAGGGTTATAAAACATTTGCAATTTTAAAATCATATATTTTAATTGAGAAAATTTATTCCAAATGTGTTGTTTTAATGCATAAACAAGGATTTTAAAGTCAAATAAGGGATTTGGTTAAGTTTGATTAGAGATTGGAAATGGTAGTATTGAATTTAGGGTTTTGGAAAGGGAATTTTCAAAGAATAGTCAATTGTTTGATTTTAATATTTGAAGCATGTTATTTAATGATATAAGCGATGGGAATAAGCTTGGATTAAAAATTGAAATAAGTTGGAATGAAGAACCTTCATTGGTGAAGGCTATGCCATTTTAGGGTTTTATTTGAAGAATATGTGTTTATTGAATGTAATTAATTAAAACATGTTATAATATGTTTGGAATGATATAAATAAACTTAAAACATCAATTTAAATGGTTTAACATGGTTTTCCAATGTTAAAGTAAGGGTAGGCTTAATTTTGGAAATGTTGTAAGAGTGAGATTTAATTAAGGTTTAATGCTTGTAATGTCTTAAACTGTGATATTAAATGATTGTATTTGATCACATTTGGTATATGCATTGAGAAGTAGTAGATTGCCCAATCTTAGTGTTGAAGGGCAACTTGAAAGTGAAGGTTTGTGGGAGTTTCTTAGCTTGCATTTGAGTGCTTATTAAGGTATGTATAAGCTTTTGATAAATGGGTTATGTTTATCTTATATTTGGGCTTAACACATTTTGGATGAAAAATGTGTTAAGCTACTTGATACATTGAATATTCATGAACAATGTGCTATGACATGTGTATTATTATGTATGCATTGTATGCATTATGAAAAGCCATTATTAATAGCTAAAATGAATGAAATGTGAGTTATATGCATTATGTGAAAATGACCCAAAAACATTTGGGCAATGTGATATTAATGTGAAATGCGATACATTGTAATGAAATGATGAGATATGATGAATTACTATGAATTGACATTGATATGAATGAAAAAAAGTGAAAATGATGCAATATGATGAAAAATGAAAAAAATGAAGCAATGTGAGAAAAATGTGAAAATGAGGCAAAGTGCCTAGTTGATAATGAGAAAATGAGAAAAAAAAAGTTGATTATGGAAAATATGAATTATGTGTGCCTAGTATGTTATTCAATTTCAAGAGTTCTGCATTTGGCGGCATGTATATGAGGTTATCATCATTATTTGCCTTTGGATCTAGACGCTATGAATCATTGATACTTGATTTTGCCTTCGAAGCTAGATACTTGGCATCACTGATACTTGATTTAGCCTTCAGACTAGACGCTTGGCGTCACTAATATATAATTTTCCTTCAAGGCTAGACATTGGGTGTCAACATAGACCAAAACAGTAACTCTGAGATTTGAATAATGTATTAGTTTGTTTGGGCCCATGCTTGTGTATATGTTTATGTGAATTATAAAAGATGAAAGATTATGCTTTAAAAGTGAACTTGTATGCCACATTAGGACATAGCATACAAATGCATTATGCATTGGTATTGTATTAAAGTGTTGTTATTATCAAAGTTTGTGCCACTAAGCTTTTAGCTTAGCACAATTGTAATTCATCGCGCAGGTGATAGGAGTGATCCGATAGAGCAAAGAGTTCTTTTAGACCTGGTAGGGTCTAGCTTTGAGATTGTAGAGTTGATATTGGTGCATCAATATTAGAGCCATTCGCCAACATGTATATATTTTATATTATAGTATATTTTGATATTTTGTATATAATATTATATTTTTGGAGTATATATTGTAAATTATAAAGAATATTTTGTTCAATTGTGTAATATGAGGTTTTATATGTGTTTTGATAAATATATGTATATGTATAAATTTTTGAGAAAATATGGAGGATTTTCGAAGTTGGGATGAAATGTTGTTTATCATTTATTGGGCGTGTATTTTGTGCAGGTTGTGTAATTGTTGAAAATTTGGAATGTCCAAATTACAGACAAAACTCTGGAAACTTTTTTCCTAAAGATTTTCATATAAAATACTAATTTGGAACCTTTAGTTAATAATAAATATTTTATTTATTACTTAAAGAAACATTTTAAAGTGTGTTGGGATTTTAAATTGGAAATGTGAAAAATTTTGTTAAACCAAGTTGTGACATTTTTATACTGTATATGCATATTTTACATATATTGAGTGTTGTATTATACGTATATAAGGTATAAGGGTGTTATACTTATTTTGGTATCAGAATCTAGGTTTGAGGTTTTCGACCTAGGTGGGTTGTTAGAGAGAGAAAATAGAGATTTTAAGTATGGTTTTAAATTGTAATACATGTATTGGCACTGATAATTTATCTGACTCTGATGTGATAATTTATGTTGTTTTTGCAAATATAGGCAGTTAAGGCATCTAAGATGCACCAATCTACAAAGGGTAGTGCAGAGAGTGTATCTCCTGATGAGGGAAGAGTTGGAGCTAGTGTTGAGACTGCTGGAGAGGTGTCTTCTTCTGTGCTAGTGAGACCAGCAGCTGATGAGGTTCCCCCGAGCTGGGTACAATATATGGTAGAGTTATTAAGAAAGGCTCTGATTCAGCAGTTGCAGTCACAACAACAGTTGCCTACTCATAAGAATGACAAGATGAGAAAGTTTGGAGCCATGGATTTTGTTGGCACTACATACCTAGATATAGCATAGCAGTGGCTGGACAGGGTCCAGAAGGTGTTTATTCAGCTGTAGGCTACTCCGACAAATTTTAATTATGCTAGATCTCTATTGCAGAGGGATGCATATGAGTGGTGAAAGACGATTCCCCATGGTATAGTCAATCCACTAGTTTTGACTTATGATGATTTTATGCAGGAATTCTAGAAGAAATTTACTCCCATAGAGTATAAGAATTCCAAGAAGATGCAGTTTTGAGTTTGAGGTAGCACACGAGGACTGTGATAGAGTATGAGGTTAAGTTTATCCTGTTGACCCAGTATGCTGGTGGGATTATTTCTGATGAGATTGACAGATGTATGAGGTTTGAGGAGGGGCTTAGACCCTCTATCATGTGTCTTGTGGTAGGTTCTCATAACTAGCCTTTTTCTTAGTTGGTTAAAGCTGCCAAGAGTGTACAGAAGGCACAGGGTCTTGTAGCAACTACCAGAGCAGAGGATAGTAGAGTTAGGAGACCCCAAGGTGAGGTAAGGTCTTCATAAGTGAAGAGAGGTTGAGGGGGGTTATCCTCAGAGGTTCAGTAGGATCCAAGGGCATCTGATAGGTCAGCATAGTAGCAGAGGCAGAGACTTGTATCCTCCGTGGCTAGTGTTCTGACTCCAGTGGCTTAGAGGCCCACTCCACCTACCTGTGTTCATTATTGTAGGGCACATAGGGTGTCTACTAGAGGATAGGAGCACCAGCAGTGTATTAAAAGATGTGGATTACCAGACCATTTTCTCAGAGACTGTCCAGAGCCACTAGATGATAGACAGTTAGATACAACCTTCTAGACCCAGTGTCAGAGGGGGTCATGGTGGCAAAGGTTTTGGAAGAGGTGGTAGATCAGGGTCTGGTCAGAGAGGAGGATCTACAACAGGGAATAGTCTAGAGGATGCAGGGCTATCACAGCGGGTCTAAGTGATGCAGAGGTAGCCAGATGCTTCAGCTGGCATAACAAGTATTTTTACTTTATTTGGTACTTCTGTTCTTATATTGATAGATCCTGGTTCGACGCATTCATGCATCAGTACATCCATCTTGCCTATGAGTGATTTGTATTTAGAGTCCTTAGGATTTGATGTGTTGATTACAAATCCTTTAGGACACAAGGTTGTAGTTAGCAGGGTGCACTGAGATAGTCCAATTGTTGTTCAGGATGAAAAGTTTCTCGGTGGCCTGTTTGAGATGCCTTTTAGGGAGTTTGATATGATTCTGGGCATGGATTGATTATCTAGGCATGGGGTTGTGGTAGACTATTAGCAAAATTGTGTTACTCTGAGAACACGTGATGGTAGAGATGTGGTGGTATCTAGTAAGCAGAGACACCTTTCATCCATGTTTATTTTAGCTGTGTCAGCTAGGAGGATGATTTGGAAGGGATGTGAGCTATATCTTTCTCATATTGTAGATACCAGAGTATCGGAGTCCTGGCTTGATAGTATACCTACAGTTGTCGAGTTTTTAGATATTTTCTCTGATAAGTTGACAGGGGTACCTCTTGAGAGAGAGGTAGAGTTTGGTATTGATTTGATGCCTAGTACTACTCCCATCTCCATTACCGCTTGTCGGATGGCACATGCCAAATTGAAGGAGTTGAAGGTGCAGTTGTAGGAGTTTCTTGATAAAGGATTCATACACCCTAGTGTGTCCCTGTAGGAGAGTGTGCAGATGATGCAGAGCCAGTATCCTCAGTTGTTCCAGAGTTAATACCAGATAATTTCGCGGACGAAATTTTCTCTAGGGGAAGAGAATTGTAACATCCCTATTTTTAAAAAATGAAATAAAATAAATTAAAATCAAATTGGATAAATTAAATGATTTAAATAAGAAAATTAAATGATTTTAAATCAAAAAGTGAAATTTATATGTGAAATATACATAAAATATATATAAGTCAACTAAAAGTCAACATTTTAAAAAAAAGTCAAAGTCAAGTGGCAATTTTCTAAATATAATTTGGAAATTAAAATTATTTAAATAATTTAAAAATAAATTATATATGAATGGAAGATGTAATTTATGGTTTTTATTAATTAATTAATTAATTAATTAATTAAAAATATAATAAAATAATATGTATATATATATATGGTCTTTTAAATTAGTGGATGGAAAGAGAAATTCAAAGTTAATCTTCTTCTTCTTCTTCCTCCTTGTAGCTGGATTTCCATTAGCCAAAGAACCTAAGTTTTTGCTTCTTCCAAGCTCCATTAATTGAAGGAATGAACAAGTTTCAAGTAGATTTTTAGTGATTTCCACCATAAATAGTAAGTTCTCTAACTTTTTCTTTGGAATTCCATGATTATATGAATATGTTGAGTTTCGGTTGTTGCGATAGCATGATTTAATTGCTTAATTGGGTATGTATGAAGTTATTTTAAGTAGTTATTAATAAATTTTAAGTTGGATTTAAGAAATGGTTAAGTTCAAGATGAGTTGGTTGAAGAGAGAGAATTTAGGGTTATGAAATATTTAGATTTTTAATTGAGCAAATTTATTCCAAATGTGTTGTTTTGATGCATAAACAAGGATTTTAAAGTCAAATAAGGGATTTCGTTAAGTTTGGTTAGAGATTGGAAATGGTAGTGTTGAATTTAGGGTTTTGGAAAGGAAATTTTTAAAGAATGGTCAATTGTTTGATTTTAATGTTTGAAGCATGTTATTTAATGATATAAGCGATAGAAATAAGCTTGGATTAATAATTGGAATAAGTTGGAATGAAGAACCTTCATTGGTGAAGGTTATGCCATTTTGGGGTTTTATTTGAAGAATATGTGTTTAATGAATGTAATTGATTAAAACATGTTATAATATGTTTAGAATGATATAAATAAACTTAAAACACCTATTTAAATGGTTTAACATGGTTTTTCAATGTTAAAGTAAGGTTTGGCTTAATTTTGAAATCATTGTAGGAGTGAGATTTAATTAAAGTTTAATGCTTGTAATGCATTAAAATGTGATATTAAATGATTGCATTTGATCACATTTGGTATAGGCATTAAGATGTAGTAGATTGCCCAACTTTAGTGTTAAAGGGAAACTTGGAAGTGAAGATTTGTGGGAGTTTCTTAGCTTGCATTTGAGTGCTTATTAAGCTATGTACATGCTTTTGATAAATGGGATATATTTATCTTACATTTGGGCTTAACACATTTTGGATGAAAAAATCTGTTAAGCTACTTGATACATTGAACATTCATGAACAATGTGCTATGACATGTGTATTGTTTTGTGTGCATTATATGCATTATGAAAAGCCATTATTAATTGCTAAAATGAATGAAATGTGAATTATATGCTTTATATGAAAATGACCCAAAAATATTTGGGTAATGTGATATTAATGTGAAATGTGATACATTGTGATGAAATGATGAGATATGATGAATTATTATGAATTGACATTGAAATGAATGATAAAAAAAAAGTGAAAATGATGCAATGTGATAAAAAAATGAGAAATGAAGCAATGTGAGAAAAATGTAAAAATGAGGCAAAGTGCCTAGTTGATAATGAGAAAATGAGAAAAAAAAGTTGATTATAGAAAATATGAATTATTTGTGTGCCTAGTAAGAGTTCTGTGTTTGGCGACATGCCTATGAGGTTATCCTCATTATTTGCCTTTGGGGCTAGACGATATGCGTCACTGATACTTGATTTTGCCTTCGGGCTTAGACACTTAGCGTGACTGATTCTTATTTTTTCCTTCGGGACTAGACACTTGGCGTCACTGATATATGATTTGCCTTCGGGGCTAGACACTTGGTGTCAACATATACCAAAACAGTAACTCTGGGATTTGAATAATGTATTAGTTTTTTTTGGACCAATGCTTGTATATGTGTTTATGTGAATTATAAAAGATGAAAGATTATGCTTTAAAAGTGAACTTGTATGCCACATTGCGACATAGCATACAAATGCATTATGCATTGGCATTGTATTAAAGTGTTGTTATTATCAAAGTTTGTACCGCTAGACTTTTTGTTTAGCGTAATTGTAATTCATCGCGCAGGTGACGGGGGTGATCCGGTAGAGCCGTAGAGTTCTTCTAGACCTGGTAGGGTCTAGCATTGAGATTGTAGAGTTGATATAGATATTGGTGAATCAAGATCATCACCATTCGCCAACATGTATATATTTTATATTATAGTAAAATTTGATATTATGTATATAATGTCATGTTTTTTGAAGTATATATTATAAATTATAAAGAATATTTTGGTTAAATTGTGTAATATGGGGTTTTATTTGTGTTTTGATAAATATATGTATATGTATAAATGTTTTGAGAATGTATGAAGGATTTTTAAAGCTGAGATAAAATGTTGTTTATTGTTTATTGTGAGTATATATTGTGCAGGTTCTGTAAATATTAAAAATTTGGGATATCCAAATTACAGATAAAACTCTAGCGAATTTTTTTCCAAAGATTTTCTTATAAAATACTATTTTGGAATCTTTAGTTAATAATAAATATTTTATTTATTATTTAAATATACATTTTAAAGTGTGTTTGGATTTTAAATTGGAAATGTGAAAACTTTTGTTAAACCAGGTTGTGATATTTTTATATCGTATATATATATTTACATATATTGGGTATATGTATTATATCTATATAGGGTATAAGGGTGTTACAATTGATTTGTTATGAACATTAATATTTCAATGGATATTTATGATTTGATTTCAATTGAGATGAGTAGGTGCTTCGATTTGATGATGATGAGCTAAATTATCCATGCCTAGGATTTGCAATAGATTTGATTAAATGATTTAATTCAAGCATTTTCATTAATATACCTCATTATATGAGTTGATTACATTGGATTGAATGTTAGATTGATAGATTGCTCACCTATTAATCGTTAGATATTGAATGAAGAACTGAGAGATGAAATTTGATATTGGAAATATGTATTCAAGTACCCCAAGAATGAACTAGAAATATAAGTTTTAGGGTTCTCTTAATTTGCAAGTGCAAAATAATTGGTTGTTGTTAAACTATGAATGTGAGAACTAATGAATTGATAATTACTAATTAATCACAAGAAACAAATTAAGCTGCAAGGGTATGTTAATGGTAATTTTAGAATTAAACATTTGATTAAATTGAATTGTAAATCCTGGGCATCCTTTTGAAAGTTTGAATCAATTTTTTGCAACCGCTATTTATTTTACTTGTAATCTTAGATTTCTTTCACCACTCCAACAATATACACTCAATCTTTAAATTTTGTTGTTTTAATCTAATTAATATAAATAAACACCTTTCTTTTGAGATGACCTTAGTACATTCCACTATTACTACAACTACCTTATATACTTGCGAGAGTTGCTTTTAGTAGCGTTAAGTAGAACACAATAAGTTTTTGGCGCCGTTGCCAGGAAAGACAGTTTAGGTAATAATTTAATTCTTTTATTTAATTGTTTAAGCATTTAAGTATTTCTTTTTGAATTGCCTAGGTGATTTATGCAAGGATGAAGGTCCCAAGGAAATGAACTTGTTCCATTTGTAGACAAAATTCATAAGAAGAAGAAGACATCAAAGAGCATTTTGAGGAGAACATAGAAGTAGAGATAGGTGAAGTAGAGGAACCGTCCATGAAATAGTTTGCCCAACCGATTATTAGGGTAACTACATCATGTATATGGCTGAGCAATGCAATAAGAAATTATGAACTAAAAAATACTCATTGTAGTATGTTGCCTTCTTTTCATGGATTTCCAAATGAAGATCTTCTCAACTTCATTCGTGATTTTTATACAACCTTGCATACATTCCCTTTGCAAACATTATCGAAGGATGAGCTTAAAATATGGTATTTCCCATACAGTTTGAAGGATAGGGTAAAGGCATGGTTGATGACTTTATCAAAAAATTCATTAACCACATGGACCGGAGTTTATAACAAATTCATGAAAAAACTCTATTCATATTAGAAAATAAAGGAGCTTAGGGGGAGTATTGTAACATTCACCTAATTGGATGGAGAACCATTTCATAAGGTATGGGATCGCTTCAAATCTTTGTTAATCTAATGCCATCATCATTATTATCCATAACAGCTACTCAATCAATTTGTTTATGATGGGCTAAATCTACAAAGTCAAAATACAGTGCATAATGCAGCAGCGGGTGCAATGGGTGAGAAAATAGCTGTGAAAACTATTAGATTGTTTGAAATATTGGGAGCAAATTCACAGCAAAAGAGTATTGGAGAAAGGCGTAGAGGAGCATATGAGCTAAATGCAAATTAAAAAATGGCTAGACAAATAGTAGAGTTGACAGGTAAGTTAAATTATTGAATGCTAGAGGGAACTTACCTGTGTCAAATCAAGAAACATGTGCATCATGTGGTATTGTAGGGCATAATAAAAATATGTGCTCTGCAAATTTTGATCAATACCAAGACGGGCAAGAGCAAATTTATGCCTTTGAAGGTTTACAACAAAGAGGTAGAAATGATCCATTTTCTAATTCTTATAATCCTGGTTGGAGAAATCATCCAAATTTCTCTTGGAAGAATCAACAACACATTCCACCTCAACAATCCTTCCAGCCTTATTAAAGAGGTCATTAATTTCAAGGATAATCTTCACCCCAAGATCAATCGAAGAAGCTCACATTGGAAGATAATTTGAGTGCTTTCATTCAAACTAGCACACAAAATCAAGAATTGAATAACAAAAGGTTTGACTCTTTAGAGGCATCATTGAAGAAGGTTGAAACGTAAGTTGGTAAATTGGCTAACCAACTTCAAGCTCATCAAAAAGGAAAATTTCCAAGCCAATCGGAGTAAGCCAAGGCAATCACAGTCTTAAGAAGTGATAAGGTAATTGATAACAAAATTGGTGATTCTTTGGGTGCAGGTACAAATTAAGAAGATTGTGAAGAAATACAAACCAACCAAGATCAACCAAGTCAATCAAATGAAGAGGAAACAGTATGAGCTAAATGAAAAAGTGATAGTTTTAGAGATAAGTGCTATTTTACAACATAAGTTACCTCCTAAAACTTAAGGACCTTGGAAGTTTCATGATCAATATCTCTATGGGGAATGGGAAAAAGACAACTGGCATGTGTGACTTGGGGGCTAGCATAAATTTGATGCCCTATTCAATTTATTTGCAATTAGAACTTGGAAAACTTAGACCAACCAAGATGTTCTTCCAATTGGTAGACATAACTCTTAGATTTCTTAAGGGAATTTATAGAGGATGTGTTAGTTTATGATGGGGGTTTAATTGGTCTTGTTGAGTTTGTAGTCTTGGACTCAGGAGAAGAAATCCCTAGGGACGCTGAACACATGATTCTGTTGGGAAGACCATTTATGGTTATAACCAACACTCTAATAGTTGTTAAAAATGGAAAATTAACCATGACCGTTATAGGATAAACTGTTGTATTTTTAATTTTTAACACTTTTTCTATTCCTATTACTATTGTTTATGAAAATTGCTCTTTTATTGATTGTACTGATCTTGCTATTGAAGAAATTTTCTTGCAAGAAAGAAGTGAAGACAAGCTTGACGTAGCCTTAACTTTAGGTGAAGAAGTTAAAATTTCTAATAAAGGAATTAAGGAATGCAAGTCCATGTTAGATGATGAGAATAATCAGAGGGGACTTGAGGTTGACGAAGAAGAGATTCAACCAAAATTGGTTGAACTAAAAAAACTTTCAAAACATTTAAAGTATATTTTTCTTGTGGAGAGCAATACACAACCAGTGATCATTTTTGCAACTCTCAATAGAGATGAAGAAGAGAGGCTTGTGAGAGTACTAAAGAGACTAAAGAAAGCCATTGGTTGGGGATTGAGTGATATCAGGTGTATTAGTCCTTCCATGCGTATGCATAAAATAATTTTAGAGGAAGGAGCTAAATCAGTTAGGGGAGCTTAGAGAAGGCTTAATCTGAATATGGGTGAGGTAGTCAAGAAGGAAGTTCTTAAACTGCTTGATGAATGGGTAATTTACCACATTGTCGATAGCGAATGGGTTAGCCCTATGCATATGATACCAAAGAAAGGAGGTTTAACCGTGATTCAAAATGAGAAAGGAGGGTTGACACCTACACGAACTCAGACCGGGTGGCAAATGTGCATAGACTATAGGAAATTAAATAATGTCACTAAGAAAAATCATTTTTCGTTATCATTTCACTATAAGAATGTACCGCATTACCGACGGAAAAATTCGTTGTTAATCCTTATTTTTTTGTTGGTAATTAGATTTACCGACAGATTACCTACATAAAATTTATGTAGTTATTTTCTGTCTGTAATGAAAATACCGACGAAAATAAATATATGTTGGTAAATTATCGAGAGAAAAAAATTTTATCTGTAATACTGAAAGAAAATTTTGTTGGTAATGCCGAAAGAAAATTCTGTCTTAAATTATCTAGAGAAAATTATATCGGTAATTTTAGACATAAAATTATGTTATATTACTGAGAGAAAATTATGTTGGTATTACATACAAAAAATATAAAAAAAATAAATTTTTTGTTAGTTTATTTTTATAATTAAAATTTTGAAATCAAATTTACCTGAATTTTTTTAAAAAATCAAAAAATTACCCTAAAAAATCTAACACCCTAAAATATTTCTATTTACCAAAACATTTTTAAAATTATAAAAAAATTAAAATTTCAAAACATATTCTATTTAATTAAAAAATTAAAAAAATTATTTTTAAATTATTTTTATTCTAAAATTTATCAAAATAAATAAATTTCTGCTAATTGTTTTTAAAAAATTATAAAACACCCTAAAATATTTTTATTTACCAAAAAATTATAAAAATATAATAAAAAAATTTAAAATTTCTTAAAACATATTGTGTTTAAATAGATAAATTTTAAAAATTAATATTTTTATAATTCTAATTTTGAAATTTATAAAAATAAATCAAATTTTCTAAATTTTTTAAAAATAAAAAAATATTTAAAAAACATCTAACACTCTAAATAAATTTTTTAAATACAAAAATATTTCAAAATATATTATGAAAATTTTAAAAATCAGTAAAATAATATTATAATTAATTAAAATAACCTTAAAAATCAAGCAATACACAACCAAAATATAAATAATCAATTTAAACTACAACACTCACATAACCAAAATAAAATATCAAATTCATTAAAATTAAAAAATAAATAAATAAATTTAACATATATTACAAAAATTATCAAAAATTAAAAAATAAAAATAAATACATTATTCTTCTTCTTCATCTTCTTCTTCATCATCATCTTCTTCTTCTTCTTCTACAAGCAAGAAAAAGGACAGACAGAGACAAATAGAGGAAGAGAAGAAATGAAAAAAAATGGGAGAGGAGAGAAAAAAATATATTTTTATAGAAAAATTACTGAGAGAATTAAGTGTCTGTCGGTAAATTTATCGACAGAAAAAATATTCTCTAGATATTACCTATAGATAATATTTTTTATCAATAATTCTACATATAAAAAATATATTCTCTCAGTATTACAAACAGAAAATTATTTTTCTTGGTAAATTTATCGACAGAAAAATACTTTCTCTCGGTAAATGTCTTAAATAATGGAGGTAAAATTTTAGTCCAACTAATTGGGTTATGACTATTTATTTACCGAGGGAATAATTTTCTCTCGATAAATTTACCGACAGAAAAAATATTATGTCGGTATTACCTATAGAAAATATTTTATGTCGGTAATTTTACCTATAGAAAATATGTTCTCTCAGTATTACCAATAGAAAATACTTTTTCTAGATAATTTTACCGACAAAAAAATAATTTCTCTAGATAAATGTCTCAAATAATAGAGGTAAAAATTTCACTCAACTAATTGGGTTACGACTATTTATTTGCTAAAAGAATAATTTTATCTCGGTAAATTTACCGACATAAAAAAAATATTCTATCGATATTACCTACAAAAAATATTTTCTGTCGGTAATTTTACCTATATAAAATATGTTCTCTCGGTATTATTGACAGAAAATAGTTTCTCCGGTAAATTTACCAATAAAAAAATAATTTCTCTCGATAAATATGTAACATCATCTGACAATTCTTACATAAAAACTATCAGAGAATGTTATTTGATATACTGTCCATGCTCCAATCAATTCATAGAAAATTCTCTTCCAACTAATAAAAATTTTCAAATAATAATACAATCTGTATAATACAACACTTATAGGTCCAACATTTAGACCAAACTCCAATAATCCAAATGCTAGTTACAAACCAGATAACTATCATAAGTTTCTCAAATCAAATGATTATATAATACATTCCTTTCTTTAATAATCATTCACTAGAATTCTCAAACTTCATCCTTTAAATACATATATTCCTTTTCATGTTTGCAAATTTGTACAATCTCTCAAATAGCCAAACTAAATTATATATATGCATTTTATAACTTATGAGTACAATATACAAAAGATCTTTATATGTACTATAGGTAATTTCCTGAAATTCTTAATTCTACTTCTTAACTTGCTCCAATGTCCTGATACTTGCGTGTCAGAAAATAATTCTAACACGCTAAGCAAAGCTTAGTAGTGCATGTATAAACATATTTTGTCACCTAATATTAAAGAAAAATACTTATAAAAATATAGTAATAACACTTAGTTTTAAGAAATATTTCAATATATTAACTAATTTCAGTAACATTTGCGGTCACCGGAGCTAAGAGACTGAAATATGCAAGCCAAGCATTCGCCAGGTAGATCGGAGATATAATCAGGTGCTTCATTGATGATTACAGATTCACTCGGTTCTTCAGCTTGCATAGGAGAAATCAAAGTCGTTGATTTGGATTTAGACCATTGGCAATAGTTAGATTCGCGGCGGCTCAATACTGCGGTCGTCGAATATGACTGGCCCATCCACGTTGATTGGATTAATCAACGGTTACGATTTGCAACCTCAAGTTTCAACTTCTCGTTCCGACCACCACCGTAGTTAGAGCTGCTGCTGTTGCTGCTGCTGTCTCAGAGAAATTGATTGGTGTTTCTTCTTTGAGACCTTCAGCGACGGACCTGAAAAAAAAAACTAATTTCAGTAACAAACCAACATAATATTCTGATTACACAAAATAATAGCTTTAACTTTATAGAAGTCATCATGTTATACTATACTTTCGGTACTGTAACTTTTCTCTTTATGAATCATTTTATTTAAGACTTGCTTTCTCATTTGATAACATTGTTCACAATATGCTTATTTTATTTTTCAATAAGTCTTACTTTTCAATTTTACATATAGGATAATTCATTCAATCTATAATTTTCAGCACTTAAATTTAGTACTATACTTTGGAGCACTTTGTATCTTATATCATTATATACACTTTCAATCATTACAACACTTATAAAGTTATTGATTAATTCAATACCTTGAGCATAACATTTCCATTCCATGCATTAGAACTTTCACTTGTAAACATTAATATATATATAACAATCACTTTTACATTGTAACACAGTAAGTCAATTTCATGTAATTGACTTATATTATTAATTTGCATTTCTTCCATTATTCACAACTATCGTGTTCAAATATATTTTCAATTTAGATATCTTCATTAAATATGCCCATACATACTAAACTCAGATCATAGGTTTGAATAACATGTTAGTGTAGCAATTTTAATGCCAAATCTCAAGAATGTATAATGGCAATTATGCCTACTATCATTAATAACATAATGTGTCCATTAATGGCACAAGGTGTACACTATCACTATGGCTATCCTTGTAATACCCCAATGTATGCCCTAGAAGTTTTAAATATAATTGTTGTTTGATTTGGATTAATGTACATATGTTTTTACAAAGGAAATGAGGGTGTAAATGGAAGGTATATGTTGTATATATGTTAATATAAGTAACATATACATAAGTCAAATGAGGGGTCAATGGAAAAAGGATATTTTTATGTGATATGTGAAATTACTATAATGGGCATACAAATGAAAAAAGTTAAGTTAAATGAAAAAGGGTATTAAGGTAAATTTCTTTTGGAATTGCTTGGTGTAGGTTTAAAGAGAGGAAGAGGTTGACTTTGCTTCTTCAATTTTCTTTTCTTCTTCTTTGGTGGCCGAACCTTGTCAAGAAAAGGAGCAAGAGGAAATTTTGATTTCTAGAATCAAATTGAAGGAGAAATCAAAGGAGTTGGTTGGAGATTTGTGAAATTCATCAATTTTTGTAAGTTCTTTTTCTTGATTTTCTTAATTCTTTTGAAGTGGTGTTTGAAGTGAATTAGGGTTTGTTAATTTGAGGATGAGATGTGTTTGTGATGTGTTTTCAAGTGTTAAATTGATTTTAAGTTAAGAGGTTAAATAGGTGGTGTTGTTGGAAGTGGTGGATGTTGATTTTGAAAGATGGAGAAGGATGTTGGTTTTAGAGTTTTGAAGTGGTTTGTGTTAAATGTAATGTTAATGTGTTATTAAAGTGATTAATGTGATGAATATGTAAGATATGTGTTTATGTTATTGATTGTATCCACTTGAATGAGATTATTGTTGTGCAAAAAGTGTGTAAATGCAAGACTAAAGAGTTTGGCCTTAATTAGGGTTTTTGTTCTTGAGTGACACGGCCAAAAGCAATGAGAGACACGGCCAAGCCAAGGAGATTTGGGCGTGTTGGATTGATTTTTTGAGAGACACGGCCGTGTCCATTGCCCATGTCTGCTACTGGATTTTGGGGTGGAGAGACACGGCCACAAGCCTAGCCGTGTCCCATGCCCGTGTGTGCTACTGCCAAAATTGTGTTGAGAGACACGGCCACGAGCTTGGCCGTGTCCCTCAAGTGTGCTGCCCGTGTCCCTCAAATGTGTTAGTTAATGTTTCTATTCTTTGTTCTTCTTGCATTGGTTTGATTCTCCAAAGGTATTTTTGTACCTAAACCTAAACATAAACACTTTAAACAATAATGATTCAAAACAAATGTATGTGGAAGATTCTAAATCCATGAATAATGTAAATTGTTATGTATATATATAAATGATGATCATTGAAAAAGTATGTGCAATACCATTGATTATGTATACTTGAGTGATGAATGGATCAATGTGAGTTAAGATATAGTGAGATGTAAAACCAATGTGTTTGGTGATAATGATGCAAATGTGATTGAAGCCATTGTGATTGGCTATGATGATGCAATTGAAAGAAAATAAGGCATGTTGCTTAAATGATGATGAGAATTGAGAATGGAAATGATAATTAAATAATAATTGAATTGTGTGGCTAATGTGTTATTCCATTTTTAGAGTTTGTTGTTGGTGGCATGCCTAATAATGGTAACAATCTCTTGAAGTTAGGTTGGATTGAATCCTTGAAGCCTAATTGAGATGTTACAACCCTTGAAGCTAGGTTGGATTGGTTCTTGAAGCCAAGTTGGGTTGATGCTTAGCATGCTTTGCTCCCCCTTGAAGCTTGGTTGAACCTAAATCCTTGAAGCCTAGTTGGGATTATGATAATGATAAATGTGATAACAAAACCAAAGCATTAACTCTGAAAATTGAATGGCATATTAGTGTGTTTTGGGCCCATGCTTGTCTTTGTTTAATGTGATTCATGAATGGTAAAATAATTGATTAATGAGGTATATAGAAGATTGTTGAAATGTAGTATGTGTATATATATGTGAATATGAAATGTAAAGGTATGTTATTAATTTTCCATTTAGGGTGTTGTTTTTATGAATAATGTGTATGACATTGCATTGCATTAAAGCATGGTTTGTCTTACTAAGCCGTTGGCTTAGCGCGATAGTGTTTGATCTCGCAGGTAATAGAGTTGAACCTGAGAGCTCCTCGAGACCGAGTGAGAGTAGAAATTGAAGAGGTTATTTTGGGACTTAAAGATCAGAGAAAGCTGCCAATCATGTATAACTTCTTTATATTTTGTAAAGTATTGTTCATAATGTGAATAAATGTATATTTGTAAATATGGATTTAAATGCTTTCATATATGTAATTATTTTATAAATTCCGCTGCGTATTAATTAAATGTATCTATATCTATTTTGTTTTGTATTACAAGTTAACTACTTATTTTCTATAATATACAATTATAATGGTTATAGTATCTTTTAAAATGATTTGAATGTTAAGGAGAGCCGTAGCATCCCTATGTTCAGTGCATGTATATTACTGCGTGGTGAATGTAGTGTGCATGTATCGGATATAGGGGTGTTACAATTGTTTTGGTATCAGAGCCTAGGTTTGAGATTCTCAATCTAGGTAAAGAGTAAGAAAAAGAATATTTTCACTTAAAAAGTGAGTTTTTGAATAACATACATGTTTGGGATTGGCAATCTCTGATCTTTAATAAGATGTACTCTGCTGTGTTTGCAGATATAGGTTGTGATGGATTCTCACTCACGTCAGTCAGTCGAGGGTAGTGCTAAGAGTATAGCTCCTGATGAGATTAGAGAGGGAGCCAGAGTGGATAGTACTGGGGAGGCACCTGCTTCGGTGTCGGGGAGACCAGCTGGTGAGGAGGTTCCACCAGCTTGGCTTAGGCATGTGGTAGAGGCTTTGAGGCAAGCACCAGTGCAACCACCGCCACCCCCACCACAGCCTGTGGTATCAGTAAGGCATTATGATAAACTAAGGAAGTATGGAGCAGAGGATTTCTTTGGTACGGTTGATCCAGCTGTAGCTGAACAGTGGCTAGATAGAGTACAGAGAGTATTTGTTCAGTTGCAAGCGACTTCGGAGGAGAAATTTGATTATGCAAGATTGTTATTGCAGAAGGACGCATACGATTGGTGGAAGACAGTGCCCCATGCTATGGATGATCCACCAACTTTGTCCTATGCTGATTTTCTGAGAGAGTTTGAATCGAAGTATACTCCGAGGGAATATAAAGACAGGAAGAAGATGGAGTTTTTGAGTTTAAAGCAAGACAATCGGACCGTAACTGAATATGAGGTTGAGTTTATTCGATTGAGCCAGTATGTTGGGGGTATTATATCTGGTGAGATAGATAGATGTAGGAGATTTGAGGAGGGATTGAGGCCCTCTATCATGTGTCTTGTGGCTAGATCTAGATATCATGATTTTCCCCGGCTTGTTGCAGCAGCCAGGAGTGTGGAGAGAGCTTAGGTTATTGCAGCTGCTTCAGAGGAAGAGGTCAGGGTTAGAAGGCCCCAGTTTGAGGCAGGGTCTTCATCTGCTAAAAGAGGTAAAGGTAGTTTTATTCCTCGGGTTAGTAGGAGTCAGAGGCCAGCTGGTAGGTCAGTGCAGTTTCAGAGATAGAGATTTAGACCTACAGTTTCAGTGGCGAGTGCTCCGACCCCAGTGACCCAGAGATCCACTCCACCCATTTGCATTCATTGTGGTAGGCCACATGGTGGTCCTTATTGGAAGACTGGTGGGGCAGGAGTATGTTTCAGATGCGGATCTCCTGATCATTTTGTGAGAGATTGTCCTGAGAGGCAGGAGCAGATGTCAGTTGATACTGCAGCTTCTCGACCCAGTGTGAGGGGAGGTCGAGGAGGCAGAGGTTTCGGCAGAGGAGGCAGATCTGGGTTCAGCGCTAGAGGAGGTTCTACATCCAGGGAGAGTAGACCAGAGGAGGCTGGATCTTCCCAGAGGATTTATGTGATGCAGAGGCAACCAGATGCTTCGGCAGTCATAGCTGGTACTTTTTCTTTATTTGATACTTCAGTACTTGCTTTGATTGATCCGGGTTCCACACATTCATATATTAGTGCATCTATTTTGCCTGTGTCTGATGTGCATGCTGAATCCCTAGGATTTGATGTATTGGTGACAAATCAGTTAGGGCATAGTGTGATTGTTAGTAAAGTGCACCGAGATAGTGCAATAATGGTTCAAGGTGAGGAGTTCCTTGGAGATTTGATTGAGATGCCTTTTAAGGAATATGATGTGATCCTAGGCATGGACTGGTTATCTAGACATGGAGCTGTAGTTGACTGCAAAAAGAAAATTGTTACCTTGAGAACTAGTGATGGTAGAGAGGTGTTAATATCTAATGAGCAGGAACAGCTAGCATCCTTGTTTGTTTCAGCGGTTGCAGCTAGGAGATTGATTAGAAAGGGGTGTGATGCCTATCTTGCTCATGTGGTGGATACTAGAGTAAAGGGTTCTCAAATTGATAATATACCCACACTTGCAGAGTTTCTAGATGTGTTTCCAGAGGAGTTGCCAGGGTTGCCTCCTGAGAGAGAGGTGGAGTTCGGTATTGAATTATTGCCTGGTACCACTCCTATCTCTATTACTCCTTACAGAATGGCACCTGCTGAACTGAGAGAGTTGAAGGTGCAGTTACAGGAGTTGCTAGATAAAGGGTTTGTTCGCCCTAGTGTTTCACCTTGGGGAGCTCCTGTTTTGTTTGTGAAGAAGAAGGATGGTACTATGAGATTGTGTATCGATTATAGGCAATTGAATAAAATACTATTAAAAATAAATATCCTTTGCCTAGAATTGATGATCTCTTTGATCAGTTGAAGGGTGCAGCAGTGTTTTCTAAAATTGATTTGAGATCAGGGTACCATCAGTTGAGGGTCAGAGCTGAAGACGTTCCTAAAACAGCCTTTCAGACCAGGTATGGGCATTATGAGTTTCTAGTTATGCCTTTTGGTTTAACGAATGCACCTGCAGTTTTTATGGACTTGATGAATAGGGTGTTTAGGCCCTATCTTGATCAGTTTGTAGTGGTCTTTATTGATGATATATTGGTGTATTCGCGTAATGAGGAGGAACATGACAAGCATCTGCGGATTGTGCTGCAAATTTTAAGAGAGAAGCAATTGTTTGCTAAACTGTCGAAGTGCGAGTTTTGGCTTGATCAAGTAACTTTTCTCGGTCACATAGTTTCATCAGAGGGTATTAGAGTTGATCCGAGTAAAGTTGAAGCTATTTTGAATTGGAGTCCACCAAAGTCTGTGACTGAAGTTAGAAGTTTTCTGGGTTTGGTAGGCTATTACCGACGGTTTGTGAAAGGATTTTCTTTGATAGCTACTCCACTTACCAAATTACTTCAAAAGGGAGTTAGATTTGTGTGGACAGATCAGTGTCAGGCTAGCTTCGAACAGTTGAGAGAAATGTTGACTCAAGCGCCTGTTCTTACTTTACCTGTGGAAGATAAACCATATGTGATCTACAGTGATGCTTCACATAGTGGTTTGGGTTGTGTTCTGATGTAAGAAGGTAAAGTTATAGCTTATGCTTCTCGACAGTTGAAACCGCATGAGCTCAATTATCCGACTCATGATTTGGAATTAGCAGCCATTGTGTTTGCATTGAAGATTTGGCGACATTATCTATATGGGGAGAAATGTTTTATCTATACTGACCATAAAAGTTTGAAATATTTGGGGGTTCAGAAAGAGCTTAATCTTCGATAGAGGAGATGGTTGGAATTGATTAAAGATTACGACTGTTTGATTGATTATCATCCAGGTAAAGCAAATGTTGTTGCTGATGCCTTGAGTCGGAAGTCTTTAGCAGGTTTGACTGTTTATTCGCTCTCGTTGCTTGTTGAGTTGAGAGCATTGCATGCCAGTTTTATACCTTGTGATGACGGTGCATTGTTGGCACAGTTGCAATTGAAACCAATATTGTTGGATCAAATTAAAGAGGCTCAGTTGGCTGATGAGAAGGTTCAAAAGATTGTTTCAGATTGCCAGAGTGAAAAGAGTCAAGATTTTATTGTGAGAGATGATGGGAGTCTCTGTTTTAAGAACAGATTGTGTGTACCTGATGATGCTAATTTGAAAAGGATCATTTTAGAAGAAGCACATCAGTCAGTATTTGCTATGCATCCGGGCAATACCAAGATGTATCATGATTTGAAGCAACATTACTGGTGGTCCGGTATGAAGAGAGACATAGCGGAGTTTGTATCCAGATGTCTCACATGTCAGAAGGTTAAAGTAGAGCATCAAGTTCCAACCGGGTTGCTTCAACCTTTGTCAGTGCCTGAATAGAAATGGGAGAGAGTGACAATGGATTTTGTGTCTGGTTTTCCATTGACACAAAGGAAACATGATGCTATTTGGGTGATTGTGGATAGATTGACTAAGACAGCTCATTTCCTTCCTGTTCGGATGGATTATTCTTTAGAGAAATTAGCTGAGCTGTATATCCATGAAATTGTAAAGTTGCATGGTATCCCAATTTCTATAGTATCTGATCGAGATCCCCGGTTTACTTCAAGATTTTGGAAGAATTTACAGGGTGCTTTGGGTTCTCGACTGCACTTCAGCACTGCTTTCCATCCGCAGACAGATGGGCAGTCAAAGAGAGTGATACAGATTTATTGAGGACATGTTGAGAAGCTGTGTCATTGATTTCTCTGGAAATTGGGACAGATTTCTACCACTTGTTGAATTTGCTTACAACAACAGTCACCAATCCAGCATTGGTATGGCACCTTTCGAAGCATTGTATGGTAGACGGTGTAGGACACCTCTGTGTTGGAGTGAACATGGTGAAGGTAAGTTAATTGGGCCTGATTTGAGTAAAGAAACTGAAGAGAAAGTGAAAATAATTTGAAATAGATTGAAAGCAGCTTCAGACCGACAAAAATCTTATTCAGATTTGAAGAGAAGAGATATTGAGTATAATGTGGGAGATAAAGTATTTTTGAAAGTTTCTCCTTGGAAGAAGATATTGAGGTTTGGTCGGGAAGGGAAAATGAGTCCTCGTTTCATTGGACTGTATGAAGTGTTAGAAAGAGTTGGGCTAGTTGCTTATCGACTTGCTTTGCCACCTGAGTTGGATCGTATCCATAATGTATTCCATGTTTCTATGTTAAGGAAGTACAGATCGGATCCATCTCATATTTTGCCAATTGAATCAATCGAAGTGAGTCAAGATCTGACATTTGAAGAAGAACCAGTTGCTATCTTGGCACGTGAAGTGAAAGAATTGAGAAATAAGAAAGTGCCACTTGTGAAGATTTTGTGGAAGAATCATGCAAAAGAAGAAGCAACTTGGGAACGTGAGCAAACCATGCGAGATCAATATCCTCAGTTGTTTCAGACTTGATATCAGGTAATTTCAAGGACGAAATTTCTTTTTAGAGGGGGAGAATTGTAATACCCCAATGTATGCCCTAGAAGTTTTAAATATAATTGTTGTTTGATTTGGATTAATGTACATATGTTTTTACAAAGGAAATGAGGGTGTAAATGGAAGGTATATGTTGTATATATGTTAATATAAGTAACATATACATAAGTCAAATGAGGGGTCAATGGAAAAAGGATATTTTTATGTGATATGTGAAATTACTATAATGGGCATACAAATGACAAAAGTTAAGTTAAATGAAAAAGGGTATTAAGGTAAATTTCTTTTGGAATTGCTTAGTGTAGGTTTAAAGAGAGGAAGAGGTTGACTTTGCTTCTTCAATTTTCTTTTCTTCTTCTTTGGTGGCCGAACCTTGTCAAGAAAAGGAGCAAGAGGAAAGTTTGATTTCTAGAATCAAATTGAAGGAGAAATCAAAGGAGTTGGTTGGAGATTTGTGAAATTCATCAATTTTTGTAAGTTCTTTTTCTTGATTTTCTTAATTCTTTTGAAGTGGTGTTTGAAGTGAATTAGGGTTTGTTAATTTGAGGATGAGATGTGTTTGTGATGTGTTTTCAAGTGTTAAATTGATTTTAAGTTAAGAGGTTAAATAGGTGGTGTTGTTGGAAGTGGTGGATGTTGATTTTGAAAGATGGAGAAGGATGTTGGTTTTAGAGTTTTGAAGTGGTTTGTGTTAAATGTAATGTTAATGTGTTATTAAAGTGATTAATGTGATGAATATGTAAGATATGTGTTTATGTTATTGATTGTATCCACTTGAATGAGATTATTGTTGTGCAAAAAGTGTGTAAATGCAAGACTAAAAAGTTTGGCCTTAATTAGGGTTTTTGTTCTTGAGTGACACGGCCAAAAGCAATGAGAGACACGGCCAAGCCAAGGAGATTTAGGCGTGTTGGATTGATTTTTGAGAGACACGGCCGTGTCCATTGCCCTTGTCTGCTACTGGATTTTGGGGTGGAGAGACACGGCCACAAGCCTAGCCGATTCCTATGCCCGTGTGTGCTACTGCCAAAATTGTGTTGAGAGACACGGCCACGAGCTTGGCCGTGTCCCTCAAGTGTGCTGCCCGTGTCCCTCAAATGTGTTAGTTAATGTTTCTATTCTTTGTTCTTCTTGCATTGGTTTGATTCTCCAAAGGTATTTTTGTACCTAAACCTAAACATAAACACTTTAAACAATAATGATTCAAAACAAATGTATGTGGAAGATTCTAAATCCATGAATAATGTAAATTGTTATGTATATATATAAATGATGATCATTGAAAAAGTATGTGCAATACCATTGATTATGTATACTTGAGTGATGAATGGATCAATGTGAGTTAAGATATAGTGAGATGTAAAACCAATGTGTTTGGTGATAATGATGCAAATGTGATTGAAGCCATTGTGATTGGCTATGATGATGCAATTGAAAGAAAATAAGGCATGTTGCTTAAATGATGATGAGAATTGAGAATGGAAATGATAATTAAATAATAATTGAATTGTGTGGCTAATGTGTTATTCCATTTTCAGAGTTTGTTGTTGGTGGCATGCCTAATAATGGTAACAATCTCTTGAAGTTAGGTTGGATTGAATCCTTGAAGCCTAATTGAGATGTTACAACCCTTGAAGCTAGGTTGGATTGGTTCTTGAAGCCAAGTTGGGTTGATGCTTAGCATGCTTTGCTCCCCTTAAAGCTTGGTTGAACCTAAATCCTTGAAGCCTAGTTGGGATTATGATAATGATAAATGTGATAACAAAACCAAAGCATTAACTCTGAAAATTGAATGGCATATTAGTGTGTTTTGGGCCCATGCTTGTCTTTGTTTAATGTGATTCATGAATGGTAAAATAATTGATTAATGAGGTATATAGAAGATTGTTGAAATGTAGTATGTGTATATATATGTGAATATGAAATGTAAAGGTATGTTATTAGTTTTCCATTTAGGGTGTTGTTTTTATGAATAATGTGTATGACATTGCATTGCATTAAAGCATGGTTTGTCTTACTAAGCCGTTGGCTTAGCGCGATAGTGTTTGATCGCGCAGGTAATAGAGTTGAACCTGAGAGCTCCTCGAGACTGAGTGAGAGTAGAAATTGAAGAGGTTATTTTGGGACTTAAATATCAGAGAAAGCTGCCAATCATGTATAACTTCTTTATATTTTGTAAAGTATTGTTCATAATGTGAATAAATGTATATTTGTAAATATGGATTTAAATGCTGTCATATATGTAATTATTTTATAAATTCCGCTACGTATTAATTAAATGTATCTATATCTATTTTGTTTTGTATTACAAGTTAACTACTTATTTTCTATAATATACAATTATAATGGTTATAGTATCTTTTAAAATGATTTGAATGTTAAGGAGAGCCGTAGCATCCCTATGTTCAGTGCATGTATATTACTGCGTGGTGAATGTAGTGTGCATGTATCAGATATAGGGGTGTTACAATCCTTCCTCTAGTTAGCCATTCAATCCAAAGCTAGATATAAAATTAGTATGATTTAGGCAATTCATTAGTTTTGATTAACACTGAATTATTTATATCATTTCACTGGTACAATACTTTTATCAACATTTAGTATGATATATATTTGTCACATACCTAAAGTTTATCACTCTTTTTCATACTTTTAACACATACACATGAATTCTCAACACAAAAGTAAGAAACATAAACATATTAGCCTCATACTAGGCCTGTATATCACAAAATACAAGCCAAAAACATTATTTAGGTACCCCACGGCCGTGGCATCACAACCCTACGCCCTTAGGATACCAAATGAAGCTATTGAATGACTTTACAGGCCCCCCACGTCGTGGCTTTAAAGGGCCATGAACGTGGCATTGAGATTGACTTTGTTTTATCAAAATTATTAAAGAAACAGTCACGCTTTCAACCCCACGGTCGTGGCATTCATTTGCCAAGACCGTGGCATTGATTTTGGGTCTATTTTAGGAGAAATTCTTCCTCCAACAGTTCCAACTTTGATGCCACACCCATGGAACCTTTAAGCCACGCCCGTGGCATTCTATAATCATGTATTCTGCACTTTTAACTTCATCAAACACAAACATATTGAAGATCTAAGATAATAATGTATCAAACTCAAAGTTTTGACATAAAAAGAATTCATATCAAATATTTTGCTAAAACTTCACTTAATCAAACTTTCAACCATTTTATATGGATAAAAACAATATCAAACCACTCAATTCTTATAAAGGTTGAGTTAAGAATCAAACCCATCATATAAAAGTTATTTTTCACTCATCAATCCATTTAATCAATACTTTCAAGAAATATATCATTATCAATAATAAATCATTAAAACTCATAAAAATTCATATATTTGCAAATTATAAATCAAAAGCACATACCTCTTCAAAATTCCTCTTTCTCTTTCTTTTCCTCTCTTTCTCTTTGATTACTTATTGATAATCTTGCATTTTCTAGCTTATTCTTCTAAAAATCTATATATGTGATTTTCTCTTGATCCTTGATTAATTTGATGAAAGAAAGAAGAAATAGAGAGGAGATGGTGGTGATGGTGATGGTAGAAGATGGCGTGGAAGATGGAGAAAAAATCAGAAATTTCTACACACACACACACACACACATATATATATATATACTATTTTTAATCAAGTGAGGGAATGCTCATAATAACTATGGTGCACCCTCATTCTTAACCGTTGATTCTAAATCGAGTTTTAATCTTGTAAAACTGTAAAAATAATCTCTTCAGTAAATTTTTAAGATATACAATTTACTATTATCTACTTATAGCATTTATCCACAATACTTTTGTCACTATACACTATCAATTTTTCAATATTAGTTAAAAAGTTTTCTGTTTAAAATCTTGACCATTACAAAATATCTTAAATAATGGAGGTAAAATTATCGCATAACTAATTGGGTTGTGACTATTTTTTTACCGAGTGAATAATTTTCATCGAAAAATTACTGACAGAAAAAATATTTTATTGATATTACTTACAGAAAATATTTTTTGTCGGTAATTTTACCTACATAAAATATGTTCTTTCTGTATTGCTGATAGAAAATACTTTATCTTGGTAATTTTACAGATAAAAAATATATTTTGTCGGTATTACTTACAGAAAATATATTATGTCGGTATTACCTACAAAAAATATTTCTGTTAGTAATTTTACCTGCAGAAAATATATTCTGTCAGTATTACCTGTAGAAAATATATTCGGTTTGTATTTTTACCTGCATAAAATATTTTTCCGGTAATTTTACCTATAGAAAATATTTATATTGGTAATGCCTGTCAGTAATTATTGGTGTCATTTGCTGGTGCCATTATTGTCGACAAAATATCTGTTGGTAAATTTTTTTATCGGTAATATGTCGGTGTATTTTTTAATTTATTATTTTAATCATTTATCTCGGTATTTTATCGGTATTACTAATAAAAAAAAATTGTCAGTAATCCGATACAGTCTTATAGTGTTTATTGATCAAATGGTTGATAGAATATCTGGATATACTTTTTACTATTTTCTTAATGGTTTTTTAGGTCACTATCAAGTCCCTATAGCATCGAAGGATCATCCCAAGATAACTTTCACTTGTCCTTTTGGAACATTTGCTTTTCAAACAATGTCGTTTGGACTTTGTAATGCACCAGGTACTTTTCAAAGATGCATGTTGTCTATCTTTTCTATTATGTTGGATAAATTCATAGAGGTATTTATGGATGATTTTTCCATTTTTGGCACTTCCTTTGATGATTGTTTGGATAAATTGACTCTTGTACTTGAAAAATGTATTGAATGCAATTTAACCTTGAGCTAGGAAAAGATTCATTTTATGGTAGATCATGGTATAGTTTTTGGGCATAATGTATCTAGTAAGGGCATTGAGGTGGATAAAGCCAAAATTGACTTGATTACTAATTTGCCACCTTCCACATCAGTTAAAGGGATTATAAGTTTTTTAGGACATGCTAGATTCTATAGATGATTCATAAAGGACTTTTCAAAAATTTTACGTCATTTGTGTCATTTGTTGGAAAATATGTCCCATTTGTCTTGGATGATAAGTGCTTAGAAGTTTTTAGCATCCTGAAAGAAAATTTAGCTTCTGTTCCTGTGATTGTTGCTTCTAATTGGGATTTGCCCTTTGAGATTATGTGTGATGCTTCAAACTATGCTATAGGCACTGTGCTAGGACAAAGGGTAAATAAACTCTTGTGTATGATTTATTATGCAAGTTTATCTTTGAATGTTGCATAGGTAAATTACACAACTACTGAGCAAGAAATGTTAGATGTGGTGTTTGTACTTGATAAATTTAGATCTTATTTGATAGGCTCTAAAGTCATTATATTTTCTGATCATACAGCCTTGAAATACATGTTGACTAAACCACAAGCTAACTCTAGGCTCATTAGGTGGGTTCTTATGCTGCAGTAGATTGATGTAGAAATCACGGATAGGAAGGGTAGTGAAAATGTAGTGGCTGACCATCTTTCTGGGCTACCCTTGAATGATGATGATGCATAAATCACCCTTAAAAATGCTTTTAAAAAATTTCCTGATGAACACTTGTTTGCCATAACAAAAACACCATGGTATACCAATACCGCTAATTATCTTTCTTGCAATGTTATGAGAAAAGACTTGAATTTAGGCAAAGAAGAGGCTTCTACATTCCTGTAAGTACTATTTTTGGGTAAGCCATATTTGTTTGGAATCTGCAGGGATGAGATCATTAGATGATGTGTGCCAGAGGAGGAACAATTACATGTAATGTAATTTTACCACAACTTGTATTATGGAGGGCATTTTGGAGGTAAGAAAACCGTCGAGAAAATATTGCAAAGTGGTATTGGCCTACCCTTTTGAAAGAAGCTCATAATTTTTTCATAAGATGTGATAGATGCCAAAAAGTAGGAAATATAAGCAAGAGAAATGAAATGCCTCTTAATATTTTTGTTGTAGTAGAAATTTTTGAGGCATGGAGATTGATTTCATGAGCTCATTTCCTAAATCTTTTGATTTTGAGTATGTCCTTTGTTATAGAATCTGTACAGATATAGAAAGGATATTATAGTTGTAATTAGTAGAGATTTTAGTATTAATTATAGGATTAGTTTCCTATTCTAGAGGGTTAGCTTCCTATTCTAGGAAATCTCTTTGTATATAAATATGTGTAGTTTTTCCCATTCAAAATATAGAAAACCTTCTCAATTGCTCTGTGTTTTACATGGTATTATAGCCTTCCTATTCTGGGTGAGCTTGTTTGCTCGATTTTACTACAGTTTGGAGAACAGTCTAGGTTGCCTACCTAGACTGCCTGTTTCTCATCACAGCCCCCACTTTAAGGTAGAACAGGCCCAGTTCGGCCATCCTCTGAAGTCCGGCGGTCCAGAGGGCGGCGAATGAGGTACACGTGCCACTGTAGCTTTTCGGCCAAAGATCACGCGCCGGCGCGTGGAGGCGCGTGCAACGGTTACCGACGGTCAACTTTCCTATTTCGGCATCGCATTGGTGGCAGTTGTCTATTCTGGTGGTCCGTTTTTGCATTCTCCTCGTTTCTGACACGTGAACAGTGATCAGTGCATGTGAACAGTGATCAGGTTCTGTTTTTTTTTCTGTTTGGTTGTGTTTTTGGACTTCTCGGTGTTATTTTCTCAGTGTTAAATGGGGGACAGTAGTGAAAAGAAGGTTGTAATTGAGGTTACGTTTGGTTCGTCAAGAATCACTGATAGAAAGTTAACCGGAAATCATAATTATACCCAATGGAAAAGAATTATTCGTAGATTTGTGAACAGTGCTGATTTAGAGGACCATTTAACTAGTCACCCTCCCTTGAACCCTGAGGCTAGGAAGAAATGGGTAAAAGAGGATGATAAATTGTTTAATCAAATTCAAAATACTTTAGACCCATCGATTGACGATGTTGTGACCCACTGCGAGTCTGATAGAGAATTATGGGAGTATCTTGAATTTATGTTTGATTCTAAAGAAGATATGTCCTATGTGCACAACCTGCTTTTCAAACTCTATCAACCAGATCAAAAAGGCCGCTCTCTTAAATAGTATTATGCAGAATTCAAAAATGCTGTTGAAGAAGAGCGATCTATCTTTCCTATTGTTGCCTATGTAAATAAAATACAAGAACAGAAAGAACTTGTGCAAGTGCAGTGTTTCCTATTAGGGTTAGGGCTTGAATATAGTGTGGCTCGCACTCAGTTGTTAACTAGTGGGGGGACACTTCCCTCACTTACAGAAGTGTATGCTCGGTTACTTCAGGTTTCTAAAGATGAAGATATGGTGACTGATAGTGGATCGGGTGATACAATAGCTCTAGTAAGTAATGCTAATCAGGGAGGCAAAATTGGAAGTGGAGGTAGTAGCACAATCTGAATATGTCACTATTGTAAAGAAGAGGGGCATATTAAGAAGAATTGCTGGAAATTACATGGCAAACCTCCCAAGTACTCGAGCCCAAGAAAGTATGCTAACATGGCCACACAAGAGGGCATTTTACCACATCCTCAGTCCTCTTCTCCTTCTATCACCATTTCAGTTGATGAATATGCTCGATTAACTAGTGCCCAACAACATATTTCAGGTGTTTCTGAACAACCATCAGTATCTGCACTGGCTAATACAGGTAATCATGTTGTTTGTCTTTCCACCTCATCTCATAATTGGATTGTTGACTAAGGTGCCACTGATCATATGACTGGAGACACAGGTATCCTTTCTACTTTTAAATCTTCTGCCAACTTACCTCCAGTTACTTTAGCAAATGGGTCTAAAGCTTCAGTTATTGGGCATGGGACAGCATACCCAGCCAAAACTCTTCCGTTGTCATCTGTCTTATGCTTATCTCAATTTCCTTTTAATTTGTTATCTGTTAGCCAGCTCACAAAAAGCCTTAACTGTTGTGTTATTTTCTATCCTACTTATTGTCTTTTTCAGGATCTTGGGACGAAGCAGATTATTGGTAAAAGGTGTTTAGTGGATGGGCTATACACTCTTGAATCAAATTCGCAACCTGTGCCTCAGTGAATTGCGTGTGCAAGTTCTACTTCTCTACAGCTTCATTGTCAACTTGGTCATCCACCTCTTCCTGTTTTACATAAATTATGTCCTAGTCTTAAACAAGAGTCTACATTATAATGTGAAGCTTGTCAGTATGCTAAACATCATAGGGTGTCTTACTCTCCTAGAATAAATAAACGTGTTGAGTCTCCTTTTTATTTAGTGCATTCTGATATCTGGGGTCCTTGTCCTGTTTTGTCTAAGTAAGGTTTTCATTATTTTGTAACATTTATTGATGATTATTCTCGAGTAACTTGGCTTTATCCTATGAAATCTCGTTCAGACTTATTTTCAATATTTTGTGCTTTTCATGCTGAAATCAAAAAACAGTTTAATAAACCTATTTGTCTTTTGAGAAGCGACAATGCAAAAGAATATCTTTCTAGCACATTTTCATCTTACCTCTCACAACATGGCATAATTCACCAAACCTCTTGTATTGTTACTCCTCAACAAAACGGTGTGGCTGAACGAAAGAATCGTCATTTATTAGAAGTTGCTTGAGCATTAATGTTTCATATGCAAGTTCCAAAAACATTTTGGGCTGATGCAGTTTCCACTACCTATTTCCTCATTAATCGCATGCCTTCTTCTGTTCTTCATGGTCAAGTCCCTTATTCTCTCCTCTTTCCATCAAAAGCTTTATTTCCTCTTCCTCCTCGAGTGTTTGGGTGCACTTGTTTTGTTCAAGACATGCGACCACAGGTATCCAAACTTGATCCCAAATCTCTTAAATGTGTCCTTTTTGGGGTACTCTCAACAACAAAAAGGGTATCGATGTTATTCTCCTTTTTTAGGTCATTACTTGGTGTCTGCAGATGTTACTTTCTTTGAGAACAATCCTTTCTTCTATTCTGCTGCATCTTCTTTTCCTTCATCTCTTCAAACTAATTCTATGGATGAGTTTCTTGTTTATACTGTCAGTGAATAGGTACAACCCCCTCCTCGGCCTGTTGTTCATCATGTCTACTCATGATGTGTGGCGCATGCAATTGAGGCACCTTCTCTTGACTCAGGCACTAGTGTTGCACCCGCTGCTTCATCTCCAAATCCTGTGCCTGTCCCTGACCCAAGTCTTGATCAACCAATTGCTCTTTGCAAAGGTAAACGCACCTGCACTTATCCCATTTTGGCCTATGTTTCTTATGATACTTTATCTCCTTCTTCTAAGTCCTTTGTAGCATCTTTAGACTCTGTTGTTATTCCTAAGTCCATATCTAAAGCATTAGCTCATCATGGTTGGCAAAAGGCAATGAAAGAAGAAATGATGGCACTTGAGTATAATCATACTTGGGATCTAGTTACATTACCTTCAGGAAAGAAAGCTATTGGTTGTAAATGGGTCTACACAGTTAAGATGAATCCAAATGGTTCGGTTGCACAATTAAAAGCTCATTTGGTTGCAAAGGGGTATGCTCAATCTTATGGTATTGACTATTCTAAGACATTCTCTCCAGTTGCTGTGCTCTCATATGTTTGACTTTTTATCTCACTGGCTGCCACTTATGATTGGGATCTCCATCAACTAGATGTGAAAAATGCCTTCTTACATGGTGATTTGTGTGAAGAAGTATTCATGGAGCAACCACCTGGATTTGTTGCTCAGGGGGAGTCCGACAAGGTATGTAAGTTACGGAAATCCTTATATGGTCTGAAACAGTCTCCATGTGCATGGTTTGGGAGATTTAGTTCTGTTGTGATTGAATTTGGATTACGAAGAAGTGTATATGATCATTCTGTATTTTCACATCATCTAGCTCAGGGTACATTTTGCTAGTTGTGTATGTTGATGATATTGTGATTACTGGAAGTGATAAGATGGGAATTTCAAAATTAAAAGCGTTTCTTGGTACTTGTTTTCAAACCAAGGATCTAGGACCATTAAAGTATTTCTTGGGGATCGAGGTTCTTCATAGACGGAAGGGAATCTTTTTGACTCAGAGGAAATATTATCTCGATCTACTGAATGATGCAGGAATGATTGGAGCAAATATTCATGATGCACCAATGATACCAAATGTGAAGTTGAAACCTGAAGATGGAGATCTACTTGAAAATCCTGAAAAGTATAAAAGAATTGTTGGGAAATTGAATTATCTTACTATCACTCGTCCTGATATTGCATTTCCAGTGAGTGTGGTAAGTCAGTTTGTATCATCTCCCAGAACTTCACATTGGGATGCTTTGACTCATATTCTGAGATATTTGAAAGGAGCACCTGGACGTGGAATCTTGTATCAAAATCATGGTCATCATAGGGTAGAGGGGTTTACAGATGCTTATTATGCGGGTGATCTCACAAATAGACGATCCACGACTGGTTACTATGTGTTTGTTGGAGGTAATCTCGTGTCTTGGAAAAGTAAGAAGCAGACAGTGGTTTCACGTTCAAGTGCGGAATCTGAATATAGGGCTATGGCACAAATAACCTGTGAACTTGTATGGCTACGACACGTGCTTGAAGAAATTGGATTTTCTCAAATAAAACCAATGACATTATGGTGTGATAATGAGGCAGCCATTTACATTGTCACTAATCCTGTGTATCACGAATGAACCAAACATATTGAAGTTGACTGTCACTTCACCCGAGAAAAGCTAAAAGATGGTACAATCTCAACTCAACATGTTAGAACCGGAAGTCAACTGGCGAATGTATTCACTAAAGCCTTACCGGGAAATCGGGTCAACTACATTTGTACCAAGCTGGGCATGATCAATATCTATGCTCCAGCTTGCGGGGGAGTGTTATAGAATTTGTACAGATATAGAAAGGAGATTATAGTTTTAATTAGTAGAGATTTTAGTATTAATTATAGGATTAGTTTCCTATTCTAGAGGGATTAGCTTCCTGTTCTAGGGAATCTCTTTGTATATAAATATGTGTAGTTTTTCCCATTTAAAATATAGAAAACCTTCTCAATTGCTCTGTGTTTTACATCCTTCTTACTGTTGATTATGTGTCCTAGTGGGTCGATGTTATCCCCACTAGGACCAATGATGCTAATATTGTTTTGAAATTTTTGAAGGAATACATCTTAAGCATGTTTGGAACCCCTAAAGTGATAGTTAGTGATGGAGAAAGCCACTTTTGCAACAAGTGGTTCGAAAAGCTGATGACCAAGATGGGTATTAGGCATAAAGTGACAATTTCCTATCATCCCC
This sequence comes from Garcia nutans, assembly GCA_947685225.1. NCBI lineage: Eukaryota > Viridiplantae > Streptophyta > Magnoliopsida > Malpighiales > Euphorbiaceae > Garcia > Garcia nutans. The sequence continues at coordinate 38,700,580 of CANTUV010000035.1, forward strand.
AAACATCCAGCCAAGCAAAAATCTCTAATAAGTAGATCAAGGAATTTTAGAGAAAACAGTGAGTGTAACTAGGAAGGATTGGACAATGCTCCTTTCAAAAGCACTTTGGCATACTGGAAAGCTTTTAAAACACCTTTGGGAATGAGTCTATATCATTTAGATTTTGGCAAGGCATGCCACCTACCGGTGGAATTAGAGTACAAAGCCTATTGGGAGATCAAGGCTATGAATATGGACTTAGATGGGGTGAAAGAGCAGAGAATGTTATAAATTTCTGAGCTAGATGAGCTTAGAAATGAAGCCTATGAAAGTTCAAGGATTTACAAGGAGAAAACTAAGCCAATGCATGACATGATGATCTTTAGAAGAATTTTTGAACTCAAAATGAAAGTCATTTTATTCAATTTAAGGATGAGGCTTTTCTATGAGAAGTTGAAGTCTCATTTTGTTCCTAGTTGTTTAAACCTTCCCATATGGAGTTATTGAGTTGTTAAATTTGAAGACCAATGAAACTTTCAAGGTAAATAGCCAAAGAGTGAAACCCTACTTGGAAGAGTTGAAGAATGGAACAACCATTGGAAGTGTTGTGTTTGTGGATACACGAAGCAACCACGTCCAGCTAGTACAACATTAAAGAAGCGCTTGATAGGAGGTAACCTATTGGTTTGAAGTTTTTATTTTATTTTTTTTAGCAAAATTTTTAATTCTAATTTTATTTATAATAATTGGTTGAAATTTTGAAAGGAGTAGGTGTTATGATGGTTTATTTTTGTTGTGAATGAGTTTAAGGAGAAGAAAATCTAGGAAAAAGGGGTGAATAAAATTGGGCAGGAGCTGACGCACCCAGAGACACGGCCAAGACGGAAAAGACACATCCAAAACTCTAATTTTTAAATTTTTTTTGGGCAGTAGCAGACACTAACATGTGACATGGTCGTGTCACCGACTATGCCTAGCCATTCTGAAATCAAGCTCCAGACACAAAACTGAACACACCCAAATGGCTTGGTTGTGTTCAACCCTCCAATATTTCATTCCCAGATACAGTAGATGACATAGTCTAAAGTCTTGGCCGTGTCAGTAACCATGTCACGCTAACATGGCAAAGGCAAAGGAAACATCTTAGTCGTGTCTCTTCCAATGCTTTGAAGCCTAGATTCGCAAAACTGAACATGGCCACTCAGCATAACCATGTTTGTGGCCATGTCCAATCCAAATAACCCATGACACTGCCAAGGCAAGTGTAACTTGGCTATGTCAACCATTTTAAACCTTTTAAAGATCAATTATTTGAATCACCTTTAAACTTGTGAGGAATTGAGCCTATTAAGTTGGATACCAACTTATTATTCTTTGTGTGAGCATTCTTGATTTATATATTGCTAGAACTTGCTTAGATATGCATTTTAAGACCACATTAACATTTCAATTAGGCATCAAGATAATTAAAGCATTTAGGAATACCCATTCAGCTTAAAAGGCCAACCTTTAATTTGTCTTTAGTAAGCCAATTTTGAGCCTATTTCATTTTTCCATTTCTTTTTTTTACACAATAACATTAGTCGTGAATTATTTTGTTCCATTTCTTTCCTTCCATTAGGAGCAAGAGCATTTGAAGAATTTAGTAATTGAAGTTGTTGTGTCAATTAAAGTGTGGGGTTAAATTTAGTGGGTTGAAAGTTGCCAATAAACACTTTGTAATTACTTTGTTTCTTTATTAGATTTTCTTCTTCATTATGTTATTGTTATAGTTAGACTAAAAATAGGAATCAATTAAAATTCTATTGTGTTTTGATTCCTATTGAATATATATATATATATAGAAATTATTGTTCTTATAACTAAGGTTGGAAGCTGGGTTATGATCTTTATAATAAAATGAGAGTACTCTAAACTCTTTTTTTAAGGTTATTCTAACGTCGAGTGCTAAGTAGAGGTTGTTTTTTAGATTGTTGGGTCACATATATATTTAATTACTTCATTTTTGAAGTGCTCTTGAACTTAATGAATAAACTCATATATCCAAATGCCACACCTTCACCTTAAAGCCCCATTACAATAAAATGAAAGACCTTATGATTGATGCTTGATTTGTAATTGAGTGGTGGAGATTTGATTGATAAGCAAACTTGTGGTTATATTCTTTCGTTCAATTTTAAGAGTGTAAACACCTCCTAGATTAAACACTTAAGAGATTTAGTGAGTGAGTGATAACCCTTGGTGCATGGAAAACCATCAAAATACATGAGTGTTAATTTTATTTGATTTGATATTGTTTGTGGATTTTAGGAGAAAGGAGTCTTGATATATCTTTATAACTCTCGAACTTGATTAAAATTTTATTGTTTGGTTTTGTTCTTAACTTTGATTGGGGACAAGCAAAGAATTAAATGTGGGATAATTGTTATAATCATTTTATATGTGTTTTTAGGATACTTTTATTTGCTTTTTAACTATTTTTCTAATATGTTTGATAAGTTGTTTGAAGGTTTTTGATGATTTAGGTTGTAGCATGAACATGTGATAAAATGGAGCTTAAAATTCACTTATTGAAGTTAAATTGGAAGGGAAAAGCATTGAACATGGCCAAACGTTAACACACGGCCAAGAATGTTCAAGCTTGGCCATGTCTTTCATCAAGAAAATTGAAAATTTTGGTAGAGCTCGAAACACTCACCATCTTGGTTGTGTCTCTGACCGTGTCACATGACATGGCTAAGACAAATTTAAAGGTTGGCCTTGTCTTTACATGGCCAGGACAAATTTGAAGGTTGGCCATGTCTTTCACAAGATTAACTTGAAGTTTACATAGCACTGGACACAAGGAGAGGACACAGCCGTGTCACACCACACGACCAAGATAAGAAATCCCTTGGTTGTGCCCTCCCCCAAGAAATAAGAGAAGAGAAAGCAAAAGCAGACATTATCAGAAGACACATCTGTGTCTCTGACTGTGTCACTCCACACAAGCTCAAAAAAAGAAGAACCAAAAGAAGCCAGAAGTAGACATGGCCATAAGGCTTGGCCGTGTCACAAGTCATGTCCTAGGAAAAAATGAAAGACACAGCCAGGGCCAAATTGACTTTGGCCATGTCTGTGAGAGATCCCCTTTTGATTTTAAGAGGTTTAGTCGGACAAGAGACAAAAAGTAATGCTTTTAAGCAAAATGTAAAATGCTTTTTAGAAAAGAAAGTTTTAAAAATTGCAAAGGTGGAAATAAATAGAAGTGGAGACTATGGTGCAATTTCAGAAAGCTTGGGTTTAAATTAAAAATATTTGTAATTGAGCTGGAAGAGGGGATAGTTTTGATTAAAAGGAGAGGAGGGACACGTCTTTGGGGGTCTGGTGGAGAAGCTCTAAGAGAGTTTTTTTGGAAGATTTTTACCCTTTGATTTTGATTCATCCTTTTTTTTTCTGCACAAGATTGGTTTTGCCAAGATTTTGAAGGAGGTTTAAGGATTCTTCATTAAACTCAAGCAAGGGTGGAGGAAGAACTAGAGAAAATTAACTCTAGTCTTCTTCAAACTCGGTTTTGTTATTTCTTGAATTAGTTTAATTAATTCATTCTAAAATTTGTTAATTTGTTATGACCATTAATATTTCAATGGATATTTGTGATTTGATTTCAATTGAGATGAGTATGTGCTTTGATTTGATGATGATGAGTTAAATTACCCATGCCTAAGATTTGCAATAGATTTGATTAAATGATTTAATTCAAGTATTTCCATTAATATACCTTGTTATATGAGTTGATTGTATTGGATTGAATGTTAGGTTGATAGATTGGCCACCTATTAATCTTTAGATATTGAATAAAGAATCGAGAGGTGAATTTTGATATTGAAAATATGTATTCAACTACTCCAAGAATGAACTAAAAAATATAAGTTTTAGGGTTCTCTTAATTTGCAAGTGCAAAATAATTAGTTGTTGTCAATTCTGAGAACTAATGAATTGATAATTGTTAATTAATCACAAGAAACAAATTAAGTTGCAAAGGTAAGTTAATGGTAATTTTAGAATTAAACATTTGATTAAATTGAATTGTAAATCTTGGGCATCCTTTTGAAAGTTTGAATCAATTTTGTGCAATCGCTATTTATTTTACTTGTAATCTTAGATTTCTTTCACAATTCCAACAACATACACTCAATCTTTAAAATTTATTGTTTCAATCAAATTAATACAAATAAACACCTTCCAAGTGAGACCACCTTGGTATGTTTCACCATTACTACAACTATCTCATATAATTGCGAGAGTCACTTTTAGCAGTGTTAAGCAGAGCGCAATATTGTCATAACAAAGATTTACCAATAGATATATTCTTTAGTCAGTAAATTTGGAATGGAGAATTTTCTGCCATTCTTCAATGAGAAATCCTCCATGAGATTTTTAAAACTATCGATAAATATTATCGAAAAATGCTTCATTCTATCTATAATTTCTTAGGTCAAAGTAACACCGTTGTCTTCTTTTGAAAAAAATTACTGACCAAAAAAGGAGGCATCAGTGAATTTTTATTTTAGCAGCATTTTTAGGCATGAATTTTCTCAAGAGATTGTGCAATTCATTAACAAATATTGCATATGTTAGAAACTGTATCGATAGATTGTCTCCTTCGTCAGTAAGTTATCTAATTGGTGGTATTTTTAAGCACCATGTTTTTTGAGAGATTGCTTATTCAGTCAACAAATCTTATATTTGGTGGAAAATATACTGACAGATTGTATATTTAGTCGGTAAAATTTATTTAGGTAGAATTTTTAAGAACCAAATGTACTAACAAGTTAGCTTTTTTGTCGGCAATTACTGACATATTTAAGTATTTGTCGGTAAATCATCAGACTTAACCAGCCCAACCCTCTCTTTTTTCATCTCTTCTTCTTCTCTTCTTTTCTTCTTTTCTTCTTATATTTCTCAATTTTTTGATATTCTTTGCTCATTTTCCTCTAATCTATTCCAATTATATCCAAAACCTTTAAATTTCAAAAGCATTTGGTTGGTTGGTTGAAGTTTCGAGTGCTTGTATTATATATTTTTTTGCTAAAAAGGTTAGTTTTTAATTTAATTTAATTTTAATTTGCTTTATAATATATACTTTTATATATTTTTATGAATTGTTGTTGGAATTATAGTATTTGTTGTGAAAATTATTATTGTTGAAATTATATTTTATGTTGAGAAAATAATTGTTGTTGGGATTATAGTAGTTGTTGAGAAAATGATTGTTGTTGGAATTATAGTAGTTGTTGAGAAATTAATTTTTGTTGGAGTTATAGCAGTTGTTGGGAAAATTATTGCTATTGGACTTATAGTATTGTTGAGAAAATTATTGTTATTGGAATTAGATTTTTTGCTGGAAAATTTATTATTGTTGGAATTAGTGTTTTTTTAGGAAAATTATTATTGTTAGAATTATAATGTCTGTTAGAAAAATTATTATTGTTAGAATTAAATTTTTGTTGGAAAAATTATTGTTGTTGAAATTATATGTTTTAATGGCAAAATTATTATTGTTGGAATTATATATTGAATAAATTGTTGAAATTATATGTTTTGTTGAAAAAATTATTATTGTTGAAATTATATATTGAATAAAATATATTATTTGTAAAATTATAGAATTATAAATTTAATAAAATTTGTGTAGAAATAATAATTTGTATAAATAATTTTGAATTTTATATATAAATGTTAAATGAGATTAATGTTATAAGGAAATAATAATTTAGAGAAATAATAATTTAGAATTTTAACCTTAGTACCTGTTCACTGCACTTCTCAATATTATTGAGAGTGCACTAAATTATCTAGGTTGGATAGCTTGGAAATAACATTGTTTACAAATTAATTGTCATATATATGTTAGTAGAAACTGTAGCATATACACAAAATTTTCTCTAAGTGCATATCAAATATCATGGATAGGTCAAATTTGATGACTTATTAATGACATTTAGCATTGTGCACTCAGAGAACTAAGGGAAATTACTGCCAGATTTTCTACTAATTTATATATACAGTAATATCGACAATGTTATTTTTGAATGGGTTAGGTTCCTATCCCTTTTTAATAAAGGTATTATAAGGAGATGGTTGAATAGGATGTTAAAATAAATGGACTTAATAATTTTAAATTTATAAACTAATGTTGTCAATTTATTTTTTAGGTAAAAATGAATTCAATCGTTCTTAGATGTACGAATGTCTTAAAAGTGATTACAATTTTAATATTGTACGAATGTCTTAATAGTGATTGCAGTTTTATTATGAGTTTTGTGCATGGTATAGAGGAATTTATTGGATTTGAATCTAATTAAATTACTAATTGATAAGGTGATAAGATTAGATATCCATGTGTAAAGTGTCATCATTAGTCTTTTTTACTATTGATGATGTTAGATTTCACCTAGTGAAGTATGGATTTGCACCGAACTACTATATGTGGGATCTACATGGAGAGAAATATATAATTCAGTAGTAAAATGAAGAAGTTATTTCGGAGCAAGTTGTACAAGTTCAAAACCTATTTCAGCAGATGGTTTATGATGCTGCTGGTCTGAGTTTTATAATTTTGAGGAATCTAGTCTAGATTTTTGGCAAGCTTCTATGGAAAAGCCTCCTAATCCAGATGCACAATAGTTTTATAATATATTGGGATCTTTTTGACACCAAATGTAATATCCCGATTTTTGGAAATCCTTAATTTTTGATTTTTGAAAATTTAATAAAATAAATTATAAGTTAATTGGATAATTAAATAAATGATTTTAAATGAAAAATGAAAAAATTTTAAATAAAAAAGTGAAATGTATATGTGATATATATACAAAATATACATAACCTATACAAAATCATCAAAAGTCAAAAGTCAAAGTTTATTTAAATAATTAAAAAGTAAATTTTTGTTAATGGAAGAACATATTTTGGAGATAATCAATTAAATAATATATATACTAGGTGGATATTGAAAGTGGATGGAGAGAGATAATTATTTGGTCTTCTTCTTCTTTCCTTCCTTAGTCAATTTTCCATAGCCATCAAAAAGAGGATTTTTGCATCTTCTAAGCTTCCTAAGGTGAAGGGTTTTCAAGGTTTCAAGGGAAGGTTTGGTGATTTCCACTTGAATTAGTAAGTTTTCAGCTTGTTTTCTTAGATTGTCTTAAAGATATGAATATGTAAAGTTTGACTTGTTGTGATAATCAGGAATTTAGCCTGACACGCCTAGTGACACGGCCATATCATTGGGTGTGTCGAAGATGCTATTTTTCAATGTTAGTGACACGTGTAGTGACATGGCCATGTCACTGGGCATGTCAAAGCTTATGTAAGGTAGGATTAGTGACACAGACAGTGACACACCCATGTCATTAGGCGTGTCCAAGCTTCTGTGTAGTGGATATATGGCACGATCATTGACACGCCCATGTCATTGGATGTGTCACTTGTAGAATTTGCCCAAAATAGCTCTTTTCCTTGTTTTTCATTTGTTATTTTTATCCTTGTGTTGAGAGATCATGTATATGTGTTAAATGTGGAAAGTTTAGATTGGAAATGCCTTTAAGTGTGATACTAAATGATTATTTATGATCACATTTGGTATAGGCATTGAGAAGAATTGATTTACCCAACCCAAGTGTTGAAAGGGAAAGTTAGAAGAGAAGGTTGGAGGTGGTGTTTGAGCTGCTTTTGGTTGCCTTTAGAGGTAAGTACAAACTTTGAATAAATTGGTTATGTTTGCATGACATTTGGGCTTAACACATTTTGGTTGAAAAAAGTGTTAAGTTATTTGATGCATTGAAAATGCATGAACATTGTGCTATGTTATGTGATATATTATAAATGTATTAAATGCATTGTGAAAAACCATTTTTAATGGCTAAATTGATTAAAATGTAAAGTATGTGCATTTTGTGACCTAAAGTGTTTGGGTAGTGTGATTCATTATATATGCATTAAAGACATTGTGAAAAGTCATTGGTAATGGCTAGATTGCATAAAATGTGAATTATACGAGAATACCCAAAATATTTGGATAATGTGCTTTAATGTAAAATGTGATAAATTGTACTAGTATATTGAGATATGATGAAATGTGATAAATTGAAATGAAATAATATTGATATGAATGAGAATGAGAAAAGAGGGAATGTGCCTAGTTGATAATGAGAAATGAGGCAATGTACATACAAAAATATTGGTTGTGGGAAAATGAGAAAGAAATTGATGATGAAAAATATGAAATAATTGTGTGCCTAGTATGTTCTTCAATTTTCGGAGTTCTATATTTGGCGGCATACCTATGAGATTATCCTCATTATCTGCCTTCGGGGCTAGCTTTTGAGCAATTATTTCATTTGCCTTCGGGGCTAGACGCTTGGCGTCACAATGATATGATCTACCTTGGGGGCTATCTTTTGAGTAATTATTTGATTTGCCTTTTGGGCAAGACGCTTAGCGTCACAATGATATGATTGCCTTTGAGGCTAACTTTTTAGCAATTATTATGATCTGCCTTCGGGACTAGCTTTTGAGTAATTACTTGATTTGCCTTTGGAGCTTGACATATGGTGTCAACTTGGACCAAAATAGTAACTCTAGGATTTGAATAGCATACTAGATCCTTTGGGCCATGCTTGTGTTTGTTGTTATGTGAATTATAAAATGATTGAAAAATATGTTTAAAATGAAATGGTATGTCGCATGGTGACATGATATACATAAGCATTGTGCATTGGCATTGCATATAAATTTTATTCTTATCAAAGTTTGTACCACTAGGCTTTAGCTTAGAGAGATTGTAATTCATCGCGCAGGTGACAAAGGAGATCTAATTGAGCCGGAGACTTCGTCTAGACCAGGTCGGGTCTAAATTTGAGGTTTTCAATGTAGAGTTAATTTTTAAGCATCAAGATTAGAAACACTACCAGCATATATATATTTTATATTATCGTATATTTTGGCATTATGTATATTATATTATGCTTTGATATATATATATATATATATATTGTAAATTATAAAGAATGTATTGAAAAACTTTATAATGTGGGTTGATATGTGTTTTGAAAAAATATATATATGTATATGTATAAATGTTTTGTGAAATTTGAGAATTGAAGAGTATTGGGGAAATGTATGAATTGGTTTATTGGGAGTGCTTTTGTGTGCAGATTGTGGTTTTGTTGAATTTGGGAATGCCCAAATTACAGATAAAACTTTGGCAAATTTTTTCAGAGATTTTTTTGAAAAAATGTATTTTGGAACCTATAATTGATAAAAAAAAAAAATATTTTATTTGTTATTTAAATATACAGTATAAAGCATTTGAGATTTTAAATTGAAAAGTAAAAAAAAATTATTAAACCGGGTTGTGGCATTTTTGTACCGTATATGCATATTTTACATATACTGGGTGTATGTATTCTACGTATATAAAGTATAAGGGTATTACATTTATTTTGATATTAGAGCCTAGGTTTGAGGTTCTCGACCTAGGTGGGTTGTTAGAGAGAGAGAAAATCGGAATTTTAAATGTGGTTTTCAATTGTGATACATGCATTGGCACTATCATTTCCTGATATTTGATGTGGAAATTTCTATTGTGTTTGTAGATATAGGTAGTTATGGCATCTCGGACGCATCAGTCTGCAGAGGGTAGTGTTGAGAGTGTAGCTTCTGGAGAGGGTAGAGATGGAGCTAGAGCTGAGACTGCTGGTGTGGCGTCTGCTTCTGTGCTAGTGAGACCAGTAGCTGATGAGATTCTACCAGGCTGGGTATGGCATATGGTGGAGATGTTGAGGCAGGCTTCGGTTAAGCAGCCATAGCTGCTTCCACAGTCATAGCCGCAGTAGCAGTTGCAGACGAGGAAGTATGACAAGCTGAAAAATTTTGGAGCTGAGGATTTTGTTGGTACTACAGACCCTGCTTGTAATATCCTCATATATGCTCTAGAAGTTTTGATTATGTTGTTGTTATTGTTGTTGTTGTTATATTGGATTGAATATATGTGTTAATTGCAAGAGAAAAGAAATTGGGAAAGAAAATAGGGTTTAGAGAGAATGGTATATGTTGTGTATATGATGATATATATAACATATAAATTGGTCAAATGAAGAGTCAAGGTGATGGTTAAGTGGAAGAAGATATTTTTGGTTGTTATTGAAATTACTATAAAGGGCATGCATAATGAAAAGAAGTTTAACTATGTTAAAGAGGGTATTTTGGTAATTCTTCTTTTGAAATTGTGTGGTGGAGATTAATAGAGAGTTTGACTTTTATTTTAATCAATTTCCTTTCTTCTTTTCACGTGTGGCCGGCCAACCTAAAGAACAAGAGAGAAAGCAAAGGTTTGATGATATTTTGAGCTCAAATTGAAGAAGTTCTAAGTGGTTAAGTGGAAATCCAAGAAGATTCACTATATTTGGTAAGTTTCTCTTGATTCTTTTAAGTTATTTAAGTTGTTTGTGAGTTGATTGTGGATTTTAAAGTGGGGTTGTGTTGATTGTTATATGTTGGATTTAATTGGTTGTGGTGTTGGTTTTGGATTTGAAGATGATAAATTATATTGTGTTATTTTGGATTAGGTTTTGGAAGAAAGTGATTTGCTCTAATTTGAGAAGTGAAGAATTCTTGGAGAAAAGGAAGTGTTTAGAGTTGTATAATTGGTGCTAAAGGTAAGTACAAACTATATGGTTACAAACATGCATATATTGTTTAATCTTAAAACACTTTTGTTTGTAAATGTGATAAGGTATCAAATGTATTGTTAATGAATGTTGGTGATGAAAATATTGTGATGAGCATGTAAAATAATTGCTAATGATGTTGATTATGTCCATTTGAATGAGGTTATGTTGTGTACAATGTGTTTTAAGTTAACCAAAAGAAATTTGGCTACATTTAGGGTTTATGCATGAGAGACACGTAATTTGGGACGGTCGCTATTATTCATGTGCGGTCGCGACTTAGGTCGGGCTTCTGGCCGCGAAACCTACTGTGATAATGTTTCATCTTTTGATTGTGAAGTGCGGTCGCGACTTAGGTCGGGCTTCTGGCCGCGAAACCTACTGTAATAAGGTTTCATCTTGTAATTGTATGGCGCAGTCGTATTCAGGTGAGGTGCGACCGCTAGAAAGGTTCTGTTCACCTTATTGGAAGCAATCTAATCCTACAACAAGATTCTCAAATACATGTTAAATAGATCATCCATTTGAGTTGTCAAGGATCAAAATAGAGATCATTTGTCTAACATCATTGTTGAATCATGAAATGTGAGATGATATGGAATTGATAATGCATATGATATTACATGAACAAGGTTATGTATTGTCTATTGTGAGGCTTGTGAATGGTGATGTGTATTATGAATAATGTACTTTGAAATGTGATACTAATAATGCTATATACACAATATGAATTGAGATATGAAATGCTATAAAGCCATTGTGATTGGCTATGATGGTTCAATTGAAAGATATATGGCATGTTTGCCTAATTGATGAGAATTGAGAATGATATGTAAATGAATTGTGTGGCTAATGTGTTATTCCATTTTCAGAGTATGTTATTGGTGGCATGCCTAATGATAGTAACAATCTCTTGAAGTTAGGTTGGATTGAATCCTTGAAGCCTAATTGAGATGTTACAACCCTTGAAGCTAGGTTGGGTTGGTTCTTGAAGCCAAGTTGGGTTGAAGCTTAGCATGCTTTGCTCCCCTTGAAGCTTGGTTGAACTTAATCCTTGAAGCCTAGTTGGGTATATGATAATGATAGATGTGATAACAAAACCAAAGCATTAACTCTGAAAATCGAATAGCATATTAGTGTGTCTTGGGCCCAATGCTTGTCTTTGTTTAATGTGAGTCATGATTTGTTTAATGTTGTTCATGAATGGTTAAATGAATAACTAATGAGGCATATGAAATGTAAAGGTATGTTGTTAGCCTTGCATATATGATGTTACATGTATAATACGGATTGAGAATTTGCATTGCATTGCACTGAAGCATAACACTAGCACATTTTGTCTTACTAAGCCGTTGGCTTAGCGCGTAGTGTTTGATCGCGCAGGTAACCGAGTTGAACCCGAGAGTTCTTCGAGACCGAGTGAGAGTAGACAGTGAAGAGTTGATTTTGGGAACTTAAAGATCAGAGGAGACTTGCCAATCATGTATAACTCTCTTATATTTTGTAAAGTTTTGTTTATAATGTAAATATATGTATATTTGTAAAAATTGATTTAAATGCTTTCATATATGTAACTATTTTATAAAATTCCGCTGCGTATTAACTAAATGTATATATATATATATATCTATTTTATTTTGTATTACAAGCTAATTACTTACTTACTAAAATGCATAATGAGAAAGATGATGGTATCTTTTAAAATGTTTTGAATGTTAAGAAAATCCGTAGCATCCCTATGTTTAGTGCATGTGTACTACATTGTGGTGTTTGTAGTGTGCATGTATTGAATGTGGGGGTGTTACACTGCTGTAGCAGAGTAGTAGCTAGACAGGGTCCAGAGAGTGTTCATATAGCTACAAGCTACTTCGAAGGAGAATTTTGATTATGCCAGATCTTTATTGCAAAGGGATGCATATAAGTGGTGGAAGATGACTCTACATGCTATAATTGATCCACCAGTTTTGACTTATGATGATGTCCTATGGGAATTTGAGAAGAAGTATACTTCGAGGAAGTATAAGGATGTGAAGAAGATGGAGTTCCTGAGTTTGAAGCAAGACACTATGACAGTGACAAAGTATGAGATTGAGTTCATACGGCTGAGTTAGTATCCTGAAGGGATCATATCTGATGAGATTGATGCATGAGGTTTGAGGAGGGGCTGAGACCCTCTATCATGTGTCTTGTAGCAGGCTCTCAGTATCAGTACTTTTCTCAATTAGTTGCAGCTGCCAGAAGTGTTGAGAGAGCACAGGGTCTTACAGCAGCTGCTAGAGTTGAGAAGAGCAGAGGTAGGAGACTCCAGGGTGAGGCAGGGTCTTCAGCAGTAAAAAAAGACTGAGGGGGATATCCTCAGAGGTTCAGTAGGAGCCAGGGCATTCTGGCAGTTCATTACATCAGCAAAGACAGAGATAGAGACCTATTGCCTTAGTGGCTAGTGCGCCGACCCTAGTGACTCAGAGGCCTATTCCACCAACATGTGTTCATTGTGGTAGGGCACATGGGGGCGTCTGCTGGAGGACAGGTGCACCAGCAGTGTGTTATAGATGTGGGTTGCCAGGCCACTTTCTCAGAGACTGACCAAAGCCACCAGAGGATAGAAAATAGATACTGCAGCTTCTCGACCCAATGTCAGATGGTGTCATGGTGTGAGAGGTTTTGGTAGAGGTGGTAGATCTGGGACTAGTCAAAGAGGAGGTTCTACAGCTGGGAGTAGACCAGATGAGGCAGGGTCATCACAATGGGTCTATATGATGCAGAGGCAACTGGATGCTTCTGTTGTTATGACTGATACTTATACTTTATTTGGTATTTCAGTTCTTATATTGATAGACCCTAGATCAACTCATTCATACATCATTGCATCCATCGTGCCTGTGAGTGATTTGGATTCTAAGCCCCTAGGATTTGATGTTTTGGTGACAAATCCTTTAGGGCACAGTGTTGTGGTTAGCAGGGTATACCTAGATAGCCCAGTTGTTGTTTAGGATGAGGAGTATTTCAGTGACCTGATTGAGATGCCTTTCAAGGAGAATGATCTGATTCTAGGCATGGATTGGTTATTCAGGCATGGGGCTGTAGTATACTATCAACGAAAATGTGTTACCCTGAGAACATGTGATGGTAGAGATGTGATGGGATCTAGTTACCATAGACATCTTTCATCCATGTTTGTTTCAGCTATTTTAGCTAGGAGGATAATTTTGAAGGAATGTGAGGCTTATCTTGCTCATGTTGTAGATACTAGAATAGTGGAGTCCCAGCTTGATAGCATACCCACAGTTGCCGAGATTTCAGATGTTTTCCGCAATGAGTTGCCAGGGGTACCTCCAAAGAGAGAGGTTATTGCCTAGTACCACTCCTATCTCTATTACCCTTATCAGATGGCACCTGCAGAGTTGAGAAAGTTAAAGGTGCAGTTGCAGGAGTTGCTAGATAAATGTTTCATCCTCCCTAGTGTGTCTCCATGGGGAGCTTCTGTCTTGTTTGTGAAGAAAAATGACGTCACCTTGAGATTGTGTATTGATTATAGACAGTTGAATAAGGTGACAATCAAGAATAGGTATCCATTGCCTCGGATAGATGATCTCTTTGATCAGTTGAAGGGAGCAGTAGTATTCTCTAAAATTGATCTGAGATCAGGGTACCATCAGTTAAGAGTCAAAGATGTGGATGTACTTAAGACATCTTTTCGCACGAGGTATGGGCATTATGAGTTTCTAGTGATGCCTTTTTGGATTGAGGAATTCACCTGCAGCATTTATGGATTTGATGAACAAGGTGTTTAGACCATACTTAGATTAGTTTTGTGGTAGTCTTCATTAATGATATCCTAGTATATTCGCGTAATTAGGAGGATCATGACAGACATCTATGAATTATATTGCAGACTTTGAAAGAGAAGCAGTTGTATGTTAAGTTGTCTAAGTGTGAGTTTTGGCTCGACTAGGTGACTTTTCTCGGTCATGTGGTATCCGCAGAGGGTATTAGAGTTGATCTGAGTAAAGTTGAGGCTATCTTGAATTGGAGTCCACTGAAGACTGTGATAGAGGTGAGAATTTTTATGGGATTGGCATGATATTATCGTCGATTTATGAAGGGTTTTTCTATGATAGCTACACCACTCACCCTATTACTTCGAAAAGAGGTTAGATTTGTGTAGACAGATCAATGTCAGGTCAGTTTTGAGCAGTTGAGGGAGATGTTGACTCAAGCTCCTGTCCTTACCCTGCTTGTGGAAGATAAACCATATATGATATATAGTGATACTTCATATAGTGGTTTGGATTGTGTTCTGATGTAGGAGAGTAGAGTCATTGCTTATGCCTCTCGACAGTTGAAACCACGTGAGTTGAATTACCCAACTCATGATCTGGAGCTAACAGCTATAGTTTTTGCATTGAAGATTTGGTGGCATTGCTTGTATGGGGAGAAGTGTTTCTTTTATATGTATCACAAGAGTTTGAAGTACCTTGGTGTTCAGAGAGAGATGAATCTTCTGCAGAGACGGTGGTTAGAGTTGATTAAGGACTATAACTGTTTGATTGATTATCATCTTGGCAAGGTAAATGTTATTGTTGATGCCTTGAGTTGAAAGTCTTTGGCAGGCTTGACTGCTTATTCTCTCTTGTTGCTTGTTGAGTTGAGAGCGTTGCATGCCAGATTCGAGTCTTGTGATGATTGTGCTTTGATGGCTCAGTTATAGTTGAGGCCAATTTTGTTGGATCAGATTAGGAAGGCTTAGTTGGTAGATGAGAGAATCCAGGAGATTGTGATGGATTGCTAAAAGGGAGAGAGTCGAGACTTTTATGTAAGAGATGATGGCAGTTTATGGTACAGAGATAGATTGTGTATTCCCAATGAAGCAGAATTGAAGAAAATGATATTAGAAGAAGCACATCAGTCACTCTATGCTATGCACCCTGGTAGTACTAAGATGTATCAGAATGTTAAGCAATATTATTGGTGGTCAGGTTTGAAGAGAGACATAGTAGAGTTTGTTTCTAGATGTCTCACCTATTAGAGAGTGAAGGCTAAGCAACATGTTCCTTCAGGGTTACTTCAGCCATTGTTTGTACCAGAGTGGAAGTGGGAGCGAGTGACGATGGATTTTGTAACTGGACTGCCTTAGACCCAGAAGAAGCATGATGCAATCTGGGTGATTATTGATCGGATGATGAAGACAACTCATTTTCTTCTAGTTCGGATAGATTATTCACTTGAGAGGTTGGTTGAGTTGTATATCAGTGAGATAGTGAGGTTGCATGGAGTCTCAGTTTCTTTGGTATCTGCCCAAGATTCTCGGTTTACTTCCAGGTTTTAGAGGACTTTACAGGATGCTTTAGGTTCCTGGTTGCATTTTAGCACTACTTTCCATCCTTATACAGATGGCAGCCAGAGAGAGTGATACAGATTCTAGAGGATATGTTGAGGAGCTATATCATTGATTTCACTGGGAGCTAGGACAGATTTTTACCACTGATTGAGTTTGCTTATAACAATAGTCATTAGTCCAGTATTGGGATGGCTACTTATGAGTCCTTGTATGGCAAAAGATGCAGGACACCTTTGTGTTAGGATGAGGTTGGAGAAGGTAAATTGGTCGATTTCGATTTGATTAACGAAACATAAGAGAAAGTTAAGGTGATTGAGGGTCGATTGAAAGCAACTTTAGACCGACAGAAATCCTATACATATTTGAAGAGGAAGGACATAGAGTTCAGTGTAGGAGATAAAGTATTCCTGAAGGTGTCTTCTTAGAAGAAGATTTTGAGATTTGGTCGCAAAGGGAAGTTGAGCCCTCGTTTTATAAGACCATATGAGATACTGGAGAGAGTTGGTCTAGTGGCTTATAGACTGGCTTTATCACCTGAGTTGGATCAGATTCATAATGTCTTCCATGTCTCTATGCTTCTAAGGTACAGGTCAGAATCATCTCATATTTTGCCAGTGGAGTCCATTGAGGTGAGTCCATATCTGACTTATGAAGAAGAACCAGTGGCGATTTTGACACGAGAAGTGAAAGAGTTGATGAATAAGAAGGTGCTACTTGTGAAAGTCCTTTGGAGGAATCATACCACTAAGGAGGCAACATGGGATAGTGAGCAAATGATGTGGATTCAGTATTCTTAGTTGTTCCAGAGTTGATAATAGGTAATTTCGAGGATGAAATTTTTCTTTAGGGGGGAGAGAATTGTAATATCTTGATTTTTGGAAATCCCTAATTTTTTATTTTTGAAAATTTAATAAAATAAATTATAAGTCAATTGAATAAATTAAATAAATAATTTTAAATAAAAAATGAAAAGATTTTAAATAAAAAAGTGAAATGTATATGTGATATATATACAAAATATACATAACCTATATAAAATCAACAAAAGTCAAAAGTGAAAGTTTATTTAAATAATTCAAAAGTAAATTTTTGTTAATGAAATAGGATATTTTGAGATAATCAATTAAATAATATATATACTAGGTGGATATTGAAAGTGGATGGAGAGAGAGAACTATTTGGTCTTCTTCTTCTTTTCTTCTTTAGCCGATTTTTCATAGCCATCAAAGAGAGGATTTTTGCTTCTTCTAAGCTTCCTAAGGTGAAGGATTTTCAAGGTTTCAAGGGAAGGTTTAGTGATTTTCACTTGAATTGGTAAGTTTTGTAACATCTCTAATTTTTAAAAATTAAATAAATTAAATTAAAGTAAATTGGATAAGTTAAATCAATTATTTAAATGAGAAATAGAAGGTTTGAAAGTGAGAATATGAGATGTATATGTAAAATATACATAATATATACAAAGTCAACCAAAAGTCAACACTTTAAAGTCAAAAGTCAATGGTCAAATGGCATTTTTATAAATATACTTTGAAAATTAAAAATTATTTAAATAATTTAAACATAAATTATATCAAATGTAAGATGTAATTTATGGTTTTTATTAAATACATAATTAATTAACTAATTAATTAAAAATATAATAAAATATAATATATATAATACATATAATGTATGTTTGACGTGTATATGAGATACACGTTATATGTACATATGAGTATTTAAATATATTGAATATACATTACATATACATAGTATATACATTGCATAAATATATACATAATGGTATATGTAAAATATAAGTAACATATATAAGACATATACATATATATAAAATATACATTACATATATGTGAGATATAATTTGGTGTTGGAAAAGTAGATGACAATGATGATGATGATGATGATGATAATAATAATAGAGGGAAGAGAGAAAAGTCAAAGAAAGAAATAAGGTGATTGGTTAGAATTATTTAAATTAACTAATTATTATATATTTATGGACGAAAAAGTGATAAGTATGATAATAAAATAAATCAAAATTAAAATATATTTTAATGGTAGTGGAGAATTATGAATTTTAAATAATTAATAAATAAATTAAATATCTATATATATATTGGTGGTTAGAAACAAAAGAAGAAAGGAAGAACAAAATAAAATCATTTCTTCTTCTTCTTCTTCATCTTGGACGTGTGCTAGTAGAGAGGAGAGAGTTTGATTTTGGCTTATGCAATACATCAAATTTATAAGAGATTTAAAGAGGATTTAAGAAAGTTTTGAAGGATTGTCAAAGAAATCAAGTATCTTTTATTTTAAGCTTTATTTTCTTAGTTTTATGATTATGTAAGTTTGAGGTAGAGAGAGAATATGCGTTTAAATTGTTAAGATAGATAGAAATGGAGTTAGGATAATAATTATATAGTGATTTGTTGGTTGGATGATTGAAAATGGCATGATTGGTGAAGAGAGAGAGTTTAGGGTTATGTAACTTTTGGACTTTTGAATTCATGGTTTTTAATTGTGCAATTTGATTCCAAATAGGTTGTTTTGATGCATAAATAAGTATTTTAAAGTTAAATGATGGATTTGGTTGAGTTTGGATAGAGTTTGAAAATGGAAGTGGTGATTTAGGGTTTTGGAAAAAGGGCATTTTCAAAGTTGTGAATTGATTGATTTTATTGTTTAAAGCATATTCTTTAATGATAAAAGTGATGAATATAAGCTTGAAATGATAATTGGATTGACTTGGAATAGAAAATCTTCAATAGGGAAGGTTATGCATTTTAGGGTTTTGGGCATAAGTGTGTGTTTATGTAATGTAATTGTTTAAAACATGTTATAATATGTTTTTAATAATATAAATAAGCTTAAAACACCAAATTGAATGGTTCGATATTGTTTTCCGAAGTTAAAGTGAGGTTAGCCTTAACTTTGGAATTTTAGTTTGAATGATGTTTAATTATGGTTTAAGATTGAAAATACCTTTAAAAGTGATACTAAATGATTATTTATGATCACATTTAGTATAGGCATTGAGGAGAATTGATTTGCCCAATCCAAGTGTTGAAGGGCAACTTAGAGGAGAAGGTTGGTGTTAGTTTTGTTGCTTGCATTTGGTTGCTTTTAGAGGTATGTACAAACTTTAGATGAATTGGTTATATTTGCATTACATTGGGCTTAACACATTTTGGATTGAAAAATGTGTTAAGTTACTTGATATATGGAACATGTATGAAAAATGTGTTATGACATGTGTAATGTCATATATGTGTTAAATGCATTGTGAAAAGCCATTGTTAATGGCTAAATGAAGTAAAATGTGAAATATGTGTATTATGTAAAACTGACCCAAAGTGTTTGGGTAATGCCATTTATTGTGTACGCATTAATGGCATAGTTAAAAAGCCATTGGTAATGGCTAAAGTACATAAAATGTGAATCATATGTGGATTATGTGAAAATTTTCAAAATATTTGGGTGATGAGTTTTAAGGTAAAATGTGATGCAATGTGATGACATGATGAAATGTGATGAATTGATATTACTATAAATCAAAAAATGAGAAAAGTGAGAAAAAGATGAGAAAATAAGGCAATGTGCGTAATAGATAATGAAAAAAGAGGCAATGTGCCCAGCTTGATTATGAGAAAATGAGAAAGAGAATGAGAAATGTGAATTAATTGGGTGCCTAGTATGTTATTCAATTTTCAGAGTTCTATGTTTAGCGGCATGCCTATGAGGTTATCCTCATTGTTTGCCTTTGGGACTAGCTTTTGAGCAACTATTTCATTTGCCTTCGGGCTAGACGTTGGATGTCACTTGCCTTTGGGCTAGATGCTGGACATCACTATGATTTACCTTCGGGCTAGACGCTGGGCGTCCCTTGCCTTCGGGCTAGACACTGGGTATCATTATGGACCAAAATAGTAACTCTGAAATTTGAATGGCATATTAGATTCTTTGGGCCCATGCTTGTGTTTGTTCTTATGTGGATTATTAAATGATGTAAGAATATGTTCAAAAGTGAGCTTGGATTCCACATATTAAATGATGTAAGAATATGTTCAAAAGTGAGCTTGGATTCCACATTGTGACATAGCATAAAAATATTTTGCATTGGCATTTCTTTACAGTTTTATTGTTATCAAAGTTTATACCGCTAAGCTTTTAGCTTAGTGCGATTATAATTTATCATGCAGGTGACATGGGCGATCCGGTTAAGCCGAAGAATTCTACTAGACCAGGTCAGGTCTAGATTGAGGTTGCTTGTTGAGTTGATTTTGCTACGTTAAGATCAGAGCCAATTTGCCATCATGCATATATATATATATATATTATTATATTACAATTTGTTATAATGTATTTTATGATTATGTTTTTGGAGAATAAGTTGTAAATTATAAAGAATATTTGGATAAATTGTGTAATGTGGGATTTTACATGTGTTTTAACATAAATATATTTATATGTTTAAATGTTTTGTGAAACTTTGAGAAATTGAGGAGTATTGAAAAAATATATGAGTTGGTTTATTGGGAGTGCCTTTATATGCATGTTGTGGTTTTGTTGAATTGGGAAATGTCCAAATTACATAAAAAAAACTTTGCGAATTGTTTTCAGAGATTTTATGAAAAATACTATTTCAGAATATATATTTAATTATAAATATTTTATTTGTTATTTAAATATACATTTTAAAGTATTTGAGATTTAAAATTGGTAAAGTATAAATTTTTATTAAACCAGGTTGTGATATTTTTATATCGTATATGCATTTTTTACATATGTTGGGTGTATGTTTCATACGTATATAGGGTATAAGGGTGTTACAGTTTTCAACTTATTTTCTTGGATTATCTTAAAGATATAAATATTTGAAGTTTGACTTGTTGTGATAATCATGAATTTAGCCTGACAAGCCCAGTGACACGGCCATGTCATTAGGTGTGTCAACGATGCTATTTTTCAATGTTAGTGACACGCGCAGTGACACGCCAGTGACACGCCCATGTCATTGGGCATGTCCAAGCTTCTGTGTAGTAGACATATGGCACAATCATTGACACACCCATGTCATTAGACGTGTCACTTGTAGAATTTGCCTAAAATAACTCTTTTCCTTGTTTTTCATTTGTGATTTTTATCCTTGTGTTGAGAGATCATTTATATGTGTTAAATGTGGAAATTTTAGATTGGAAATGCCTTTAAGTGTGATACTAAATGATTATTTATGATCACATTTGGTATAGGTATTGAGGAGAATTGATTTACCCAATCCAAGTGTTGCAAGGGCAAGTTAGAAGAAAAGGTTGGAGGTAGTGTTTGAGCTTGCTTATGGTTGTTTTTAGAGGTAAGTACAAACTTTGAATAACTTGGTTAAGTTTGCATGACATTTGGGCTTAACACGTTTTGGTTGAAAAATGTGTTAAGTTATTTGATGCATTGAAAATGCATGAACATTGTGCTATGTTATGTGATTTATAATGAATGCATTAAATGCATTGTGAAAAGCCATTGTTAATGGCTAAATTAATTAAAATGTGAAGTATGTGCATTTTCTAAAAATGACCCAAAGTGTTTGTGTAGACCCTTAATTTTTGACCCCAATTTGATACGATTCTAATTAAAGGATTCCAAAATAAATTTGATCCGACTTTAATTATTTAAACCTAGTTTATAATTTTTAAAGGAGTCAGGTCGGATTAAAGAGGCATAAATTCAATTATAAAATCCTAAAATCAAGTGGAATTGGCCCAAATTAAAACTTTTTAGTCCATAAGTTAAAAAAGGCTAGAATAATTTAAGTGAGGCTAGCCGGGGAGACATGAGCATGCCTCATGTCGATCTGGCAGCCCAGATCGACATGAGGTTGGACTCATGTCGACCTGGGCAAGCTAGCTCGACATGAGCATGCTTCATGTCAACCTTGGTAGGCTAGGTCGACATGTGCATGCTTCATGTCAACCTTGGCAGCCCAAGGTTGACATGAGCATGCCTCATGTCGACCTGGGTAGCCCATGGTCGACATGAGGTTGGTCTTATGTCGACCTAGGACAACCAGGTCGACATGGGTTCAATAACTTTCCTAATTCGAATAGAATTTGTTTTAAGGACTGATTAATATTAGGTTAAGGATTCTGAGTGAAGTTAGGGCCTATAAATAATTCAGAGAGAGGAGGAAACAGAAAAGAGAGTCGGCAATGAATATTAAGAGAGATTAAAACCACAAAACAGAAGAGACGGCAACAAAGAGAGAAGAACAGCAGCAGCTTTTTGGAGAGTGAAGGAAACCACAAACAGAAAAATCAAAACAACCAAAGAAGAAGGCAGAATCCATAGTGTCTTCACATTGTTCATCCAGAAATCAATTTTTTGGTGGAACCAACGACGGAGGTTTGATCTTTAATCATAAATTATTCATGCTCACAGTAGCTTCGTTTCTTTGATTAATAAGAGCATGCATGCAGTAACATGATCCTTGAACGTGCAGTAACTAGATCTTTGAACATGCAGTAAATTAATCTTTGTTTCAATAAATTTAAGTGTTTGCTTTATTTAACACATTGATCAGTTGGTAATCATAACCCCACATGCACGTTTCATAAAAAACATAAAACTATCCAGTAGCCTTTGAGGATTTAAATTAATTGTTAGAATCTATTTTGTTTACTTTACATCAAGAACCGTAAATTATTTTATTGAAACTCAAAACCTTAAACTATTTTTATCCAAAAGCTTAAACCATTTCATTATTAAACTCCAAAATGTTGATAATTTTTCCAAAACCGTAATTTATCTTTTCAAACCCAAAATTATGTTTTTAAGGCAGTAAGTTAAACCCAAAAACCCTAATTCCAAATTCTGAATTCCAAAACCCTAGTTTCAAAAACCCTAATTTTGAAACCCTAATTCCAAACTCTGAATTCCATAACCCTAATTTCAAAAACCCTCAAAACCCTAATTCAAAATCCTAATTACAAAACCCTAATTTTTAAATCCTAAGTTCCAAAACCCTAAGTTCCAAAAAACCCTAAACTCTTTAAAATCCTAAATTTATATATTTATTACTTTATTTAATTTTAGATTTGGTTATGTAGTTTATTATATGTTTTGATGGTTGATTTATTTACTTTCAATGCTTGATTTATTTAATTTATCATGGATGGATATTTTCTTTATTATTATGATTATTATTTGTTCGTATTAGTATTAATATTGTAAGAGGTATGTTTTCACTTTGTTGGTACCTCATTAATTAATTTCTATGTAATTTAAATTTCTTTTATATTTTAGACCAATGTAAAGGACATGTTTCCACCTTTTGGTGGGTGTCCTATTTAGTTTAGACATGAACGATGTAAGGACATGTTTACATCCTCGGATGGGTGTCCATTTATTTGCTTTGTTTGGACGTTGCTTTGATTTAATATAATGATGCTTTATCTTAATTGTTGCATGTAATATGGATAATATTATTATGTTTAAGAATTTTATAATATTAAGACCTGCAAAGGAGGCCAGTTCCAATGAACTGGGCGTTGTGGGGGTGTTGGGCCATTTCTCACCTTCCCCACTGTACCAAACTTTCCGAACCCATTAGGGGGTTGGGGATTCCTTAGGAATCGAGTCATCCACCCCTTTCTTTTTCCCAGCCTGTCCGAGTGGCGACTCCATTTTCTCCTGGCTTAGGCTCGTGTTCTCTAAGGCCCCGAGCCTAAACAGTGCCTAAGTCGCAAGAACCATTCCACTGGGAGTGGAGGCAAAAATTCCCGCTCGAGTGGCGACTCCACTGGAGATAAGAGAAGTTGATTCTGTTATTCTTTTTATTATTCTACTCTTTCTTATAATGATATTATCCATTGCAGCATATTAGATTGCATCGTGTGCGTGAGTTAGGACGCTCGTGTTACCCGTATTGTGTTATGTAAGGGATACCATACTTTCACTCAAGGTATGGAGATCGAGCATGGCATAACCACTCATAGCCTCGTGCCTTTTGGTATATACTTGCTATGGGAACCTAAGCTTTTTAACCCAAAGACTAAAGCTCATGTAATTGGCCTAGTTACTTTCCTTAGGTTTTACCCCAAATGCTTGTTGTTTGACTATGGTTAGTTTATCTTGGTTTAAATCATGGCTTATTTGGTTTGTTCTTTTTCCAATATGACCTAAGTACATTGTAAGCTCGAAATAAATTTTTTCTTTAAAATCCAAAAGACCAAAGAAATTTTAAAAATTTTTCAATGGTCTTTGGATATAAAACTTTTCCCAATCAAAAACTCTTTTTTCATGACCCAAATACAAAGCCCAAAATATATTTTTTCTAAATTCATTTTACAATGGGCTTAGAAACAAAATTACTTTCATCCAACCTTTTCTTACAAAGAGCTTGCAAATTATTTAGGTCAATTATGAAATATTAAAAATCAATTATGAGCCTAGTTTATACTAAGAATAATTAATCATGGGCTTGTTTTTAGCATGAATCATTAGTTACTTTTTCAAGTGAGAAATCTATTTATAATAAATCTCTTAATTTAGTTTTAATTCAATATAGCATAAAAGATACTATAGTTGGTTGAATGGATTAAAACCTAATTAATGGGAATTATTATGAACTGATTCCCATTTTTGAAAATATAACTATTGGTTAAAACGTCAGAGGGAATTATTCGAAAACAAGATACCCCATGTTGGTATTTTGTTAACCATATACCTAGGAAAAGAGACTCGCCATCTGTGTGTGGAAGTTATAAGGTTAGAAGGAACGTCCTAATTTTCTTTGTTGATTGTTTGTGCATACATGCATACATGCATACATTTGCATCTCATATCATTCATCCTCTCTGGCTCACAACCCTGGATTGCGACAGTTCAAAAGCTTACGACAATCCGACCTACGCTAGAGATGAAGAATCTAGTAGCAACTCAATCACTTGCTCACCAAAAGCAATGGAGCCCGAAAAAATTCAAAGAATGGTGGATGACACCCTAAATGCCAAGATGGAAGAAATAAAGGAGGCCCTGGCTGAGACCATGAAAAATCAATTGGCTGCAATTTTAAGAAACAATGCCGAAGTATTTGCTAGCACTAAGAAGCCAAAGGACAAAGGGAAGGCTAAAGTTGGTGAAGTGGTTTTTGATGATGATAAGGTGATCTTTGATGATGATTATGATTGGGCTCAATACTTCCAAGATACTCAAGACAAGGAGAAAGAACCGAAGATTGTTGAAAGATCAGCTATGGAGAAAACTAAGACTTCTGATGTTGAAAAGATGATTGCAGATTTAGAAAAGAAATTTGAGAAGAAGCTGAAAACCGAAGAAATGTCCGAAGTTGACAAATTATTTGAGCTAGACGAAGAAGTTTCGTACAAATTCAAGATGTCATCTTTTGCAAAGTTTGATGGAACCAAAAATCCTCACCTTCATGTGAAGCAGTATATCACTGCTATGCAGTCTGCCCGAGCTACTAAAGCTCAAACTCTAAGGTACTTTATGCTCTCATTGGATCCTATTATCCAAAATTGGTTCAATACCTTAGAAGAAGGAATACAAAAGAGTTAGGATCTGCTATACAAGGCCTTCATCCAACAATATGGATACAACTTTGAGATGGAAGTTACTTTAATGGAAGTTTAGTCCATTAGATAAAGGCCAAACGAAAATTTTGTGGACTATGTGAAAAGATGGAGAAATAAGGCTGCTTTGCTCAAGAAGAGTCCCGATGAATCTGATCAAATAAGGATTATTGTGAGAGGGGTGTTGCCTAGTCTTCGTGAAAGGATGTCTCATACACTCATCCGTGATTTCAAAGATCTTTTGCAAGCTGGCTTGCAAATTGAAGAATGGAAAAGGGAGAAGAGCCATTTTTTGGCAAGAAGGATTGAGAGAGAAAATTATCAGCCTAATAGTCAAAGTACACAAAAGGAAGCTAATGTTAATGCCGCTAGTCAAGGAGGAATGAGGCAGTTTTCAGAATTAGGGAAGCCGCTGTCTTGGGTTCTCAATAAGATACAAAAGAATGGATTATTACAACCCTTGACTCCTCGTCCTTTGCCTAATCCTCTTCCACCTAACATTGATACTAATGCATTTTGCCAATTCCATCAAAGGCCTGGACACGAAACGGACAATTGTATAAAGTTGAGACATGAGATCTAGAATCTTATCGACAATGGAAAGCTACCTGAGCTAGACAAGCTCAATACCAAGAACAATCCTTTGCCTAAATTTGGAAGAGTTCCACCACCAACAACCTTCATGGTAGGAAAAGGATTGGAAGAATATTTTGTTTTATCATCCTTTCAAGATGGAAATATTGAAGATGTGAAATGAAAAGAAGCTTAAACTCAACAAACTTTCCTTAGCTTGAATGTTTCTTTTCAATTTTACTTTCTTTAATATTTAATTGGAACTATCGTATTTTTCAAATTTAAATTTGTTTGAAAAAATTACTTTCATCAAAATTTTTATTGGTCTTTGTTCATTTTGGTGCTCAACCAATGAGGAATCTAGCTTGATAATTCATGAATTAATATATTTATACATCATGACTTGAATGACTTTACTAGATGAGGGAATTCTTCTATAGTATTGAGTTGTGTATGCTTACTTAGAGAGAGCTCCCGCATAATTACCTTTGTCTAGATCCTAGTCAGTCTTAGAACACGCTTTGACAAACTTTCAAGGCGAAATTGAACTTTGCTTATTTAAGGGAGAGATGATCTAGGCATTGTTTGGTTAGCCAACAACTAGTATCCACCCAATTAAATATCAATCTGTAGTTGTCCCTTTGAGCCTTCATAAAATTTTAGCTTTCTTTTCATTAGCTTACAAACCCCAACAACCTACCCTGAGTTGTTGTGATACTTTTGACAAGTCTTATGATCACCAAGGTAAAGAGGCAAGAAGATCAAAGAATGGAATGCATAGCCAAAACCATAAGGATAGTTGATGTTTTCAAGACCATAAGGGTAGTTGAAGTTCTCCTAATATCTGTAATATATCAAGACAACATCAGAGTAACAAATGACTTATTCTTGTTAAAGAAGATTTATGTCACTCCACTCATCTATTATTAGAAACCCAAGTTGGTACAAACAAGACAACTCTTTTAGAGCTAGAATAAAAAAAAAGAGGAAAAAAGAAAAGAAAAAAGAGAAAAGAGAAAAAAGAAAAAAGAGAAAAAAAATAAGAAAAAAAAAGATGAAACCTAAAAAGGCGGTTCAAAAAGCCAACTGAGTTCTCTTTTACCTAAGACTTCCATTTGGTTTATAAGGACAATTTGACCTGAATTGGTCCAACCCAACCAAAGATTCGATCAAAATCAGAGAAAGAGGAGAAAGACCATCTAGTTCTTAAAAGTTCTGTACTTGACAGTCCTATAAGGAAGAAGGATAAAATGATAAAATGCTCGAAGATAGGGGAAGAGTAAGAAAAATAAAAAGAAAGAAAAGGTAGAAGAAGAAAAGAAATAAATTTGGGTACCAAACTTTTTGTAAAGGCAAAGACTATCCCAATCAAGATCCAGATTAATGCCAAGGAGATAGAAGGAATTGGAGTATAGCAAGATTGCTTCCAGCTACCTAAATTTCAAACAAGAATTTTGTAGTGTGAAGGTTTGTCCATTGTGTCACATCGGCTCTAACTTACAAATGGCCTTCATTTAACCCATGTCCCTTATTCAAGCCTATCAAAGACCTGTTGATCTCTCTTGGTAGGTCGAGTCTATTAGTGGAGATAGTTTGAATAAGCATACATATGAGATAGATAATATTTAAACTCAAATGAGATCTTTGACCAAGTAATGTGTATGTGCCTATCTAAAGTGCAACAATTCTTGTTTAAATAGAAATAATTCCCGAGTTTATTATGGTAACTAGGGTTATCATGTTATAAATATATGGAAAAAATCAAGTCCTGAGGTACATTGACATTGATTTGGCAAAGCCAACATTTGATTTCAAAATAAAAATTCAAAAAAAAATAAAAAATATTTTTGTCATACAAAGCCTTCAAGTTAAGAGAAGTTTCTTGAACAGTCGAATCTCGATGGACACATTGGGTAAAGGAAATGATTACTGGAAAGGTTATGAAGAAGCTACCAATTGACATATTGAATTATAATTTGAAATGGATGTATCTCTACTGTTTGGGGCCTCCATTATTTATATTTTCAACATCTTGAAGATAAAAGCCATAAATGCAAAGCTTTCTGTCATTCCAGTGCAAGACTTGAATGGGCATCTGGAAGGAGTCAATGAGAACACTTCTGCCGATCACCTCAGTCTGTGGGTCAATAGAACCATTTTAAGTATTATTCATGCATATCATGCATACATGAGCATATCACATCGCACTTTCTTGTCTTGTATTGTCTATTCTTTGTCAAAGTGAACAGCAAACACCCTGTGAAGTAAAGAATCAATAGAAGATATTGAATCAAGGGGGCATGGAAAGCCTATTGCTTGAGGAAGCTTCCGTCATTTTGCAAAAGAAGAAATACACGTTTGTGTGAAAAGCTAGACAAGACACACATCAATTAGAGCCCACATAGAAAAATCATGGGGGGCAAGGAGAAGATATGAAGGCTAGCTAAAAAAAATGGCTAAAATTTTTTACTTTGCAAAAGTGCAAAGGAAGAACAAAAAGAATGGAACATTAGAACTATCAAAAGAATGAAGACGCAAAAGACAAAAGATCAGTCCAGCTAGAAGAGCAGAAGCCAATATAGGACAAATCTCTAAGGATGAAGATCCACTTTCAAGGATGAAGACCCAATTTTCAAGGATGAAGATCTAGCTTAAAGGATGAAGATCCATTTTCATGGGTGAAGACCCGATTTTTAAGGATGAAGATCCATTTTCAAAGGTGAAGACCTGATTCCAAGGATGAAAATCCAATTTCAAAGGGTGAAAACCTGAAGTCCAAAGGATGAAGATCCATTTTCAAGGGTGAAGACCCGATTTCCAAGGATGAAGATCCATTTTTAAGGGTAAAGACCTGATCTCAAAGGATAAAGATCCATTTACAAAGGGTGAAGACCCGAAGTCCAAAGGATGAAGATCCATTTTCAAGGGTGAAGACCCGATTTCCAAGGATGAAGATCCATTTTCAAGGGTGAAGACCTGATCTCAAAGGATGAAGATCCATTTACAAAGGGTGAAGACCTGATTTCCAAGGAAGAAGATCCATTTACAAAGGTGAAGACTCGATCTCCAAGGATGAAGATCCATTTACAAGGGTGAAGATCCGATGCTAAGGATGTAGATCCAAGGTCCAATGATGAAGATCCATTTTGAGGGTGAAGACCCACAATGCGTTAAAGAATAGAACAGCCGGAGCAGTCAAAATTCTCAACTGATAAAAGGTCAGTCAAACTCAATCTTGGGTCCAGAACCCAAACCCTAAATTCACCTTGGGTCCAGAACCCAAATAATTTATGAGTCCAGAACTCAAACCAACCTTGGGTAAGGAGTCCTATATGGCTCTAAACCTAGTCAAAAATCACATTGCTTTTCACTCTCTTTTGTCGTAGTCTCAGATCGCTCAAGCAGAGGGCAAACTGTACACCCTTAATTTTTGACCCCAATTTGATACAGTTCTAATTAAAGGATTCCAAAATAAATTTGATCTAACTTTAAATATTTAAACCTAGTTTATAATTTTTTAAAGGAGTTGATTTCGATTAAAGAGGCATAAATTCAATTGTAAAACCCTAAAATCAAATGGAATTGGCCCAAATTAAAATTTTTCAATCCATAAGTTAAAAAGGCCAGAATAATTTGAGTGAGGCCAGCCGGGGAGACATGATCATGTCTCATGTCGATTTGGCAGCCCAGATTGACATGAGGTTGGACTCATGTCGACCTAGGCAAGCTAGGTCGACATGAGAATGCTTCATGTCGACCTTGGCAGGCTAGGTCGACATGAGCATGCTTTATGTCGACCTTGGCAGCCCAAGGTCAACATGAGCATGCCTCATGTCAACCTGGGTAGCCCAAGGTCGACATGAGGTTGGTCTCATGTTGACCTAGGGCAACCAAGTCAACATGGGTTCAATAACTTTCCTAATTCGACTAGAATTTGCTTTAAGGACTGATTAATATTAGGTTAAGGATTCTGAGTGAAGTTAATGCCTATAAATAATTCAGAGAGAGGAGGAAACAAAAAAGAGGGTCGGCAATGAATATTAAGAGAGATTAAAACCACAAAACAGAAGAGAAGGCAACAAAGAGAGAAGAACAGCAGCAGCTTTTTGGAGAGCGAAGGAAACCACAAACAGAAAAATCAAAACAACTAAAGAAGAAGGCAGAATCCATACTGTCTTCACATTATTCATCCAGAAATCAATTTTTTAGTGGAACCAATGATAGATGTTTTATCTTTAATCATAAATTATTCATGCTCACAGTTGCTTCGTTTCTTTGATTAATAAGAGCATGCATGCAATGACATGATCCTTGAACGTGCAGTAACTCGATCTTTGAACATGCAGTAAATTTATCTTTGTTTCAATAACTTTAATTGTTTGCTTTATTTATTACATTTATCAGTTGGTATTCATAACCCCACATGCACATTTCATAAAAAACATAAAACATCCAGTAGCCTTCGAGGATTTAAATTAATTGTTAGAATATATTTTGTTTACTTTACATCAAGAACCGTAAATTATTTTATTGAAACTCAAAACCTTAAACTATTTTTATCCAAAATCTTAAACCATTTCATTATTAAACTCCAAAATATTGATAATTTTTCCAAAACCATAATTTATCTTTCCAAACCCAAAATTATATTTTTTAAGGCAGTAAGTTAAACCCAAAAAATCCTAATTCCAAATTCTGAATTCCAAAACCCTAGTTTCAAAAACCCTAATTTTAAAACCCTAATTCCAAACTCTGAATTCCATAACCATAGTTTCAAAAACCCTCAAAACCCATTCAAAATCCTAATTACAAAACCCTAATTTTAAAATCCTAAGTTCCAAAAAACCCTGAATTCTTTAAAATCCTAAATTTATATATTTATTACTTTATTTAATTTTAGATTTGATTATTTAGTTTATTATATGTTTTGATGGTTGATTTATTTAATTTCAATGCTTGATTTATTTAATTTATCATGGATGGATATTTTCTTTATTATTTTTATTATTATTTGATCGTATTAGTATTAATATTGTAAAAGGTATGTTTCCACTTTGTGGGTACCTTATTAATTAATTTCTATATAATTTAAATTGCTTTTATATTTTGGACCAATGTAAAGGACATGTTTCCACCTTTCGGTGGGTGTCCTATTTAGTTTAGACATGAACGAAGTAAGGACATGTTTCCATCCTTGGATGGGTGTCCATTTATTTGCTTTGTTTGGACGTTGCTTTGATTTTAATATAATGATGCTTTATCTTAATTGTTGCATCTAATATGGATTATATTATTATATTTAAAAATTTAATAATATTAAGACCTGCAAAGGAGGCCGGTTCCAATGAACCGGGTGTTGTGGGGGTGTTGGGCCATTTCTCACCTTCTCTACACGTACCTAACTTTTCGAACCCATTAGGGGGTTGGGGATTTCTTAGGAATCGAGTCATCCACCCCTTTCTTTTTCCCAGCCCGTCCAGGTGGCGACTCCATTTTCTCCTGGCTTAGGCCCGTGTTCTCTAAGGCCCCGAGCCTAAATAGTACCGAAGTCGCAAGAACCATTCCACCAGGAGTGGAGGGCAAAAATCCCCGCTCATAGTTTGGGTAGTGTGATTCATTATATATGCATTAAAAATATTGTAAAAAGTCAATGGTAATGGCTAGATTGCATAAAATATGGATTATGTGAGAATACCCAAAATATTTGGGTAATGTGTTTTAATGTAAAATGTGATACATTGTACTAATATATTGAGATATGATGAAATGTGATAAATTGAAATGAAATAATATTGATATGAATGAGAAAAATGAGAAAAGAGGTCATGTTCCTAGTTGATAATGAGAAATGAGGCAATGTGCCTAGCTTGATTGTGGGAAAATGGGAAAGAAATTGATGATGAAAAATATGAAATAATTGTGTGCCTAGTATGTTCTTCAATTTTTAAAGTTCTATATTTGGCGACATGCCTATGAGATTATCCTCATTATCTACCTTCGGGGCTAGCTTTTGAGTAATTATTTCATTTGCCTTTGGGGCTAGACACTTGCCATAACAATGATATGATCTACCTGCGGGGCTAGCTTTTGATCAATTATTTCATTACTCTTTGGGGCTAGATGCTTGACGTCACAATGATATGATATGCCTTCGGGGCTAGCTTTTGAGCAATTATTATGATCTGCCTTCGGGGCTAGCTTTGGAGCAATTACTTAATTTGCCTTCGGGGCCAGACACATAGTGTCAACTTGGACCAAAATAGTAACTCTGGGATTTGAATAGCATATTAGATCCTTTGGGCCCATACTTGTATTTGTTGTTATGTGTGTTGTCCCAAGATGACAACTAAGAGGGGGGATGAATTGGTTGGTTTGAAGATATAGAAGAAAAAGAAATGTAGAAGACATAGAAGAAGGTTAAGTAGAATATGGAACAATGAACACAAAGATTTATAGTTGTTCGAATTTGCCTTGATCCTACATCCACTTCCTCAACAACTTGTTAAGGTTCCACTAGCTTTGAGTTTTTACAAACTTAACTCTAACTTGATGTTTTCACAAGCTCACACCAAACTTTACAATGGTTTGAGATCACACACCTCACCACCCTTACAAGAGTTTTCTCAAGCTCACTCACAACCTAAGTGTTTTCAAGCTCACAATCAAACTTAAGATAGTGTTTAATGCTCACACCCAACACTCAATCAATACAAAGTATAATTTTGATGCAATGAAAATAAATATATTTAAGTAGGCTATTACAATCACAAAAACTCTATAAAAATGAAGTTACATATGGTATTTATAACATTCAAGTCATAAACTATCCATTTGATGAGTGATCCAACATGTTTGATTCTTGTCTTCCACTAATTTTTTGGCCAGGGCAATTTCATGGTCGAACTTACCAAGGTCAAGTCGAAATTCCATAATTTTGGTGGAGAAATATAGTAGTCCGGTCGTACCTTTTGAAATTCTGCTGAAAGCTCTTCCAACGGTCGGTCCATATGGCTTCCACTAATTGAGTGGAGGTCCAACGGCTTCTGACTTATGAATTATTTAAAGATCCCAGTTGGACTTCATCATGGTTCGATTGGACTTTTATGGTCCAGTGAAAAACTAAGCATACTTCTGCATGGAAACCTCTCTAGATGTTTTTAACAAAATTGGCTTGTAAGGTTCGGTCGTACTTTAGCTTAGTCCAGTCAGACTTTTTGAGGTACATTGAGAATGTGAGAGTACTTTTGACCATGAATTCTTCTGTGTGATTTGTAGCATTTTCATCTAATAATCCAATCGGAATTCTTCAAGGTCCGGTCGAACTTTCTGAGGTACGATGAGAATTTGAGAGTATTTTTCACTGTGAATCCTTCTGTGACATTTTGCTCAATTTTTCATTGAAGGTCCGGTCGGACTCCTTCATGGTCCAAACGGACTTTTCATATTTCCTTCGAAAAATTAACTTCCTACAAATTGTAACTTAATACAAATGTTAGCTTAATTCAATTTGATTGCCTAAGATAAAAAATAGAGTAATTGGACTAACAATGTGAATTATAAAATGATTGAAAAATATGTTTAAAATGAAATGGTATGTCACATGGTGATATGATATACATAAATATTGTGCATTGACATTGCATATAAATTTTATTGTTATCAAAATTTGTATCACTAGGCTTTTGGCTTAGCGCGATTGTAAGTCATTGCATAGGTGAGAGGGGAGATTCGGTTGAACTGGAGAGTTCGTCTAGACCATATCGAGTCTAGATTTGAGGTTTATAGTGTAGAGTTGATTTTTGAGCATCAAGATCAAAAACACTGCCAGCATGTATATATTTTATATCATCATATATTTTGACATTATTTATATTATATTATGTTTTTATGTATATATATTGTAAATTATAAAGATTGTGTTGAAAAAATTTATAATGTGGGTTGATATGTGTTTTAAAAAATATATATGTATATGTATATGTATAAACGTGTTGTGAAATTTGGAAAATTGAGGATTATTGGTGAAATGTATGAATTATTTTATTAGGAATGCTTTTTTTGTGCAGGTTATAGTTTTATTGAATTTGAAAATGTTCAAATTACAGACAAAACTCCAGCAAATTTTTCTCAGAGATTTTTATGAAAAATTGTATTTTGGAACCTATAATTGATAAATAATATTTTATTTGTTATTTGAATATACAGTATAAAGCATTTGAGATTTTAAATTGGAAAGTAAAAAAATTTATTAAACCAGATTGTGATATTTTTATACTGTATATGTGTATTTTACATATATTAGGTGTATGTATTATACATATATAGGGTATAAGGGAGTTACACCAAATTATGGCTAAAACTCATTCTCAGCTGTCAATAGTTGTTCATTCTTTGAATCTAAGATCTGAGTAGCACATGTCAAAAAGAAGATATAATAATTGGTTTTAATTTATCCAAGAAATTTTGCAGGCGAATAACACAATGTTAGATAATTACTATAATACAAAAAGATTAGTTCAGGGACTTAGGTTGCCAATGGAAAAGATAGATTCTTGTAAATATGGTTGCATGCTATATTGAGATGATGATCAACACATGACTATGGGTAAATTTTGTTCATAACCCAAATGCAAGAGCAGAATAGGTGGATTGAGGCAAATTTAAACAAATGTACTATTTTCCATTGACACTAAGGTTGCAACGTCTATATGCCTCAATTGCAACAGCAAAACATATGCAATGGCATGGTGAGCATGAACAAGAAGAGGGAATTGTTCATCATCCATTTGATTCTATTGCTTGGAAATATTTAAATCAAACACACTTAAATTTTGCATCAAAAGTTAGAAATGTTCAACTTGGGTTGTGGATAGATGGATCTAACCATTTGATCAAATGGCACAATAATATTTGTGTTGGCCAATTATAATAACTCCTTATAATTTGCCTCCATGTATATCATAAAAAAAATTTATTCTTAACTTTAATAGTTTAAAGACTGAATAATCCAAAGCACAACATTGATATATCTTTAGCCATTGATCTCAGAGTTGATAACAATATGGGAAGTGGGTGTTCAAATACATGATATTTCATTAAAGTAAAATTTCAATATGAGAACTACACTTATGTGGACAATTAGTGATTTCCCAGCTTATACCATGTTGTCTAGATGGAGTATAGTTGGAAGATTAGCTTTCTCAATTTTAATGGAGCACACTCAAACATTTACACTTCCTTATAGTGGAAAACTTGCTAGTTTGATAATCACAGAAATTTTTTTATCCTTTTTCACTATTTTAGACGGGACAAAAATGTTTTCAAAATAATATCATTGAGTCTTTTAAAGCTCCATTGATTCGAATAGGGGAACGCATTTTGGATCAACTAAAAAAGTTCGGATTAAGAAGGATAATAGATCTTGCTACGTAACAAATTAATAATGGTCCTATATGCAGGAACAATGGTTGGTGTAGACCCAATCCGATCCAATATGTTTTATTTAGTCCAAAATGATTTTTGTTGTCTAATTGGTTCAAAATAATTTTTGTTAAATAATTTTTGCTTTAGTATCTAATTTTTATTAATAAAAAATAAAAATAAACAAATAAAAATAAAAAAAATAGGAGTCGGAAAAATCGGCAGCGAAAAAATAGTCACACGGGCCCGTGGATAATTTCGCCTACAGGAAATTCCTGCAGGCAAAATCACAGTGCTATTCCGCTCGCAGAATTTTCCTGCGAGAGAAATAAAATTTCTATTTCGCCTGCAGGAAATTCCTGAGGGCGAAATAGCTCTCCCGCGGCCCACCGACCTCGCCACTGCCGCAGTTTTCTGCGGCAAAATTTTTTCGCCAATGCATTTTTTCCTGCAGCAATTTTTTGGGCAGCGCAAATTTTTCAACGCAAATTTTTTGAAACCTAATTCAATTAGGTTTCGGTTTCTTTTTTTTTATTAATATTACTTACCTTAACTAATTAGGAATAAACAACCTCAAACCACTATAAATAAGGACCAAAGGCAATTGTTTTAAGTGGCAAAAAAAATTGGCAATAGCTTGGAAAATTGTAAACCAGATCAAGGAAGGAAAAGCAATAATTCAATTCAACTGATTTTTAAAGGAGCAGCAGCACGATTTAAAGAATTCAAAGGCAAAAAAGGCTTGTCTTTGGAGCTAGTTCATCCAAGAAGAATTGTTTTTGGAGGAATCATCAAAAGAAGGTATGTGTTAATTGATTTTCTTTAATTTTTTTTACAAAGTAGCTAAAACTAGGATTTTTATGTTTTTCAAAAGTTAAAATCTTAGAACTTTAATTTAGTTTTCCAAAGTTAAAAACTCTAAAACGTTACTTTATTTTCCAAAAAGACTTAAAATTGTTATTTTTTCTTCTTAAAAACCTTAAAACTCTAATTGAACATATTCTTCAACAAAACCAAAATTTGATTCTGTTTCTTTCAAAACTTTAAACTAGGTTCTATTTCATTCAAAAAGCCTTAAAAACATCTTTTCTACTTATAAAAACTTCAATACGTTTGTTTAAATTCATAAAATTTCATAAAATTATCAAATTATTTTTTACAAACTTTAAAATTAACAAATCACCCGTAACCATAAATTCTAAAAACACTAAACCCTAATTCAACTTTTAAACCTAAAATAGTAAACCCTAACCCTTTAAAACCTTAAACCCTAACTTTTTCTAAGCTTTAATCCTTTAAAACATTAATAAACCATAAATTTACAAATGTTCTAAAATTACACAGTAGCTTGAAATCACCATTTAAAACCACAAATTAAAACAATTTTAAAGTGTCTAAAACCCTAGTTTCATGATTTCATCATTCAAACCTTAATTTGGTTAATCAAAGTGTCTTACCAACCTTTTAAAACATAAAACCCTAATCTATTTTAATTCCATAAAAAGTCACAGTAGCTATAATTGGACTTTTATTTGCTTTATTCAATTTCATACTTGATTATACTTTGATTTATCTCTTATGCTTTAATTTATTTAATTTCATACTTGATTTATTTAATTTATCATGGATGGATGTTTATTTAATATTTTTATTAATAGCTTTGATGAATGATTTATTTATGATGAATGATTATTTACTTTTATCAATTAATTTAGATTTCCAAAAGTTGTAAGAGGTATGTTTCCACTTGGTGGGTACCTCATTAGTTAAACATCATGTAATTTAATTTGCTTTTCTATTTTAGAACCTATGTAAAGGGCATGTTTCTAGCTTTTGGTGGGTCTCCTATTTAGGCATGTGATGTAAGGACATGTTTCCATCCTTGGATGGGTGTCCATTTATTTGCTTTGTTTGGACATTGCTTTGATTTTAATATAATGATGCTTTCTTTTAATTATTGTGTGTAATATGGATAATGTTGTTATATTTAAGAATTTTATAATATTAAGACCTGTAAAGGAGGCCGGTTCCAATGAACCGGGCGTTGTAGGGGGTGCTGGGCCATTTCTCACATTCCCCACACGTACCCAACTTTTCGAACCCATTAGGAGGTTGGGGATTCCTTAAGAATCGAGTCATCCACCCCTTTCTTTTTTCCCGGCCCGTCCGGGTGGCGACTCCATTTTCTCCGGACTTAGGTCCATGTTCTCTAAGGCCCCGAGCCTAAACAGTGCCGAAGTCACAAGAACCATTCCACCAGGAGTGGGGGCGAAAATCCCCGCTCACAGTGGCGACTCCACTGGGGATAAGAGAAGTTGATTCCGTTGGTCTTTATATTATTATATTCTTTCTTATAATGATATTATCCATTGCATCATCTTAGATTGCATCGTGTGCGTGAGTTAGGATGCTCGTGTTACCCGTGTTATATTATGTAAGGGATACCATACTTTCACTCAAGGTATGGAGATCGAGCATGGCATAATCACTCATAGCCTCGTACCATTTGGTATATACTTGCTATGGGAACCTAAGCCTTGTAGCCCAAAGACTAAAGCTCATGTAATTGGCCTAGTTACTTTCCTTAGGTTTCACCCTAAATGCATGTTGTTTGACTATGGTTAGTTTATCTTTGTCTAAATCATGGCTTATTTGGTTTGTTCCTTTTCTAATATGACCTAAGTATATTGTAAGCTCAAAATAAACTTTTCTTAAAAGTCCAAAAGACCAAAGCTATTTTTAAAATTTTTCAAGATGGTCTTTGGACGTAAGACTTTTCTAAAAACAAATCAAAAATTCTTAGACCCATGGCCCAAATACTAAGCCCAAAATCCATTTTTCTAAAATCTTTTACAATGGGCTCAGAAACAAAACTATTTTCACCCAACCATTTTTTACAAAGAGCTTGCAAAAATACTTAGGTCAATTATGAAATACCAAAAATTAATTGTGGGCCTAGTTTACACTAAGAATAAATTAACCTTGGGCTTGTTTTTGGTATGAACCATTAGTTACCTTTTTCAAGTGAGAAATCTATCTATAATAAACATCTTAATTTAGTTTTAATCCAATATAGCATAAAGGCTACTTTAGTTGGATAAATGGATTAAAACCTAATTAATGAGAATAACTATGAATGGATTTCCATTTTCGAAAATATAACTATTGGTTGAAACGTCCGAGGGAATTATTCAAAAACAAGATACCCCATCTTGGTATTTTGTTAATCATATACCTAGGAAAAGAGACTCGTCATTCGTGTGTGGATGTTATAAGGTTGGAAGGAACATCCTATTTATCCTTATTTGTTGATTGTTTGTACATACATGCATACATGCATACATTTGCATCTCATATCATTGATCCTCTCTGGCTCACAGCCCTGGATTACAGTAGTTCTAAAGCTTACAACAATCCGACCTACGCCGGAGATGAGGTATCTAGCAACGACTCAATCACTTGCTCACCAAAAATAATGGATCCTGAACAAATTCAAAGGATGGTGGATGAAGCTCTTAATGCCAAGATGGAAGAAATCAAAGAGGCCCTAGCTGAGACCATGAAGAACCAATTGACTGCAATCTTAGAGAATCATGCCGAGGCATCTGCTAGCACTAAGAAACCAAAGGACAAAGGGAAGACCAAAGTTAGTGAAGCGATTTTTGATAATGAAAAGGTGATCATTGATGATGAAGATGACTGGGCTCAATACTACCAAGAGGTTCAAGAAAAGAAGAAAGAACCGAAGGCTGTTGAGAAGGTAACTATTGAAAAGACCAAGACATCAAATATTGAAAAGATGATTGCTGATTTAGAAAAGAAATTTGAGAAGAAGTTGAAAACTGAAGAGATGTCTGAGATTGACAAACTATTTGAACAAGATGATGAGGTCCCTTATAAGTTCAAGATGCCTTCCTTTGCTAAGTACAATGGCACCGAAAATCCCTATCTTCATGTGAAGCAGTATATCACTGCCATGCAGTCTGCCCGAGCTACTAAGGCTCAAACCCTAAGGTACTTTATGCTCTCATTGGACCCTGTTGTCCAAAACTGGTTCAATACCTTAGATGACGGAACACAAAAGAGTTGGGATCTACTTTACAAAGCCTTCATCCAACAATATGGGTATAATGTTGAGCTAGAAGTTACCTTAATGGAAGTGGAGTCCATTAGGCAAAGGCCAAATGAGAATTTTGTGGACTATGTGAAAAGGTGGAGATACAAGGCCGCTTTACTCAAGAAGAGTCCCGATGAATCTGATCAAATAAGGATGATTGTGAGAGGGGTGTTGCCTAGTCTTCGTGAGAGGATGTCTCATACACTCATCCGTGATTTCAAAGACCTTCTCCATGCTGGTTTGCAAATTGAAGAATGGGAAAGAGAGAAGAGCCGCTTTGCAACAAAAACGAACGAGAAAGGGAGCTATCAACCTGGTAGCCAAAGCATGCAAAAGGCCGTTGGTGTTAATGCTACTAACCAAGGGACAAGGAGACAATTTTCAAAATTGGGAAAGCCGATGTCTTGGGTTCTCAACAAGCTTCAAAGAAAAGGATTACTACAACCCTTAAATCCTCGTCCTTTGTCTAACCCTCTCCCACCTAATTTTGACACCAAAGCATTTTGTCAATTTCACCAAATGCAAGGGCATGACACGGATAGATGTGTGAGGTTAAGACATGAGATCCAAAATCTAATTGATAATGGGAAGCTACCCGAGCCCAATAAGCCAAACACCAAAGACAACCCATTGCCAAAATTCAATAGGGTACCACCGCCGGCAACCTTTATGATTGGAGGAGGTTTGCATGAGGACTTTGTCATGTCTTCTTTTCAAGATGTGGATGAAAAAGCAATCAAAGAAGAAGAGGCATTTGTCAAAATTGAACAAGCTATGATGGGTGGAGAAGTAGCAATTTGTGTTGTCAATGGGTTTTGGGATTCAAGTGATAGTGATGATGATATCATACCCAAGAAGGAGGAGTGGACTTGGTCCAAGCCCGAAGAAGATGAGATGATGAATACTAGATCTGGCAAGCCTTACATAAGGCCACCACCTAAGGAGATAGAAACGAATAAGGGAAAGGAAGTTGAAGTGGAAGAAGATGATGTTGTGCTCAAGCAATTGAAAAGAACCCAAGCAAGTGTTAGCATTTGGGACTTTTTAGCTACTTCCAAAAAGCACCGAGAAACTATGGCCAAAGCCTTGGCTAGCATGCCAATTTCTACCTCCACAACACCGGAGGAGTTGATCAACTTCATAAAAATGGGGGAAGTAATGAAATGTGAGGAGCTCCAAGAAAAGAGTGAAGTTAATATGGGAGCAGTTTCTTTTTCAGATGCGGATTTACCAGAGGAGGGGAGAGACCACATCCGCCCTCTCTTTATCAAAATAGAAGTCAAGGGGAAGAGGACTCCATGTGTAATGGTCGATGATGGGTTTGCCATAAATGTTTGTCCACATAAGATATTGCCAAAGCTAGCCATGTCAACAAGAGATCTAAACCCAACCGAGGTGACAATTCGTGCTTATGACAACACTAAGAGGCTTGCCGAAGGGACTTTCAAAGTGGCCGCTAAGGTTGGTCCAATTGAATCTATTGTTGAGTTTGTTGTTTTAGACATACCAGTTATCTTCGCCTTGCTCTTGGGGCAACCATGGTTTCACCCTCTTGGTGGAGTTCCTTCCACCCTTCATCAAAAGATCAAATTCCCCAATGGAAATGAGACAGTTGTCATTGAAGCTGAAGATAATGAGATTGTTAACACTCTAATGGTTGAGAGGACTCTCAATGGTTTTCAAGTGGCTGCAATTTTTGATGATGAAGTAGTGGACTCCAAAGTCTTGAATATGATGAAGAGTATTAACTACCTTCCTGGAGCTGGTCTTGGAAAGGGAAAGGTTGGTTTGACAAAGTTGCCAGATTTTAGGACTCAAACTTTCAAGAAGGGGTTAGGATATGATGAAGACAACGATGTCCAGCCAAAGAAGAGTGAGAAGATGAGTTTCCCACCACTTGAGGAGATCTTTGTCAAAGCTCCAGATATGGGACCACTCCAAGGAAAACCCGAGCCGATCATGTTCATGGGTAAGTTAATTCCAGGTTTTGAAATTTTTGCAGATGTTGCTGAGCTAGTGGAGCAAGTGAAGAAAGAGCTCACCTTGTCAACCAACAAAGAATTGAATCCAAAAGAGAAGAATGAAGCTGCCCTGAAAACTGAGAGGACTCCGGAAGAGATTGCTGCCCTGGTTGAAGAAAAGTTTGAAGACATCCTGCTTTATGATTCTGAGAACAATGATTTTGATTTTGATTTTAATTTGTCTGCTTTGTATGAGGATGATGATGTTTTCTTTTCCAAAATGAATGCAATAAAGTCTGATTTTGCTTACTTGTGTGATGTTTCTCCTGATTGTTGCATACATTCAAATAGTAGTTACATGAGCATCTTTAATATTAATTCTGTTAACACACAATCATTAAATTTGGGAATAACTGAAAATCCTAAAAACATTAGCATAGCATCCGACCTTACTCCTGATGAGAGAGAGAGATTTGAAAAAATATTCAAAAAATATTTAGAAGTGTTTGCTTGGTCTTATGAGGATATGCCTGGGATAGATCGAGACATAGCCGAGCATCATATTCCTACTTACACTCACATTAAACTTGTCAAACAAAAGCTTAGGCGATTAAGACCTGAGTGGGCTGAATTGGTTAAAGAAGAGGTCACTAAGCAAATACAAGTGAAGTTCCTTGAAGTAATAGATTATCCAGATTGGTTAGCCAACATAGTACCCGTGCCAAAGAAAGATGGAAGGATAAGGGTCTGCGTGGACTATAGAGATTTAAACAAGGCTTCCCCTAAGGATGATTTTCCTTTACCTCATATAGATGTACTCATTGATAGTGCGGCCTCTAGCATGCTACACTCGTTTGTAGATAGATTTTCCGGATACAATCAAGTGTTAATGGTCCAAGAGGATAAAGCCAAAACCGCCTTCATTACTACATGGGGTATATTTTGTTATCGGGTGATGCCTTTCGGTTTAAAGAATGCTAGAGCAACCTACCAAAGGATGGCCACCACACTATTTCATGACATGATGCACAAAG
This sequence comes from Garcia nutans, assembly GCA_947685225.1. Lineage (NCBI taxonomy): Eukaryota > Viridiplantae > Streptophyta > Magnoliopsida > Malpighiales > Euphorbiaceae > Garcia > Garcia nutans. The sequence continues at coordinate 38,743,301 of CANTUV010000035.1, forward strand.
AAGTTGAAGTATATGTTGATGATATGATGGTTAAGTCGGATACAAGGGAGCAGTACTTCCAAAACTTGGAATTATTCTTCGATAGAGCTTTGAAATATAAGCTAAGATTAAATCCGAAGAAGTGTGTATTCGGTGTTACCTCAGGTAAATTGTTGGGCCAGGTAATTGGTCCGAATGGCATTGAGATAGATCCTGACAAGGTTAAAGCAATCAGGGATATGCCAGCCCCAAAGACGGAGAGAGAAGTTTAGGGATTCATTGGTAAACTGCAGTACATTAGCAGATTTATAGCAAAGCTCACAACAATCTGTGAGCCTATCTTCAAATTGCTTAGAAAGAATCAGCCGGTCTTATGAACGAAGAATGTCAAAAGGCCTTTAACTGAATAAAAGAGTATTTGTTGAATCCACCTATTTTGAAACCACCTAAACCCGGAAAACCTCTATTACTATACTTAGCAGTAGAAGAAGAGTCGATAGGAGCCATGCTAGCCCAAGCAGATGAGTCGGGGATTGAGCATGTCGTTTACTATTTGAGTAGAAAGCTCCTACCTTATGAAATTAAGTATAGTATCATCAAAAAGACAGTATAGTCGTGGTTTAGTCTTCTAAGAAGTTGCGGCATTACTTTCAATCGTATAGTGTGCAAGAAATTTCCAGGTTGGATCCAATGAAGTACTTAAGGGAGACACCCTCTTTAATTGGGAAATATGGTCGATGGTTGATAATATTAGAAGAATTTGAGATTGAGTATGTAACCAGGAAAACAATCAAGGGTAGAACGGTGGCAGAATTCCTGGCTCAACAACTATTACCAGAAAGTGAAGAGGTAATCTTGGAATTTCCAGATGAACATTTAGAAGTAATTGAAGTACAAGGGTGGAAAATGTATTTTGATGGAGCGGTAAACAGGAAAGGAGCAGGTTTGGGAGTTATGCTAGAATCGCCTGAAGGGGAACTCATCCCTTTAGCCAAAAAGTTGAAATTTAGGGCAACCAATAATATGGTGGAGTACGAAGCTTGTATTTTTGGTTTGGAAACCCTAATGATTATGAAGGTGGATAAGGTGGAAGTTTATGGCGATTCATTGCTAGTAGTATCCCAAGTAAATGGAGAATGGGAGTTGAAAGGGGAAAAATTGAAACCATACCACCATTATTTGACCATGATGAAGAAGAATTTTAAGGAGTGTAGGTTTATACACCTGTCAAGAGAAGAAAATCAGATGGCTGATGCCCTAGCCACATTGGCTTTGGTATGGGAAAATCCTGCCAACTTATTCCTTAAGCCTCTGATCTTGACCAGTTCATCAACTCCTTGCTATGAATATGAGACAATCATGGAAGTTGATACGGACCATGATGCATGGTATGATACTATAAGGCGATTTTTGGAGGAAAGAGAATACCCGCCGGGGGCAACAAAGAAAGAGAAAAGAACCATAAGGAGGTGGTCACTGCAATACATCACCTTCCATGGGGAATTATATCAAAGATGGCATGATGGAGTGCATTTGAGATGTTTAAGAAAGTCTGAAGTGGAGCGCATCATGTCAAACATACATGCAGGAAGTTGTGGTCCGCACATGAGTGGTTTGGCCCTAGTTAAGAAGGTTATTCGACAAGGTTACTATTGGTTGACCATGGAGAGAGACTGTATTGAGTTTGTCAAGAAGTGCCAGCAATGTCAGATGTATGGTAACTTGAATCACATGCCTCCTGAAGAATTACATTCAATGTCTTTACCCTAGCCATTTGCCACCTGGGGTATCGACATTATAGGAGAGATACATCCGACAGCTTCAAACGGGCACCATTTTATTGTCGTAGCAGTAGATTATTTTTCAAAATGGGTTGAAGCCGAATCCTTCAACAAGCTGGGTGCAAGTCAAATGGCTAGGTTTATTGAAAAGAATCTCATCTGCAGATATGGGGTCCCGTACAGTGTGATATCAGACAACAGAGTATAGTTTCAAGGAGCAGTTAAGGATTTATTCTCCAAGTACCAAATCCATCATCATTGATCCTCTCCTTATAGACCAAAGGCTAATGGTACAGTAGAAGCAACGAACAAGACAATTAAGCAAATTCTGTCCAAGATGACTAAGACTCACAGAGACTGGTCGGAAATGCTTCCCTTTGCTTTATGGGGATATAGGAAGAGTGTGCGAACACCTACTGGGATTACATCGTTCTCTTTGGTTTATGGGATGGAAGTGGTATTGCCAATTGAAATCGAGATCAAGTCGTTAAGAGTAGTCTTGGAAGCTGAACTGCCTAAAATGGAATGGGTAACAAGCAGATACACACAATTAGCTCTATTAGAAGAGAGAAGGTTAAAAACACTGTATCATCACCAACTGTATCAAAAGAAGATAGCTCGGGCCTACAATAGAAGGGTTAAGGTTAGAAAATTCAGAGTTGGAGATTTGGTGTTGAAGCAATGTAAGCCTAATGTATCTGATCCAAGAGGGAAGTTCAGACCTAGAGGGGAAGGGCCATATATTGTGAAACAAGTCATGAGCAAAGGTGCGGTGAAGTTATCAGACATGGATGGGAATAAATTTAGTGAGCCAGTAAACATTGACAGGTTGAAGAAGTTTTATGTATGAAAAATAAAAAAGAGAGAGCTCGCTAGGTTGAAAACCCAAAACGGCGGCCTAGGCAAAAGTTAGAGCAGTCCGCTAGTTTCGAAAACCTGAAAGGGAGGGCTAGGCAACAATTAGGGCTAAATGAGAGAAAATCGTCAATTAGAAAACCCGAAAGGGCTAATTGGCAACAGGAGTGATCTTGTGTATGCTGGTTTTATGTTTGGTTGTTCCCTAATTTAATAAAACAGAATTAATGATTAAATTTGTTCTATGTGCACTATTATAAGTATTTGACCAGATATGGATGAAATAAATAATTATAATTGCAAAAGGTGATGACAAATTATAAATGGAAAAGAAGCATCTTTTATTACTTTAATTATTTTGTCATCCTAACAAAACACTTTCTGAATTAACAAATGTAAAATCTATGGCAGTTGATAAGTGTAACGTGCCTTAACCGATCCAAGTAGGCTTTAGTCAAGCAAGGCATGTCTAGGTCAGGAGCAAAATCAGAATCACGAGGCTCAGCTCCATACTGACGCCCAAGTCGGCGAGGATCATAGCATGTACCTTGACGAAGAGCAGCAAGGGGAACATACATCAAGTATGTCCGCATGGTGATACGAGAAATCTTCCACCAAGGTACCAACCAATGGATATTAACTTCAGAGCATGAGTGGATCCAGTCAACCCAGTCAGTGTATGAAGAAGCAGGATGGAGTAGCTTCCTAGCAGAATGATGACGTGGCAGGTATCTGGCAAAATCCATGGAGGGGGTATCAAGCAAACAAAGACGCTCCTGAAGCCAAATCTATGAAGAAAGAATTAAAAAAAAGTCCGCTAAGTTGAAAACCCACAAGGGCAGCTTAGGCAAAAATTAGGACAGCTCGCTAGTTCTGAAAACCCAAATGGGCGGACTAGAAAAAAGTTAGAGCGATAAAAAAAAGAAAGAAAACCTAAATTGAAAACCTGAAAGGGCAGTTTAGGTAATTACCTGAAGCAGTAACGGACTCCCAGTCAGTCTCTTTGACAATCCTGATTTAAATCGGTCTAATCCAACTAAGGTCTCGGCTAAAATCACAGGTACCGGTGACAAGCCTCCTTCCATTTGGTCCATAATATCCAATACTCGTGGATCAATATCGCCGTCAGAAGAAACAAGCAAGAATTGGCCGAGCAAGCAAAGACAAAGCATGCGACCCATGCCTTAGTAGGAGCCAAATGAGAGAAACAAAAGTCAATCAAAGGAACAAGTAGAATTTTTTCACCTCTCATCAACCGAAGAATCTCGGGTTTCAGAATTTGAAATAACATCTGCATCTTCTATTGAGTTTTGGAAATCAATGTGGGTAACGTCATTTGTTGACTATTGGGATGTCCAAGGATGGCCTCAAATTCTTTAATCAAGGGATATATTTCAAGGCCATTAATTCTAAATACCCTAGAATTCGTATCCCAGAAGGAAGCCAGGACATGTAAAAAGGAGTGGTCCAATTTGACATTTTGAAAACATTTTAGAACATCAAGCTTTGACCATGAAATTTGCTTCCAATTGATGGCATCCATATTCTTAAATAGAATTTTTATTTTCTTTAAATGGTGCTCGGTCATGGTTGATGAATAAAGGAGAATTAAAATTGCTAAAAGGAGTCTTCACGTTGAAAGAGAGAGATTTTTGGTTTATGAATTAAAATATGGCATGCAAGGTGATTTATATAGAAGAAAACAAACCTTTTCCAAAAGTGAAATGGAAAAGATGATGGGAAAAGATAAGACCATATGGTCTAAGGAAAGGAAGTTGTCACAATTTCTTTTTCCACTTTGGATTTGGTTTAACAAAAGAAGTGGATATTAATTATGATGTACTATATATAAAAAAATAATAAATAATAAATAATAAATAATTTTGGCAGTAATGAAAAAAAAATTTGGCAGTAACGAAAAAATAATGAAAAAGAAAAAAGAAAAAAAAAAGAGAGAGAGGATTACAGTAAAGAGGAAAATTGTATATTTTTCATTATTGTACAATGTTTTACAATTGCTACAATATTTACATATCACTAAAAGGGTGGTGGTAGGTCACCAAATAAAGACTTGAAAAAGTCGTCGCCTGTTGGAGGAGGGGGCAAATTATTCGTCCCGGGATCATCCGAAGCAGAAGCACCAAAATCCCTATTGCCTTGGAGTTCCGATTTGTCATGGTCGTCATCAGAAGCAGACGAAAGGATCTCATGGTCATCAGTCTGGGGGCCTCTTGATGAAGAAGCACCAGGATCCCTCATTCCTTGAAATCAGAAGTCACGAAAATTTTGTTCGGATTGATGATATAAACTTTCAAAATGAGAAGCTTGCTGATGACTTGTAGCCAATTCTTCTTGAAGTTTCTTATTTTGTTCTTCGAGCATCCGCTGTGAGCCAAGAAGGAAAAAGGTGAGAGCATACATAATCATGCATACATATAGCATAAACTATTATGAAATGAGAAACGTACTAGGTAGTTCATATCAATACCCTGCGGATGAGACGTATCCGGCAGGCTAGAATGAGCAAATGAAGGGGCAGTGAAAAAGGTCCAGCCTCATGATCAAACGAGCCAACAGCCTGCAACAATCATTAAAGAATCAAAGGAAGGAAAAGCGGTTGCAAGGGAAAAGTGGTTAAAATGCAAAAAAACTCCCTTGGAAGATCAAAACAAGGAAAGAAGAGCATGAATCAAGCAAGACATGGCCAAGCCAAATCGAGCTTAGCCGTGTCACCTCAAAAGAAATTTTGGCAGAATATGACACGAGCAGGCGACACGGCCAAGCCACTGGTAGTGTCTCACCTAAAGGACAAAGTCAAGAAGGACCAAGCAAAGAAAGAAAAGAAACAGTAGGTGACACTGGCAAGCAACACGGCCAAGCCATTGGCCGTGTCCCATCCTAAGCCTAGAACAAAGAAAAAACCAAAGAAAAGACACAGAAGCTGACACACCTAGGAGACACAGCCAAGCCACTGACCGTGTCACTCCCATCTTCAAAGAACAAAGAAGACCCCGATCTCCAAGGATGAAGATCCATTTTCAAGGGTGAAGACCCGATCTCAAAGGATGAAAATCCATTTGTAAGGATGAAGACCTGATCTCAAAGGATGAAGATCCATTTGCAAGGGTGAAGACCCGATCTCAAAGGATGAAGATCCATTCTGAGGGTTAAGAACCACCATGCATAGAACAGCCGGAGTAGTCAGACTTCTCAACTAAAAGGTTAGTCAAATTCATTCTCGGGTCCAAGTACCCAATCTCAGGTCCAAGTACCCAAATCGAATTCAACCCAATCTCGGTTCCAAGTACCCAAATCAATTCAAGCTCGGGTCCAAGTACCCAATCTTGGGTCCAAGTGCCCAATCTCAGATCCAAGTGCCCAATCTTGGGTCCAAGAACCCAAATCAAATTAATCCCGGGTCCAAGTACCCAAATCAATTTAAGCTCGGGTTCAAGTGCCCAATCTCGGATCCAAGTGCCCAATTTTGGATCCAAGTACCCAAATCAAATCAATTTAGGGCCGAATATCCCAAAACAATTAGGATCGAGTATCCCAATCCAGTTTAGGATCGAGTGTCCAAATCCAATTAGGATCGAGTATCCAAATCCAATTTAGGATCGAGTATCTGAATCCAGATAGGATCGAGTATCCGAGTCTAGTTTAGGATCGAGTATCCAAATCTCTCGGGTCCATAACCCAAAATTTTTCTTAGGTCCAGAACCTAGAATCTCCCTTGAGTCCAGAACTCGAACCGGGTCCAGAACCCAAATTTTTCTTAGGTCCAGAACCTAGAATTATCCTTGAGTTTAGAACTCAAACCGGGTCCAGAACCCAAGTTTACCATTAGGTCCAGAACCTAGAATTATTTTTAAGTGCAGAACTTAGCTCGGGTCCAGAACCCAAATTTTCCTTAGGTCCAGAACCTAGAATTATCCTTGAGTCCAGAACTCGAACCGGGTCCAAAACCCAAATTTTTCTTAGGTCTAGAACCTAGAATTATCCTTGAGTCCAGAACTCAAACAGGGTCCAGAACCCAAATTTTCCTTAGGTCTAGAACCTAGAATTTACCCTTGAGTCCAGAACTCAAACCAGGTCCAGAACCCAAAACCTCAACCGTTTCATCAAAAATTAAGTCTTATTGCTTTTCACTCTCTTTCACTAAGGTTTCAGATCATTCAAGCAGGGGGCAAACTGTAGACCCTTAATTTTGACCCAATCCGGTCCAATATGTTTTATTTAGTCCAAAATGATTTTTGTTGTCTAATTGGTCCAAAATAATTTTTGTTAAATAATTTTTGCTTTAGTATCTAATTTTTATTAATAAAAAATAAAAATAAACAAATAAAAATAAAAAAATAAAAAAAAAATCGGAGTCAAAAAAATCGGCAACGAAAAAACAGTCGCACGGGCCCGTGGGCAATTTCGCCCGCAGGTGAAATCACTGTGCTATTTTGCTCGCAGCATTTTCCTGCGAGTGAAATAGAATTTCTATTTCGCCCGCAGGCCCACCGACCTCTCCATTGCAGCAGTTTTCTGCGACAGAATTTTTTCGCCAGCACATTTTTTCCTGCGACAATTTTTTCGGTAGCACAAATTTTTCGACGCAAATTTTTCGAAACCTAATTCAATTAGGTTTCGGTTTCTTTTTTTTATTAATATTACTTACCTTAACTAATTAGGATTAAACAACCTCAAACCACTATAAATAAGGACCAAAGGCAATTGTTTTAAGTGGCAAAAAAAAATTGGCAGTAGCTTGGAAAATTGAAAACCAAATCAAGGAAGGAAAAGCAATAATTCAATTCAACTGATTTTTAAAGGAGCAGCAGCACGATTTAAAGAATTCAAAGGCAAAAAAAGGCTTGTCTTTAGAGCTAGTTCATCCAAGAAGAATTGTTTTTGGAGGAATCATCAAAAGAAGGTATGTGTTAATTGATTTTCTTTAATTTTTTTTACACAGTAGCTAAAACTAGGATTTTTGTGTTTTTCTAAGCTTTAATCCTTTAAAACATTAAAGTTAAAATCTTAGAACTTTAATTTAGTTTTCCAAAGTTAAAAACACTAAAATGTTACTTTATTTTCCAAAAAGACTTAAAATTGTTATTTTTTCTTCTTAAAAACCTTAAAACTCTAATTGAACATATTCTTCAACAAAACCAAAATTTGATTCTGTTTCTTTCAATACTTTAAACTAGGTTCTATTTCATTCAAAAAGCCTTAAAAAACATCTTTTCTACTTATAAAAACTTCAATACGTTTGTTTAAATTCATAAAATTTCATAAAATTATCAAATTGTTTTTTCCAAACTTTAAAATTAACAAATCACCCGTAACCATAAATTCTAAAAACACTAAACCCTAATTCAACATTTAAACCTAAAATAGTAAACCCTAACCCTTTAAAACCTTAAACCCTAACTTTTTCTAAGCTTTAATCCTTTAAAACATTAATAAACCATAAATTTACAAATGTTCTAAAATTACACAGTAGCTTGAAATCACCATTTAAAACCACAAATTAAAACAATTTTAAAGTGTCTAAAACCCTAGTTTCATGATTTCATCATTCAAACCTTAATTTGGTTAATCAAAGTGTCTTACCAACCTTTTAAAACATAAAACCCTAATCTATTTTAATTCCATAAAAAGTCACAGTAGCTATAATTGGACTTTTATTTGCTTTATTCAATTCCATACTTGATTATACTTTGATTTATCTCTTATGCTTTAATTTATTTAATTTCAATACTTGATTTATTTAATTTATCATGGATGGATGTTTATTTTATATTTTGATTAATAGCTTTGATGAATGATTTATTTATGATGAATGAATATTTACTTTTATCAATTAATTTAGATTTCCAAAAGTTGTAAGAGGTATGTTTCCACTTGGTGGGTACCTCATTAGTTAAACATCATGTAATTTAATTTGCTTTTCTATTTTAGAACCTATGTAAAGGGCATGTTTCTACCTTTTGGTGGGTGTCCTATTTAGGCATGTGATGTAAGGACATGTTTCCATCCTTGGATGGGTGTCCATTTATTTGCTTTGTTTGGACATTGCTTTGATTTTAATATAATGATGCTTTCTTTTAATTATTATGTGTAATATGGATAATGTTGTTATATTTAAGAATTTTATAATATTAAGACCTGTAAAGGAGGCCGGTTGCAATGAACCGGGCGTTGTGGGAGTGCTAGGCCATTTCTCACATTCCCCACATGTACCCAACTTTCCGAACCCATTAGGGATTTCGGGATTCCTTAGGAATCGAGTCATCCGCCCCTTTCTTTTTTTCCTGCCCGTCCGGGTGGCGACTTCATTTTCTCCAAACTTAGGTCCGTGTTCTCTAAGGCCCCGAGCCTAAATAGTGTCGAAGTCGCAAGAACCATTCCACTGGGAGTGGGGGCAAAAATCCCCGCTCACAGTTGGAAAAAAAGAATTTTTTTTTTTTTTTTGAGATTTGCCTTACTAGAATTCAAATCTAATTAGGCATAATCAAGATGAGTTGCACATTGAGAAAAATGTTTTAGAAAACATGTTTAATACAATCAAGAATGTTTTGCGAAAAATAAAAGATAATGCCAAGGCTGAGGAAGATTTGAGGATATTTTGTGGCCGCCGAGAGTTTTAACAAGTTGAAATAATAAGGAAGTACCCTAAAGCAAGATGCACACTAGACCAAAAAAAAATGTTGTGCCAGTGGGTAAAACAAATAAAATTTATAGATGGGTATGCGTCGAAATGGGCTACTATGTTGATATGAGGAAATATGAGTTATTTAGAATGAAAGGCCATGATTGCCTCGTATTCTTGTAGAGACTTGCTCAATTGCTTTTAGGGAATCACTACTTCTTAATGTATGCATGGGAAGCAATCACTGAATTAAGTTTATTTTTTTGAGACTTAACTTCTACAACCCTTAAAGAATCAAATTTGGAGTGACTTAATGAGAATATACCAATAATACTTTGTAAATTAGAGCGTATTTTTCCTCTAGCCTTCTTTGATTCAGTAGAACATTTACCAGTACACTTGCCCCATGAAGCAAAATTCGTTGGATTAGTTCAGTACTGATGGATGTATCAATTTGAGCAGTTTCTTCAAGATTTAAAAAAAATATAAAAAATAAAGAAAAAGTCGAAGCTTTAATAGCAATGCTCATATAGTTGAGGAGGCATCCATTTTTGTTGTCATGATTTCAAACCTCATATGAGTACTAGGTGGCAAAAACCACCTAGGAATGATGACGGTAGAGAAGTTGACAAATAAGAAGGACATATATAAATTTTTATTTCTCTTGATCGAGTATATGGAAAACCAAAACCTAGAAGTCTAGACTAAAAAGAATATGCATCAACTCACACATTTATTTTGTGCAATTATGATGAAGTTACTCTATATCTGAAGTAAGTATATATATATGTTAGCTCCATTTATTAATTAATTTTAACAAATGTATTTGTGAGCGGAGATTTTTGCCCCTACTCCCGGTGAAATGGTTCTTGCGACTTCGACAATGTTTAGGCTCAACGCCTTAGAAAACACAGACCTAAACCCGGAGAAAATGGATTCGCCACCCGGACGGGCCGGGAAAAAGAAATGGGTGGATAACTCAATTCCTAAGGAATCCTTAACCCCCTAATAGGTTCAGAAAGTTGGGTACGTGTGAGGATGGTGAAAAATGGCCCAGCACGTCCACAACGCCCAGTTCATTGGAACCGGCCTCCTTTACAGGTCTTAATATTATAAAATTCTTAAGTATAACAATATTATCCATATTACATGCAACAATTAAAATAAAGCATCATTATATTAAAATCAAAGCAATGTCCAAACAAATCAAATAAATGGACATCCATACGAAGATGGAACATGTCCTTACATCATCCATGTCTAAACTAAATAGAATACCCACCGAAAGGTGGAAACATGTCCTTTACATTGGTCCAAAATATAAAAGCAATTTAAATTACATAGAAATTAATTAATGAGGTACCCACAAAGTGGAAACATACCTCTTATAATTTTAAACAAATAATAATCATAATAATAAAGAAAATATCCATCCATGGTAAATTAAATAAATCAAATTAAGTAAATAAAGTATTGAAATTAAATAAATCAACCATCAAAACATATAATAAACAATATAATCAAATCTAAATTAAATAAAGTAATAAATATATAAATTTAGAATTTGCATCTTAGAATAGGGTTTTTGGAACTTAGAGTTTTGGATCGTAGGGTTTTTTATTGAGGTTTCATCATTTAGGGTTTAGGGTTTTTTTAGGTTGCTGGGATTATGAAATTTAGGGTTTAAGAAATTTTAAGATTCCTATGAAACTAGGGTTTAGGAATTAAGTTATTGGAATTAGGGTTTGGGTCTAGGTTTCGAAATTAAGCAACTGGAGTTAGGGTTTCAGGTTTTCTGGAATTAAAGGATTCTGACATTTTAGAATTTGATCAGGGCTTTGGTGTTTTGAATTTGGAAAATAGATTAGGGTTTTTAGCAACTGGGCAATTAGATTAGTGTTTTGATAATGTTTTGTGATTATATGAACATTAAACTCAAATCATGTTGTTTAAATCAAGTAATCAAGACTATGAGGTTTAAGTTAACTACTGGACATAAATAACTTCTTAATCTTCAAACTTCTAATGATATTTATAGAAGGGAATGTATATACTGGACAGTCAAATAAGTTGTAACTCAAAGATGAAACTACTGTGAATTCAAATAAATTAAAGAATTAAATCAAACCTCCATTCGTTGGTTCCTCCACAATTGACTTCTGGATGAAAAATGAACAAAGACAGCGTTGTTGTCTTTGATGGATTGATGACTGATGAATGTCTGCTGCTAATATTCTCTGTTTGTTGCCATCTCTCTTTTAGGTTCCTTGCTTCCTTCTTAACGTTCATTGCCATTCCTCCTTAATAATGTTCATTGTCGTTCCCTTGTTAATGTTCCTCCCCCTTTCTGAATTCTGAAATGCTAGTATTTATAGGCAAACCTCACTCATAATCCTTAATCCTAATGTTAATCTGTCTTTAAAATAAAATTTAGTTCAATTAGGAAACTTATTGAACCCATGTCGACCTGGTTGCCCTAGTATTTATAGGCAAACCTCACTCATAATCCTTAATCCTAATGTCCAACCTCATGTTGACCTAGTCTCTCCAGGTCGACATGAGTCCATCCTCATGTCGATCTAGGCTGCCAGATCGACATGAGGCATGCTCATGTCTTCCCTGGCCAGTCTGACTCGAATTATTCTTGCCTTTTAACTTATGGACTGAAAAGTTTTAATTTGGGTCGATTCAAATTGATTTTAGAGTTTTGTAAATGAATTTATGCCTCTTTAATCCAAACCGACTTCTTTAAAAGTTATAAACTAGTTTTAAATATTTTAAAGTCGGATCAAATTTATTTCGGCATTCTTTAATTAGGACCATATCAAATTGAGGTCAAAATTAAGGTCTACAGTTTGCCCCCTGCTTGAACGATGTTGAATTAATTCAGAGAGTGAAAAGCAACAAGACTTTTAATTTTGGCAAAAATAAACTTAATTTTCTTGAGATGGTTTTGGTTTTGGGTTCTATACCCAAGATGGTTTGGGATCTGGACTCGATTTGAGTTCTAGACTCGGAAAAGACTTGGGTTCTGGATCCGAGATGGTTTGGGTTCTAGACCCTGTTCGAGTTTTGGACTCGAAAAAATTTTGAGTTCTGGACCAGAGATGGTTTGGGTTTTGGATCCAGTTCGAGTTCTAGACTCTGAAAAGACTTGGGTTCTAGACCTAGGATGGTTTGGGTTCTGGATCCAATTCGAGTTCTGTACTAAAAAAAGATTTGGTTTCTAAACCCGAGATGGTTTGGGTTTTGAATCCAGTTTGAGTTCTGGACTAAAAAAGACTTGGATTCTGGACCCGAGCTAAGTTCTGAACTTAAGAGTAATTTTAGGTTCTGGACCCGAGCTAAGTTCTGGACTTAAGAGAGATTTTAGGTTCTGGACCTAAGAGAGATTTTAGGTTCTGGACCTAAGCTAAGTTCTGGACTTAAGAATAATTTGGGTTCTGGACCCAAGCTAAGTTCTGGACTTAATGGTAATTTTAGATTCTGGATCCGAGCTAAGTTAATGGTAATTTGGGTTCTGGACCCGAGCTAAGTTTTGGACTTAAGAGGGAATTTAGGTTATGGACCTAAGCTAAGAAAGATTTAATTGTCTGTAAAAAATAATTATAGTCAGTAGGATACTAAAGGAATTTGCACAAAATTTAGCTAATTTTTACCATACACATATCATCTCCTTGCCCCCTGAGTGTAAAAATATTTTAAAAGTGCAAAAATATTTATATACACGCAAATATTTGAATGATTGAATTAAATCATTGAGTTTTCTATTTATTTACCGTGTAGTTACTATTCACCACTATTCATTTTCTATTTGTAAATAGTAATTTACTATTTATCAATAGTAACATTTACTTTTTCTTTCTTTTTTTCACAAGAATGTTGTTTTTCTCTTTTTAATTTTTGTCTTTTTCCTTTGCCATTCCTCTATATAAGCAGCTAATTTCTTCATTTTATTCTTTATAAAGAGTTCGTATTATTTCTTTCCTTGCAAACTAAACACTATCACTCAGGATTGTAAGATTTATAAAGCTCAAGTAGTTACTATGGCAGGTGTCCAACACTCTTTAAGGCATAGGACTTGATCAAATAATGAATTGATTTCTTACCTTTGAGATAATAAAATTGTGCAAATTCTGATATTACCCGGCATGCATCTCCATCGGAGTTCCAAAGATAAAACACCGGTAAGTGATACTTTTCCGTACATATAAGTAATTTATTGCAAGATTTATTAGTATAATAAGTATGAAAGTAGCATAATTTATTTGACAAAATCTACAAATTTATGCAATAAACTTGTGATGTACTAAAATGATTGTATAAGAATGAAACACATCAATTGTTATGCGAGGAATTATTTGTCTATGTCCCTTTTTTATTTTTATTTATTTTATATATATATTTTTACTTTTATTATTATTTATTATTTTATTATTATTTTAATTTTATTATTTTAATTTAATAATAATAATTTTTTAATATATATTTTTTAAAGTGTGTGAGATAAATTATGTGTGTACTTACCTGGACTTACCTATATTTGGACAGCATGATGGTTGCGATATTAAAGTGGAGGAAAATATTCACAAGGCCCGTAAGTGGTATGACCAGGCCCTGCTGGCAGTAAAGAGAATGGTGCGGGAAAGTAGTTTTAAAGACTTCGTTTTGCAATTAACAGCACGGGGCTATCAAATAGACCGGAGCGTGATCCAGATACTTGCAAAACTATGGTTGGACATTACTCATACTTTTCACTTTCCCATTGGAGAGATGACAATTGGTCCAGTTGACTTTGCTGCTATAACTGGCCTCCGATGTGATGGAACCCCCGTTCCTTTGACCAGCAATATTTTGAAAGAAGAAGAAATTCGACAATTGATCGGTGTCAAGCCCCGATATAGGAAGTCGTATAAGATCTGATATGAGCCCATCCAAGAGTACTGGGTAAAGTACACTCGACCCGTGCAGGGTGAGAGGGCAAAACAATATACTCGGGGATTTTTGTTATATTTGTTGGGGGTAACCATTTTGGGTAGCACCGAGTCTTTCATTTACTTATCTGTGTTGCGTGCCCTTTCTAACTTGGATCACGTATCTTCTTATGCATGGGGGAAGCTAGTCTAGCTTGTCTTTATCACGGTTTTGATGTGCTCTATAGGAAGAAAAGATCCTTTATTGGTTTCGCGCCATTGCTGAGGTGCTACTTCATTTAAAATTATTAATCCACACAATGCATGTGCACAGGCTTAATTTTCTCTTTCATGTACAGGTCTGGGCATATGAGCATAACTTAGTGAGGGTTCCAAACATTACACAGCCACGAGTCAATTTTCCAAGGTTGGGTGTTTGGTTGTCGGGTTGCAGGGAAGTGTCCGGGAGTCACCATGTGCACTCTCATAGTTACCACTTGAGTCGTCTGACCTGGGATTAAGTAAGAAAAATGTTAATATTAATATCAAACCTATGATAAAAGATAAATTATCGGTTTGCTTTTCTACAGGTGGATACAGCCTGGTGGAGAGCCGAAGAGAAAAATGGCTAGATTAGATGCATGACTGGTGTAATGCCTTTGCACAACTCTGGTCAAATTATTGCTGGCCCGGTCTCTAGTGGGTGGTTTCTAGGAGAGAGAGTACATGACTGGTTCCTTGGACCTAACCGGCGCAGAGTACCAGTTGATATTCCATCATTTGTTCTAAACATTACAGCAATGTCGGAGCCCTTTTGGAGTCATTCCCGTATTGGTTTCGATGTTCATGACTTCCTGCTTTCACCAGACATGTCATATGCTCAATTTATCCAGGATTATCTGCTAAGTTTTGAAGTGTCACCTGCTGGTGTCCATGGGCTGTCTGGAGGTGAAGAAGAAATAGAAGCAGAGCAAGGAGAGGATGAAGAAGATGAGGAAGAGGGTGAGGATGGGGAAGAAGATGAGGAGGAGCCTTCTTCTCAATCCCATGGCAATTCCGGGGCTGGCACTTTTCAAGTAGCTATCACTTTGTCATTACAACTGTCTCTTCATTTATCTATTCTGATTATTTATATAATCATTATAGGCTGCTGGTTCCTTTAACTATGGGGCTGTCCCTCTGTATGATACCCTGATACAGCGACAATTTTCTCCATTTGCCCCTTCTCATTTAGATGTGCCATCTAATTTGCAGAGCTTTGATCTGAGTTACCTAGTCAGTCATTCCTATCCCATAATGATGTATGCTTGCGTGTATGCATGAAAATGTATGGACTTACTCTTTCCTTTTTTGGCTCACAGCGGATGCTTGAGGAGAAAAATAGGAAGCTTCAGGAGGAATTAGCTGAGAGTAGTCGACATGCGGCCCATTTTGAGGAAATGTATCAATAAGAGGCACGGGACTTCCGATACTTTCGATTTCAGGGCATGAGGGAACCAAATGCCTCTTCATAATGGGGATCCCGAACTGTTATCCATGATATACCACCACCCTGTTTAGGTGATGATAGAACCGATTTTCAAAGTCCTGGAGGTTTAGATATTCCTTCTTCGAGCGGATATGGGACGGATAATATGCCCCCTCCTCCAACGGGTGATGATTTTTTTAGGGCTTTGTCTGATTATGAACCGCCTCCTTCCTCGCACTGACAAAAATATAAAACTTGTAATAAAAACTTGTAATAAAACTTGTAATTAAGCAAAAAATGGTAATGATAATAATAATTTTTTATTTTGTACACTCTTTTTTTTTTTTGCTTTTGCTTGCTTTTTTTTTAATTAGATATAGTGGCTTTTGTCAAATCAGTGCTATAGTACCTCAGAACCTGACTTTCCAAATTAACATATCTATAACATCATAGCCCTAGTTACCATACTAAACTCAGAAATTATTTCTATTTAAGCAAGAATTGTTGCACTTCAGATAGGCACATACACATTACTTGGCCAAAGATCTCTTTTGAGTTTGAATGTTGTCTATCTCATATGCATGCTTATCCAAATATCTCGACTAATAGACTCTACCTACTAAGAGAGATCAACAAGTCTTTGATAGGCTTGAAATGGGGTCTATAAGGAACACGAATTAATGGTGCGCACGAGCTATGCTATAGCAATACCGCAAGTGCACGGGTCGACCAAGTAATAAAGTAGTGAGTGAGTTATCGTTCCACTGAGGAAAAGGTCAAGTACTAGTGCAAATCTTAACCGTTGTTTAGCAAATCAATAGGTTTGTGATGTGATGTAATTAAAAACAATTAATCTAATGACTGAAAGTAAAGGGAAATTAAATGTTGAGCAAAAAGGATTGATGGTAATAAAACTATCCAGATATTGAATCCCCCTAGCCTCAATGATATTTATGAACATCAATTCAGTTAAATCATTTAATATAGTTGAGTTGGCATTCCTCTAACTTAGACTAAAACCTCTCTCAAGTGAATTAATCCCTAATCACTAAGTAGAGTGCCAGAATCTCTTCTCAAACACAATTAATTAGATCTTACATTAAGAACAAGGAAATATAAACCAAAGGATCTTGTAAGTCTACTCTAGTACTCCAATCAATCCTCAACCCTTATGAGTATTCAATTCATATCAAGCTTTCTCAAGTCAATAATATGAAAATTGCAACCAATCAATAAGCATGCTATTATAAATTGGAAATAGATCATTAAGTATCATAAGAATAAAACAACTCAATCAAATGATTCAACTAATTATAATTATTCAATCCATACAAATAAGCTAGGGTTCATCAATATCTAGATAGAGAATGAATTAGTTCATATTCAAAACCAGAAAAACAGAACAAGAAAAATGAATAAAAGAAACCAAACAATCCATGGCGAATAATTTGTATTTCTTCACTTCAATCCTTGATTCTTGATTTAGATCTTGTTTAGAGTATGTCTTCACCCTCAATCTCAGCTCCAAAACTCTCCTCTTTTCTTTAGAAGTCGGCTTTAGGTTATAAAATATGAAATTCAGATCCTTAATTTATGCTTCAGCGCAACTTTTATAGTGTAGATAATTTCGCCTGACACGCTCATTGACACGCCCATGTCACTGGGCGTGTCACAGCTACTATGAAACATTGCAAAAGGCACGCTTGGTGACACGCCCATGTCACTGGGCGTGTCAATGCTTCTGTATACAGCATCAAGGGCACGTCCATTAACACGCCCATGTCCATGGGCGTGTCCATTGATGAATTTTGCTCTTTTCTTCTACTTTCACCTGTAATTCCTTTGAAATGACCATAAGCCTCAAAATATAGAGAATTCCTAAAATTAACCCTAAAATACACTTTGAACAAACAAATTAAACTCAATTGGATAATAATCATATTAAGAAATAGGAATAAAATATCATCAATTGTGTACTTATCAATTAAATGAAAGTCATTTTGAGATAAGAGCTGATGTGACACAATGGATAAACCTTCACACTACAAATTTCTTATTTGAACTTAAGCCAGCTGGGAGCAATCTTGCTAGACTCGAAATTCCTTCTATCTTCTTGGCACTAATCTGGTCCTTGATTAGGACAGTCTTTGCCCTTTCAAAAAAGTTTGGTACCCAAATTCATTTCTTTTCTTCTTCTCCCTTTTTCTTTCTTTTTATTTTTCTTCCTCTTCCCTTTCTTTGAGCATTTTATCATTTTGTTTTTCTTCCTTGTAGGACTGTCAAGTACAGAACTTTCAAGAACTGGATGGTCTTTCTCCTTTTTCTCTGATTTTGATCAAATCTTTGGTTGGGTTGGACCAATTCAAGTCAAACTGTCCTTATAAACCAAATGGAATCCTTTTTTTGTTTTAGATAAAAGAGAACTCAGTTGGCTTTCTGAACCATTTTGGGTTTTCTTTTCTTCTTTTTTTTTGCTCTTTTCTTTTTTTTTGTTTGGTTCTAGCTCAAACTGAGTTGTCTTGTTTGCACCGACTTGGGTTTCCAATAATGGATAAGTGAAGTGGTATAAATCTCCTTTAACAAGGATAAATCATTTGTTACTCTGATCTTATTTTGATAGATTGGAGATATTAGGTGAACTTCGACTACCCTTATGGTCTTGAGAACATCAACTATGTAATATCCCTAATTATGCTCTAGTAGTCTTGGTGTTAGTGTTGTTGCACTTGAATTATATATATATGATAAGTTGATAAGAAATTGGAAGAGAATGTTTTTGTATGTGTTTTGGAGAAGAAATTTAGGGTTTAGAGACAAATGTATATGTTGTGTATATGATGATATATATAACATATAAATGGGTCAAAGGAAGAGTCAATGCAAGAAGATATTTTTGTGGAATGTGCAATTACATATAAGGGCTTATATGAGACAAAAAGTTAGTTATATGATTGAGGGCATTTTGGTAATTGCTTGGATAAGATCACTTGGTGGAGATTAAAAGCAAATTTGACTTTGTGTCTTCATCATTTTCCTTCTTTCTTTCAAGAGGTGCCGGCTCTCCAAAAACCAAGAGAGAAAGAGAGGTGATCTTGAGGTTTGAAGCAATTTGAAGAAGGAAGCAAGGGTTTTGGTTAAAGATTTGTGGATTTCTTCATCTAAGGTAAGATCTTTTCTTTAAATTCTTCAATTCTTTTGAAGTGGTGTGAGAAAGGAATTAGGGTTTGTTGGTTTGATGATGAGATGAGTTGTGTTTAGTGAAATTCTTTTTCTGTTTTACAATTAGTAAAGGCTGTGACTTGTATGATTTTTAATTAATTATAGAAAAATGTTCTTGAAGTGAATTTTTGATATGTTGTGCCTTTATGAGTCTAGAATGACTGAAAAATATGTTGATTCGATTTTGGAATGGTTATGAGTTTAGAAAGATTATTTTTAGTAGAACTGTTCCAGCAGGTACCTTAACTGAGACAGCTATATTTCGGGATTTTTAATAAAATGTAGAAAAATCATATCCAATTGAATTTTGGATATGTTGTTGCTTAGTGAGTCTAGTATTTGAGAAAAATAATTTGGAACCACGTTGATTGAATTTGATTTATGGAATTCACAAAGTTCAGAACTGCTGCCAGGATGCAGGGCAATTGGGGCAGTCTGGTTAGGTGAACTATTTGACCAAGATTTTGTGTTCAGTTTGATCTGAAATTTTAAAGGAATGATTTTAAGATACAAAACTAAATTCTGTAAAAATTTTAGAATTTTTAATCAAGTAGATTATTTTATACAATTTTTCAAAATAAGGATAAAATGGAGTCCAAAACCAGAATGTATTATTCATATGAATCATATCAATTGTTCTTTGCCCTAATTGCATTGTTGAGATTGAACAATGTTATGTTATGCATTGTGAATGGTTATGTGTTTCATGAATAATATACATTGAAATTGAAATGATAATTCAAATAAGACATGATATGAGACAATGCCATTGTGATTGGCTATGATGATGATATTGAAAGAAAGAAGGCATGTTTGCCTAAATGTGATGAGAATTTGAGAATGGAAATGGTAACTATATAATAAATGAATTGTTTGTTTAATATGTTATTCAGTTTCAGAGTTCTGGATTTGGGTGGCATGCCTAAGAAATGATGAAAGGTAACAGTCTTGCCGGGTTGAGGATCTCCTCATATGTGTTGAGTTGATGGTCCAAGAGACTGGGTCTGTTACACTATGAGAATTGTGAATATAAGATATATGATTTGTAACAGTCTTGCCGGGTTGAGGATCTCCTCATATGTGTTGAGTGATGGTCCAAGAGACTGGGTCTGTTACACTATCCATGGATAAAGATACATGTATATACATTGCCTACGAGCGTGATTATTGTGACTATGAACCAAATCAGTAACTCTGAACTCTGAATATCATATTAAATACTTGTTGGGCCCATAGGTGTCAAGGTTATATGAATGTCCTAAATAATGTTATGAGTTAATGAAATGAGATGTTGGTTATTGAGTATGATTGAGTAATGTTGAATGTGGAAAGATGTTGAAATGTGGTATACTCATATGACTATGATTTGTGAAATGCATAATTATGTGTTAACTTTATATTTATGATGTTGATCTTATCAATAACATATGTGGCATTGCATTACATTACATTTAAGCATACCATTAACATGTTTTATCTTACTAAGTCGTTGGCTTAGCGCGATAGTGTTTAATCGCGCAGGTAATAGAGTGGATAGAGTTGAACCCGAGAGTTCATCAAGACCAAGTGAGAGTAGACCTTGTTGAATCCATTTTTGGAGCTTAAAGATCAGAGCAGACTTGCCAATCATGTATATTTCTTTATATTTTGTAAAGAAATGTTTAGTATGTAAATATGTAAATATTTTATAACTTCCGCTGTGTAATATTTAAATATAGGGGTTGTCACAAAACCTTTATTTTATGTTGCACTAGAAGTGTAAATTCTTTTTGCAGGTTGTAGTTGAGGTTACAAGGGGGATTTATTGGGAGTGTACTGAGAATGATTTTGTTTGCATTGGTTTGTGTAAAATTTTTTAAAAATAAGAAAAAAACCGGTTTTGTCGACACTTGGGACTCAATTTTTAGGCGAAACTATGGCAAAATTTTTGAAAAAAAATCGGAACTAAAATTTGACTAAGTAAAATTGGTAGCAACATTAGGTTAGTGTGGCGCCTCTACTCAGCTTACACATGTAGGTCGGGAAGGGGTGTTACAATTGTTTTGGTATCAGAGCCTAGGTTTGAGATTCTCAACCTAGGTAAAATGTAATAAAAAGACTATTTTTACTTAAAAAGTGGTTTTGAATAACATATACGTTTGAGATTGGCAGTCTCTGATCTTTAATAAGATATAATCTGCTGTGTTTGCAGTGTTAGGTTGTGATGGATTCTCACTCACGACAGTCGGTTGAGGGTAGTGCCGAGAGTATTGCCCCTGATGATGGAGCTAGGGTTGTTAGTGTTGAGGAGGCACCTGCTTCGGTGTCAGGGAGATCAGCTGGGGAGGAGGTTCCGCCAGCTTGGGTTAGGCATGTGATAGAGGCTTTGAGGCCAGCACCAGTGCAACCACAGCCACCACCACCACCCCCACAGCCTTTGGTAGCAGTGAGGCAATATGATAAACTAAGGAAGTTTGGAGCAGAGGATTTTATAGGTACTACTGATCCAGTTGTGGCTGAGCAATGGTTAGACAAAGTTCAGAGAATATTTGTGCAGTTGCAAGCCACTCCAGAGGAAAAGTTTGATTATGCAAGATCATTGTTGCAGAAGGATGCTTATAGTTGGTGGAAGACAGTGCCCCATTCTATGGAAGATCCCCCAACATTGTCCTATGCAGATTTTCTGAGGGAGTTCGAATTGAAGTATACTCCGAGGGAGTATAAAGATGGGAAGAAGAGAGAGTTTTTAGATTTGAAGCAAAACAACCGGACCGTGACGGAGTAAGAGGTTGAATTTATCCGGTTGAGTGAGTATGCCGGGGGCATTATATCGGATGAGATAGATCGATGCCGGAGATTTGAGGAGGGGTTGAGGCCCTCTCTTATGTGCCATGTGGCTGGTTCTCGGTATCAGGATTTTTCTCAGCTTGTGGCAGCAGCTTGGAGTGTGGAGAAAGCTCAGAATATTGCAGCTGCTTCTGAGGAAGAGGTTAGGATTAGAAGGCACCAATTTGAAGCAGAGTCTTCTTCTGCTAAAAGAGGTAAGGGAAGCTTTGCTCCTCGGGTCAGTAGAAGTCAAAGATCAGCTGGTAGGTCAGTGCAGTTCCAGAGGCAGAGATTTAGACCTGCAGCTTCAGTAGCGAGTGCTCCTACTCCTGGAGTTCAGAGATCCACCTTACCTGTGTGTAACCAGTGTGGTGGAAGACATGGGGGCGTTTGTTGGAGGCATAGTAGATCAGGGGTATGCTTCAGGTGTGGATCACCTGACCACTTTGTGAGAGACTGTCCTGAGAGGCAGGAGCAGATGCCAGTTGATTCTGCTGCTTCTCGAGCTAGTGTGAGGGGAGGCAGAGGTGCCAGCCGAGGAGGTAGACCAGGGTTCAGTTTTAGAGGAGGTGCTACATCCAGGGAGAGTAGACCAGAGGAGGTTGGATCTTCCCAGAGGATGTATGTTATGCAAAGGCAGCCGGATGCATCGGCAGTTATAGCTGGTACTTTTTCTTTATTTGATACTGCAGTACTTGCTTTGATTGATCCCGGATCCACCCATTCTTATATTAGTGCATCTGTTTTGCCTGTGTTTGATATGCATGCTGAGTCCCTAGGATTTGATGTTTTGGTGACAAATCCTCTAGGGCATAGTGTGATAGTTAGTAAAGTGCATAAAGATAGTGCAGTGAAGGTGCAAGGTGAGGAGTTCCTTGGAGATTTGATTGAGATGCCATTTAAGGAATATGATGTGATTCTAGGCATGGACTGGCTATCTCGACATGGAGTTGTGGTAGATTGTAAGAAGAAGATTGTTTCTTTGAGAACTGGTGATGGTAGAGAGGTGATAGTATCTAATGAGCAGGAACAGCTAGCCTCCTTATTTGTTTCAGCTGTTGCAGCTAGGAGGTTGATTAGAAAGGGATGTGAAGCCTATCTTGCTCATGTGGTAGATACTAGAGTAAAGGGTTCTCCCATTGATAGCATTGCCACAGTTGCTGAGTTCCCAGATGTTTTTCCCGAGGAGTTGCCAGGATTGCCTCCTAAGAGAGAAGTGGAGTTTGGTATCGAATTGTTGCCCGGTACCACTCCTATTTCGATTACTCCTTACAGAATGGCACCAGCAGAATTGAGGGAGTTAAAAGTGCAATTACAGGAGTTGTTGGACAAAGGATTCATTCGCCCCAGTGTTTCTCCTTGGGGAGCTCCTGTGCTATTTGTGAAGAAGAAAGATGGTACTATGAGATTATGTATCGATTATAGGCAATTGAACAAAGTGACCATTAAGAATAAATATCCTTTGCCTAGAATCGATGATCTATTTGATCAGTTGAAGGGTGCAACTGTGTTTTCCAAAATTGATCTGAGATCAGGGTACCATCAGCTGAGAGTCAGAGTTGAAGATGTTCCGAAGACAGCTTTCCGGACCAGATATGGGCATTATGAATTTTTAGTTATGCCTTTTGGTCTGACGAATGCACCTGCAGCTTTTATGGATTTGATGAATAGGGTATTTAGGCCCTATCTGGATCAGTTTGTAGTGGTCTTCATCGATGACATTCTGGTGTATTCGCGGAATGAGGAGGAACATGATATGCATCTGCGGATTGTGTTGCAGATTTTGAGAGAGAAGCAGTTGTTTGCTAAATTATCGAAGTGTGAGTTCTGGTTGGATCAAGTAGCTTTTCTCGGACATATTGTTTCAGCAGAAGGCATTAGAGTTGATCCAAGTAAAGTTGAAGCTATTCTGAATTGGAGTCCATTTAAGTCTGTGACAGAGATTAGAAGTTTTCTAGGTTTGGCAGGCTATTACCGGAGGTTTGTGAAAGGATTTTCTTTGATAGCTACTCCACTCACCAAATTGCTTCGTAAGGGAGTGAGGTTTTTGTGGACAAATTAGTGTCAGGCGAGCTTTGAGCAGTTGAGAGATATGTTGACTCAAGCGCCTGTTCTTACTTTACCTGTAGAAGGCAAACCATATGTGATTTACAGTGATGCTTCACATAGTGGTTTGGGATGTGTGTTGATGCAGGAAGGTAAAGTTATAGCTTATGCATCTCGACAGTTGAAACTGCATGAGCTTAACTATCCGACCCATGATTTGGAATTGGCTGCCATTGTGTTTGCATTGAAAATTTGGCGCCACTATCTGTTTGGGGAGAAATGTTTCATCTACACTGATCACAAGAGTTTGAAGTATTTGGGTGTCCAGAAAGAACTCAATCTTCGTCAGAGGAGATGGTTAGAATTGATTAAAGACTACGACTGCTTGATTGACTATCATCCAGGTAAAGCAAATGTTGTTGCTGATGCTTTGAGTCGGAAGTCTTTAGCTGGTTTAACAGTTTACTCGCTCTCGTTGCTTGTTGAGTTGAGAGCATTGCATGCCAGTTTTGTACCTTGTGATGATGGTGCATTGTTGGCACAATTGCTTTTGAAACCAGTTTTGTTAGATCAGATCAAAGAGGCTCAGTTGATTGATATGAAGATTCAGAAGATTATTTCATATTGCAAGAATGGGAAGACTAGAGATTTTGTTGTGAAAAGTGATGGGAGCCTATGGTTTAAAAACCGATTGTGTGTACCCGATGATGCTGATTTGAAAAGGGTCATTTTGGAAGAAGCTCATCAGTCAATGTTTGCTATGCATCCGGGTAATACGAAGATGTATCATGATTTGAGACAGCATTATTGGTGGATGGGGTTGAAGAGAGACATTGCTGAGTTTGTATCGAAATGTCTCACCTGTCAGAAGGTTAAAGCAGAGCATCAAGTTCCAACTGGGTTGCTTCAACCATTGTCAGTGCCAGAATGGAAGTGGGAAAGAGTAACAATGGATTTTGTGTCTGGTTTGCCATTGACACAAAAGAAGCATGATACCATATGGGTGATTGTGGATAGATTGACTAAGACAGCTCATTTTCTTCCGGTTCGAATGGATTACTCTTTGGAGAGATTGGCTGAGCTGTATATCCATGAGATTGTGAAACTGCATGGTGTTCCAACTTCTTTAGTGTCTGATCGAGATCCCAGGTTTACTTCCAGATTTTGGAAGAGTTTGCATAGTGCTTTAGGTTCTCGACTGCACTTCAGCACTGCTTTTCATCCACAGACGGATGGATAGTCTGAGAGGGTGATACAGATTATTGAGGACATGTTGAGAAGATGTGTCATCGATTTCTCTGGAAGTTGGGATAGGTTTTTACCTCTTGTGGAGTTTGCTTACAACAACAGTCACCAATCCAGCATTGGTATGGCACCGTTTGAAGCATTGTATGGTAGACGGTGTAGGACACCTCTTTGTTGGAATGAGCTTGGAGATAATAAGTTGGTTGGTCCTGATTTGATTCAAGAAACTGAAGAAAAAGTAAAGTTGATTCGTGGCAGGTTAAAAGCAGCTTCAGACAAACAGAAGTCTTATGCAGATCTGAAAAGGAGAGATATAGAGTTTGATGTTGGAGATAAGGTATTTCTGAAAGTGTCTCCTTGGAAGAAGATTTTGAGGTTCGGTCGGAAAGGAAAATTGAGTCCTCGTTTCATTGGGCCATATGAAGTGTTAGAAAGAGTTGGGCCAGTGGCGTATCGACTTGCTTTGCCACCTGAGTTGGATCGTATTCATAATGTATTCCATGTTTCTATGTTGAGGAGATATAGGTTGGATCCATCTCATGTGTTGCCATTTGAATCTATTGAAGTGAGCCCAGACTTGACATTTGAAGAGGAACCAGTTGCTATCTTGGCACGTGATGTAAAAGAGTTAAGAAATAAGAATGTGCCTTTGGTAAAAGTTCTGTGGAAGAATCATGCAAGAGAGGAAGCAACTTGGGAAAGTGAGCATACCATGCGAGACCAGTATCCTCAGTTATTTCAGAGTTAATTTCAGGTAATTTCGAGGACGAAATTTCTTTCTAGAGGGGGAGAATTGTAATATCCCTAATTATGCTCTAGTAGTCTTGGTGTTAGTGTTGTTGCACTTGAATTATATATATATGATAAGTTAATAAGAAATTGGAAGAGAATGTTTTTGTATGTGTTTTGGAGAAGAAATTTAGGGTTTAGAGACAAATGTATATGTTGTGTATATGATGATATATATAACATATAAATGGGTCAAAGGAAGAGTCAATGCAAGAAGATATTTTTGTGGAATGTGCAATTACATATAAGGGCTTATATGAGACAAAAAGTTAGTTATATGATTGAGGGCATTTTGGTAATTGCTTGGATAAGATCACTTGGTGGAGATTAAAAGCAAATTTGACTTTGTGTCTTCATCATTTTCCTTCTTTCTTTCAAGAGGTGCCGGCTCTCCAAAAACCAAGAGAGAAAGAGAGGTGATCTTGAGGTTTGAAGCAATTTGAAGAAGGAAGCAAGGGTTTTGGTTAAAGATTTGTGGATTTCTTCATCTAAGGTAAGATCTTTTCTTTAAATTCTTCAATTCTTTTGAAGTGGTGTGAGAAAGGAATTAGGGTTTGTTGGTTTGATGATGAGATGAGTTGTGTTTAGTGAAATTCTTTTTCTGTTTTACAATTAGTAAAGGCTGTGACTTGTATGATTTTTAATTAATTATAAAAAAATGTTCTTGAAGTGAATTTTTGATATGTTGTGCCTTTATGAGTCTAGAATGACTGAAAAATATGTTGATTCGATTTTGGAATGGTTATGAGTTTAGAAAGATTATTTTTAGTAGAACTGTTCCAGCAGGTACCTTAACTGAGACAGCTATATTTCGGGATTTTTAATAAAATGTAGAAAAATCATATCCAATTGAATTTTGGATATGTTGTTGCTTAGTGAGTCTAGTATTTGAGAAAAATAATTTGGAACCACGTTGATTGAATTTGATTTATGGAATTCACAAAGTTCAGAACTGCTGCCAAGATGCAGGGCAATTGGGGCAGTCTGGTTAGGTGAACTATTTGACCAAGATTTTGTGTTCAGTTTGATCTGAAATTTTAAAGGAATGATTTTAAGATACAAAACTAAATTCTGTAAAAATTTTAGAATTTTTAATCAAGTAGATTATTTTATACAATTTTTCAAAATAAGGATAAAATGGAGTCCAAAACCAGAATGTATTATTCATATGAATCATATCAATTGTTCTTTGCCCTAATTGCATTGTTGAGATTGAACAATGTTATGTTATGCATTGTGAATGGTTATGTGTTTCATGAATAATATACATTGAAATTGAAATGATAATTCAAATAAGACATGATATGAGACAATGCCATTGTGATTGGCTATGATGATGATATTGAAAGAAAGAAGGCATGTTTGCGTAAATGTGATGAGAATTTGAGAATGGAAATGGTAACTATATAATAAATGAATTGTTTGTTTAATATGTTATTCAGTTTCAGAGTTCTGGATTTGGGTGGCATGCCTAAGAAATGATGAAAGGTAACAGTCTTGCCGGGTTGAGGATCTCCTCATATGTGTTGAGTTGATGGTCCAAGAGACTGGGTCTGTTACACTATGAGAATTGTGAATATAAGATATATGATTTGTAACAGTCTTGCCGGGTTGAGGATCTCCTCATATGTGTTGAGTGATGGTCCAAGAGACTGGGTCTGTTACACTATCCATGGATAGAGATACATGTATATACATTGCCTACGGGCGTGATTATTGTGACTATGAACCAAATCAGTAACTCTGAACTCTGAATATCATATTAAATACTTGTTGGGCCCATAGGTGTCAAGGTTATATGAATGTCCTAAATAATGTTATGAGTTAATGAAATGAGATGTTGGTTATTGAGTATGATTGAGTAATGTTGAATGTGGAAAGATGTTGAAATGTGGTATACTCATATGACTATGATTTGTGAAATGCATAATTATGTGTTAACTTTATATTTATGATGTTGATCTTATCAATAACATATGTGGCATTGCATTACATTACATTTAAGCATACCATTAACATGTTTTATCTTACTAAATCGTTGGCTTAGCGCGATAGTGTTTAATCGCGCAGGTAATAGAGTGGATAGAGTTGAACCCGAGAGTTCATCAAGACCAAGTGAGAGTAGACCTTGTTGAATCCATTTTTGGAGCTTAAAGATCAGAGCAGACTTGCCAATCATGTATATTTCTTTATATTTTGTAAAGAAATGTTTAGTATGTAAATATGTAAATATTTTATAACTTTCGCTGTGTAATATTTAAATATAGGGGTTGTCACAAAACCTTTATTTTATGTTGCACTAGAAGTGTAAATTCTTTTTGCAGGTTGTAGTTGAGGTTACAAGGGGGATTTATTGGGAGTGTACTGAGAATGATTTTGTTTGCATTGGTTTGTGTAAAATTTTTTAAAAATAAGAAAAAAACCGGTTTTGTCGACACTTGGGACTCAATTTTTAGGCGAAACTATGGCAAAATTTTTGAAAAAAAAATCGGAACTAAAATTTGACTAAGTAAAATTGGTAGCAACATTAGGTTAGTGTGGCGCCTCTACTCAGCTTACACATGTAGGTCGGGAAAGGGTGTTACAAACTATCCTTATGATCTTGACTATTCATTCCTTTCTTTGATCTTCTTGCCTCTTTACCTTAGTGATCATAAGACTTGTCAAAAGTATCACAACAACTCAGAGTAGGTTGTTGGGGTTTGTAAGCCAATGAAAAGAAAGCTAAAATTTTATGAAGGCTCAAAGGGACAACTAGGGATTGATATTTAATTGGGTGGATACTAGTTATTTGCTAACCAAACAATGCCTAGATCATCTCTCCCTTAAATGAGCAGAGTTTAATTTCGCCTCAAAAGTTTGTCAAAGCATGTTCTAAGACTAACTAGAATCTAGACAAAGGTAATTATGCAGGAGCCCACTCTAAGTAAACATACATAACTCAATGCTATAGAGTAATTCCCTCGTTTAGTAAAGTCATTCGAGTCATGATGCCTAGATACATTAATTTATGAACATCAAGCTAGATTCCTCATTGGTTGAGCACCAAAATGAACAAAGACCAACAAAAATTTTAATGAAAGTAATTTATTCAAATAAATTTAAATTTGAAAAACACAATTGTTCCATAAAACACCAAATAAAGAAAATAAAACAAGAAAAATAAACAAGCCAAGGGAAGTTCATTGTGTTAAGCTTCTTCTCCTTTCACATCTTCAATATTCCCATCTTGAAAAGAGGATAAGACAAAATCTTCCTCAATTCATTTTCCTACCATGAAGGTTGCCAGTGGAGTTGCTCTTCTAAACTTAGAAAAAGGATTGTTCTTAGTATTGGGCTTGTCCGGCTCAGGTAGCTTACCACTATGGATTAGATCTTGGATCTCATGCTTCAATCGGGTACATCTATCAGTCTCATGTCCTTGAGTCTGATGAAATTGACAAAAAGCCTTAGTATCAAACTTTGGGGGTAAAGGATTCGGTAAAGGTCGAGGGATCAATGGCTGTAATAGTCCCTTCTTTTGTAACTTGTTGAAAATCCAAGATAAAGGCTTCCCCAGATCTGAAAACTGTCTTCTATTTGCTTGACCAATTGTATTAATATCAGCTTCCTTTTGTGTACTTTTATTGCTAAGCTGATAATTTCATTTTGCAGAAAAACGACTCTTCTCCCTTTCCTACTCTTCAATTTGTAGACCAGCATGGAGAAGATCTTGAAATCCCGGATGAGTGTATGAGACATCCTTTCATGAAGACTAGGCAATACCCCTCTCACAATCATCCTTATTTGATCAGATTCATTGGGCCTCTTCTTGAGCAAAGCAGCCTTATTTCTCCATCTTTTCACATAGTCCACAAAATTCTCATTTGGCCTTTGTCTAATGGACTCAACTTCCATTAAGGTTACTTCCAGCTCGACATTGTACCCATATTGTTGAATGAAAGCCTTGTACAACATGTCCCAATCTTTTTGAGTACTTTCCTCTAAAGTATTGAACCAATTTTGGACCACCGAATCCAATGAAAGCATGAAGTACCTTAGGATTTAAGCCTTAGTAGCTCGGGCAGACTGCATGGCAGTAATGTGCTGCTTCACATGGAGGTGAGGATTTTCGGTTCCATCAAACTTTGCGAAGGATGGCATCTTGAATTTGTATGGCACTTCTTCGTCTAGCTCAAATAATTTGTCAACTTCGGACATTTCTTTGGTTTTCAGCTTTTTCTCAAATTTCTTTTCTAAATCCGCAATCATCTTTTCAACATCAGAAGTCTCAGTTTTCTCCATAGCTGATCTTTCAACAATCTTCGGTTCTTTCTTCTTGTCTTGAGGATCTTTGAAGTATTGAGCTCAATCATCATCATCATCAATGATCGCCTTATCATCATCAAAAACTACTTCACCAACTTTAGCCTTCCCTTTGTCCTTTGGCTTGTTAGTGCTAGCAGATGCTTCGGCATAATTTCCTAAAATTACAGCCAATTGGTTCTTCATGGTCTCAGCTAGGGCCTCTTTTGTTTCTTCCATCTTGGCATTGAGGGCATCGTCCACCATTCTTTGAATTTGTTCGGGCTCCATTGCTTTTGGTAAGCAAGTGATTGAGTTGCTACTAGATTCTTCGTCTCTGGTGTAGGTCGGATTATCATAAGCTTTTGAACTGTCGTAATCCAGGGCTGTGAGCCAGAGAGGATTAATGATATGAGATGCAAATGTATGCATGTATGCACAAACAATCAACAAAGAAAGATAAATAGGACGTTCCTTCCAACCTTATAACATCCACACACAAATGATGAGTCTCTTTTCCTAGGTATATTGTTAACAAAATACCAACATGGGGTATCTTATTTTTGAATATTTCCCTCGGACGTTTCAACCAATAGTTATATTTTCAAAAATGAAAATCAGTTCATGATAATTTCCAATAATTAGGTTTTAATCCATTCAACCAACTAAAGTAGCTTTTATACTATATTGGATTAAAACTAAATTAAGAGGTTTATCATAAATAAATTTCTCACTTGAAAAAGTAACTAATGATTAATGCCAAAAACAAGCTCATGGTTAATTATTCTTAGTATAAACTAGGTTCACAATTGATTTTTTGTATTTCATAATTGACCTAAATAATTTGCAAGCTCTTTGTAAGAAAAAGGTTAGATGAAAATAATTTTGTTTCTAAGCCCATTGTAAAAAGATTTTAGAAAAAAATGAATTTTGGGCTTTGTATTTGGATCATGAGAAAAGTATTTTTGATTTGTTTTTAGAAAAGTTTTATGTCCAAAGACTATTTTAAAAAGTTTTGAAAATAGCTTTGGTCTTTTGGATTCTAAAGAAAAATTTATTTTGAGTTTACAATATACTTTGGTCATATTAGAAAAAAGAACAAACCAAATAAGCTATGATTTAAGCCAAGATAAATTAACCATAGTTAAACAATAAGCATTTGGGGGTAAAACCTAAGAAAAGTAACTAGGCCAATTACATGAGCTTTAGTCTTTGGATTGAAAAGGCTTAGGTTCCCATAACAAGTATATACCAAATGGTACAAGGCTATGAGTGGTTATGCCATGCTCGATCTCCATACCTTGAGTGAAAGTATGGTATCCCTTACATAACACAACACGGGTAACACAGGCATACTAACTAACATGGGTAACACGGGCGTACTAACTTACACACACGATGCAATCTAATATGATGCAATGGATAATATTATTATAAGAAAGAATAGAATAATATAAAGACCAACGGAATTTACTTCTCTTATCCCAGTGGAGTCGCCACTGTGAGCGGGGATTTTTGCCCCCACTCTCGGTGGAATGGTGCTTACGACTTCTGCACTGTTTAGGCTCGGGGCCTTAGAGAAAACAGACCTAAGCCTTGAGAAAATAGAGTCGCCACCCGGACGGGCCGGGAAAAAGAAAGGGGTGGATGACTCGATTCCTAAGGAATCCCCAACCCCCTAATGGGTTTGAAAATTTGGGTACGTGTGGGGAAGGTGAAAATGGCCCAGCACCCCCACAACGCCCGGTTTATTGGAACCGGCCTCCTTTGCAGGTCTTAATATTATAAAATTCATAAGTATAACAATATTATCCATATTACATGCAACAATTAAAATAAAGCATTATTATAATAAAATCAAAGCAATGTCCAAATAAAGCAAATAAATGGACACCCATCCGAAGATGGAAACATGTACTTACATCATCCATGTCTAAACTAAATAGGACACCCACCAAAAGGTGGAAACATGTCCTTTACATTGGTCCAAAATATAAAAGCAATTTAAATTACATAGAAATTAATTAATGAGGTACCCACAAAGTGGAAACATACCTCTTACAATTTTAAATAAATAATAATCATAATAATAAAGAAAATATCCATCCATGGTAAATTAAATAAATCAAATTAAGTAAATCAAGCATTGAAATTAAATAAATCAACTGTCAAAATATATAATAAACTACATAATCAAATCTAAAATTAAATAAAGTAATAAATATATAAATTTAGAATTTGCATCTTAGAATAGGATTTTTGGAACTTAGGGTTTTGGATTGAGGTTTCATCATTTAGGTTTAGGGTTTTTTTTGAGGTTGCTAGGATTATGAAATTTAGGGTTTAAGAAATTTTAAGGTTTCTATGAAACTAGGGTTTAGGAATTAAGTTATTGGAATTAGGGTTTGGGTCTAGGTTTGGAAATTAAGCAACTGGAGTTAGGGTTTTAGGTTTTCTGGAATTAAAGGATTCTGACATTTTAGAATTTGATAAGGGCTTTAGTGTTTTGAATTTGGAAAATAGATTAGGGTTTTTAGCAACTGGGCAATTAGATTAGGGTTTTGATAATGTTTTGTGATTATATGAATATTAAACTCAAATCACGTTGTTTAAATCAAGTAATCAAGACTGCGAGGTTTAAGTTAACTACTGGACATAAACAACTTCTTAATCTTCAAACTTCTAATGATATTTATAGAAGGGAATGTATATACTGGATAGTCAAATAAGTTGTAACTCAAGGATAAAACTACTGTGAAGTCAAATAAATTAAAGAATTAAATCAAACCTCCGTTCGTTGGTTCATCCACAATTGACTTCTAGATGAATAATGAACAAAGACAGCGTTGATGGATTGATGACTGATGAATGTCTGTTGCTAATATTCTCTATTTGTTGCCGTCTCTCTTTTATGTACCTTGCTTCCTTGTTAACGTTCATTGCCGTTCCTCCTTAATAATGTTCGTTGCCGTTCCCTTGTTAATATTCCTCCCCCTTTCTGAATTCTGAAACGTTAGTATTTATAGTCAAACCTCACTCAGAATCCTTAACCCTAATGTTAATCCGTCCTTAAAACAAATTTTAATTCAATTAGGAAACTTATTGAACCCATGTTGACCTGGTTGCCCTAGGTCAACATGAGTCCAACCTCATGTCGACCTTGGGCTGCCCAGGTCGACATGAGGAATGCTCTTGTCGACCTTGGGCTGCCCAGGTCGACATTCATGTCGACCTAGTCTATCCAGGTCGACATGTCCTCATGTCGATCTGGGCTGCCAGATCGACATAAGGCATGCTCATGTCAACCTGATTCCTCCAGGTCGACATGAACAATTGCTCATGTCTTTCCTGGCTGGCCTGAATCGAATTATTCTTGCCTTTTAACTTATGGACCAAAAAGTTTTAATTTGGGCCGATTCAAATTTATTTTAGGGTTTTGTAATTGAATTTATGCCTCTTTAATCCGAACTGACTTTTTTAAAAGTTATAAAATAGTTTTAAATATTTTAAAGTTGGATCAAATTTATTTCGGCATTCTTTAATTAGGACCATATCGAATTGGAATCAAAATTAAGGGTTTGCAGTATTTATTTTTAATTATTTTTATTTCCATATATTAAAGTATTTACATCGAATAGCTAAGAGAATTGGATGGAGATATTTCCGATTCTCAATTTGATGCAAAGATTGATAAACATTTCTCAAAATGGTTCACAAAATTTGTAAATTTGATTTCATATTTATCTTATTTTTCATTTATTATGTATAATTAGATATATAAATATAATTTTGCTAAGCTACACTAATTAATTGATTACATAGGCACATGACAACGATGAATTTATAAATAACAAGTGCATATTTGTTCTAGCAAAGGTTCCATTGCCAACTATGTAATTGATGTGAACCCACCAGTATTAAACTTGAGACCCTACACCTTTGTGCTTGGATCAACCCCTTAGAAAGCTAAATCAAGTCCTTGATGAGAAACCTCAAACCAATCTCAATATTGTGAGAAAAAACCTTGGTATTCATACTCGTTCTAGGTATTAACTCTTTGTGAATTAGTTTGATTCAACAAGAATCAAGGCAAGAGAAGATTTTCTCCAAAGAATAAGAAGTTCTAAAAATGTATTCAAATTCTATAATTATCATTGTCAAAGTTCATAAGGAAGCTTAAATACCATCTAAGTGTTGGATGGCCTAGCTTAGGGTGTTTGGTAGCTATTACAAGAGCATCCTTATGTCTAGATAAGTTATCCAAATCACACTTAAGCTAACCTCAAACTACCTTTGCGCTTTAGACATCTTATGGCCCAATTACATGAGATATTTTCCATATACAAACCAAAGTTCCAACACTTATACCAATGTAGTAAAATACAAATATAACTTAATTATGCAAGGCCAAAGTAAAAGGAGAGTAAAATTAATTTTCTCAAAATAGAAAATTAATTTTTTAAACTCGTGCTTACCGAACCGATTGAAGAATATACAAAGCGGTATCGTGTGAGACATAACCCAAAAGTAGAATTTTTGGCTCCCTCATTGTGGGCCAAGATCTGGTGCTCGGGCAAGGGCTCACAATTAGCAACTCTATTGTGGCTTTTAAAATTTTCAAAACAAAATTTCAATGAGCTCTTTTCAAAAAATAATTTTTTCTCTCTTTGGTTAACTTGCTCCTTCATCATGCATAAGGGTTCCTTACCTTTTTGTTTTAAGAAGCCTTGGGTAGCGAGTAGCATCCACCTTGCAACCATCATCTAACTCACAACAAATCCTTACTCTTTTTGAGGTGTAACGAATATGTACGTACTGTTAGATCTACACCAGATTCATTATTTGTCATGTAGTTAAGTATATCGTTGTCCTAGTGTGACAAGACCTTTGGAATAAACCACCATTTGTATGTAAAGGTCTTAGACCCTACCTTAAGAGGTATAAACCATAATCCTAAACTATCCTCATAAAATTGTTTTCATTCATGCATATATACATGTATTTCATCCACACTATTCCTACAATTTTAAGATACCACTCCTTTAAAACTCAATTCAAATTAAGCTATTGACTTAAACCACATTATCTTAGTCCATTAAGCCCAAACCACACTGGCTTATCCTTAAATATAAACCCAAACCACATTGGCTTATACCTAAAATATAAACCCAAACTATATTGATTTACCTCATAAACCTAAGTCACATTGTCTTAGCCCATCAAATATGAACCTAAATTACATTGGCTTGACTCATAAAGAATAAACCTGAACTACATGTACTACAATAATTTGACAGATTGGCAATAAAATTTAGAAACATACCATAATCCATTTTTAAATAGAAATAATTTTGAAATAAACATAAAGCAAATAGAATTTCAGCAATATTAAAACAAAATAGAAACATATTAGAAACAGATTTTTGAAATGAATTTTTTTTTTCTAATCCGTCTTTGGATATCGCGGGAATTAATGGCGGATAATTTAAAAATGGAATAGAAATAGTTTTGAAATGAATATTTTGAAATGGTTTTAATTCTGTTCCTGAGTTTTGGATGGAAATTTTCACGCTGAAAATGGTCTCCAAATTAAA
This sequence comes from Garcia nutans, assembly GCA_947685225.1. Classification (NCBI taxonomy): domain Eukaryota; kingdom Viridiplantae; phylum Streptophyta; class Magnoliopsida; order Malpighiales; family Euphorbiaceae; genus Garcia; species Garcia nutans. The sequence continues at coordinate 38,778,919 of CANTUV010000035.1, forward strand.
AAAGGGGTTGTGTTTCCGTATTTAAACAACTGTATGATTTATTATGCTGAAAGGTAATAATGGTCCGTTTCTGAGATCAGAAACTAAATTATTAATCCGTTCTAAATAGTAAAGTTTAACATTCCATTTCTAAATCGATTTCAATGCGAACTAAATTAACCTAATTTAAGTTTCATGTCTCTTTTCATTTTCTGAAGATTCAGACTTCTAAAATTATATCTCTCTTCTCACTAAAATCTTTTTTCACCGAAGCTTTTCTCTCTCTCCCTTTAAAAATCCCTAAAACTCTATATCTCTCCGATTCTCTCTCATCGAATCTTTTCTCCCTATTCTTCAGTCAGACTCATTCTCCAGCTAGCATCACCGGTCTCTTTCTCTCTCACCAGAGGTATGTTGGAAGTAAGTATAGTTCTTTTGCGTTCTTTTTAAATTTTTTTTTTTTTGACTCAATAAGCTTTTGAGTTTGAGCTTTATTTGAGAATAAGCATAAATGAAGATCTTTTTTTGGGTTTTATTTCAGTTCACCTCTCCTGTTTCTTTCCCTCTCGCATCTTAGTTCTCTACTGATGTCAGCGGTTTTACCCACTAGGTAAGTGTTTCTTTTTTTTTTTTTCTTTTTTTTTTTTAAGAATAGGCTTTATTTACTATTGATTACCCAAGTTTTGGGTTTGAAATTTTTGTTTGAGGGAAAACAATTGAGCTTTTTGGTTAGGTTTTTAGTATGTTTGCTCTGTTTTGCTGCAATTGATTCAAAAATTATGCGTTGTTTGATGAAGTTTCCTGATCTGTAGAATTGAGTTGCTCTTTTTGGGTGTTGAAAGTGGAGATGGATTCTGATTTCTAGAATCATTTTTGTTTGCTGTGCTTGTAGGTCTATGGGTTTTGTTGATTGAATGGATCTGTGGGTTTTATTGATTGAATGGGTCTATGAGTTTTGGTTTGTTGTTTGATTTTGCTCACAGAAAACATAAAAGAGATTAATATGATAAGAAATTCCTCAATGCCTGTAAAGTCAGAAAACTTGCCGTAAAGAGATTTACGAAATCGAGTGAAATTAAGTTGCAACTCATATTATTGAAAAACAATACATGTGCATTTTTTATCATTATTAAGGAATTTTATTTATTTGTCAATCACTCTTAATCTCTATTAATAAATTATCCATAAAGCCAAAAATTATTTTAAGACTGTTAACTAGTCAACTTCAGATATGGAATTGACATATATTTATCAGCCATCTATTCTTATACTGTTTCACCAGGTTTTCTCCTTGACTTTTTTTTAACGTAATTAGTTATCTTTAGATTGAAATGAGCTGTGTGACTTTAGTCTTATTATGTATCTGTTTTGACAGTGCAGCTTGCCTTTATGAGCAGAAGTCCTCATATGTTACTGTTACTTCAGACAGATGAAGCAAAAAGAGGCTTCATTGCTGCTGCTATTCTTCCTTTAGATCAAGGATTACTTTGTCTGACTGCTGATAAGCAGTTTCTATTCTATTTACCAGTTGGACTCCCTGCCATAGTATGAAATCTCATGTTCATAAGTACTCTTCGTCTAATCATTCAAGCAAAAAATATTTAGAAAATGAAGATTCAAGTTCTTCAAGAAACGATCCCCTTTTTCAAAGAAGAAAGCTAGCGATCGATGTTATAGTTATGGTAAAAAAGGATATTTTGCTTAATATTGTCCTAAAAAACCCACGAAAGCTGTAAAGCTTATTCATCATATCCAACAATCTTTTTGTTGTGTCTTCGCCAAGTGATGTTGAAATTGAATCTATTTTATCAAAACAAGATAAAGCTACTCAAGAGACACTATTTGCTCTTGAAATTGACGACACTGATTCAGACTCTAGCTCTTTGGAGGATGAGTCTCATGTTCCAATCTATCGATTTCAACAATCAACTTGCCTTTTGCTTCTCTATTGATGCTCTTTTACCAACTCCTTGTTAAAGGTTTTTGTTCTTCCATCTAAATATGACAGGGCAATTTCTTTAATTTCTTTCATGGACACTGGTGCTCATAGATTGATGATGAATCCAACAATTTTACCCGATTCATATTGGAAACCACATATAGAACACTTCAGAGCTGCAGATAGGCAAAATTTTTCCACTCATTTGATTACTCAGGATTCAGTTCTTTCATAATTGTATTATCTGGACAACTTTTTTTGGTTCTCTTCCTGATAAAGATTTACTTATTGGCTTTGATATCTATCATCTTGCTACGAATCTTCAGATTCTTCCTTTTGAAATTAGGCATAAGAAGATGTTTAAACCTTACACCATTGTTCCAAAATTGTTCTCATTTGAAGAAATCCCTTATGCATTTGAAGATGTTAAGGCTCTTTTACTTCCTTTGGTGCAGACTCTCATTTGGATTTCAAGCATTCTCATTCTTTATGAAAAAATCATGATTTCTTTATTTCTCTTCATTTCAAGAAGAATGAAGATATCAATCCTAAAACATCTCATTCAAGAATGTCTCCTTCACATCTTGCCTTAGCTAGACAAGAATGTGAACTTCTCCAGCACAGACACATTGAACCAATACAATCAAATTGGCAATGTCAAGCATTCTATGTGAAAAGCATGCTAAGATAGTCAAAGTAAAAAAAATGCTTGTGATCAACTATAAACCTCTTAATTTGTTCTTATAAGATGACAAATTTTCTTTGTCTAAAATTTATGGTTTAATGGTTCGTCTAAAGGAGGCAAAAATATTTTCAAAATTTAATCTAAAGGCAGGATTTTGGCAACCTGGAATTGAGCCTAAAGATAGGCCTAAAATTGCATTTTGCATTCTAGATGCCTAATATCAGTGGATAAATATACCATTAAGTTGCCCTATCTTTATTTCATAAAGCTATGATTCGTACATTCTAGCCCATATTATATTAGGTCCTAATTTATATTGATGATATTCTTTTATTTTCTCTAACAGTAAAAGCCCATCATTAATTGCTTTATCAGTTTTGCTCTATAGTCCAGTAATATGAGATTATGCTCTCTAAGAGAATGAGTCTTTTAGGTCAGACCACAATAGATATTCTAGAATTGCACTTTAAAAATGGTACATACACTCCAAGTCCACGCTGCGCAAGAATTGCTTAAGTTTTCATATTCAAATCTCACCACTAAGCAAGCTCAACAGATTCTTGATATAATTAATTATATCAAAGACTTCTTTCTTTCCATTGCTTAGCCAACCATTCAATTCTCCAAGTTCTTGAAAAAGAGTCCTCTTCATTGGTCAGCAAAACAAACAAAAGTTGTCTAAACAAAGGAGCAAAGTTGCTTCAAGAGGATTTTACAGGTCTAAACAAATCTTTAAAAAAAGTTGCTTCTCATCCCATTCGTCTTCATATTTCTTTTGCAAGTCAGAGGATTTTACAAACAAATATAAGTGATGAATTGCGAGGAGCAATCTTCCTAGAAAAATAGGTGATAAAACTCACTACTATGGTCATACTAGTGGTTAGTTAAAGGACAGTGAGAAACATTATCATTCAACTTATAAGAAGATCATAGCCGTCAAATATGATATCAAGAAATTTGATTTTCATTTAATTGTTCATTATTTTCTTGTCATTTTGGACAGTACCTCTTTCTCAAAAGCTTTAGAGTTTTAAAAATAAAGCTCTTCCTTCTCAACTTATAAGATTGCAGTAATGGTTCTCAAAGTACAATTTCTCTATCCAACACATTAAAAGTCAAAAGAATTTAATTCATGAGCTTTTATCCCGACCACTTAAACCTATTACTTTCATCACAGGCAAATCATCTATTCCTCTAATCACGATGAATACTAAGATCTCTAATATTCTCACTAATATAAAACTCCCTTTAAATTTTATTCTTGAAACTTCATCCCAAATCTAGAATTTTGCAAGGACCAATATGTTTTGGTATTTTTCTCATATTTAAGATCATTTTCATCTGGATAGAGAACTCAATATATTTTATCCAGATTATTTATGGTTTTTGGTTTATCATTTCTCTCTTTAGCATCCTTAGATTAGGGAAGAATTATGATTTTTGTGGTGTCTTTCAACTTATACTGCCATGTTTTGGAGTTTCCTATCATGGAAATGATAACTTTTTTTCATGTTGAAAATAATTTTGGCACTCTTCCAAGGAAGTTCTGAACCTCGTATGAATTAATTCACTAGTGGAATAAAAAGCTGCTATAGATAGCCTGTAGGAATAACTTTTGTAAAAATCCCACTCCAGAGACCCAACCTTATATTGCTATATTTATTTTCCATAAGCCTTATTATCAATATCCCAAGAATAAAGTAATTTGGTCTTACAACCAAGAATACCATTAGCACACGTAACCTATTCCGTTCTCTCAGAACTAGGAAATGAAACATCACTTGAAATTATTTCTTTGTGAACTAAATAATTGTCAACTAATAGTAAGGAATCCCATTATCTGCACTTCAATGGGTCCCAATAAAAATTGATCTTCTAATCTTAAAAAATTTGAAGATGTCTGCACATAAATTCCTTTCCATCTTAGTAACATTCATTTTGAAGATCGTGGTCTATTCCATATGATAGACTTTGGTAGTTCCAGCTCAACTTTAGCACAAAGAGATAAATATGCTTGTCTTTTCCTTGGTGCTTCCAGCTCAACCTTACCATAAGGAGATGAGGATAATGAGATAATGGATGTTGAAGCTTCAGCTTTAGCAAAAGCATCAACTTTATCAAAAGAAGTGAATCTAATTGCTTATGAGAATAATCTAATGGTCCATGAATATTATGACTTAGATAACTCAGACTATAAGAATATGAGCATATCTCCTTCACACTTCTTTTAAGAAATTCACTTTTTCTTTTGGAAGTTAATATGCAGTAGTTTTACTTTTCTGAGTGTATGCTGAAGTCATTATTTAAGACTTCAATAATGTTTTCATCTACTTTATAATTATATAAATTGATAACTTGTAAGCTAAGGGGATCATTTGAGATCTTTTACCTTTCTCTGTATGAAAAACCTTGTTCAATATTGCTAAACTTCTCTCTTCTTTCTTGTTTACATACCTATATATCTACTAAATGAATTTATGATTCTGATATGAAGTTTAAATTCTGAGCTTATTTGTGATAATTAATCATATATATCAAAAGGATGATGTAATTTTAAGGATAAGGAATGATATGTTGTCAACTATGCATGAGAGATATTTGATTAATTAAATCTGAATTAACTTAGAATTTAGATGGAAATACTATTCTTATGTTCATAATCAATAATGCTTTGTGTTATCCTTTTGAGTTTGATCATGTACATGTGCTTGCAGTTGAAATTCTGATCTTGCACATGTGCTTGCAGTTGAGAATGATCTTGCACATCAAATGGATTATGAGCTCCTTTTTCAAATAAGAAAGATAGTGATCGATGTTATATTTGTGGTAAAAAGAGGCATTTTGCTAAATCTTGCCTTAAAAAACCCACCAAGTAAAGCTTATTCATCAGATGCAACAATCTTTTGTTGTCTCTCTGTCATATGACGTTGAAATTGAATCTATTTTGTCAGAACAAGATGAAGCTACTTAAAAGACATTGTTTGCTCTTGAAACTGATGACACTAATTCAGGCTCGAGCTCTTTAGAGGATGAGTCTTATGTTCCAATCTATCATCTTCAATAATTAACTTTGCTATTTGCCTTCTTCATTAATGCTCCTTTACCAACCACTTGGTAAAGATCTATATTCTTCCATCTACATATGATAGGCCAATTCTTTTAATTGCTTTCATGGATGCTGGTGCTGATAGATCGATGATGAATCCAACAATTTTGCCTGATTCGTATTGGAAGCCATATACATAACACTTTAGAGTTGCAGATGGACAAATTTTTTCTACTCATTTGATTATTCGACAAAAGATTGGGATTCAGTTCTTTCCTGATTGTATCATTTGGACAACTGTTCTTGGTTCTCCTCTTCTTGATAAAGATTTGCTTATTGTCTTTGATATCTATCATCATGTTACAAATCTTCATATTCTTCCTTCAGGAATAAGACATAAGAAGATGTTTAAGCCTTACACCGATGTTTTGAAATTGTTCTAATTTGCAGAAATCCCTACTACAATTGGAGATGTTAAAGCTCTTATACTTCCTTATCGTGTGTACTCTCATTCAGATTTCAAGCATCCTCATCTTTTATGGAAGAATCTTGATTTCTTTATTTCTCTCCCTTTCAAGGAGAATGGAGATATCAATCCCACTAAAGCATCTCATTTAGGAATGTCTCCTTCAGACCTTGTCTTAGCCAGACAAGAATGTGGTCTTTTTCCCCAGCAAGGACTTATTGAATCAACAAAATTGAATTGGGCATGTCAAGCATTCTATGTGAAAAAGCGTGCTGAGATAGAGCTAGAAAAAGGCTTGTGATCAATTATTAACCTTTTTATTTGTTCTTACTAGATGACAAATTTTCATTGCCCAAGATTTCTATTTTAATGGTTCATTTAAAGAAGGCAAAATATTTTCAAATTTTGATCTAAAGGCAGGATTTTGACAACTTGGAATTGTGCTTAAAGACAAGTCCAAAATTGAATTTTGCATTCTAGATGCCGATATCAATGGACAGTCATGCCATTTGAACTCAAAGTGGCCCCATCTTATTCCGAAAAGCTATGATTTGCATATTCCAGCCTATATTATATTCGACTCTGATTTATATTAATGATATTCTTCTATTTTCTCCAACAGTAGAAGCCTATCATCAAAATTCTTTATCGATTTTGCTCTATAGTCCACTAATATGGGATTATGCTCTCTGAGAAAAAGAGTTTTTTGGGGCAAATCACAATAGATTTTATGGGATTACACTTTGAAAATGGTACATACACTCCAAGTCCACACATTACTCTAAAATTGCTCAAGTTTCCTAATTCAAATCTAACCACTAAGCAAGTTCAACATTTTTTGGTGTAATTAATTATATTTGATACTTCTTTCATACTATTACTCAACCAATCAGCCAACTCTCTAACCTCTGATATCACTTGGGGCATCCGCTCATAATCCATCTAATGTGCAAGTTCATTCTCAACAGCAAGCATATGTACAAGATGAAAATTTCAACTGTAACCACATGTGCAGGATCAGAATTTCAACTGCAATCACATGTACATGATTGGTTTATAAAGGATAGCATCGAGCATACTTAATTACGAACTGATGAACAATATTTTCGTCTAAATCCTGAGCTAGTTTAGATTTAATTAATCAGATCTCTCATGCATAGTTATCATCACGACATTCCTTAGCCTCAAAATGATAGTGCCATTTTGATCTATCTGTTAATTATTATAAATAAGCTTAGAATTTAAATTTCATATCAAGATCATGAATTCATTTAGTAGATATGCATGTTTGTAAAGAAGAAAGAAGAAAGAGAAGTTTAGCAACTCATAATTTTATTGAATAAAGTTTTTCATATCGATAAAAGTAGAAGATCTCAAATTATCTCCTTAGTTTATAACTCATCTATTTATAGAATTACAAAGTTAATAAGAGCATTATTGAAGTTGTAAGCAATGACCTCAACATACGCTCAAAAAATTAAAATTATTAGATACTAACTTCCAAAAGAACAACACATATCTTTTAGAAAGGAATGTGAAAGAGATAAGTTCATATTTCTATGGTCTAAGCTGTCTGAGTCATAATATTCACAGACTATTGGATTATTCTCACAACAATTATGTCCACTTCTTTTAAAAAAGTTGATGCTTCTGATAAAGTTGAAGTTTCATCATCTATTATCTCCTTATCCTTATCTCTTCATGGTAGGGTTGAGTTGGAAGCACTAAGAAAAAAACGGTCATCTATATCTCTTTGTGCTAAAGTTAAGCTGAAACTGCCAAAGTTTGTCTGATGAAATGTACTACTATCTTCAAAATACATGCTATTGAGTTGGAAAGATAGCTCTGTGCAGACATCTTCTAATTTTTTGAGATTAGAAGACCAATTTTTATTGGGACCAAGTGCGGATAATGGAATTCCTTACTGTTGGGGGGACAATTATTTACTTCATAAAGAAATAATTCCAAGTGTTATTTTATTTATTGGTTTTGAGAGAGTAGAAATGGTGACATGTGCTAATGGTTTGCTTGGTTGTGAGACCATATTACTTTATTCATAGGATATTTATAATAAGGCCTATGGAAAATAAATATAACAATATAAGCTTGGGCATCTGGATTGGGCTTTTTTCATAAGTTATTCATGCAGGTTATCTGCAGTAGCTGTTTCTTCCACCAGTGAATTGATTTGTACCAAGTTAAGAACTTTCATGGAAGAGTACCGGAATTATTTTTTATATGAAGAAAATTTATCATTTCCATCATAGGAAACTCTAAAGTATTACAGTATAAGGTTGAAAGGCATTACAAAAACCATAATTCTTCCTTAATATGAGGATGTAAAAGAAGGAAATGATAAATCAAGAACCATGGATGATTTGGATAAAATATATTAAACTCTCTATCCAGATGAAAATGATCTTAAATATGAGACAAATACCAAAACAGATTGGTTCTTGCAAAATTCTGGATTTGGGGTTCAATTTTCAGGAATAAAATTTGGAGGGAATTCTAAATTAGTGAGAGGATTAGATATCTTAGTATTCATTATGATTGGAGAAATAAATGAATTGCTTGTAATAAAAATAATTGGTTTAAGTGGTTGGAATAAAAGATTAGGAATTAAATTCTTTCGACGCTTAATGTGTTGGACAAAAAAGGTATTATCCAAAATGACAAGAAAATGATGACTAATTAAATGAAAATCAAATTTCTTGATACCATATTTAATGGCTAGAATCTCCTTGTAAGTTGAATATTAATGTTTCTCATTGTCCTTGAACTGAGCACTGGTATGACCATATTAGTGGTTTTATCACCTATTTTTCTAGAAAGATTGCTCCTTAGAATTTATCATTTGCATTTGTTTGTAAAATCCTCTGACTTGTCGAAGGAATATGAAGAGTATTGGGATGAGAAGCAACTTGCTTGATTGTTTAGACAATTTTTGTTTGTTCTGCTGACCAATGAGGAGGATTCCTTTTTAAGAGATTGGAGAGTTGGCTGATTGGTTGAGTAATGGTAAGAAAGAAGTCTCAAATATAATTGATTACACCAAAAAACTGTTGGAACTTGCTTAGTGGTGAGATTTGAATATGGAAACTTAAGCAATTCTTAAGCAATGTGTAGACTTGGAGTGTATGTACCATTTTTAAAGTGTAATCCCAGAAATCTATTATGGTTCGGCCCGAAAGACTCTTTTTCTCAGAGAGCTTAATCCCATATTGCTAGACTATATAGCAAAATTGATGAAACAATTGATGATGAGCTTCACTGCTAGAGAAAATAGAAGAATATTATTAATATACAAGATATAATATAGGTTGGAATATGTGAATCATAACTTTCTGGAATAAAAATGGGGCTAGTTTGAGTATCATCGCAGCACCTACAACTGAGTGCTTGAAGAAAGGGAAGTTCAATTGGGGAAAAGAAGCAAAGAGCAGATTCACACTACTTAAGGAGAAGTTATGAACTACACTTGTTCTTGCATTGCTTGATTTTGATAAGTTATTCGAAGTAGATTGTGATGCCAGTGGAATTGGGATTAGAGCTATTTTTTTTGCCCAAGAGAAAGGACTAGTGGCATACTTCAGTGAATCAATGGAGCACTTATGACATAGAATTCTATTCTGTCGTGTGCGCTTTTAAGACATGAGAGTATTACTTGGTGGGAAAAGAGTTCATTTTGAATTTTGATCATAAAGCCTTAAAGTACCTAAATAGCCAAGCACGAATTAGCAAGGGCATGCATGTAAGATGGTTTCAATTCTTACAAGAGTTTCCTTTTCGACTAAAGCATAAATCTTGAGTTCAAAATCAAGTGGTTAATGCTTTAAATAGGCGCGATGCCTTACTTTTGACTTTGAGTTATGAGATTATGGGATTTGAAACTAAAAAAACTCTTATGTTGAAGATGAAGATTTTGGAGATACATGGAGAAAGTGTATATAAGGACATCTAATTGATGATTTCTAGTTACTTGATGGATATTTAATGCATAGGAATCAATTTTGCCTTCCTTGAACCTCACTACGAGAAATTGTTATATGAGATTTGCATTGGTGAGGTTTGGCAGGACATTTGCCTAGATAAGACAATTACAGCAGTTAAGGAAATATACTATTAACCCCAACTAAGGAAGCATGTAACAAGGTTTGTTCTTAAATGTTTTACATATCAATCTTCAAAAGGTTACTCAAAATATTAGTTTATACATGCCTTTACCTATGCCTAACAATATTTTGGGAAGAGTTATCCATGGATTTTATGCTGGGCTTACCAAGAACATAAAGAGGAGTGGATTCTATTTTTTGTTATTGTTGATAGGTTTTCCAATATAGCACATTTTATCCCTTATCACAAAACATTAGATGATGTTCATATTGCAAAAATCTTACTCAAAAAGGTGGTACATTTACATGGTATGCCAAAATGCACCACTTTTGATCGTGATAACAAATTGATAACAAATTCTTGGGATATTTTTGGTGGAATTTATGGAAACTTTTTGATTTATCTTTGAATTTCAGTAGCAATACTCATCCATAAACTGATGGTCAAATAGAAGCTGTGAATCGTACATTGGGCACTTAATTTGTAACATCTATAGGAGTAAACCCAAGCAGCGGGACACTGCATTATTATTTCAAGGTGAATTTGCTTATAATAGTGCTGTTCATAATGCTATTGGAAGGTCACCATTTTCAATAGTTTACACTAAGGTACAACAACATGCACTTAACTTAGCACCCTTATTTAAAGATGCAACCAAATGTGTAGTTGCTAAACACTTGGCAGAGCAAATTGTTGATGTACAGAAAGAAGTTTGATTGAAACTCAAAGCATCCAATATTAAATACAAGGAAGCAACAGATAACCATAAATGCAAACAAGTTTTTTTAATTAGGGATCAAGTAATAATATTTCTTCGACCTGAGCAATTTCTAATGGGTTCCTATAGCAAGCTACAATTAAAGAAGTATGACTCTTATACCATCATTCATACAATTAATGATAATACCTATGTTGTTGATTTGCCAGAAGATATGAGCATAGGTGCAGTCTTGATTTCTCCATGTGGTGAGCAGTTGCCCTTAGCTATTAAGTTGACTTTCGAAGTTACCAATAATGAAGTTGAGTATGAAGCTTGTATAGTAGGCCTTGAAGCTGCACTCAAATTAAACATCACTCACTTAAAGGTTTATGATGACTCCAATTTGATTGTTTCTCAGGTCTTATGAAAATGGAAAAAATTAGGGAAGAATGCTTGGTTCCTTACCATCAGCATTTGGACCAACTGGCACAGCAATTTCAAGAACTTTCATTTCACCATCTACCGAGGGCTAAGAATTAATTTGGATATGCCTTGGCGACCTTGGCCTCTATGATAGATATGAAGAGTAGTACAATGGTTAGACTAGTGTTGCGCTCGACTAATTACTACTACAAGCGACACTTGCAAGTTGATACAAACCAGATATGGCAGCTTTGTGCCATTGAAGAAAAACAATCTTACATCATCCAAATAGATTTAAAAGGAGTTCAAAAGCTCTTTTATGAGGCTGAAATACACTTGGGGCGTGCTACACTTCATATGGAGCAGATTTGGTGCAATTCAAGCAATATGGGCTTTGTGGAGCTTGATACAGCTTATAGGCCAAAGCTACACAAAGGGAAGCCTAAAGTGAAGATCAAAGTATGGAAATCACGTCCAAACACATGGGCATGCTTTCTTGGGCTTGTTCAGCAAGTTTTTTGGCATGTTTAGCAAGTTTTTAAGGCTGAACATGGCTGCACATGTTGGGCTTGTTTTTCCAATACATTAGGCCTTTTTTTGGACTTAATTAAGGCATGTTTAATATGGGCCCAAGGAAGTTACGAATTTCAGCAAGTGGAAGGCATCTTTTTGTCACATGGGATGTGGTCCCCTCATTCCTTAGTTAGTTAGGATATTATTTTATTTTCCATATCTTTTAGGATTTGATATTATTTAGTCTTTCCAAATCTATTTTGGATTTGTTTCATTAGATTTGGATAGGATTTAGATTACTTATCTGATTTAGATTCAGATTTACTTTATGTTTTCCTTAGTGGATTAGGATTACTTTATATTTTCCTTAGTGGATTAGGATTACTTTATATTTTTCCTTATGCAAATAGGAATGTTTTCCATTTTCCTTATGCAATTAGGAATGTTTTCCTTATGCAATTAGGAATTTTGTAACCCTTATTTAAGGGCACTATTAGGCAGAATTTGATATACAACAATTAATAAAAAATTTTGAATTCTTCTACAAGTTATTCTTGTGAATTTTTGTGTGAGAGAGATTAGAGTGGATTCTTTAATTGTTTCTTTGCATCAAGAATTAGGTTTACTTATCAACAAGAGTTGTGGCGTTTTCCTTCTTCTTACCAACTAAATCCTTCAATCATAGTGAGTTCGCGTCTCTTTATAGGCGTTGGGTTCCTTAGGAGGTGATTATCAAGTTTCAAGGAGTTCTTTACCATTGTTATACGTTGGGTTTGCTGCCATCGTTGCTAAGGGTCCACGTCACAAGTATACGAGGTAATTGTAGCAACGGTGATCACCTCAAGGTCGTCTAACAAGGAAAAAATTATTTTGCAATAGTTTGATTGACAAGTAAATTTAAAAGCAAGAGTGATATATTGGAATGGTGAAAAGTAATTTAAATTTAAAAGTAAAACGAGTAGTAGTTGTGTAAGATCAATTCAATTCTAGGAATGATGCCTAGGGTTGAGTTCAATTTAATTAAAGTTTAATTCTCTAATTATCTATTAATATAACCTTGTACTTTAATTTGTTCCTTGAGTTAAATTAGTAATTATCAATTTATTAGTTTTCACATTCATGAATTAACAATCAATTATTTTGAATTTGCAAATTAATAAACCCTAGAACTTATATTTCTAATTCATTATTAGGGTGGTTGATTACATAGTTTAATATTAAATTTTACCGCTCGGTCCATCGTTCAATATTAAGTGATTAATAGGTGGCCAATCTATCAACCTAACATTCAATTCAATGCAATCAGCCAACAACAAGGTATACTAATGGAATTATTAAATCAAGTCATCTAATTAAATCTATTACAACCCAAGGCATGAGTGAATTAGCTCGCCATCAATTTAGAACAAATATTCATCAAATCAAAATTACATATTATAATATTAATGTTCATAATAAAATAACAACAATATAGAAATGAATCAAAAGAGAGAATATGAAAAACCTCTTGTAGATGGAAAAAATTAAACATCTAGGAATGATGCCTAGGGTTGTAGTTCAATTTAATTAAAGTTTAATTCTCTAATTATCTATTAATATAACCTTGTACTTTAATTTGTTCCTTGAGTTAAATTAGTAATTATCAATTTATTAGTTTTCACATTCATGAATTAACAACCAATTGTTTTGAATTTGCAAATTAATAAACCCTAGAACTTATATTTCTAATTCATTATTAGGGTGGTTGATTACATAGTTTAATATTAAATTTTACCTTTCGGTCCATCGTTCAATATTAAGTGATTAATAGGTGGCCAATCTATCAACCTAACATTCAATTCAATGCAATAAGGCAACAACAAGGTATACTAATGGAATTATCAAATCAAGTCATCTAATTAAATTTATTACAACACAAGGCATGAGTGAATTAGCTCGCCATTAATTTAGAACAAATATTCATCTCAATATTCATCAAATCAAAATTATATATTATAATATTAATGTTCATAATAAAATAACAACAATATAGAAATGAATCAAAAGAGAGAATATGAAAAACCTCTTGTAGATGCCAAAAGTTGGACTACTTGTCTTCCTCCCAGCTTCCACCTTGATGTGTGATGAACAAATTCCAAGCTCCTTAAATCAATGGCTCTTCTCTTGAAAGATGAAATGTAACTTTCTTAAGCTTCAACTCCAATCAAGCTTTTTTCAAACCCTAATTGTCTAAGGAACTTGCTCACTCAATTTAATCCCCAATCTTGATTGGCTCTTGTCTATGGAAGAAATGAAGGATGAATGGGAATGAAGAGGAAGAGAGAATGGTGTCTCTCCTCTTGAAAGATGAATAACAAAACTAAAAACTCCCTCTTTCAAAAACAACCAACGTGTATATACTCCCCCACTTTCATCTTCTCTTAATTTTTTTTAAGAAACCATCCATCTCTTGCCAACTCACACACCACACTTTGTCTCCCACTTTTTTCTTTGTTTTATCTTTTTTCCCATAAATTAGGCAACTTTTTTGATCTTTTATTGTTTTTTTTAAAAGATATCACCTATTGTCTCCCAATTCGTGCAAAATGATTGAAAGAATTTTTACAAGACACGGCCAAGTCATGAATGATTTGGCCGTGTCACTCATTTTCTTATGAACACGGCCAAGTCATGTGGTCGTATCCATGGCTGCCTCAAAACTTCCTTTCTTTTTCATGTGAGACATGGCCAAGGCCCTAGCTTTGTCATAGAATACGGCCAGTGACTTGGCCGTGTCTCTTGAGTGTGTTCTCCACTGCCTCCTTCCTTGCTTTATTCTTTAAATGGGACACGGCCAAGGCCTTAGCTGTGTATCTTGGGTGTGTTCACTTCTGCTTTTGCTTCTTTGGTTTTACTCTTTGGCTTTATCAAGTGAGAAACGGCCAGTGGCTTGGCCATGTCTTCTCTCAGTGTCTGCTTCTGCCAATTTGTTCTAAAGGACACGACTAATGACTTGTTAACTTAGGCCATGCCAGGTGAGTGTTGCCTTGGATGAGGGACATGACCAATGTCTTGGCCGTGTCTCATGGTTTTTCATCTTTTTGATCTTTCAATTCATTCTTTTGAGCTTCCATTTAAATCAAACACTTCAAGCAAACTTTAAACACAAATTAAAAGAAAAATTAACTTAAAATCAATAAAATTAACCTAAAAAATATGTACATAAATGATTAAAATAACTACCCCACACTTAATCTTTTGTTTGTCCCCAAGCAAAGTTAAAATTAAAATAAGTAAACAAGAAAATTTATCCAAATTCAAGAATTATAAGAATATATCAAGACTTTCAATATTTTAAGTCCGCAATCTATTTCAAACCAAATAAAATCAATGCTCATGCAATTCAGTGGTTTTTCATGCATAATCAATGTTGACATTTTCTCACCAACTCTTTGAAGTGTTTAAATAGGCAGTGTTTACAATCATAACATTCAATGACAGATTATCACCAAAAGCTTGCTTATCAATCAAACTTCCACCACTAAATTTCAATTAATCATTAATTATAAGGTCTTTCATTTGGTTGTAATGGGGCTAAGGTAAATGCATGACATTTAGAAAATATGAGCTGATTCATTAAGTTCAAGAGCACTTCAAGAATGAAGTAAACGATGTGATACAACTAAACAATCCCAACGTATCTCCCAGTCACTTAGCAATAGACATTAAAGAACTTTTTAGGAACTTCTCTTATTAAATTTGCACAGATCATTCCTAACTCAATTCAACATTTCCAACAAGAACAAGAACAACAACAACAACAACAACAACAACAACTATTATTATTATTATTATTATTATTATTATTATTATTATTATTTTGAGTGAATTATGATTTCCAACTAAAGAACATAATGGTTTGCATTCTTAAACATATTAAATTTAACTCCACATTTTATTCAACACAACACTCAATCATAAATGCTCTTAAAATGCTCTTGGCCTAATAAAAGGGTAAGAGACAAAATAACATGGTTCAAAGCTAGTAGTATTGTGAAAAAGAAAGAAAAGACAAAATGAAATAGGCTCAAAATTGGCTAACTAAGGTTGAGTATAGGGTTGGTCATTTTAAGCCAAAATGAGTTCACCTAATTGTTTTAATCATATTAATGCCTAATTAAAATTTTTATGTAGTCTCAATATGCATGTCAAAGCATGTTCTAGCAATTCATCAATCAAAGATGTTCACACACAATAAAGAATAATAAGTTGATATTCAACTTAATAGGCTTAATTCCTCACTAGTTTAAAAGGCAATGCAAGGAATATCCACCAAATTAACAATAAGTACAAATTTTATTCAATTCTCCAATTCGTGATTTAAAAATTAAAAAGTCGTCTATTAACAATCTTATAACAATTGAACTTAAACAATATGTAAGGTAAGGCAAAATACTTAACAAAAATGACTAAAACAAAGACTTAACAATAATAACAAAATTACGAAAAATAAAAACTTTTCACATAAACCACTTTCATTCATTTTAGCTTTATTTTCATACTTTTTTGCTGCAAACATCAAATGTTTTGCCACATTATCGATGTGGCTAAATTATGCTTTAAAATTTGTATAAATACATTCTTTTCATAAGCATATATAATAATGTTACTAGCCACCTTAAATTGGCTTAATTATTCATACATATGCATTTTTACACTTTAAAAAGCAAAACAATGCACATTTTAATCACATTTTATCACATAATGCACATCACATTTCATGCACTAATGTATTCATACAAAATACGTTCAAATACCATTTCAATCATACAATTAGACTCAATTATTCATTTACACATAATCTATATAACCTTAACATTTATCACATTTTAAATCACATTTCATAGAATACTATAATTTCTCATTTCATAACATCATTTAGGTCATTTTCCCAATTTTTCATCTTATAAAACATTATATAAATCATCATCGTTTTCCAATCATTTTTAGTATTTTTCATATTTTTAATCATATTTTATCTTTTTTCATAATATTTTCATAGTGCACACAACAATATTATTTCTAACATCAATTTCAACTACATACTCAATTATACATGAATTCACTTTAAAGAATTTCTTCATTCTTTAAAGAATGCCAACATGTATAATTCCATGCTTAAACAATTAAATTAAATGTGATTAAAGTATGTACTAACCTTGAAGATACCAATTCCAACACCAATTTCACCATCCAAGCCTTACTTCTCCAATATCCTTCCTTTCTTTGATTTCACCAACTCACCATACTCAAATCTAAAGCACTTTTTAAATAAACAAATTCCATTAGCAACACCATTTAAGTCATTTTAAATCAATCAAATGCCAATTTTACACATTCTTCCCAAATTCCACCAAAAATCATACTTACCCTTACTACCTCATTCAAACTTCCATCTAACCCATAAATTTCCATCATCCAACTATAATTTAATTAAATATACATTAAAACAATATCAAAACAATTCCTTTTAACAATCATCAACATCATCATCAAAACCCTTATTTTATATATTCTTACCATCAACCTTAACTTAAACCAAATTCAACCATACTAAATTTTCAACCATAAAATCATTATTAATATATTAAAACAACACTAAATTCACCCATTAAAATAATTATAGCCACCCATATTACAACTTCATTTCACACATTTCTCCCATATCCTTAAAATCACCAATCATGTTTATCTCAATTAATTAACCAACAAAATATCACATACTCCTTATTTTAACTCATTTACCATTAATTTTAATCATTTACAATAACTTTCTCGCTCTATAAAAAAACTATACATATTCTAAAAATATCAATAAAATAAAGCTTTAGAAGAGTTTACTTGTTTTCTTAATTTTTCTTCAAAACCAACTTAATTCCTAAAGAATTTTGGTGAGATTTAATATATTTGATGAAGCCAATTTATTCCCCACTCTCAAATTTTTGGCCATGAGGCTTGAAGATGAAGAAGATGACATTTTTCTATTTCTTCCTTCATTACTAACCATATATATTAATATAATTAATATAATTAATTATTTAATTTCTTTTAAATCTCCACCACTCATTTTTTTTTCTTTTGACTTTCTTTTCTTTTCTTTTCTTTTATTATTATTATTATCAACTTTTTCAACATCACTTTATACTTAGTTATATATATATATATATCTTATATACATGTTGCTTATATTTTATATATACCATTATGTATATATTTATGTAATGTATATGCTATGTATATGTAATATATATTTAATATATATAAATACTCATGTGCACATACAATGTATATCTTATATATTCGTCAAATATATCTTATATATATATTAAATATATAATAAATATATCCAACATATATAATTAATATATATAATATGTATATACTATGTATACGCTAGGTATACATTAAGTATATACAACACTTATATCTCCAAATACTTATTTAATTTCTCAAAGATTACAGATATTATAATTTTTTCCCTTTAATTAATTTCGTCCTCGAAATTTCCATTATGAGAAACAAATTCCACTAACACTAACACTAAATTTTCAACTTCTCATGATATCCATTTCACACAATTTACCTTAAAGGTACAATTATTACCATTTCCAATTAAATAATCCTTACTCTTTTCCTTAAATAATTTCATCATCATATTGGCAAATTCTTACAAGAACACTTAAAATTTTTTTCCCCTTGTTTATATCAAATGTACATATTAACTCAAAATTCTAACTACAAACTCAGTTATTCAACATAATAATATATCTATGCAATTTAAACTTCCTCTGTTACTCTCATTTAAAATTCAATAACACTGCCGTGTCAATTTATTGGACATTCCCGTATATAATAAATTTCTTCTGCCTCAAATACAACATCTCACCAATTCACAACACATCTATGTAATTTCTATTTCATCTTATTAGTTTACACAACTCATAAATATTGTATTCCTAACACGTATATACATATACTTCAATTTTTCTCATTTCTCCTTCCAACACTCATAATTTTAATAAATCCTTAAATTTTTCTCCATACATAATTGCATAACAATTAATCTGTATATTTATAAATTTCTTCTCAAAACCAATATAATATGTCATTGCCAACCAAATAATTCACTACTTCGATATTATTTTCACTTATTGAATCATACAGTCGATATCTTACTTCTTAGAGCCACAATATAATTCAAACTTTCATTTACATTTAGTTGTCGTTTCATTTCTCATAACTCCAATTACACTGTTATTATTAACTTTATATATAATTTACTTAACCCAATGTTATTCTTTAATGTAGTATTCTCATAACTTCTCATGCATTTTCTATAATCAACCAAATAATACAATAATTTAACTCTTTAATTTACATACCTCAAATAACTATTTAACTCTAATAACACTTTATACCTCAAATCAGATAATTACCATTCCAAATACTATTTAATGCACTTGTATTAAATCTTTATTAAATTAAATAGTAGCCTTTCTTATTTTCAATTTCCCATGCAATGGCATCTTTCTTTTTATTTTTCTCTTTATTTTCTCTTTCAAATTATTTTAAGTCACCAATAATTCATCAGTCTATCAATCTTATTTTCTTGGTCCATAAATTATCTATTTCCTCCATTAATAAACCAAAATTCATTTATTACATCAAATGAATAAATAATAAACTCTCAAAAAATATAATCAAATCATTCTATAATATCATACATTGGCACTTCCATTTTTTTTTTTTAAATTGCTTCTCATTTATTAAAAGCTTCATATTCCCTCCTCATGCATCTACCAATATATATGTAAATTTCATAATTTTCTTTAATTATTTGTCATATAAAGTAAATTTGTTACTCAATTCCACAAATTTACATAACTTCCTAACTTTCATGTCAATTTGAATTTTCAACTTTTTATTCATCACCAAATCTTCACAAAAGATTATAAAATTTTAATCATACATACTTAATACATATATGGGCTTATATGAAAAATTTTAGATTTTTATCAGCTGATTTACTAATTTTAAAAATTAAGTTTTCTAAATTTACTAAATCTGTCTCTTTAATAATTTCTCTAGTAATACCTAGTTATGCATTTGTTTTGGGTATCAAACCTTAATAAAACTTCATGAACTTTTAACCATATGTTATAGGAATACATATGCTATTGTATGTAAAATGTTAGATTTTTTCGGGTTAGTTTGCTATAGTTTTTAAATATGTTTCTCAACTTCTATAGATTCTGAATTGCTAGAATTACTCCAACAATCTTTATTCTTTTATTTTTCTTAAAAAATAATTCATCTTTAAAAATTATAAAATTTTACACATTATATTCTAACATGTAGAAAAACGTTTCAGTAAATTTTCAAGCTTATTTAAAATCTCTAGATAAGTCTAACAATTCAGAAAAAATTACTTCCCATCACATATTCAGAATTTTCAGTGAATATAATACTCATTTCTCATGATTTTATTTCATATTATAAATCATTTATTTTATTTCAATTATTCATCAATTGAATCAACTACAAATCTTAATTTCAAACAAATTCTCTAGAGTTCCTTAATCTAAAATCTTTGAAATGACGCTTTCGTTGCGCCACTCTGATCTACACATCCCAGATGCTATCTCAACTTTTATCCGTTAACTCGAGTGCATTTTGCCACAACAAAGACCAACTCAAGTGTAAATGCATATTCATGTATTAAAACACAAATCACTACTTCAAAATTCTCTTTTCTTATTTTTGAAACTCACCTAGGTCGAGAATCTCAAACTTAGGCTTTGATACTAAAATGAATGTAACACCTTGATACTATATATACGCATAATACATACATCTCATATATATAATGCATATATAGAATACAAAAATGTTACCGTTACCCACCATCTTAGAATCTCCAAGTATATAAGTAAATGTTTAAATCTAATAATACATTTTAATAAACAAATAAAAATGTACATTAGTAAATTAAAGAATAAAAATACATATTTTAATGAAAATTCTATGAAATTTTTTTTTCAGAGTTTTATCTGTAAATCTCAATGTTCTCAAAATAGTCAAATTTCACAAACTGCACATAAATTTGAAACACTCCCAAAATAGAATTTCAGTAATTCTTCTAAAACCACCATTCCATTAACACACAACCAAATATTATAACTTAAAATATCATTTATCATATTTAAATACATATATACATAACATTTATAATATAATACACATAACCTAAAATGCATAAACTCTAACTATATATATATATGCAAATGATATAGTTGATCTTGAGGCATCACAGGACTCCAAATCTCATGATCATTCTGAATCCTTTCAAAAAGCAAATCTTCCACTTGCGCGATTTAAATAACCGTACTAAGCCCGAAATCTTAGTTGTACATACTAAAAACTATACAATATTTTTAAAAAAAACACACATGCATACTTTTCAACTCATATTCTATCATCATATTACTAATGCATATACTATTATTTTTTTTTGTATTACGTTTACCTTATAATTCATATACATACAATTATTCATCACAAATTATTCATCATCCATTTTCTAATACTTCAAACATATAAAATCATCATCATCATAAAATTCATATACAATTACATCACAACCACACAGGCCCATATATTCATCAACTCAATATTTTATTGCTACACTACCAGCACATCACATTGTACAACTAAACGCATTAAATTCATCTCATCATATCAAATTTTCATAATCTTATTTTCATTAATAAAACTTAGCTCTGCTCATCATTTTCCATTATTTAGCATATTGCTCATCTCATATTCCATCTCAGGAATTTCATATGTATCATGATTATATCATTTCAAGATCATCAACACATATCTCATAATTCATCCAATTTACATATTCATTTCATGACACAACACATTACAAACTATCATATAATCATCATATCACAATATGCATTGGACCCAAGTAATCTAATATACTATTAAAAAATCAAAGTTATCATTTTGGTCCATATAGTCACTAAGTATTTAGCCCCGAAGGCAATTCATATATCAGTTTCGCCTAGCATCTAGCTCCGAAGGCAAATTATGTATCAGTAACATATAGCGTCTAGCTCCAAAGGCAATTAATGAGGATATCCTCATAGGCATGCCACCAAACACAGAACTCTGAAAAATGAATAATATATTAGGGACACATAAATAGTACATATTTTTCGCAATCAATTTTTCTCATCACATTACATCTTTTGATAATTTTTTTTCATTCATGGCAATTCCAAATCAATTTAGTTCATTATATCTCATCTCTCTATCATATTGTATGTCATTTAACCTTTCAATCATATTATCCAAATATTCTCGGGCCATTCTTACATTATTCACATAAACCACTTTTCATTCATTTTAGCTTTATTTTCATACTTTTCTGCTACAAACATCAAATGTTTTGCCACATTATTGATGTGATTAAACTATACCTTAAAATTTGCATAAATATATTCTTTTCACAAGCATATATAATAATTTTAGTAGCCACCTTAAAATGGCTTAATCATTCATACATATGCATTTTTACACTTTATAAAGCAAAACAATGCACAAACTACATTTTCAATCATATTTTATCACCTTTCATAAATATTGTCATAATGCACATCACATTACATACACTAATGTATTCATACAAAATATGTTCAAATACCATTTCAATCATATAATTAGACTCAATTATTCATTTGTACATAATCTATATAACCTTAACATTTATCACATTTTAAATCATATTTCATAGAATAATATCATTTCTCATTCCCATAACATCATTTAGGTCATTTTCCATCTTATAAAACATATTATATAAATCCTCATTTTTTCCAATTATTTTTAGCATTTTTCACATTTTAGTCATTTTATTTTTTTCCATAATATTTTCATAATGCACACAACAATATTATTTCTCACATCAATTTCAACTACATACTCAATTATACATAAATTCACTTTAAAAAATTTCTTCATTCTTTAAAGAATGCCAACATGTATAATTCCATGCTTAAACAATTAAATTAAATGTGATTAAAGTATATACTAACCTTGGAGATACCAATTCCAATACCAATTTCACCATCCAAGCCTTACTTCTCCAATATCCTTCCTTTCTTTAATTTCGCCAACTCACCATACTCAAATCTAAAGCACGTTTTAAAAAACAAATTCCATTAGCAACACCATTCAAGTCATTTTAAATCAATCAAATACCAATTTTACACATTCTTCCCAAATTCCACCAAAAACCCTACTTACCCTTACTACCTCATTCAAACTTCCATCTAACCCTTACATTTCCATCATCCAACCATAATTTAATTACATATATATTAAAACAATATCAAAACAATTCCTTTTAACAATTATCAACATCATCATCAAAATCCTTATTTTACATATTCTTACCATCAACCTTAACTTAAACCAAATTCAACCATACTAAATTTTCAAACACAAAATCATTATTAATATATTAAAACAAGACTAAATCCACCCATTACAATAATTATAGCCATCCATATTACAACCCCAATTCACAAATTTCTCCCATAATCCTAAAATCAACAACCATGTTTATCTCAACCAATTAACCAACAAATTATCACATACTCCTTATTTTAATTCATTTACCATCAATTTTAATCATCTATAATAACTTTCTTTCTTTATAAAAAATTATACATAATCTAAAAATATCAGTAAATTAAAGCTTTAGAAGAGTTTACTTAATTGTTTCCTTAATTTCTCTTCAAAACCAACTTAATTCCTTAAGAATTTTTGTGAGATTTGATATATTTGATAAAGCCAATTTCCTCCCCACTCTCCCTGTAATTTTCGGCCATGGAGGTTTGAAGGTGAAGTAGATGACATTTTCCTATTTCTTTCTTCATCACCAACCATATATATTAATATAATTAATTATTTAATTTCTTTTAAATCTCCACCACTCATTTTCTTTCTTCTTTTGATTTCTTTTCTTTTCTTTTATTATTATTATTATTATTATTATTATTATTATTATTATTATTATCAACTTTTCCGACACCATTTTATACTTAGTATATATGTATGGTATATTTTATATATATGTATATCTTATATATATGTTACTTATATTTTACATACACTATCATGTATATATATATGTAATGTATATGCTATGTATATGTAATATATATTTAATATATATCAATACTCATGTGCACATACAATGTATATCCTATATACTCATCAAATATAGCTTATATATATTCAGTATATAATAAATATATCCAACATATACAATTAATATATATAATATGTATATACTATGTATACACTAGGTTTACATTAAGTATATACAACACCTATATCTCCAAATACTTATTTAATTTCTCCAAAATTACGAATATTACATTTTATGTAAGGAAAAATTACACTACTTATCAATTTTTTTAATTTGTATTTTTTACCATACATTTTTTTTGTCATTCATAAAAATATTTATAATTTTTTTTTTATCAAATTCTTATTATTTCTTTTTAAAATTACTACTTTTTTAAAAATCCAACTTATTGTGGTTGAAGATGGAGAAGAAAATCAATCAAGTAGTGATGGAGGAAGGTAAATCAATGCTAGAGGTCTTCAATTGTTTAATTTTTTACCTAAACCGACTACTAGCATTGGCTTCAAGTCAAGCTTGGTGACTAGGAATTGTTTTAATGGTGGAGAGCTCAAACGCAATTGCAGTAAAGGACTTCACCAGCTTCAATGGCAAACCAAAAATATCCAAAGAAGCAAAAAATAGAATAATTATGCTTTAATTAGCTTCCATAATATTTGAATTAGTTAATCTTGCTTTTAATCTTTGTGCCCATAGTCGTGGTTGATCATTACGATAGAAGATTTTTGTGTATATTTGGAGGGATTATAATGCTAATTTATCAGGTACACTTCTAACTTCAACAGATGTTATGTCTTTGTAGTAGTGGATATTGATTTTACTATATTCATGGTTTTTCTTTTTTATGAATAGATAGTTGTAATTGGTTTGTTGGCAGCTACAACAAGTATCTCAGGCACCAAACACATCTTCAAAGGTTATGCTATATCAGTATTGGTTTTACTGTGTATATAGACAGCTAGTTTTTGGTTGGTTTTAGAGGCCTCTAAGCTAGCTAATTCCAAGTGAATTATTTAACTACAAAAATTTGTTCCACGGGCCAAAACACAAGTCCAACTTTAAATTTTACCACCATATTTGTGCTGTCATAAACATTATTGAGTATGTTATGTCACTCTAAATATGAAAACTTTCCTATTTTATGCTAGATGGATTACCATGATGAGTCAATGACCATATTTATTATACTATTCTTGCCTGAGAAAAAAGAAATTCCTCTTGATTTCATGTATGAAATCAGTGGAAAAACCAAAAAATTAGAAGGAAAAGGGGGGGGGGGGGGGGGGGGGGGGCATCTCATACATGATAAATGTAACACTCTTATACCCAATATACTTACGCTATATATACCCAACATATATAATATACGTATAGAGGATACAAGAATGTCACAACCATTTTAACAAAATAAACCTTCACTTATAAAATCTGTATAAACTTAAAACATTTAATTGATATCCTATAAATAATAGATGAAATATTAGTTGCTAAAACACATATGTATACTTCATTACCAAAGGTTTATCCAAAATATTTTTTATAGTTTGCGGAATATACATATTTTTATATCAAAATATATTATAATGTACATGAAATCAATATGTGCAAAAATATAAAATATATACATGCTGGCAGCTTGTCTCTGATCTTTATGTTCCACAATCAACTCTGCACTTAAGGTCTCAAGCCTAGACTCGACTAGGTCTAGACGAACTCTCCGGTTCAACCGAATTTATTCTGTCACCTGCGCGATGGATCACAATCACGCTAAGCAAAAAACATAGTGGTACAATGTCAATGCACAATGCATATGGATATCACATCATTCCATTTTCTCATACTTTTCAATTATATCACAATCCACAATTCTCATAAAACAAACACAAATATGGGCCTAAAGATAACTGATACGCTATTCAAATTTCAGAGTTACTGTTTTGGTCTATAATGACACCATGTGTCTAGCCCTGTAAGCAAT
The DNA here is from genome assembly GCA_947685225.1 of Garcia nutans. Classification (NCBI taxonomy): domain Eukaryota; kingdom Viridiplantae; phylum Streptophyta; class Magnoliopsida; order Malpighiales; family Euphorbiaceae; genus Garcia; species Garcia nutans. The sequence goes on from CANTUV010000035.1 coordinate 38,805,026, forward strand.
ACATTGATGTAATAATCCAACTATGTCTGAGCTTACAACCTGATCATTTCACTCAACCTAGCTTCAAGGATTTATTTTTGAGGCTTATGACCCTGTTATTTTACCTCAAAAATATTTTTCACAATGACGCCCAGCGTCTAACCCGTAGGCAAATCATAGGCATACCGCCAAACATAGAACTCTGAAAATTGAATAACATACTAGGCATACAATTTATTCATATTTCTCATTATCAATTTCTTTCTCATTATCACATAATCAAACTAGGCACATTGCCTTATTTTTTCATCTTTTTCTCATTTTTCTCATTTATATCAATATCAATTCATTGCATTATGTTTTCACATATCTCATCACATTATACCACATTTCTTTTCATTTACAACACATTACCCAATTACCTTGGTTATTTCAACATAATTCACAATATACAAATCATAGCATACTACTCATGCACTAACAATGTAATAAATAACTTAACACATTTTTCAACCAAATGTGTTAAGTCCCAATGTCATGTAAATATAAATAATTATTCAAAGTTTGTACTTACCTCTAAAAGCAACAAACACCACTTTCAATCTCCTCTTCCAAGATATCCCTCAACACTTGGATTAGAGTAACTCAAGTCTCTTCAAAGCCTAAATCAAATGTGATTATAAATAATCACTAAGTGATACACTTATAGGTATAAACAAAACCTCTCAACACAAGGATAAGAAACACAATGGAAATTGAGGAAAAGAACTATCTAGGGCAACCTCTACACATGACACGCTCAACAACACAGACGTGTCCATGACCGTGCCCTAAGCCCACGAAACAGAAGGTTTGACACGCTCAGTGACATGGGCGTGTCACTGCACGTGTAAATACTACAACAACACAGTAGCTATGACACGCTCAGTGACATGGGCGTGTCATTGCACGTGTAAATACTACAACAACACAATAGCTATAACACGCTCAGTGACATGGATGTGTCACTGCATGTGTCACCAACACTGAAAACAAAACCATCGACATGCCCAAAGGAATGGTCGTTCCACTGGGCTTGCCAGGCCAAAAACCTGATATTCACCCATAATTGCCACATCCAACTATTATCTTTCATTAACCTTTTCAATTCCATACAAAGTCAACTACATCCATCATTATACACATAATACTTGTGTAAACATTAAAACAACTCAATTAAAAGCAAACATACACAATCACAACCATGACTTTTCAACTCAAAAGTCACACAATCCAAAACTCTTATTCTTTTCAACAAACTTAGCTCTTTTCTTCAATCCAACCCCAAACTTCATAGCTAACTAGACAAAAGAACTTCAAACATACCAAAATCAACCATAAACACATACCACACCAAATATCCAATTAACATATACACAAACTTCCATAGAAAATCAAGGAAATAAGTTGGAAACTTACCAAATATGGAGAAAATCCTTATAACTCTAACTTGCACACTTAAAATCCTTCAATTACTTGAGTTAGCAAGAAGCAAAATTCTCTCTTCCTTTGATGGAGAAGATGGCCTACTTCAATGGAGAAAGAAGAAGAAGAAGAAAGTCATCCACTCACTCAAACCAACCACTTCTCTTTTAACCACATGAATTTCCTCTTTTAATCTCCACCAAGTGTATTTATTATTATAATATAATTAGCATCAAATATCATCTTCTACTATCCATTAATTAATATTTATTTAAATAATTAAAATATCATTTGACCAAGTTAAAATGTTGACTTGTATATGATATGTACATCTTCATATATACAACATATACACACTTCCCTTTCTCTTTGCTTTTCACTTAATTGTATATATATACTTTAAATCATTTAATTAATTTTCAAAAATTAATATTTTTAAAATTTTGGGATATTACAATAAAATTCATAACTTAAGTTGCATAAATCAAACAAATCAAAGTAAAGCTATTAAATTTACTTCCACCCAGTATTCATTCATCCACCTACAAGCAAAGTTCCAATCAATGTAGAGAATAGAAAAAAAAAACATTTATGAACACTAAACTCTCATGAACTTTTGTAGCAAAGCAAACAAAAAAAAACAATTGGAGGTTGAGGTAATCAAGAAAACAATATACCCACATCAAGAAAGTTGATGATATTATTAAAACTAAAATAAGAAATTAGAAAGAGAGTGATAAGTAAGTTATAAGAGCATTGGAGGAGTTATCCATAAACCACTAAGTAATATTTCCCTTGTTAATTTTTAGAACAGATAAAGAAGATAGATAAAAAATTGAGTTATCCCCTCCATTATAAGATAATGGCACAATGTAAACCCTAATAGAGCATTCCATCTAGAACATTACAAGTGATCATATTAATAAAGATGATGATGATATTAAAGATTGTTTATTGAAACAGTATTGTGCCAGTACTGAAGGAGAAGTAGACAGAGGGGAGGGGCACTAAGCTAAAGTCACGTGAGAGGTTGCTGGAAACTAAGGGATTTGTTGTCGGCCCTTTCGGCCCCTCCCTTGGTTCTGCCTTTGTATGAAGTATGTGGAAAAGCATTGGTATTTATCACACACCATCCCCAGTTAGATTTGAGAGAGGCATGATTTGACAGTCCTAGGGTACAGATCAACATAAAGCCACGGGATATCACGAAGAGCCTTCCTCATATCATATTTAGAACATTTAACATCATTACAAATACATATAAGTAATATTACAACTTTACTTGTATTCTTAAATTAAATTATACCTAACAAAGAGCTGCTGGACATAAATATTTTATAGATTTTATTTATTATTTCATAATCTGCTTCTAGTACTAACCAATAGAGTGAGCAACTGGGAAATAGAAATCCAGGCGCTCCAAACTGCAGATCATTAATCTAAAAAAAATGATGACGAGGGATGAGTTATCAACTCAGTGAATCATAACCTAAAGCATGACTAGGTGGGATAATCAATAAATAATTTCAGCTAAGGCCTAGACAATGTGAGTGAGAGAATGATTTATGGATCAGAAATAAATAAATTCTACTAGATTCAGAGATTCACAAAAGGAATAGATATAATGCATAACAATAGTTATGAACAAATACATATTGTAACATTCAAAATAGATGCAGCCATTGGCTGTAATTAAGGCGGCAACTTTCCCCTTTTGCGCATACATAAAATTAGTATACACCATCCAATAGTTAACTCTCATCAGAGTTGGGTCATGTCACAATAGTGGCGGTCAAATAATAATAGCTCAATAAGCAATATCAACAAAATAATCAACAAAAAATACTTTGACAGAAAGATAATAATAAAGCTCGATAAATAATCAAGCGATTGGTTAAGCAATAAATGATTTAACAGAAGCAAATAATTCAAATGAAACAATCAGAGGCAAAGGGCTTCCTAACAAACAGAATTATAATCCAAGGTATTAGAAACTGCGATGTAAATAAAAATAAGATATTGTTTAATACAAGTTAAATAGTGCCGCTCAGAATAGAACAAGTTAGAAATCACATTAGAATATCATCACTTACCAGTAGCCTCTTGTGGTGCTTTGCCCTTAAAGCCAGAGGATTCCCCTATTCATTTCCTTCCTACATAATATCATTACATACACCCTTTATTAATATGTAACCCTAACCATGCATATTTTATTTTGGGGTTACACCAAATTTGGTTCCATCCATTTTATTTTATCTAGTTTATTTTAGTTGTAATTAATTCCATTTAATTCTATATTCACTTCCACATGACATTTACGTGTTGCATGTTGTATATTTTATTTATAATTAACCCATGCAAGCTAACTTACACGTTAAATAATAATTAAACTTATTGTTATTATTTTACCTTTGTTTTTACTACATACATATAAACTTTCAGCTTTTATTTTTATGCTATTTATGTGTTACTTGTGTATATACCTAACTCTATTTTGATAATATCATAAGTACAATCATAATCCATCATTTTTCTAAATTAAGACTTGAATTAAATTCATATTTCCAAGCTAAAAATCTGGTTTAAGTAATTCAAATAAGTTCAATATTTTTTTGCACTAAATTTCTATTATTCCTTACTTCAGTTGGCAAATCTTAGTATCTATAGAAATTAAAATCGAGTAGCATTATTTTTTGTCATATTCTACTTAAGTTTTTAAGAAATAACTCATAAGAAATTGATTATATAATTTTATTCTTCTAATTCTTTAACCATAGCTGAAATTTAGTTAACAATTTAATAATAATTCATACCTCTTTCTTTAATTCCAAGTTGCACCGATTGTAGAGTTCCCGATTAGCTTTTGATGATTTATTTTCATTCATGTTTCGTTGGGGTTTTAAAGAACATATTTAACTACGTATCTTTTACATTGTACATATATATGTAGTATTCTAGGTTTGAAAACAAGAACCCAAATTGTACTTGTAATCTTTAAGCAACACTTGTCATTTCTTAAACTCAAACTTTATTTTGCTTATAAGCTTATAACATACCAAATTTAAGACATATTCTTCCTCTCTTCCTTCCTTCTTACATGTTTTGATGACAAGCTAGAGCTTACAATTTTTAAATCCTTAAATTAAATGCTAGATTCCCTCATTATTAGCTAGCCTAACATCATCATTTATTTGGTTCTTTAAATTGTCTTCCTTCCTACACGTTGCATGCTTAAACAAAGACTCATCAATTGTATTGTTATCATTTCATTTGCTTCCTATGTATCTCTCCCATTTACACATTTCAAGCTTTGTATTAAAAGCTTAACCTTTGTATTTTGTTGATTCCATTCTTGACAAATGGTTTATGAGGTGCAACTTAAGAAGCATATGGGTATACACACGTGTGTGTGTGTATATATATATATTCATACATGTACTTGTTTTACCCGTAGGTCATGCATATGTATCTTAATTAATAACTTAATAATGGGTCGTGTATATATTTTATCAAGTGATAACGTCATGTTTACTCACACCGAATATATATATATATATATATATTTAACCAATTTATACAATTTAAATTAGCTTAACACATAATTAGAGATTAATTTAACATTTAATAAGACTTTTAATTTTTTCCCTAATCACCATCTTATAAAATTCGACTATAATCGGTTATTAATTTCCAAGTATAACTTATATGCTTGATTTAACTATTATTTAACTTTGAAAAATGCCACCCATTCAAATTCATGATCCAACTTATTTAGAATAATAATTTGTAGTATTATCATTTAGAATCATATTTAAGCAGCGTACTACAATTAATCTAATCACTCAAATTTATAAAACCTATTTTTATTTATATAATATGTCATAAGAATTTAGTCAAGCTAATCTTATTTTGATTATTTTATAATTAATTAGTAAATCCTATTATAACCATTTTTTTTAATTAATAGTTTAATTAATTTTCCAAACATACTTTGCTGCATACCTTATAGTGGTGAACTACTTCGGACCAGGGTATTACAGTATTGGTGCCGGTTCATCCAATGGGAGATTTAGATTGATATTATTTAAACCATAGGTCCAGAGAACTATAATAGAATGCACATTTTAAGGTCATTTCTAGAGCTTGTGAATTTGTTACTCATATACATATTCCAAGTCTTTTGACTATTAATCGTTAGAAAATTCTGTTATTTTTTGCTGGTAGAATGTTTGGTTTACAATTGCTTTATGTAATTTTGGATTGGCAAGTGAAAATTCAATAATATTAAAAAATATAATTGTAGAAGTATATTTTTAATATATAATAGGTATATTATCAGTATATTATTAGTATATTATTAGCTTATTATTGATTTATTTTATAGTATATGTCTAATTTTTTTTAATTTTTTTGTAATGTATTTTTATTAGAACTTTTGGAATATTAATATATTTGTCTTATGCAAATGAAAAATATAATTTATTTGATAAATTTATTGAATAAGATTTGTTATGCTTAATAATATTTTTGTTTAGTATATAATAACTTATAATAATCTAATAATAAACTTTGTATTTACAACTAGGGAAAACTTGGGCGATGCTACGAATATTCTTATTTTTTAAAATACTATAATAATTTTAAATAAATAATTATTTACCTGTAGTTATAAAATAAAAAATTAATAAATATATGATAAATCCAAACAAATAATATCTAATTATCAAATTAAAAAACATAAAGAGATTTATAACTCCATAATTTTATCATAAAAGTTCATATAAATATTAGAAATTATCTGTCAAATCAATTGCACTAACATCATTAATAATAAATAAAAAAAATATTTACATTAAATTTCAAAATTATAACACCAATAGCTAAAAATAACAACCTAGTAAATTTAATTTGAATTTTAACATGCACATTTTAATTTAGTTTAACACGTGACAATATGAAAATAAAACACATAATAAAAAAAAACTATGTTATTAAGTATTTATTTATTTAGTATAATAATAATATATATATTTCACACAACAAACACTTGTATATTATATTTTTTAAAAATATATATATAATAAATATATTTTATATTCATTCATTCAATTTAAAAGAAGATTTAACCTAATCATGAAACATATTCAAACAAATTTATTTAAAATAGAATATAAATATATAATAAATATATTTTATATTAACATCTAGCTTGATCAGTTTCTCAATTTAATAATTACGATTAAAATGAGAGCAAAGAAATCTTTAATCAATATATTTTTTTATTAAATGGGCCACTGAAGCAATTTTTAAAAGTAATTACTAGTTTCAAATTGATTTATTAATGTAAAATCCAAGAGTTTCTTTTAGAATAGAAATAGATATCTTTTAATTTTTTTTATTTTAATTTTTAAAATCTATTTTAAAATAAAATACTAATAATAATATTTTTTTATTGAACTTAATAGTTTCTATTATTATTATTAAGGTGTTATTTATTTCAAAATTGAAGTTATATATCAAATAAAATAAAAAATGAAAGGTTTAATTGCATATTTTATTACAATATAAAGATTTTAATATACATTTGTACCATTTTTCTTTACATGCACGCATATATGAAAAAATAAAAATAGATTTCACTTAATTTCACACCAAAATAGATTTTAGTCGCAGCCTCAGTTGCCGGTGAGGCAGTATGATAAACTGAGAAAGTATGGAGCTGAGGACTTTGTTGGTACTACAGACCCTGCTGTAGCAGAGCAGTGGCTAGACAGGATTCAGAGAGTATTCATTCAATTGCAGGCTAGTCCAAAAGAGAAGTTTGATTATGCCAGATCTCTTCTGCAAAAGGATGCATATGATTGGTGGAAGACGGTTCCACATGCTCTAGATGATCCACCAGTCCTGACCTATGATGATTTTCTGCGGGAATTTGAGCAGAAGTATACTCTGAGAGAGTATAAAGACGCAAAGAAGATGGAGTTCCTGAGTCTGAGACAGGATACCAGGACAGTGACCGAGTATGAGATCGAGTTTATTCGGTTGAGTCACTATGCTGGTGGGATCATTTCTGACGAGTTTGACAGGTGCAGGAGGTTTGAGGAGGGACTGAGACCCTCTATCATGTGCATTATCGTTGGCTCTCGGTATCAGAATTTTTCCCAGTTAGTTGCATCTGCCAGGAGTGTAGAGAGAGCACAGGGTCTTGCAGCAGCTGCCAGGGTTGAGGAGACCAGAGCTAGGAGACCCCAGAGTAAGGCAGGGTCTTTATCAGTAAAGAGAGGCTAAGTGGGATATTTTCAGAGGTTTAGTAGGAGTCAGGGGCATTTTGGCAGGTCAGTACAGCAACAGAGACAGAGACAGAGACCTGCAGTTTCAGTGGCTCAGAGATCTGCTCCACCTACTTGTGTTCATTATGGTAGAGCACACAGAGGTGTCTGCTGATGAAAAGGTGCTTCCAGAGTGTGTTCTAGATGTGCATCGTCAGACCATTTTATTAGAGATTGTCCCGAGCCACCAGAGGTTAGACAGGCAGATACTGCAGCTTCTCGATTCAGTGTCAGAGGGGGTCGTGGTGGCAGAGATTTTGGTAGAGGTGGTCGATTTGGGTCTAGTCTGAGAGGAGATTCTACAACTGGAGGTAGTAGACCAGATGAGGCAGGACCATTACAGCGGGTTTGTGTGATGCAGAGGCAGCCAGATGCTTCAGCTATTATTGCTGGTATTTTTACATTATTTGGTATTTCAGTTCTTGAATTATTAAACCCTGGGTTGACTCATTCTTACATCAGTGCATTCATCTTGCCTGTGAGTGATTTGCATTCTGAGTCCTTAGGATTTGATGTTTTGGTCATAAATCCTTTAGGGCATAGTGTTGTGGTGAGCAAGGTGCACCGAGATAGTCCAGTTGTTGTTCAAGATGAGGAGTTTCTCGGTGACTTGATTGAGATGCCTTTTAGGGAGTATGATATGATTTTGGGCATGGATTGGTTATCCTAGCATGGGGCTAAGGTAGACTGTTAGAAAAAATGTGTTACTTTGAGAACACGTGCTAGTAGGGATGTTATAGTATCCAGTGAGCAGAGGTATCTTTCATCCATGTTTGTTTCAGCTGTTTCAACTGGGAGGATGATTCAGAAGGGATGTGAGGCTTATCTTGCTCATGTTATAAATACCAGAGTAATGTGGTCCCTGCTTGACAGTATACCCACAGTTGTCGAGTTTTTAGATGTTTTCCCTAATGAGTTGCCAAGAGTACCTCCCGAGAGAGAAGTGGAGTTTGATATCAATTTGTTGCTTGGTACCACTCCTATCTCTATTACCTTTATCGGATGGCACCTGCTGAGTTGAGAGAGTTGAAGGTGCAGTTGCAGGAGTTGATGGAAAAAGGGTTTGTCAAACCCTAGTGTGTCCCCGTGGGGAGCGCCTGTGTTGTTTGTGAAGAAGAAGAATATAACCACATCTGTAATATACGTATACCGGATACAGGAGTGTCACGGTTTATATTAACCAAACCAATCCTTTCTTTTAGCAATAATATGAGAAAACTGAAAGCATTTAAATTATATTATAAAAAATAATAGATAAAATATTTATTTATTATGCAGCGAAAAAATGTAGCGGTATATACAAAATATAAAGTTTATACATGTTTGGCAGTTCGTCTCTGATCTTGAAGTCCACAATCAATACTTCAAAAGTCTAGACTCAACTCGGTCTAGCTGAACTCTCCGGTTCTACCCTGTCACCTGTGCAATGAACCACAATCACGCTAAGCCAACGGTTTAGTGGTACAAACCACAATAATAATATGCTTTAATGTAATGCCAATGTCATACATTCAAATATTATAGACAATACATAAGAATATCATATTTCAAAACCTTACATTAAATCTTATTATTCATTTGTTTCACCATTCATGATTCACATTTAAACAAAGACAAGCATGGGCCCAAAAAAAATCTAATATGCTATTCAAAGTTCAGAGTTACTGCTTTAGTCCATAATCACATTCAACAAGCCAGTAGGCAATATATATATATATATATATATCCATGGATAATGTAATGGACCCAGTCTCTTGGACCTCAACCCGGCTAGACCCTAGGGCCCCAGTATCTTGGTCCTCAACCCGGATAGACTGTTATAGTTTTTGAAGCTTACAACCCGGTCTTTTCACCTCAAAAACATCATATTTCGCATTTTTTTCAGCTGGGCTCGGCTTACGACCTGGTCTTTTCACCTGCCCAGTGATTCATAGGCATGCCGCCAAACCCAAAACTCTGAAAATTGAATAACATACTAGGCACACAATTAATTCATATATCTCATAATCAATCTCTTTCACAATTTATTTCTCATTACATTTCTCATAATCAAACTAGGCAACCATGCCCCTAATTATTTCATTTGCATCATTATAGCCAACAACAATGACTTCACATCTCATCATTAAAGTATACATAACCAATTGCATTGGACATACATTTTGAATGATCATCATATCTTTCACATTATGCAAATCATAACATTAATCAAATGTATCAACAATGTAATAACTTGCTTAACACATTTATAACCAAATGTGTTAAGTCCCAAAGTCATGTAATTGTATGCAATAATGTAGGGTTTGTACTTACCTCTAAGAGCAACAACACCACTCTATCAACTCCTCTTCCAAGATAACTCTCAACACTTGCATTAAGGTAGCTCAAATCTCTTCAATACCTAATCCAAAGGTGATCATACACACTCACTTAGAGATACACATGAGATAATATGGATAAGAACCAACTAGGGCAAACTCTATACATGACACGCTCAACAACACGGGCGTGTCCCTGACCGTGTCCTAAACTCACAACACAAAAGCGTTGACAGGCTCAGTGACATGGGCGTGTCACTGGCCATGTCAATTCTCCTCTTACACAGGAGCTATGACACGCTTAGTGACATGGGCGTGTCACTGGATTTGTCAATCCACCAACATCATAGTAGCTATGACACGCTCAGTGACATGGGCATGTCACTGGCCGTGTCAATGCTACTACAACACAGAAGCTGTGACACGCTCAATGACATGGGCGTGTCACTGGTCGTGTCACCCATCTAGAAAATAGAACCATTGACATGCCCAAAGACTTGGCCGTGTTCATGGGCGTGTCAGGCCAAAAATCTTGATTCCGGCAACAACAACACCACATCCAATAACCTCTTTCTTTTACCATCTTTCACTCCAAACAAACTTAACCAAATACATCAATAAACCATAATAAACTTGCAAAAATACCAAAACAACTCAGTACATACATCAAACACAAATCATAACCATCATCACAACTCATCACATACACAAAACACAACACTTGCTTTCCAACACCAAACTTAACCTTTCCTTCAAACCAATCCCAAAATCAACACCAATAAGAATAAACACTCTCAAATACACCAAAATCAAATATACACATACCATCAACAATCAAACACCAAACTCAAAACAAAAAATTAAAAGAAAACCAAGGAATCAAGTGGAAAACTTACCAAAAGTGATGAAAACCCTTAAATTTCCAAATTGATCACTTGAAACACCCTTCAATCTTGAGTTTGGAAGAGCAAAAATCTCTCTTTCTCTCTTGCTATGGAGATAGCCGGCCAAACAAGGAAAGAAGAAGAAGAAGATGAAGAAAGAAGAGCAAAGTCAACTTGCTAATCACTCTTAACCACCCAATCTTCTCTTTAAATCTCAACCAAGCAAATTTTAATAATATAATATTCATAAATATCCACTTCCACTTAACTCAATTTCCATTTCAATTAATTTAATTAAAATTAAATATTTCTTTTGACCTTAATTAAATGTTGACTTGTATATGTTGTATATATCTCTATATATACAACATATACACACTCCTCTAACCTTTCTTATCTTCCCACTTAAACATATATATATAATTATAGCATTTAATCCAATTTCAACAATAATCATTCCAAAAATTTTAGGGTATAGTTTGGGATATTACATATAAATAGTAAATCAAATGTAGCTGGTCTTTACACAACCTAAAAGGCATCCTAGGATAACCAAATGTTCCATAAGGACATGTAAAAGTAGTTTTCTCTTGATCTTCAGGGCCTATAGGAATTTAAAAGTAGCCTAAAAAATCATATAAAGAAAAATAAGCATTTTCCACAAGTATTTCTAGCATTTGATCAATAAATGGTAGGGGAAAAATATCTTTATGGGTTGCTTTATTTAGTTTCCTATAGTCTATACAAACTCTTCAACCTGTGACTGTTCTTGAGGAAAATAATTCATTATTTTTTATTATAGTCATCCCCCCTTTATTAGGTACAACATGAACGGGATTTATCCATGAGCTATTGGAAATGGGGTAAATGATTGTTGCATCTAATAACTTATTAACCTCTACTTTGACAACCTCTTTTATATTTGGGTTTAGTCTTCTTTATTGATCTATCATAGATTTAGCATTTTCTTTTAATAATATTTTACATGCAAATTGATGGGCTAATTCCCTTAATATATGATATGATCCAACCTATGGCTCTTTTATATTTTCCAATCAACTCCAAGGTTTTACTCAATTGATGTTCAGATAAATTAGCATTAACAATTATAGGCAATGAATCATTTAGTCTAAGAAATGCATACCTTAAATGGCTAGGAAGAGGTTTTAATTCTAATTCCAGATCTTTCTCAATAGATAGTGGGGTTAGAGGATTATCTTTTCCAATTTCTTTAAATTTTTGAAAATGCATGATGAAGTTGCTTCTATGGCTAAAGCATAGCAGCAACTTATTGATTTTCATTGTTTGGAGTGGAACTTTGTGCAAGACAAGCTTCAAAGGACTCTTTAAAAAATTCTTGTTCAAATACTTGTTAAAAACATTCATCAAAGATATCAATTCTGAAACAATCATCTATAAAAATAGGATGTTTAGTTGCTTTATTGAAATAAAATTCCACTCTTTCATCTCCTACTTATAGGGTAAGCTTTCCTCCATGGATGTCAATCATTGCTCTAGTTATAGCTAAGAATGGGCTTCCAAGGATGAGTGGTATTTCTACATCTTCATCCATATAAGGATCACAACATCTACTGGAATATAGAGTTTATCTACTTTCACAAAAACTTCTTCATCTATCCCAATTAGGTATTTAATTGATCGATCTGCTAATTAAAGAGACATTCTTATTGTTTGGAGTTGAGTAAAGCTAAGTTTTCTACAAATAGAACAAGGCATTAGATTAACATTAGCCCCTAAATCATACAAAGCTTTATGAAAATATACTTCATCAATAGTATAAGGAATTGAAAAACTCCCTAGATCTTTTAGTTTTGAAGGAAGCTTTATTTGGATTACTGTATTGCATTCTTCTGTAAGTGCAATCTTGGCATTGTCTTTCAGCTTTCTTTTATTGGATAGCAATTTCTTAAGGAACTTCACATAAGTCAACATTTGTGCAAGTGCTTCTGCAACAAGAATATTTATGTGAAGTTGTTTAAAAATTTCTAAAAGGTTTTCATATTACTTATACAGTTTTTGTATTTTTAATCTTTGAGGGAAAGAAATAGGAGGCACATATAGTTTGACAACTCCTTTTGGTGCTTCTTTTTCTTCAACTTCAATTTCTTTTTCTTTCTTATTCTCAATGGTTGGAGTCTTATTTGGTTAAAGATCTTCAAGTTGCAATCAGCTCCTTAAGGTTATAGCCTTATAATGCTCTCTAGGATTGATCTCGGTTTGGCTTGGTAGAGCCCCTTGATAGTTAGTGTTCAAAGAACTTGCAATTTTTCCAACTTGTGTTTCAAGGCTCCTATTTTGAATTGAAAGTTGCTCAATTTTTAGTTCAATCTTATCATATTTCTTCTCAGGCTTTTTAAATCTTTCTGATATAGCTCCAATAAACTTTTCCAAGGCTGACTTATATGATGGCTTTTCTGAAGAAGAGGAGCTTTGATTTTGAGTCCTCATAAATGGAGGTTAATATGGTACTTTCTAGTTGTTTTAACCATCCCATGAAAGATTTGTGTGATTCCTCCATATGGGGTTATATGCATTGCCTTGAGAAAAATTAGGACCCCTATTTTAATTGCTCAAGAATTGAACTTATTCCATGATTTGGCAATCTGCAGTGTCATCATTTCCTCTGCATCCTTCACAAGTTGATGAAGGTGTTAAATTATCTTGATCTATTTTCTTGGTTATTGCAGCAACCTTTGCAGCAAGCAAAGAAAAATTATCAATTTTATGAATATCAGCTACTCTTTTTTTATTACTCCTTTCTAATGACCAATGATAATTATTGGATGTCATTTCTTTAATTAATTCAAGTGCATCCGAAGGAATTTTGTTCATAATGGCACCACCGGCTACTACATCAATTGTACTCTTGATTAAAGAATTTAAACCATTATAAAAAGTTTATGTTAAGAGTCAATCCAAAATTCTATGATGAGAACATCTTTGATGAAGATCTTTTAATTACTCTTGTGCTGCATATAGAGTTTCTCCATTAGATTGAATGAATTTGTAATATTGTTCCTCAGCTTAGCAGTTTTTAAAGGTGGAAAATATTTTTCCAAGAAAGCTGAAGCTAATTGATCCCATATAGTGAATGTGCTCTATGCTTTTGAAAGGAGCCATCTTTTTGCTTTGTCTTTTAATGAGACTAGGAAAAATCTAAGACGAACGACATCATAAAAAATGCCATTGATTTTGAATGTGTCACACATCTCTACGAAAGTTGTTATGTGTGCATAAGCATCTTCATTATCCATGCCATGGAAAGTTGATTTTTGGATTAGATATATGAGTGAAGGTTCAAGTTTAAAGTTGTTTGCTTGAATAGATGGACTTGTAATGCACTTGACTTAATATTTGCGATAGGCAAAGCAGAGTTCTTGGTTGATCTCTTTTTGCTTCATTGTTTAGTCCATAATTTCCTCCTTCCATATCTTCTTCTTCTTCTTCGGATGAATGGATAGGATCGTCAATTTTAGAAGGAATTTTCTGCCAATGTTTCTTTTACTTTTTGTTTTTTGCTTCTTTGTTTCTTGCAAAATTTTTTAATTTCAGGATTATAGGGTACAAGTTGAGTTTTTGGATTACTACGCATGTAATCTTAAAAATTTTGCTGGGAAAAGTAAAGAATGAAGTTCCAAAGCAATAACAATTTAATATTACTGATATTAAAATATTTGTCTTCTCCGGCAATAGCACCAAAAACTTGTTAGGGTCTTAATAGCTATTTTTCTTAACTGTAAGTGCACAGATTGTTCACAAGTAATATAATGATAAGTAGAGTACCATTCCTATGAGGAAGGATATTCTAAGTACCAAATAATTAAACTTGTTATTATTTAGATGAAAGAAATTGATTTTAGAATGAAATAAATTAATTGAAAATGAAATGCTTTTGATTTTAATTCAATAAATTAAAACTTAGGGAAGGGCAACTTAATTAATTTACTATAGAATTTCTGAAGTATTGATGTAGTTTAAGTTTTTCCTTAATTAATGGTTGGATTTTTCTAAATTAAGTTTTAGTCTCTCTGGAGTACTAAAATCAATATTAAATTTAATCTTACATCTACTCTCGTGATCATAAGTAATTAAAATAATTCATTGAGCTTTGAAAAATTCTTTTATCAATGTCTTAAGTGTTTACCTTATCTCTAAGTAAAAACTTAACTTAAAATTACTATATCTTTGGACTAATATTATGCTTCTACTGTCGTTCTATCACATAACATCTCAATTCAATTAATTATTGGCCAGGTAATTAATGTATTAAAATTAAAGATAATAAAATAATCAAAGGTAAACTTAATTAAATTAATTAAACATAAATTACTTTATAGTAAAATTAATATAAGGGGCCAACCTTAGATAAAAATTAGTTCTTTATAGTGAAAATAAAAACAAGACAATAATTATAAATATAGTAATTTAAAGAAACAAGAAAGATTAAACTCTTTATTCTTCTTTGAGTTGATGAAAAGCTTCACTTAGAACATTGAATTTTTGTCTTGGAACCAAACTTTACTCTTTTTCCCTCTAAAGTAACTCTAATTTTTAACCAAACTATTATAATTTTGGAATATTTTTTACCATCTTAGATTGTTGCTTAAAGCTTGAAGAGTGTTTGCTTATATAAAGGTTTTGAGGGCTTCTTTTCATAGTGGGTAATGATTTGAAACAACCCCACCCCAAAACATGAAGGGGTTTTCTCCTTAAAATCAGATACCTAACACTTTTATGTTCCCACGGGTATGGCTTTTGGTGGCTATGGTTGTGGCCTAGTGGATAGTTGTTGTCTCACTAACTTTCTGGTCCCTTTTTGTCTCCCATGGGCTTGGCTTTTAGTGGAAACGACTGTGGCCTTCATTTGACTTCTATGACTTTTGGTTTTTCTCTTCTCTTCCTTTTCGAACAGTGAGTCTTTATATCCCACGTTAGTTACCATGGTCGTGTTGTTGTAAATGGTTATGGAATCTCATCTTCCTTTGTTTTCTCTTTTGGGTAGTGAGCAATTGTATATCATGGGCGTGACTTTTGTTTACCATGACCGTAGATTTTGTTTAGCTTTTAGAATTTTCTCTTTCCTTTATCTTCTTACTTTGGCATATTAAAATTCAAAATCCATGATCGTGAGAATCAAAAGCCACTAACATGACAATTGATTTCTCTACATTTTTTGCCCATTCTTCTCCAATTTTGCACGATTTTTAGTTATAATCTTGTATCTTGATCTTTCATGTTAGAATAAGGGAAATTATAACTTCCAATAAAGCAAATTAATTAAATTTAATTGAAATGATTAAAAATAAAGTTATAATAACCCAAAATATTAGTCAAAAGTTGATTCTATCAGCCTTCGTGATCGCACCAAAAGGTAATAAAATGCAAGTAGCGTCTCACGATTGCGACACAGGGCAAGCAACTGCGAGAGCTGTTTGATAGCATTTAATGCAAGAGATTTAGGTTGGTAAGAGCTTGATTTTCTTCAGTCCATTTCAAACGGCTCTTTCAAAGGAAGATGGCTATAAATATCTAACCAAACAACATTTATTCTATCTTTAGAGCATTTATTAGCCAAAATCTACTAAATTTATTTCTCAATTGCCTTGTACTAAAATTTTTATTAATTGCTTATTGCGTGTTTGGGTGTTAGCAATAAACACTTCGTGAAAGTTTAGTGTAACTTGTAAAACACTACATTAGAGAGTGAACTCAGGATAAAACTCTTATTGGATTGTAAGGATTCTCAAACCTTATAAAAGTTCGATGTGAGCTTACAAAACACCAAGTTAGAGTTGAATTTTGCAAAAGTCCAAAGTTAATAAAATACTCAACTTGTGATTGAGTAGTGGATATGAAATTATTTAATCTAAACCACTATAAATTATGTGCGTTCAATGTTTCTTCCTTATTCCTTTATTTTTCAAAAGATTTCATTTTGCCTTAAAACCTTAAAAATACCAATTCACCCCTCTTTTAGTTTTCAACAAGGGACAACACGATTCTTAAGGAACACCATAACTGCTAATTGCAAAATTTAATTTCTAAACATCAGTCTTATTATCTCCTAAAAAAAATACACAGTATTTAAAAATAAATAAAGGAATAGTAAATCTAAGAAAAAGAGAGAATTGGAGCAGAAAGAATAAAACCCACAAATAATTAAATATAAAAAATTGAAATTTCATATAGTGGTGAAATAAAAAGAATAGAGATCTAATTTGAAGGTAAGAGCTAAAATTGAAATAAATAGATATCTAAAATTATATAACAAGTTGTAATGTGATTGCTCTACTATATCAAAACACTAATATTAAAATTGAAATTTTTATTAAGATATCTGAAAATTTGTTGGAGGAGGAGAGAGTATGGTAGAGATAATTTTTTGTTTTTTTTCAAAAAGAGAAACAAAGAAAGATAGAAAGACTGGAGAGGTGATTAGTCTTGATAATATTTTTTTTTCAACGATGAACGGTAGAGATGGAAAAGCATACTGGGGAAGGCGTTTAGAAAGATGCCTTAAATGCACACGTGACTTAAGGAAAAGAATCAAAAGTATAATGTATTAACTCTTTAAAAGGTAAATTACCCAAATAACATTGTACAACAGCATTTTTAGTTTAGGCTCTCAAAAAAGAAAAACCCATGCCAGTAATTTTCATTCAGTTATTATCATTGGACCCCATTTAACAACACAAAGACTAAAAAGCTAAATTTGTTTCATTAATAAATAAATAAATCTATGGGGCAAGTCCCACATTTCATGAGCTAAAATTAATTTCAGTTTCACTATTCACAACAAATAAGCCGCATATTATTATGTTATGATTTGTGCTTTTAAAAAAAAAAATCAAACTAGTAACTTCCATTTCATTCACTATAAGTGGACCTCATTTAGCAACACAAAGACTAAAAAGCCAAATTTGTATCATTAAAAATAAATAAATCTAGGGGCAATACCGACATTTCATAAGTTAAAATCAATTTCATTTTTCCTATTCACAAAAAAATAAGCCCTATATTATTATGTTATAATATGAAACTATAAATATAAAATGTAACTTATGTTATATTTGAGCTATTATTTAATAATATTTTATTTTATAATAAAATATGAATCTTGTATCATTGATTTATTGTAGAAATAAAAAAAAAAGATAAAATAATCAATTCTAAAATTTATGTATAATAAATTAAATGTATATTAAACATAAACTTGTCGTATCATTTTGATATTGGATGTTATTTGATAAAAAAATTGATGCATCTAATAAAGTTTTTTTTTTACCCTAATAAATTTATAGCATTAAAGATTTCTTTCCAGACAAGTTTATATAAAGCCCTTTTATGTATGGTAGGTAAGTAACAATAATATTTTGGAAATATGATCTATAACATTATTTATAGCTTATAAAAGTATAATTTTCAATACATTTTAATTTTATATTATTAAATAACATTTATCTACAAATCAACTAAGAACTTTCAAATTGAAACTACCGTAAAAGATTTAAAAAATTTATATTAAACTAGAAATTAAAAATTATAAAAATTTGATATAAGTTATTTAAATTTTAATATTAAGTTTTACAATTTTAACAAAATTTTATTTTCTTATAAGAGAAAAACGTTAATAATAAATTATGCAACAGCAGTTAATCATCTAATGCCATGGACATATAGATACTTATTATTTGTGCATTGACAATAATCGCGAAAAGAGACGAAACTGTCTAATAATGACATAATTCTTTTACTATTTTATATAGGGCTATTCATCCAGTCCGTGGCTCGAAAAATTCAGCCCGGCCTGGCCCGAATCCATACTAGGGTCGGGCCACGGACTTCAAAATTTAACTCGAGCTATGCTCGGGTCGGGCCTCGGGTTGGAATAAAAAATCTCGGGCCGGCCCGACCCAGCCCGAGATTTTAATTTTTTTATATATTTTTTAATTTTTTTAAATTTATATTTTGATAATTTATTTTTTAAAATATTATATATAAAAAAATATAATAATTTATATATTATTAGATATAATTTAGTATAATAAATTTTTAAAGTAATATTTATAGGTAATTTTTATTAAAATTTTTTAAAAAAATTCATTTTTTTAATTTTAAAAAAATCGGGCCGGCCTGGCCTGGCCCGAAGTGGCCCGGCTCGGCCGAAATTCGGGCCGGGCCACGGGCTGCAAACTGCAGCCCGAAAAAAATTCGGGCCGGGCTTCATACACCCCTAATTTTATATTCTTTCTAAATATTTTAACCCCTCGATTTATTTTTCTAACGATGATTTTAAAAAAATAGTTAAGCTATTAATACTTAAAATCTTTTTACTGTTAAAAATTTCTATTGATAATTTATAAATTTAATGGTTATCTCAAATTTTATTACTTTTTTGCAATTCTAGTCTATCAATATAAATTTAATAATTTTAGCTAAAAAGGGGAAAAATTTTACCCATAAAAGTTTTATCCATAACCAATATATTCAATTAGTTAATTGTTCTATATATTATACAATTAAGAAAAATTATATTATTTTTAGTCATATACTTCGACCAATAATAATACAATTTGTATGCAATCAACAATCCCATTTAATTTTTTATATTCTTTTCAAAAAAAAATATAAAAGCATGATTATCAAATGAAAATGAACAAGCTAAAAAAAATAATAGACCAATTCAAATAAAAGAAAAAAAAAATCTAAAATAAAAAAGACAGAAAATATGATTTGTTATCTACACGTCGATTATTGCAATTATGATTCGTTAATTATTAAACAAAAGTTATTAAACAATAATTTATTTTAACAAAATTATAAATTTTTAAAATTTTAGGATTACACTAATAATAATATGCTACTTAATAGAATGTTTATTATTATAAAATAATTATTTTTGTCCGAAAAAGGATGTTTAATTATTTATATTAAAAAATCATATTATTTATATTATGAGCCAAGTATCTGCAAGATTTAGATAATAATATTATGAAACTTAAACATCATTTTTTATGAGCATTAGAATTTTAATTTGAAAATTGAAACTTTCACATTTTTTATAAACATTAATTTTTATGTCTTTTTTAAATTTAAATTTATCTAAAAGATTTTAATTTAATTTAGAATTTATTTATATGATTTTAATTTACTTAAACATTATTTTTTTATAAGCATTATTTTTATATATTTTTTAATTTAATAATTATCCAAATGATTTTAATTTAATTTAGAATTTATATAATTTTAATTTGAAAATTATAATTTAAACATTAATTTTAATTTTTAAATTTGAAATTTATGATTTTAATATATTTTACAATTTATATAAAGAATTTTAATTTGAAAATTGAAAGTTAAATATTAATTTAAATTTTTTATTTAATATAATAATAATTATTATTAATAATATTATTATTATTTTAAAAATGTCACTTGTGGTGAGATCATAAGGAGAGACCTAACGTAATATAGTGTTAATGACTATAGATTTAATATAATATATAGAAACCATAAATCATAATAATTATATGGTTTTCAACTAGACACCCTAAATAGAATGACAAACTAGTTAAATTATAATATATGAAGATATTTTTTGAATAATATACTATAAAATCTCTCTGGATAAACCCTTTGATTTTTGAATAATAAAATGTAAAAGATTTGTTATTATCCGATTGATTTGTCATTTCAACTAGAATATCTAATTAGAATCACCATTACATTCTATAATTTTTTTTTTTTTATAAATCATTAAACTTTTAAATAGCTTTGCAATCTAAAATTGTAAGCAGCATTTTATTGAACATGTGAATATAACTCTTAATTTTTTATATAATTAATTATCAAGGTTGCCTAACAAAAAAAAAATTAAGATTTAGTTAAATATTAAGTGTTGATAAGTTAAAATTGAAGAAATGGCAATCATCTCGGAAAATAAATATTCTATCAATAGCTATATATAATAATCAAATTAACATGTTAAGCTGATTACGGAATTTGCATTAAATTTTGGGGCTTTTGTCAAAAATATAAAAAAAATTAAAAAAAATTCTAAGTTTACTATATTTATAAAATATTTACTAAAATACCAAAATTTATAAAATATTTACCAAAATACTATATTTTTATTAGTTTACAAAGAGATTACAATGAGTTTATAATGAGTTTATCACGAATTTATAATGGATTTATAATGAGTTTATAAATTTTACACAATTTATAATGAGTTTACTACGAGTTTATAATAAAATAACTAAAATATTTCTGATAAAAAAATAAAAATTTTAAAAAATATGATGGGTGGTGTCATTTTTCTAAGTCTTAGGCCTATTTTTATCAACATTGACTATGAAAATGACAAGAAATCAAGTTTTTAGAAAATAAGTATAACTTATATTTAGTGTAAATTTTGAATTAAATATTTTAATTTTTAACTTAATTAAAATTTTGAAAATAACTATGGCTGAATAATTTAAATGGTAAAAAATTAATTTTAAAAATTAAATTTTATCATACATAATTTTTAATTTTACCAAATATATACTATAAAATTTAAATTTTTAAATATTTATACTGAACTCAGTTATTAAACACTGCAACTTGAGAAGCTCAAGGCATTATGCCTATATGATTTATTTTTAAACAAATTAAAAAATGAAATTAGTTCGGATATGTGTGTGTGTATATATATAAACATGCTATCTTTTTTATATATTTTAAATGACATTGTAAAATTATAACAAAATTAAAAAATTAAAATATTTCAGAGGCCAATTAGCCATTAACTAACGTGTAAAACAAATAATCCAAACAAAGTCTTTTGTGTGGGCTAACCATGCAATTTCTTGGGAAGACTTTTGCAGGGTAACCATGATTTTGATATGAAGTTAAGTGAGAAACTAATTAAGGTCATTACTTTAATCGAGTCTTCCACTTAAGTTTTGGTTCAAAATTTTGCAATTTACTATGAAAATTCTTCAAGGAAAATGCTTGCATGTAATTGAGGACTCGTATTATTTTATTATGTGACGAATAAATAAAATAATGTAATGCTATAACCTTTAAATACATGACTAATATAAATAGAGAGGATTATGGGAAGGCAGCATACATAGGAAAATCCAGGAAAAAAAATATTGCAAGAATCTAAAGAAAAATGAGAACTTCATTAAGCAGGTTTACTACTAGTAATTTCATACTAGTAATGATTTATTTAAGTCTCCTTACAGGTGCCTTAGCAACAGGCCATGTCGCCACACGGCATAAATCATCGCCTCCGCTTCACTTCACACCACCATCTCATAATAATATTCCGTCTTCACGGAAATTTCCAGAGTTTCGCAAGAAATCTTCGCCAAAGAAATATCAACCACAGCCTGCACCCGATCAAATTTATCATATTCCTCCATTTCCCCTTACTTGAAAGCCTTCATGAAAATGGGTAAGCCTTTTGCTTTGTACGTAATATATATGATAAAATTACATTAATTTTTTTTGTCTAATTTATAAATAATATAATATTTTATGTGAATATTTGAATTTCATTAAATTATATAATCTACTTTTACATATATTTTTTAGATTACCAGTAAATTTAGTTTTAGTTATATTATAATATAAGCTTAACTAATAAATAAGATTTTTTTTGAGATAAATATTCATTTTATTTTCCATTTTATTTATTTTCAAGATAAAAGAAGCATATTTTTAGTTTCAGTTATTACATCAGTTTATCTTATAATTTTATGATTAGTCTTTTTTTTTTTTTTTTCCTTTATGCGGAAATTATAAGCGCTCATCAAATAATGGAAAAGCTCTCTGATAATAAATACGAGGAAGGGGCGAGCGTCTATGTGTGGTTAAAGACTTAAAGGTGTTGGTCAATGTAGCATGGCAATTAAGTATGAAATATAATTAGAAGAAAAAACAATATTGAATAATGCCATGTAAGAGTGATATATATAAATATATTATGTTGTTTTTGGTGTTGTATTCTACCATATAATCTACCATATAATTTTTAATAAATTCTCAACTTTTTACATTTAAATTTAGAGATGGTGAATATAAAAGTATGAACTTAGCCTCTTACGATTTTAGTAACACCAAAAGATTTGGATCCATTACATGGAGAAATTATATAATAACACAAAATTCAAAAACTTATATAATTAGAGTTGAATCGTTAGTTTATTTTTTTAGAATTTCTAGTTGGAATGGTTATCCAGTTAAAAATTGACACTAATTATTTTTATGGGGCTCATATAACAGTCTTTAATTTTAAAATTTATTTTTATTTTTTAAAATTTCTTTTCTTTATTCATTTTATCATTTTTATTTCTAATATTGTGTGATGATTTTTACTTCAATTATTTCTTAAGATATTCATAATTTAATTTTTTTTTCATTTTGATTTCATTTTTTTTAATAAATCATCAATAAATTTAAAAATTGCGGTTCTCAAAAACAATATTTTTTAAATACATCATTGACTAAATTTTACTAAAGATAAAATTGCCAAAGATAAAGATGAAATTAAACTAATTTTCAAAAATATTATTCTTTCATGTTTCATCAAATAAAGTTTGCCTCCATTCTCTTAAAATTCTAGCTTCGTCTCTGAGAAGTGGGTTCATCTTAAACCTTTTAGAGGCTAATAACCAATTGGTTGCATTAAAATCTATTAGCTTGTAACTTAATATATATTAAAATATATTTGCATAAAACTAAGGGAAATTACACTATAAGTTACTTTTTTAATTTTTTTAAAAATATATTTACTGTTTGATATATTTTAATATATTAAATGTATATTTAGAAAAATGGAGATTATATTTTTGAAAAGGTATTTTTAAAATTAAAAGAAAAAAGTGAATTTAAAAAAAAAAGAAAAAGGTGTATTCTAAAAAACAATTTTATATTTTAGGATTTTTTTAAAATCAGTTAGCATCTATTGGGTCCATACCTATTTGATGATAAGTTTTTGGGCTTTTGACAAAAATATAACAAAAATTAGAAATAATTTTAAATTTACCATATTTATAAAATACTTATCAAAATACCAGAATTTATAAAATATTTACCAAAATGCTAAATTTTTATTAGTTTATAATGAGTTTACAATAAATTTATAATGAAAATACTCCGATTTTTGATGTACTTTAGAATAGTAGTTGTGAGAGAGTATGTTGGTGAAATATGTAAAGAAGATATTATAAGAGATAGAGGTATTTGAAGGATGATATGTATATATTGTAATTGAAAAATATGGAAAATATAAATACAATATAAAAGACATATACATATATCAACATATACACCACATATACATGATATATATATTGATGTAGGAAAAGTAAATTGTAAATAATTAATTAATAATAATAATGATAATAATGACAAGAGAAAAAGAAGAAAAGAAAGTCAAAGGGAAGGACCAATATGTGTGGTGGAGAATTTTTAGGAGTATTTAATTATATTATATATATATATATATATATATATATAAGATAAGTTTGAAAAGGCAAAAGAGAAGACTCTCTCTTTCATTCTTTCTTTCTTCTTCTTCTTCTTCTTCTTGAACGTGGGAGAGAGAGAGAGAGAGAGAGAGAAGAGTGTGATTTTGTTCACTTACACATCAAATTCATAAGGGCTTTAAGAGAGTTGAAGGTGGATATTGAAGATTTGGCAAAGAATTCAAGTAAGTATTTTTTTTTCTTGTGTTGATTTCTATAGATTGAGTTTATATTTGATATGGTTAGTGTGTGAAGGCGATGATAATGAAAGATTGAAGTATATATATGTATATATATGTTGAATTAGTATTTAGATGATGAAAATATGGTTATTTGTGAGGATGATGATGAGTTGTTGAAATTGTTTAGCAAGGATTTAGTATAAATGAGTTGGAAAAATTGAGTAATTGATACATGGATGATGTATATAATGATTATTATTATGATATGTTGAAGTTATATAAGTGTTGAATTGATAGGTGATTTATGAATATAAACTAAGATGTTGATTAAAGGTGTTGTAGTATGGATTTTGGAGTGATTGTGCTTACATGGATGAGAGTTCGAAATGCATAATTTTTGCCTGATACGGCCATGTCATTAGGCGTGTCAACGGTGCTGAGTTTAACATTTGTGACACGACTATTAACACAGCCATGTCATTGGATGTGTCATAGCTACTGAGAGATAAAGTAATTGACACGGCTATGAACACGCCCGTGTTGTTGGACGTGTCAATGTTTCTATGAGGCAGAATGAATGACACGTCCAGTGACACGCCGATGTTACTGAGCGTGTCAAAGCTTCTGTATTGTTAGTTTAGGGCATGATCAGGGACACACTCGTGTTGGTGAGCGTGTCATGCGTAGAGTTTGCCCTAGTTAGTTCTTATTCTTATTTTCTTATGTGTATTACTAAGTGAGTGTGTATAATCACCTTTGAATTAGGTTTTGAAGAGATTTGAGTTGCCCTAATCCAAATGTTAGAGGATTCTTGGAAAAGGAGTTTGGAATTGGTGTGAGTTGCTCTTAGAGGTAAGTACAAACCTTATATGATTGTATATATTTACATGACTTTGGGACTTAATACATTTGGTTGGAAAATGTGTTAAGTTATTTATTATATTGTTGATGCTTGAGAATAATGCTATGATTTGCATAATGTGAAAGATATAATGATCATTCAAAATGTATGTACAATATTGTTGATGCTTGAGAATGATGCTATGATTTGCATAATGTGAAAGATATAATGATCATTCAAAATGTATGTACAATGCAATTGATTATGTATACCCTAATGATGAGATGTGAAGCCATTGTTGTTGGCTATAATGATCCAAATGAAATAATTGGGGCATGGTTGCCTAGATGATTATGAGAAAATGAGAATGGAAAATGAAATAATAAAAGAATTGTGTTCCTAATGTGTTATTCAATTTTCAGAGTTTTGTTGTTGGTGATATGCCTAAAAGTAACAATCCTTTGAAGCTAGGTTTGGCTTGGTCCTTGAAGCAAGTTGGGTTGATGCTGAGCTCCCCTTGAAGCTTGGTTGGGCCTAGTCATTGATGCCTAGTTGGGATGTTACATATGAGATGTTTCTCATTGTGACAATGATTTGCCTACGGGCTTGATAAATATGATGATTGGACCAAAATAGTAACTCTGGAATTTAAATGGCATATTAGTTTCTTTGAGCCCATGCTTGTCTTTGCTTTAATGTGAATTATGGAATAAGATATAATGTTATGAGATATATGATGATAATTATGATATGATATGATCACAATATGTAAGCAAATTACTGAAAATGAATGTGGCTTGAGAAACTATGCTGAATGATGAGAACTGAATTGTTGAAAGACTTGAGCAGAGCTAACTCTTGATATTGGAAATGAGATTATGAAAATACAATATGATGTGTAATATGTATATGGATGTGGAAATTGTGAGTATTATTTCATGAATGTTCTGATAAGCCATTGAATTGTGGTTTGTTGTAATGATACATGTGTATATGTATATAAATTATGAGATTAGTGAAAATATAAGAAAAGTGCATTGAAAATGGAAAACATGATAAGAAAATGATGATACATGATGTTAATATATGAAGTATGATTTTTCTGTAATGTATGTTTATAATATTTATTTGTACTACTAAGCTTTCGAGCTTAGCGCGGTTGTGTAAATCGCGCAGGTGAATAGCTAGTTGATTTGGGAGTCAAAACGTTATGCCACGAGAAGGGTAAAAGTATTTCGAGACTAACTAGAAGGTGGTGCATACATGTATAATTTTATTATATTGTATTTTGATAAAAATGTTTATATACATAAGTGAATTTTGGAAAAGACAAGGTAATATATATATATATATATGTAATATCATCAAAAGTATAATGATTTGGTAAATGTTCTTTAAATAAAATGTATTATTGTTGGGAACTATGGTAAGGGTTTTAAACTGTAATGAAAAGTGACATCCTTATACTTTATATACGTACTGTATGTATACAAGGTATATGTATAGTACTTATATAGAGTATAGGGTTGTTACACTTATTTTGGTATTAGAGCTTAGGTTTGAGATTCTCAGTCTAAGTAGATTTAAAAAGAAAAGAGGAAAATTTTTGAAAAGTGAAATTTGTGATACATGCATATGCATTAACACCTAGGTTGGTCTCAGATGTGGCATTATGTGATTTGTAATGTATTTAAATTATATAAGATGGATGATAGTGTGTGAATGAGGCTCTACATGAAAGTAAAGATAGAGAAAGAAATGATATGGAAAAATTTGTATAAGTTTAATTGATAAATTAAAGAATCAGAGTTTACTTAAGTAAAGCAAAATTTGAAATTTTTGATTGTTGAAGCGTGCTTGTGAAATAGGTTATAAAGAAATGAATATGAGAATAATGTTGGAAATGAGTTAAAAAAATCAAGATTTAAGTAAGTACTCTTTTCTCTAAAATTTGGATCTCTTTCTGATAAAGATTATGTTTGGATTACTAGAGAGAGGAAATATTGTTCGATTGTTAAAATGGATGGATATGATATTAAAATGAAGAGAGTGTGGTGGAATATTGAGTGAGTTGAATGGTATAGACAAAATGTGAAAATTTAAGATTTGGTTGTGTAAAATTAAGGTTTTTAAAAAAGGGATGATGTTGGTTAAAGTAAGGAGATATAATGATGTTGTTTGCATTGTTGTTTTAATGCAAACATTGTGATTTTAATGTTAGAAATGTGATATGCTTAAGTGTTTTAAAGCTCATGTTAATGGTGGTAATATGTGAAATTTGGATTTTTGAAATGAGCTTTAATAATTGTGAAAATGATATGTTTTGATGTTACATTATGGTACATGTATAATGTTTTTAAAGTTAATATTAAGAAAACGAGATTAGTAAATTGAAGTTTAGGTAAAGTAGTAAGTTGAGAGTTTAGAGTTTTAATGGAATTTTAATGAGGATTACTTAGATATCGATAGTTTAATGTATATTAAGCATATGAGCTATTTTGAATGAATATTATTGCTTATGAAAGTACTATGAATTGGATAATGTGATTGATAATACGAAAATTTATTTTGAAATAAAGAAAAAATGACTAAGCAAGTGAAAATGAGTTACCGGAAATGATGGAAATGGATATGAAAGGTATGCTAAATGTATTAAAAAAAAGTGAGAGAGATGTCACATTAGAAATGTGATTAAGATTTATGTGAAGTGTTATTATGGTTAGAGTGTATATATATGTTGAGTTGATGAATAACATAAGTCATGTCAAAAGAATGAGAATGATAATGTTCAATGAAAAATAATATATGTTAGATTTGTATAGATTGTATGTAAAAGAGGAATTAAATATAATTGCATGATTATGTGTATACATGTATATGAAATGTGAGATGAGTTTTTCGATATGAACGTAATTGTAATATGTAAGAAAATGTGGAAAGTAAGTCATATTATGAATGTGACTTATGAATGTGTATGTGGAAAAAAATGTTATTGTGTGTTTGTTATCTTATACAATTACTTGTCTAGTGGTATTGAGAATGATATTGCATGTATTAGTGGACCTAAGAGAAATTAGGTCTTGACCTGCGCAGAGCTAGACTATGTGATGAAATTGAGAGTGAAAATGGACTCGAGTAATACTGGACAGTGAAATTGTTATTGTAATAACTGAACTTGATGATCACATAATGTTTTAGGCCCAAAGTATATGCGTGTGGAAATGTTCTATATATATGTGTATAATAAGAGATTGTAAGGAAAAAGGGGAAGTATAATGCATGAAATTTTTTTTTATAAGAGATAGATTAGAAATGGAGTAATAAATGAAAGTTGTATAAAATTTGCATATGATCGAATGTTGTGCATAAGAGATGTTAAAGATAATATTATTGAACATGAGTTAGGCTAATGATGATCAAGTAATCAAGAGTAAATTGTTTTGAAACGGAGTTGAAATGTGTTAACTCTTTGTGTAGCAAAAGTTTAGGGAATGAATATGTAATCTTTGTGAAACAAACTTAGCATTGTAATTGGAAATATATGAAGAAGAATAATAGAGGGGCAATATTGATTTATAAGCCACAGGCGTAACCATTAAAATACTATGGCCATATGATTTGTTTAATATATTTGACCGGTTAGTTTTGTTATCCACGGACATGGGTCTGAGATGACATGACGTAAGATAGTTTTAGTAAGATTGATAGTTATGCTTCAAGAAACATGGTCCAGAGTTATGGTTGGTATAGTTGTACCTTATAATTTTATGGTAGAAATTTGATTATAATTATAGAAAGTATGGAAAGAGAAGAGAACTGTAAAAATGTATTGAGTTATGGTTAATGTGATAGAAAGGTGATTATGTAAATATGGTAATGGTATGGAAAATGTGAGAAGATGATAAATGGGAGAAATTACAAAATGTGATTGAGAGTTATATTGAATATGTTCACAATGGTATAATGTGAATAAGTTGATGGAAATAATGTTTAAGAGAATGAACTATGGGTAATAAATATGGTATGAAATAATCATAAGAATTATGTGAAAATGGTACTAAGATAATAGAAAATAAAATATATGAATATTGAAAAATAATTTGAAGTGATTTGTTATAAATAATCATAATTTTTGAAAGTTGAAAAGATGGATCCGAAGAGATTAGAATTTGAATATAAGTTTGACCTAATAAAGTTACGTCATATATTGAAATCTAATGATAAGTTTAAATAAGTTAATTGTTGGCTTGAATCGAATGAGATTGCGAATCATTATTGAGATTTAATATGTATAGTTGTACTAAGAGTATAAGATATATGTGATAATGTATATGATGTAATATTCTGATATGTGTATGGACCTGTGATTTTTAGGCTGATGTTGATTGTCCAATTTTTCCAGCTTGGATTACCTTGGAAGGACTTCCTGTTCACTTATTTGCTAAATCTGCTTTATTTCCTATTGTGAGCTTGATTGGGAAGCCATTAAAGATGGATTCAGCCACTGCTATGCTTACTCGTCCTTCGGCTGCGCGAGTATGTGTGGAAGTTGATCTTTCTAACAACTTGGTGGATCGCATTTGGATTGGCAATGGTGAATCGGGCTTTTTCCAGTCAGTTCATTATGAGGATTTGCCTTCATTTAGTAATAACTGTTGTAGGATGGGGCACTCAAATTCTAGTTGTCTTAATAAGGATGGAATGGTTTTGGGTCACTATGATATTGATAATCGGGCTAAAACTGTAGGTGTTGAGAAAATCTGGGTTCCAAGAAAGGGTCTGATGTTAATAATGATGTCTTGCATGCTACTGTTCATGTGAATAAGACTAAAGATACACCTGACCCTGTAATATCCCAAAGTATGCCCTAGAAGTTTTGATATAATTGTTGTTTTAATTGGATTGAATGTATATGTTAATTTGAAAGAGAAAAGAATTTTAGAGAGAGTGTATATGTTGTGTATATGAAAATATATACAACATATACACAAGTCAAAGGTGGAAGTCAAGGAAAGAAGATATTTAGTTATTTTAATTAATTAAGTTAATTAATGGAAATGGGAAATTAAAATGAATGGAAGAGATTAATTTGGATTATTTAATATTATAATTGCTTGGAGGAGGTTTAAAGAGAGAAGTATTTGACTTTGGTTCCTTCATTTTCTTTTTCATTTCTTTTCTTTTCCTTTTGTTGGTCGGCCATCTAAAGCAAGAGAGAGAGAGAGAGAGAGTTTTGTGATCCAAGCTCAAATTTAAGGAAGATTCAAGTGAAGAAGTTGAAATTTGTGAAGTATTATCAACTTTGGTAAGTTCTCTCTTGATTTCTCTTTTTTATTTTGGAGTTATGTTTGAGTTTGAGGGATTATTGTTGGTCATAGGAGTGTGTTTTTTATTATGTTGTGTTTAAGAATGTTTGATTAATTTGATTTTTGGATTTTTAAGTTTGGATTGAAGAAAAGAGCAAGTTGGTTGGAAGAGAAAGTGTGTGATTGCGTTTAGGGTTTGTGGTGATGATTATGATTTGTGTTTGATATATGTTTTGAGTTGTTTTAGTGTTTTTGCAAGTTTGTTATGATTTTTTGGTATGTTGAGCTAAGTTTATTTGAAGTGGATTTTGGTGAAAGAAAGTGATTTGTTGGAGGTAGTATTGTTGTGGCCGGAATCTGTATTTTTGGTCTGACACTCCCATGAACACGACCAGGTTTTAGGCGTGCCAATGGTTTTGTGTTTTTGGATGGGTGGCACGAGCAGTGACACACCCATGCCACTAAGCGTGTCACAGCTTCTGTGTAGTAGTAGTATTGACACGTCCAGTGACACGCCCATGTCACTGAGCGTGTCATAGCTACTGTGTTGGTGAGGAATTGACACGGCCATGAACACGCCCATGTTGTTGGACGTGTCAATATTTCTGTGAGACAGAATGTATTACACGTTCAGTGACACGCCCGTGGTTCTGAGCATGTCAAAGCTTCTGTGTTGTGAGTTTAGGGCACGGTCAGGGACACGCCCGTGTTGTTGAGCGTGTCATGTGTAGAGTTTGCCCTAGTTAGCCTTATCTATTTTATCTCATATGTATTATTCCTTTTGGATTAGGTTGTGAAGAGGTTGATTTGCCCTAACTTAAGTGGTGAAGAAGTGTTGGAAAAGGAAGTGTATAGATTTGTATAAGTGGTGCTTAAGGTAAGTACAAACTACAGTATTGCATATGTTCATATGATGTTGTGTAATATCCCAATGCATGCCCTAAAATTTTTGATTATGTTGTTGTTGTATATTGAATTGAATGTATAAGTATGCGATAAGAAAAGAATTTGGAAAAGAATGTTTATGTATTTGTGTTTTGGGAAAGAAAAGAGGGTTTAGAGAGAAGTGTATATGATGTTTATATGATATATATATATATAACATATAAGTTGGTCAAATATGTGGTCAAGGGAAGAAGATATTTTTTTTAGTTGAGATTTGTGAAATGACTTAAAAGGACAAGTGATTGTAAGGAAATCAAAACATGTGGTTAAAGGGTGTTTTGGTAATTGCTTGAATTGAAATACTTGGTGGAGATTTAAAGATGAGTTGACTTTGGGCTTCTTGATTGTTCTTTGTGTTTTCTTTTTTCTTTCTCCTTCATCTTGGCCGGCTCTTCCATGGACAAAGGAAAGCAAAAGACAAAGTGAAGATCTTGAGGTGTTTAACTCAAATTGAAGGAAGATTGAAGTGATCTAGTGGATGATACAAGAAGTCTTATAACTTTGGTAAGTTCTCTTGTGATCTTTGTGCTTATTTGAAATGATATTTGAGCTTGATAGATTTTTTTTAAGAGTGTGTTGGTTGATTTTGAGATGTGAGAAGTGTTTGAGTGATTTGATGATGGATTTTGAGTATGGATTGAAGAAAAGAGTAAGTGGTTGGATGTGATGATGTTGCATATGTGGTGAGGGTTTTGAGATGATTTTGTGTTTTGTGTTTGATGTGTGTTTTGGCTTGTTTTGGTGTGTTGCAAGTTTTAGATGAGTTTTGAGTATGTTTTGTTAAGATGGTGTGAAGTGGATGTTGATGGATAAAAGTGTTTTGTTGAGTGTTTGGTTGTTTTGGCCGGAATCTTGATTTGTGGCCGGACACGCCCATGAGCACGTCCAGGGTCTTTAGGCGTGTCAATTGTGTTGGAGGCAGTAGGTTTGACATGACTAGTAACACGCCCGTGTCATTAAGCGTGTCATAGCTACTGTAAGATTTGAGAATTTACACGCCCAGGAACACGCCCATGTTGTTGAGCGTGTAAATGCTTCTGTGTTGTGGAGTTAAGACACGGTCATGAACACGCCCGTGTGGGTGAGCGTGTCAGGGTTAGGGTTTGCCCTAATTAATTCCTAATTGGATTATCTCTTGTGTATCCCTAAGCAAGTATATGTTATTACTTTTGATTTAGGTCTTGAAGATAGTAATTGATCATTGATCTAAGAGGTAGAAGGATCTTGAGCAAGGAAGTGTTAAGAGTGGTGTGATTTGTTTTTGAGGTAAGTACAAAACCTATATGATTGTATGTAAGTACAAATGTGGCATTAATACATTGTTAATTTATATGAGCAATGTGTGTTGTTATGTTTATATCAATGATGATATATATATATATATATATGAATAATGTGAATGACATGATGATGCAAATGATTGTGTATATGAAAGATTGAAATGCTATGATGTGAATTGAGATGAAATGGAATATAAAGCCATTGTGATTGGCTATGTTGATTCATTTGAGAATGAAATTGATAATAAATTAATAAATGAGTTGTGTGGCTAATGTGTTATTCCATTTTCAGAGTTTGTTGTTGGTGGCATGCCTAATGATAGTAACAATCTCTTGAAGTTAGGTTGGGCTTGATCCTTGAAGCCAAGTTGGGTTAAAGTTTAACATGTTTTACTCCCCTTGAAGCTTGGTTGGGTCTAGTCCTTGAAGCCTAATTGAGATGTTACAACCCTTCAAGCTAGGTTGGGTTTGGTTCTTGAAGCCAAGTTGGGTTGAGACTTAGCATGCTTTGTTCCCCTTGAAGCTTGGTTGAACCTAATCCTTGAAGCCTAGTTGGGTATATGTGATAATAATAAATGTGATAAAACCAAAGCATTAACTCTGAAAATTGAATGGCATATTAGTGTGTTTTGGGCCCATGCTTGTCTTTGTTTAAGGTGAGTCATGAATGATAACTTGATTGATTAATGAAGGAGATGGAAAGATATTGAAATGTGGTATGTTTATATGATTATGATTTGTGATGTGCAAAGGTGTGATGTTAGCTTTTCACCTATGTTGTCGCCTTTATTGATAACATGTGTGACATTGCATTGCACTAGAGCATAATATTAGCATGTTTTGTCTTACTAAGCCGTTGGCTTAGCGCGATAGTGTTGATCGCGCAGGTGATAGAGTAGAACCTGAGAGCTCTTCGAGACCGAGTGAGAGTAGAAAGTGAAGAGTTGATTTTGGGACCTAAAGATCAGAGAAAGCTGCCAATCATGTATAACTTCTTTATATTTTGTAAATATTGTTTATAATGTGAATATATGTATATTTGTAAATATGGATTTAAATGCTTTCATATATGTAACTATTTTATAAATTTCGCTGCGTACTAAATAAACATATCTATATCTACTTTGTTTTATCTTACAAGTTAATTACTTATTATCTATATTGTATACTGAAAAAGATTATAATATCATTTAAAAAGGTGTTCTTGAATGTTAAGAAAAAAATCCGTAGCATTCCTATATTCG
This sequence comes from Garcia nutans, assembly GCA_947685225.1. Classification (NCBI taxonomy): domain Eukaryota; kingdom Viridiplantae; phylum Streptophyta; class Magnoliopsida; order Malpighiales; family Euphorbiaceae; genus Garcia; species Garcia nutans. The sequence goes on from CANTUV010000035.1 coordinate 38,839,339, forward strand.
ATACATGTATACTACATTGTGGTGTATGTAGTGTGTATGTATTGGGTGTGGGGGTGTTATAGTTGTTTTGGTATCAGAGCCTAGGTTTGAGATTTTCAACCTAGGTAAAGTGTAAGAAAAAGAGTGTTTTGATTTTAAAAAGTGAATTTTTGAATAACATATATGTTTGGGATTGGCAGTCTCTGATCTTTAATGAGAGGTATTCTGCTGTGTTTGCAGATATAGGTTGTGATGGATTCTCACTCACGTCAGTCAGTTGAGGGTAGTGCTGAGAGTATAGCTCCTGAAGAGATTAGAGAGGGAGCTAGAGTGGATAGTGCTGGAGAGTTACCTGCTTCTGTATCGGGGAGACCAGCTGGTGAGGAGGTTCCACCAGTTTGGCTTAGGTATGTGGTAGAGGCTTTGAGGCAAGCACCAGTGCAACCACCGCCACCCCCATCACAGCCTGTGGTATCAGTGAGACATTATGACAAACTAAGGAAGTATGGAGCAGAGGATTTCTTAGGTACTACTGATCCAGCTGTGGCTGAGCAATGGCTAGATAAGGTACAAAGAATCTTCATTCAGTTGCAAGCCACCTCAGAGGAAAAATTTGATTATGCCAGATCATTGCTACAGAAGGATGCATACGACTGGTGGAGGACAGTGCCTCATTCTATGGATGATCCACCAACCTTGTCCTATGCTGATTTCTTGAGAGAGTTTGAATTGAAGTATACTCCGAGGGAGTATAAGGACATGAAGAAGATGGAGTTTTTGAGTTTAAAGCAAGATAGCCGGACCGTAACTGAATATGAGGTTGAGTTTATTAGATTGAGCCATTATGCTGGGGGTATTATAGCTGATGAGATAGATAGATGCAGGAGATTTGAGGAGGGATTGAGGCCCTCTATCATGTGTCTAGTTGCTGGATCTAGATATCATGATTTTTCCCAGCTTGTGGCAGCAACTAGGAGTGTGGAGAGAGCCCAGGCTATTGCAGTTGCTTCTGAGGAAGAGATTAGGGTTAGAAGGCCCCAGTCTGAGGCAGGGTCTTCATCTGTGAAAAGAGGTAAAGGAAGTTTTGTTCCTAGGGTTAGTAGGAGTCAGAGGCCAGCTGGTAGGTCAGTGCAGTTTCAGAAGCAGAGATTTAGACCTGCAGCTTCAGTGGCGAGTGCTCCGACCCCAATGACTCAGAGATCCACTCCACCCATTTGCATTCATTGTGGTAGGCCACATGGTGGTCCTTGCTGGAAGACTGGTGTAGCAGGGGTTTGCTTCAGATGTGGATCACCTGATCATTTTGTGAGAGATTGTCCTGAGAGGCAAGAGCAGATGTCAGTTGATACTGCAGCTTCTCGACCTAGTATGAGGGGAGGTCGAGGAGGCAGGGGTTTTAGCAGAGGAGGCAGGTCTGGGTTCAGTTCTAGAGGAGGTTCTACAGCTAGGGAGAGTAGACCAGAGGAGGCTGGATCTTCCCAGAGAATTTATGTGATGCAGAAGCAACCAGATGCTTCGCAGTCATAGCTGGTACTTTTTCTTTATTTGGTATTTCAGTACTTGCTTTGATTGATCCCGGATCCACGCATTCATATATTAGTGCATCTGTTTTGCCTGTGTCTGATGTGCATGCTGAATCCCTAGGATTTGATGTATTAGTGACAAATCCGTTAGGGCATAGTGTGATTGTTAGTAAGGTGCACCGAGATAGTGTAGTAGTGGTGCAGGGTGAGGAGTTCCTTGGAGATTTGATTGAGATGCCATTTAAGGAATATGATGTGATCCTAGGCATGGACTGGCTATCTAGACATGGAGCTGTGGTAGATTGTAAAAAGAAAGTTGTTACTTTGAGAACTGTTGATGGTAGAGATGTGATAGTATCTAATGAGCTGGAACAGCTAGCATCTTTGTTTGTTTCAGTTGTTGCAGCCAGGAGATTGATTAGAAAAGGGTGTGATGCTTATCTTGCTCATGTAGTAGATACTAGAGTAAGAGGTTCTCCTATTGATGATATACCCACAGTTGCAGAGTTTCCAGATGTGTTTCCAGAAGAGTTACCAGGATTGCCTCCTGAGAGAGAGGTGGAGTTTGGTATTGAATTTTTGCCTGGTACCGCTCCTATCTCTATTACTCCTTATAGAATGGCACCTGATGAATTGAGCGAATTGAAAGTGCAATTACAGGAGTTGTTGGATAAAGGATTTATTCGCCCCAGTGTTTCTCCTTGGGGAGCTCCTATTCTATTCGTGAAGAAGAAAGATGGTACTATGAGATTGTGTATCGATTATAGGCAATTGAACAAAGTGACTATTAAAAATAAATATCCTTTGCCTAGAATCGATGATCTCTTTGATCAGTTGAAGGGTGCAGCTGTGTTTTCTAAAATTGATTTGAGATCAGGGTACCATCAGCTGAGAGTTAGAGCTGAAGATGTTCCTAAGACCGCCTTTCGGACCAGGTATGGGCATTACGAGTTTCTAGTTATGCCTTTTGGTTTGACGAATGCACCTGCAGTTTTTATGGACTTGATGAATAGGGTGTTTAGGCCCTATTTGGATCAGTTTGTAGTGGTCTTTATCGATGATATTCTGGTGTATTCGCGTAATAAGGAGGAACATGACAAACACCTGCGGATTGTGCTGCAAACTTTTAGAGAGAAGCAATTGTTTGCTAAACTGTCGAAATGTGAGTTCTGGCTTGATCAAGTAGCTTTTCTGGGTCATATAGTTTCAGCAGAAGGTATTAGAGTTGATTCAAGTAAAGTTGAAGCTATTCTGAATTGGAGTCCACCAAAGTCAGTGACTGAAGTTAGAAGTTTTCTGGGTTTGGCAGGCTATTACCGACGGTTTGTGAAAGGATTTTCTTTGATAGCTACTCCACTTACTAGATTGCTTCGGAAAGGAGTTAGATTTGTGTGGACGGATCAATGTCGGGCTAGCTTTGATCAGTTGAAAGAAATGTTGACTCAAGCGCCTGTTCTTACTTTACCTGTGGAAGGCAAACCATATGTGATCTACAGTGATGCTTCACATAGTGGGTTGGGTTGTGTTCTGATGCAAGAAGGTAAAGTTATAGCTTATGCTTCTCGACAGTTGAAACAGCATGAGCTCAATTATCCGATCCATGATTTGGAGCTAGCAGCCATTGTGTTTGCATTGAAGATTTGGCGACACTATTTGTTTGGAGAGAAATGTTTCTTATACACTGATCACAAAAGTTTGAAATATTTGGGTGTCCAAAAAGAGCTTAATATTCGACAGAGGAGATGGTTGGAATTGATTAAAGACTACGACTGTTTGATTGATTATCATCCAGGTAAAGCAAATGTTGTTGTTGATGCCTTGAGTCGGAAGTCTTTAGCTGGTTTAACTGTTTATTCGCTCTCGTTGCTTGTTGAGTTGAGAGCATTGCATGCCAGTTTTGTATCTTGTGATGATGGTGCATTGTTGGCACAGTTGCAATTGAAACCAATATTGTTGGATCAGATTAAAGAGGCTCAGTTGGCTGATAAGAAGATTCGAAAGATTGTTTCAGATTGCCAGAATGGAAAGAGTAGAGATTTTATTGTGAGAAATGATGGGAGTCTATGGTTTAAGAACAGATTGTGTGTACCTGATGATGCTGATTTGAAAAGGATCATTTTGGAAGAAGCACATCAGTCAATATTTGCTATGCATCCAGGCAACACAAAGATGTATCATGATTTGAAGCAACATTACTGGTGGTCTGGTATGAAGAGAGACATTGCGGAGTTTGTATCCAGATGTCTCACATGTCAGAAGGTTAAAGCAGAGCATTAAGTTCCAACTGGGTTGCTTCAACCGTTGTCAGTGCCTGAATGGAAGTGGGAAAGAGTGACAATGGATTTTGTGTCTGGTTTGCCATTGACACAAAGGAAGTATGATGCCATATGGGTGATTGTTGATAGGTTGACTAAGACAGCTCATTTCCTTCCGGTTCGGATGGATTACTCTTTGGAGAGGTTAGCTGAGTTGTATATCCCTGAGATTGTAAAGTTGCATGGTGTTCCAACTTCTTTAGTGTCTGATCGAGATCCCCGGTTTACTTCAAGATTTTCGAAGAGTTTGCATGGTGCTTTGGGTTCTCGACTGCACTTCAGCACGGCTTTCCATCCGCAGACAGATGGACAGTCAGAGAGGGTGATAAAAATTATTGAGGATATGTTGAGAAGCTGTGTCATTGATTTCTCTGGAAGTTGGGACAGATTTCTACCGCTTGTGGAATTTGCTTATAACAACAGTCATCAATCCAGCATTGGTATGGCACCATTTGAGGCATTGTATGGCAGACGGTGTAGGACACCTTTATGTTGGAGTGAACTTGGTGAAAGTAAGTTAATTGGGCCTCATTTGATTAAAGAAACTGAAGAGAAAGTGAAGTTGATTCGAGGCAGGTTAAAAGCAGCTTCTGACCGACAAAAGTCTTATGCAGATCTGAAAAGGAGAGACATAGAGTTTAATGTTGGAGATAAGGTATTTTTGAAAGTATCTCCTTGGAAGAAGATTTTGAGGTTCGGTCGGAAAGGGAAATTGAGTTCCCGTTTCATTGGACCGTATGAAGTTTTAGAGAGAGTTGGGCCAGTTGCTTATCGGCTTGCTTTGCCACCTGAGTTGGATCGTATCCATAATGTATTCCATGTTTCTATGTTGAGGAGGTACAGATCGGATCCATCTCATATGTTACCAATTGAATCTATCGAAGTAAGTCCTGATCTGACATTTGAAGAGGAACCAGTTGCTGTCTTGGCACGTGATGTGAAAGAATTGAGAAATAAGAAAGTGCCACTTGTGAAGATTTTGTGGAAGAATCATGCAAAGGAAGAGGCAACTTGGGAAAGTGAGCAAACAATGCGAGCGCAATATCCTCAGTTGTTTCGGACTTGATATCAGGTAATTTCGAGGGCAAAATTTCTTTTTAGAGGGGGAGAATTGTAATATCCCAATGCATGCCCTAAAAGTTTTGATTATGTTGTTGCTGTATATTGAATTGAATGTATAAGTATGCGATAAGAAAAGAATTTGGAAAAGAATGTTTATGTATTTGTGTTTTGGGAAAGAAAAGAGGGTTTAGAGAGAAGTGTATATGTTGTTTATATGATATATATATATATATATATATAACATATAAGTTGGTCAAATATGTGGTCAAGGGAAGAAGATATTTTTTTTAGTTGAGATTTGTGAAATGACTTAAAAGGACAAGTGATTGTAAGGAAATCAAAACATGTGGTTAAAGGGTGTTTTGGTAATTGCTTGAATTGAAATACTTGGTGGAGATTTAAAGATGAGTTGACTTTGGGCTTCTTGATTGTTCTTTGTGTTTTCTTTTTTCTTTCTCCTTCATCTTGGCCGGCTCTTCCATGGACAAAGGAAAACAAAAGACAAAGTGAAGATCTTGAGGTGTTTAACTCAAATTGAAGGAAGATTGAAGTGATCTAGTGGATGATACAAGAAGTCTTATAACTTTGGTAAGTTCTCTTGTGATCTTTGTGCTTATTTGAAATGATATTTGAGCTTGATAGATTTTTTTTAAGAGTGTGTTGGTTGATTTTGAGATGTGAGAAGTGTTTGAGTGATTTGATGATGGATTTTGAGTATGGATTGAAGAAAAGAGTAAGTGGTTGGATGTGATGATGTTGCATATGTGGTGAGGGTTTTGAGATGATTTTGTGTTTTGTGTTTGATGTGTGTTTTGGCTTGTTTTGGTGTGTTGCAAGTTTTAGATGAGTTTTGAGTATGTTTTGTTAAGATGGTGTGAAGTGGATGTTGATGGATAAAAGTGTTTTGTTGAGTGTTTGGTTGTTTTGGCCGGAATCTTGATTTGTGGCCGGACACGCCCATGAGCACGTCCAGGGTCTTTAGGCGTGTCAATTGTGTTGGAGGCAGTAGGTTTGACACGACCAGTAACACGCCCGTGTCATTAAGCGTGTCATAGCTACTGTAAGATTTGAGAATTTACACGCCCAGGAACACGCCCATGTTGTTGAGCGTGTAAATGCTTCTGTGTTGTGGAGTTAAGACACGGTCATGAACATGCCCGTGTGGGTGAGCGTGTCAGGGTTAGGGTTTGCCCTAATTAATTCCTAATTGGATTATCTCTTGTGTATCCCTAAGCAAGTATATGCTATTACTTTTGATTTAGGTCTTGAAGATAGTAATTGATCATTGATCTAAGAGGTAGAAGGATCTTGAGCAAGGAAGTGTTAAGAGTGGTGTGATTTATTTTTGAGGTAAGTACAAAACCTATATGATTGTATGTAAGTACAAATGTGGCATTAATACATTGTTAATTTATATGAGCAATGTGTGTTGTTATGTTTATATCAATGATGATATATATATATATATATGAATAATGTGAATGACATGATGATGCAAATGATTGTGTATATGAAAGATTGAAATGCTATGATGTGAATTGAGATGAAATGGAATATAAAGCCATTGTGATTGGCTATGTTGATTCATTTGAGAATGAAATTGATAATAAATTAATAATTGAGTTGTGTGGCTAATGTGTTATTCCATTTTCAGAGTTTGTTGTTGGTGGCATGCCTAATGATAGTAACAATCTCTTGAAGTTAGGTTGGGCTTGATCCTTGAAGCCAAGTTGGGTTGAAGTTTAACATGTTTTACTCCCCTTGAAGCTTGGTTGGGTCTAGTCCTTGAAGCCTAATTGAGATGTTACAACCCTTCAAGCTAGGTTGGGTTTGGTTCTTGAAGCCAAGTTGGGTTGAGACTTAGCATGCTTTGTTCCCCTTGAAGCTTGGTTGAACCTAATCCTTGAAGCCTAGTTGGGTATATGTGATAATAATAAATGTGATAAAACCAAAGCATTAACTCTGAAAATTGAATGGCATATTAGTGTGTTTTGGGCCCATGCTTGTCTTTGTTTAAGGTGAGTCATGAATGATAACTTGATTGATTAATGAAGGAGATGGAAAGATATTGAAATGTGGTATGTTTATATGATTATGATTTGTGATGTGCAAAGGTGTGATGTTAGCTTTTCACCTATGTTGTTGCCTTTATTGATAACATGTGTGACATTGCATTGCACTAGAGCATAATATTAGCATGTTTTGTCTTACTAAGCCGTTGGCTTAGCGCGATAGTGTTGATCGCACATGTGATAGAGTAGAACCCGAGAGCTCTTCGAGACCGAGTGAGAGTAGAAAGTGAAGAGTTGATTTTGGGACCTAAAGATCAGAGAAAGCTGCCAATCATGTATAACTTCTTTATATTTTGTAAATATTGTTTATAATGTGAATATATGTATATTTGTAAATATGGATTTAAATGCTTTCATATATGTAACTATTTTATAAATTTCGCTGCGTACTAAATAAACATATCTATATCTACTTTGTTTTATCTTACAAGTTAATTACTTATTATCTATATTGTATACTGAAAAAGATTATAATATCATTTATAAAGGTGTTCTTGAATGTTAAGAAAAAAATCCGTAGCATTCCTATATTCGATACATGTATACTACATTGTGGTGTATGTAGTGTGTATGTATTGGGTGTGGGGGTGTTACATGTTGAGACTTAACATCCATTTGATTGTAAATGTGTTAGGAAATCTAATGCATGGTTGATGATTATGAATAAGGTCATGATTGGTATAATATGAATGATTAATGAGCATCTAAAATATGTGTTAATGCCCTTAATTATGTACACCTAAATGATGAGTTGAGTTATATAATGAGATGTAAATGAGATGATTGAGGCATATTGCCTAAATGATTATGTTCAATGTATTGGATATGTATATTCTATTGAAGAGATGAGAAGCCATTGTTATTGGCTATAATGATGTAAATGAGATAATGGAGGCATGTATGCCTAAGTGATGATGATTAAATGATAATGAAATAATAAATGAATTGTGTGTCTAATATGTTATTCATTTTCAGAGTTTTGTTGTTGGTGGCATGCCTAATAGTAACAATCTCTTGAAGTTAGGTTGGGCTTGATCCTTGAAGCCAAGTTGGGTTGAAGTTTAACATGTTTTACTCCCCTTGAAGCTTGGTTGGGTCTAGTCCTTGAAGCCTAATTGAGATGTTACACCCCTTGAAGCTAGGTTGGATTGGTTCTTGAAGCCAAGTTGGGTTGATACTTAGCATGCTTTGTTCCCCTTGAAGCTTGGTTGAACCTAAATCCTTGAAGCCTAGTTGGGATAATTATAAATGTGATAATTAAACCAAAACATTAACTCTGAAAGTTGAATGGCATATTAGTGTCTTTGGGCCCATGCTTGTCTTTGTCTAAATGTGATTTATGAATGGTGAAACTAATGATTAATGAGATTCAATGTAAGATTTTGAAAGGTGATATTCTTATGTATGGAGTATGATATTTGAACATATTATATTGGCATTGCATTGCAATACATTATTATTATGGTTTGTACCACTAAGTCGTTGGGTTAGCGCGATTATGATTTATCGCGCAAGTGACAGGGAAGAACCGGAGAGTTCCTCTAGGCCGTGTAGAGTCTAGATCTTGAGGTGTTGATAGTGAAGCTTAAAGATCGAAGACATACTGCCAAACATGTATATATTTTATGTTTTTGTAAAACTTGAGTTTTGATGTATATGTATTTGTTGTATTTTCCGCTGTGTTTTGAATAAACTTTTTATTTATTGTGTTTTATAAATTTCTTTAAATGTTTTAAATTTGCTCATATGATTATAAAAGAAGTGAGTCATTGGTTTAGTAATCTGTGATATTTCTATATTCAGTATACGTATATTACGATCGTAATAGCATGCTATGTACGTATATGGGATATAGGGGTGTTACAGACCCTGTCGCTGTTACAGGGGTTATTTCTTCTGTTGCTCCTTCTTCATCGAATCCTGTTACTCAAAAGACTAGTGTTGCAGAAACAGAGGTTCAGAATCCTTCTATTGTTGCTGTTTCTTCAAATCCTGCTCTCCAAAAGTCTAGTGTGACAGGAAAAGAGGTTTAGAATTCCTCCGCTATTGTTGTTTCATCTGATAATGTTTCGACTAAAAATTTGTTGGCCCCCTCTGCTGTTAGTGAACCCGAGGATACTGTTGACTCTGAAACTGATTTTCAAGAACATCAGTCTGATGGTAATGATATGATAGATGATTTTATTGTTCCAAAAGAAATGTGGGAATCTATTGGTACTGTGATTGCTCAGAAAATGGCCTCTGTCCAGCCTGATAGTGCTGTTCCTGCTGAAGAATTTCAACCGATTATTACTCGTGGCAAAGCGGGTCGTAAGAAACGAGGCCAGAAAGCTTCAACTCAAGATAAGGTCTCTAACTCTTTTGTTGAACATCATAATAAGTCTCAATGAATATTATGTTCTGGAATGTGAGGGGTGTTAGTTCTTCTTTAACTCGATTGCATAAAATATATTCTTCTTCTAATATTGGTTTGCTTATTGTTTTGGAGCCAATGTCTTCTAAAGATAAAAATTCATTGATTGCTTCTCAACTGGGTTTTGATAGTGTCTTTTCTTCTGGTGATAATAAAATTTGGGTTTTATGGAAGTGTCATGTTTTTGATGTTGTTGATTTTCAGGATGATATTCAAGTTTTATTTTGTTTGGTTTCCTTCCACCCAAAGAGCTTTTCTTTTCGTCTTTCGGCTGTTTATGGTCATCACTCCTGTGCTAGCCGTAGTGTTTTGTGGGATAGTTTATGTATTCTTTCAGATGTGGGTAAGCCTTGGATTGTTGGAGGTGACTTCAACAATGTTAAATTTTTGTCTGAATACAAGGGCAGTGGTTCTCCTGATTTGTTAGGCATGCAAGATTTCATTGACTGTTCCGACGAATGTGGTTTACTTGACATTCCTTTCCAAGGTTGTGAGTTTTCATGGACAAGAATTTGTTCTAATGGCCGAGTTTGGAAGCATTTGGACCGTCTTCTAGCAAATGTTGAATTTTTTGATGCTTTGGAGCTGTTACTTATCGTCATTTGGGGAAGGCTACTTCGGATCATTCCCCTATGCTCTTAGACTGCCAAAATTTAAGTCTTAATGTGCCTAAAGCATTTAAATTTCAGCACATGTGGCTTTCTAATGATTCTTTTCTTCCAATGGTTAAAAAACAGTGGGATTCGGCTTTTTATGGTGGTGGGATGGCTGGTCTCTTTGCTAAGCTAAAATCCTTGAAAGTGGCCATTCGAGACTGGAATCGCAATTCTTTTAGGAATATTTTTTCTGATGTCAAGAAAGCGGAACATGAGGCTTTGGAATTTGAAGTTATGTAAACTAATAACTCTTCGCCTGAAAACTTGAATAATTGGAAGGTAGCGGAAAATACTTTGCTTCAGAAACTTAAATTAGAGGAATCATTTTGGAAGCAAAAAGCACATATTTCCTGTATTTCTGATGGGGATAGCAACACCAAGTTCTATCATACTTATGTTAGAATAAGATGGAAGATCCAGCGTATTGTTTCTATCAAAACTAGTGATGATTCTGTGATAACGGATTAAGATGCTATGGGTTCAGAAGCTGTTTCTTATTTTCAATATTTATTTGATAAAGACTCTGATTCTCTTGTTGATTGTTCGGCTCAACTTTTAGATTATATTCCATAAGTTGTTTCGGCTAAGGATAATATTTTACTGAAGCATGTTCCCGATGATTCTGAAATTAAGGCTGCAGTTTGGCAATTAAATCCTAATAGCACTCCAGGCCCTGATGGTTTTGATGGGTTCTTTTTTCGCAGTTGTTGGGACATTGTCAGCTGGGATGTCTGTAGTGCCGTCAAAGAGTTCTTCCTTAGGCTTCCTATTCCTCGAGCTTTTAGCTCTGCTCAGATTATTCTCATTCCCAAGGTTGACCGGCCTGTTAATTTTACACAATTTCGGCCTATATGTTTAGCCACTTTCATTAGCAAGGTTTGTACTCGCATTTTAGCTAATCGTATGGCTCCTCTTATGGATAAACTTATTTCTCCAGAACAGGTTGGCTTCTTAAAAGGAAGATCAATTCATGCTCAAATCATGCTTGCCAATGAAGTGATTCATGATATCGACAAAAAGACGAGAGGGCATAATTTGGCCATCAAATTAGATATGGCGAAAGCTTTTGACAGGGTCTCCTGGGAGTTCTTGCAGTCTGTTCTTCAGAGGTTTGGTTTCTCCTCCAGAATTATTCAGTTAATCATGGCTAATTTATTTGCAACTCACCTTTCTATTTTGGTTAATGGAGTAAGCTATGGGTTTTTTAAACCTAAGAGGGGTGTTAAGCAGGGAAATCCTATATCGCCATTTTTGTTCATCCTTGCTTCTGAAGCTTTTTCCCGTGGTCTTAATTCTCTTATTCATCAGAATTCTATTGTTGCTTATAAGCTCAACAGGAATTGTCCTGTTGTTTCTCATTTGGCTTTTGCAGATGATTTGCTTGTCTTCATTAATGGTGATGTCAAGTCCATTAAGCATTTCAGAAAATTTTTGCTTGCTTATCAAGCTGCTTCGGGTCAGCTTATCAATTTTGAGAAGAGTGCCTTCTATTGCTCCAAAAAAGCTACGCTGACTTCAATTAAAAAGTTTGAAGATCTTCGTTCTCTGCTTTTCACTTACCTTGGAGCACCGATTTATCAAGGTATCAATAGAGCTGTTTACTGTAAAGATCTCATGAAAAAAAATTGATGCTAAATTGTTTGGTTGGATGAAGAAACTTTTGACTCATGGTGGTAGATTGATTCTTATTAAACATGTTTTAAGTGCTATTCCTATACATGTCATGGGTGCTATGATATTACCTAAATTTGTGATTACAGCCATTGAATGTCGTTGTGCTCAATTTTTCTGGAGTCAGGATCTTTCTTTGCCTAAGCATCATTGGATTCGATATTCAGAGATGCAGTTTCCTACCTCGGAAGGGGGTTTAGGTATACGTTCTCTTCCTGCTGTTCAAGATGCCTTTTCTTTAAAGTTACTATGGTTGTATCTCTCTGGCAACTCTCTTTGGGCCGCTTATATGTTTAAGAAGTATCATAGGAAGGGGTTGATGAAATTTGTTCAGTCGGATACTTGTACATGGAAGTGTATTAGTCGTACTTATGATATTCATTCTGATGTTTTGTTCAAAGATGAAAAATCTGTTGTATGGAAAGGGAATGCTTCGGGAGCTTTCAGTCTATCTTCAGCTCATGAATTGGTTAGGCCGAAACGGAGTTCCACGCTCTCTCGTCAGTCTATATGGGATGTGGCTATTCCGGTTAAACTGTTGGTTTTCAGTTGGAAACTTTTGAATAATGGTCTCCCTCTCCCACACAGACTGCAGGCTATGGGTGTTTAGCTTGCTTCTATTTGCCCTTTCCGTTTACATGCATCGGGCTCTCTGGATCATATTTTCTTCTCTTGTCCGATTATTCTTAAAATATGGCGCTATGATTCTGCTCACTTGCTTCCCTTTGTTAGTCGCCACCCTTCGACATTGAGGCAAGAGCTTTTGTTGTGGTGGTTATTAACTAAGAGAAGATCAACTAAAGGGGTTCTTTGCAAATTAGTTCCTCAAATCTTAATTTTTTCAGTCTGGTGTGGCTACTGTAAGTCGGTTTGGGGAAATGAAAAGGTCTCTTCTCAATTTATTGAATTGCAAATATCAAAGTTTTTGCTTAATTGGGGAGTTGCTCATTCTCAGGACAAATTTGCATCTCCATTAGAGCCTTTCTCAGAACACCTACCAAGCAATTTTGGGGTTAGGAAGGTTGCAGTAAAGCTTGTTCGTTGGTCCAATCCACCGGCGGGTTCATATAAATTAAATATTGATGCTTCCTTCACCATGTCAAAATCTTCGGGTGGTGCAATTTTAAAGGATGATAATGGCCAGTTTATTGCTGCTAATGCTTTTCTTTTACAGGCATGCAATTTTTTGGAAGCAGAAATTCAAGCAGTAACAGTTGGCTTGCGTTGGTGCCTTGCTTTGGGTTATCAACGTGTCCCAGTTGAGTTGGATGCGATTAATGCTGTTTCTTTCTTCTCTCAACAACAAAGGTCTAGGCTTCTGGATATTCCAAATGAGGTTTCTTTTCTGCACATTTTTCGTGAAGGCAATCAAGCTTCGCATTATCTTGCTTACTATAGTCGAATTAATAGTGTTTCTAGAGTTTTTGAGTCTTTTAGTTCTCTTCCTAATTACATTAAAGGGATTGTTTTAATTGACTGTGTAGGCCTTCCATATATTAGATATCACTAGGTTTATTTTTCTTCAACGTTCTTCCTGCCCTTTTGCTTTAAGGGTAGTGTTCGAACTATTTGTATGGGTTTTCCATACTTTTATTTTTATTAGTAAAGTTTGCGGTGGTGCCGTCCACCTTTATTAAAAAAAAATGTTAAGTGAAAAACATGATAAAGAAGGAATTAAGTGTATGAAAAATAAGAATATTGTTATCAATTAAAGTTTGATAAGTGTTTATTTTGAAAATGACTGTAGTGACGGGACAATCAATATTAAGATATAATTCAATAACCTCTAAATTTAAAGTTAAGAGAGTATCTTTAAAGAGATAAAGTGATAAAATATCTTGAACGTAATAGATGAGCGAGGTATATGTATATTATAAGATGATCTGATTCTTGTATAAAGATAAATTAATTGGGAATGTAATGAGTTATCTTGATTGCTTTGTTGAGAAAGCAATAATATATATAGATATATAGTGATGAGTTATGAAATTGGGAGAAAATGATTGACCCTAAGGGGGAGAGTAGAGGTTGTGTGATTTGATGAAATAATAACTTAATAATATGATTAACTTCATATGAAAAAATTAAGATGGTATTTTCTTAAGAATGGATTGTTGCCGTACTGGAAAATTTCGAGGACAAAATTATTTAAGAGGGAGAGAATTGTAATACCCCGATTTTTTGATATACTTTGGAATAGTAGTTGCGAGAGAGTATGTTGGTGAAATATGTAAAGAAGATATTATAAGAGATAGAGGTATATGAAGGATGATATGTATATATTGTAATTGAAAAATATGGGAAATATAAATACAATAAATAAGACATATACATATATCAACATATACACCACATATACATGATATATATATTGGTGTAGGAAAAGTAAATTGTAAATAATTAAATAATAATAATAATGATAATAAAGACAAGAGAAAAAGAAGAAAAGAAAGTCAAAGGGAAGGACCAGTATGTGTGGTGGAGAATTTTTAGGAGTATTTAATTATATTATATATATATAAGATAAGTTTGAAAAGGGAAAAGAGAAGACTCTCTCTTTTATTCTTTCTTTCTTCTTCTTCTTCTTCTTCTTCTTCTTGAAAGTGGGGGAGAGAGAGAGAGAGAGAGAGAGAGAGAGAGAGAGAGAGAAGAGTATGATTTTGTTCACATACACATCAAATTCATAAGGGCTTTAAGAGAGTTGAAGGTGGATATTGAAGATTTGGCATAGAATTCAAGTAAGTATTTTTTTCCTTGTGTTGATTTCTATAGATTGAGTTTATATTTGATATGGTTAGTGTGTGAAGGCGATGATAATGAAAGATTGAAGTATATATATATATGTTGAATTGGTGTTTAGATGATGAAAATATGGTTATTTGCGAGGATGATGATGAGTTGTTGAAATTGTTTAGCAAGGGTTTAGTATAAATGAGTTGGGAAAATTGAGTAATTAATACATGGATGATGTATATAATGATTATTATTATAATATGTTGAAGTTATATAAGTGTTGAATTGATAGGTGATTTATGAATATAAACTAAGATGTTGATTAAAGGTGTTGTAGTATAGATTTTGGAGTGATTGTGCTTACATGGATGAGAGATCGAAATGCATAATTTTTGCCAGACACGGCCAGTGACATGGCCATGTCATTGGGCGTGTCAACGGTGCTGAGTTTAACGTTTGTGACACGACCATTAACACGGCCATATCATTGGACATTACATAGCTATTGAGAGTTAAAGTAATTGACATGGCTATGAACACACTCGTGTTGTTGGGCGTGTCAATATTTTTGTGAGGCAGAATGAATGACACGTCCAGTGACACGCCCATGTTACTGAGCGTGTCAAAGCTTTTGTGTTGTTGGTTTAGGGCACGATCAGGGACACGCACATGTAGGTGAGCGTGTCATGTGTAGAGTTTGCCCTAGTTAGTTCTTATTCTTATTTTCTTATGTGTATCACTAAGTGAGTGTGTATAATCACCTTTGAATTAGGTTTTGAAAAGATTTGAGTTGCCCTAATCCAAATGTTAGAGGATTCTTGGAAAAGGAGTTTGGAATTGGTGTGAGTTGCTCTTAGAGGTAAGTACAAACCTTATATGATTGTATATATTTGCATGACTTTGGGAGTTAACACATTTGGTTGGAAAATGTGTTAAGTTATTTATTATATTGTTGATGCTTGAGAATGATGCTATGATTTGCATAATGTGAAAGATGTAATGATCATTCAAAAAGTATGTACAATATTGTTGATGCTTGAGAATGATGCTATGATTTGCATAATGTGAAAGATATAATGATCATTCAAAATGTATGTACAATACAATTGCACTACAAAAATATTCGGCATTTGCGACGAAAATTTTTCGTAGCAAATTTACGACGGATCTGCAACGGTTTTGCGATGGATAAAGACAGTGAAGGAATTTTGAGGAAGCCGTCGCAAATTGGTTGCAAATCCATAGTAAATCTGCGACGGTTGTCTGGTCGACGCAAATTTTCGTAGTAAAATTTGGCGCGGCTGCTTGGCGGGAGAAGGTAGCACGGGGAATTTTCGCGGAAATTAAATCCGTCGCAGATTGGTTGCAAAAACGGTAAGAAAAAATTCATTTTGCAATGGATATTTGCGACGGACTTACTTTGCGTCGCAAATATGCAGCACAGTCACAGATAAGTCGCAAATTAAGTTTAAAGATATTGTGAGAGTTCTTCCATCTCTCTGCTATCTCTTTGTAAAATATTCCCCCAAATATATGTTAAATTTAACCTGCTGATTCCAAGTATCACTAGATTCTAAACAGCACAGTAAAGTATGGCAAATTAGAATAGCTGGGATTGGTGCAATTGGTGCATCATCAATCATGTGAGAAGTCATGGCTTTTAAACCCAAACTGTCACTTAAAAACCAATAAATAGAAGTTACACATATCAAGAACATAAGAAACTATGAATAAGAAGAATAAGATGAGCATTATAAATCATTGTCAGTAAGAGAGATTATCAAGAAATTCTGTTTGGATTCAAGGAATGATATTTGTATGGTGCTGCTTCAGTGGCTAGTAGGCTCTGCAAATTAGCACCAACCGACCGAAACCGCCCGACTCACATGCTTAATGGCGGGTTCGGTCGGTTTAATACAAAGAATTCGGTAGAAGGCGGTTGAAGAAAATTAAAAGTTATCGGTTTCAGGTGGTCGGTCGGTTTTGATAATTGAATACCGAAATAATGCAAAACTGATCGACTTTCACGCACATATATATAATATATTTTACACATTTGAAATGACGTCGTTTTATATGATTGATATATAGTAATCCTACAACTTCAACACCGCTTATTCATTTTTGCACACTTTAGCATTTGAAAATCCTCTATCCTCTCTCATCTCTCGAATTTTCTCTTCTTCAATTTCTTAAACGAAAAACCTTATGACTTATCAGTTTCTCCTATCCGTCCCTCCTCTCCTCTCTTTCTTTGACTCTTTGTTATCTTATCTTTCCTTCTACTTCGATTTCTTATTTATTTCACTCTCTTAAACTCTTAACTTTGGTAGTTTGTCTCACGCTCTCTCTCTCTCTCTCTCTAAATCGAACAAAGTATGTTATTCAACTATCAGTGAGTTCTCTAACTTTTAAAATTTTATTTTTTTTGTGATTTGATTTATTTTGTGCTTGTTTGGGTTTAGATTTGTAGAAATATTTCAGATATTTGTTAGATCGGGCCACATATGTATTATTTAGACAGATTATGTGTTCAAAGTTGTGGTTTTACATTTTTTTTGTTGATTTTAGTTTATATTTTTGTAATGTTTAAATCTGTTAGAAGTTAAGGGTTTTGATTTTTTTTGTATAAATTTGTTTGTTTAAATATGTTATGATTTTGTTATCATTAATGTTATTTACTTATTTACAAAATTGCTGTGCTTTTGATTAAATATGTTTGATTTTATTTTTTGTTGATTTTTTCCAGATCAGTTTACATTTAGGTATTGAAGATTGATTGATAGATATTTAGATCCATTTTTTTTCTCTCAGAATTTTATTTTCCTTTTTATTTTACAGTTTATTGTGTTTTATTTTGGATTTTTTAAAGTGAGTTTTTATATGACATCTGCATTTGCTTGTTTTTGTTTGTTTGCAAATATTGTAGATCTACACTTGTGTAGTTGATTTGTTGTTGATTTGTTGAATCTTTATTTCTTACATGTAAAAATCGACTCTGCATGTTGATGAAATTTGGAACTAAAATAGCATCCGAATTATTTATTTATTATTTGATTATCAACTCTCACAATTAGGCTTAGATTATGATTCAAGTTTAGTTTTTTTTTTTCAAATGGATTATACAGATTTTCAGAATTACAAGACTTTGTGTCGATATTTCTTTTAAGATCTTAGCTTCTTAACTCTTTTAGGGAAGAAAATATGTCCCCCTAACCTTGTTTAGAATGAAATGTCGTTGAAAAATATTTATTTAAATTTTGTACTGCTCGTTTTCTAAGAAAAATATGTTGTCTAGCAAATTTTTTACTGCTCGTTTTCTAATAAAAGCATGCTTTTGTTCCCAGAATTATAAATATAGAAAAGCTATCGCATGAAATGTTAAACTTACTTGGGTGTAGATCGATGCTACTCTATAAATTTATCATATCAATTACTATCAAATTTTAAAAATCAAATATTACAGTCATATTTTAAAATCAACAACTAAAGTGTATTAAAATGTTCATCATGTTATACTTCAATTATATGAACATTTAACAAGCATATGAAGTAAAACATGTTTTGAAGCATACTAGAAATGGTATTACCAATATACTTGCTAGGAGGGTGTGTGTAAATAGGTTAATCTATTGGTTAGTTACCACATTTTGCATTTAAATGAGCACATCGGATTGCCAGAACCTTCAAATATAAATAGATGAACCTATTAGTGTGTTATTTGCCACATTTTGTATTAAACTGATCATATTCATTTGCTAAGAAGATCCAAGTATAAATAGATGAACTTATTGGTGTGTTAATTGTTATGTTTGTATTTAAGTAAGCATATTGGATTGATAGGAGGCTATGTGTGTAAATTGGTGAACATATTGGTGTGTTAATTGCTATATTTTACATTAAATGAACATATCAGAAGCTGTGGATGGAAATGGGTGAACTAGTTGATATGACTGTACTAGTTCTATCACTTTTGAGCATTTGAAATATGACATCAACTTTTGTTTAAATTGGATGTTTCTAATAAATTAAAATAAAATTGCATTAAATGAGCATGTGTCCAAACAAATAAATATAATTGGACCAGAATTAGGTGTTAATATTTTGCACCCACAGTTCTTTTAGGTGTTAATATTTTATCACTTTTTATTGGGCTTGATTATTGATTTTTTATTCTTTTAGTACATTTTTGACGATTCACATAAGACAATAAGTATGGACCGGGGATGGATGTATGAAATGTATGCTGGGGGACGTTTGAATAGAGTATTTCAAGAAAAACTACAAGAGTTTTTAGACTACGCAATTTGTCATCCAGCAAGTATGGATGGGACCAGAATTAGGTGTCCTTGTTCGAAGCCAAAATGTAGAAACTGATTTTTCCAACCGGTGGAAGAAGTCCGCTTCCACGTTACAAAATTTGGTTTTATGCCAAATTACTATCAGTGGGTATCACATGGGGAACCATGGCCTGAGGATACAAGTACAACTTTTAGGGATCTTGAAACTGGATTGGTCGATCAAATGCATAATGAAACAGGTGCACAATATCGTGAAATGGTCCTCCAAGGGCTTGGAGTTCCTAATTCTCATTCTGATTACATGGAGGAGGAACCGAATCAAGAATCTAAAAAGCTATTTCAAATGCTGGAAGCAGCTAATGAGGAACTATGGCCCGGTTGTGTAAAGCATACGAAGTTATCTGCCATGGCTCGTATGTTCAACATGAAGGCCGAACACCATTTTTCGGAGAGATGTTTTGATCAGATAGTAGAATTCATTTTTCGGAGAGATGTTTTGATCAGATAAGCTACTCCCAAGGAAAAATTTGATTATGATAGATCACTTCTGCAGAGAGATGCTTATGATTGGTGGAAGACAGATCCACATGTGATGGATAATCCATTGACCTTGACTTATGGTGATTTTCTGCGGGAGTTTGAGCAGAAGTATACTCTGAGGGAGTATAAGAATGCAAAGAAGATAGAGTTTCTGAATTTGAGATAGGATAACCGGATAGTGACAGAGTATGAGATAGAGTTCATCCGGTTGAGTCATTATACTAGGGGGATTATTTCAGATGAGATAGACCGGTGCAGGAAATTTGAGGGATTGAGATCCTCTATTATGTGTATTGTTGCTAGTTCTCGATACCAAGATTTTTCTCAGTTGGTTACAGCTGCCAGGAGTGTTGAGAGAGTACAGGGTATTGCAGCAGCTGAGAAGGAGACTAGAGCTAGGAGACCCCTGAGTGAGGCAGGGTCTTCACCTGTGAAGAGAGGCAGAGGAGGCTATTTTTAGAGGGTCAGTAGGAGCCAGAAGCAGTCTGGTAGGTCAGTTCAGTATCAGAGGCAGAGATCTAGACCTACAATTTCTATAGCTAGTGCTCTGACTCCAGTGGTTCATAGGTCTATTCCACCTACATGTGCCCATTGTGGTAGGGCACATGGGGGGTGCTTGTTAGAAGATAGGTGGACCAGAAGTGTGTTTTAGATGTGGGTCACCAGATCATTTCATCAAAGATTTCCCTAAGCTACCGAAAGATAGACAGACTGATACTGTAGCTTCTCGACCCAGTGTTAGTAGAGGAGGTCGAAGGGGCAGAGGTTTTAGTAGAAGTGGTCGATCCGGGATTAGTCAGAGAGGAGGCTCTACATCCTGAGGTAGTAGGCCAGATGAGGCTGGGCCATCTCAGTGTGTTTATGTGATGCAGAGGCAGCCGGATGCTTCAGCCGTCATTGCGGGTACATTTTCTTTATTTAGCATTTCAGTTCTTGCTCTAATAGATCCTGGATCTACGCATTCATATATAAGTGTATCTATCTTGCCTATGTCTGAATTGCATTCTAAGTCCCTAGGATTTGATGTCTTAGTTACAAATCCTTTAGGGCATAGTGTGATAGTTAGCAAGGTGCTTCATAATAGTTCAGTTGTGGTGCAAGATGAGGAATTCCTTGGGGATTTGTTTGAAATGCCTTTTAAGAAGTATGATTTGATCTTAGGCATGGATTGGTTGTCTAAACATGGGGTTGTGGTAGACTGTCAAAAGAAGTGTGTTACCCTAAAAACCGGTGATGGTAGAAGTGTGATGGTATCTAGTGAGTAGAGACAACTTGCATCCATGTTTGTTTCAGCTGTTGCAGCTAGGAGGTTTATTCGGAAAGGGTGTGATGCTTATCTTGCTCATGTGGTAGATACCAGAGTAATGGGTTCTCAACTTGATAGTATACCCACAGTTGCTGAATTCCCAGATGTTTTTCCTGAGGAGTTGCTAGAGATACCCCCTGAAAGAGAGGTTGAGTTTGGTATCGATTTGTTGCCTTGTACCACTCCCATCTTTATTACTCTCTATCGAATGGCACCTGTTGAGTTGAGAGAATTGAAGGTGTAGTTATAGGAGTTGTTGGATAAAGGGTTTGTTCTCCCTAGTATGTCTCCATAGGGAGCGTTTGTTTTGTTTGTAAAGAAGAAGGATGGTACTTTGAGACTGTGCATTGATTATCGGCAGTTGAATAAAGTGACTATCAAGAATAAGTATCCTTTGCCTAGAATAGATTATCTCTTTGATCAATTGAAGGAGCAGCAGTATTCTCTAAAATTGATTTGAGATCAGAGTACCATCAGTTGAGAGTCAGAGCTGAAGATGAATCTACGATAGCTTTCCGCACAAGGTATGGGCATTATGAGTTCTTGGTGATGCCTTTTGGGTTGACGAATACACTAGCAGCTTTTATGAATTTGATGAATAGGGTGTCTAAACCCTATCTAGATCAGTTTGTGGTGGTCTTTATCGATGATATTTTGGTGTATTCGCATAATGAGGAGGATCATGATAAGCACTTGCGGATTGTATTGCAGACCTTGAGGGAGAAGCAGTTGTATGCTAAGCTATCTAAATGTGAGTGTAGACCCTTAATTTTGACCCCAATTTGATATGGTCCTAATTAAGGGATGCCAAAATAAATTTGATCCGACTTTAAATATTTAAACCTAGTTTATAATTTTTAAAGGAGTCGGTTCTGATTAAAGAGGCACATATTTGATTGTAAAACCCTAAAATCAAGTGGAATTGGCCCAAATTAAAATTTTTCGGTCCATAAGTTAAAAAAGGCCAGAATAATTTAAGTGAGGCTGGCCTGGGAGACATTAGCATGCTTCATGTCGACCTTGGCAGCCCAAGATCGACATGAGCATGCCTCATGTCGACTTGGGTAGCCCAAGGTCGACATGAGATTGGTCTCATGTTGACCTAGGGCAACCAGGTCGACATGGGTTCAATACGTTTCCTAATTCAACTAGAATTTATTTTAGGGACTGATTTATATTAGGTTAAGGATTCTGAGTGAAGTTTGGCTATAAATATTAACGTTTCAAAATTTAGAAGAGAGGAGAAAACATTAACAAGGGAACATTAAGAGGGGACGGCAAGGAACATTAACAAGATAGCAAGGAACATTAAAGAGAGACGGCAACAAACAGAAAAGATTAGCAGCAAACATTCATCAATAATAAATCCATCAAAGACAGCAACACTGTCTTTGTTAATTGTCCATCCAGAAGTTAATTGTGGAGGACCCAACAAGCGGAGGTTTGATATTTAATCATGAATTATTTATGTTTATAGTAGTTTCGTTCTTTGATTGATAAGAACATGCATTCATGCAGTAACTTGATCTTTGACCACGCAGTATCTTGATCTTTGAACATGCAGTAAATTGGTTTTTGTTTTAATAACTTTAATCGTTTGCTTTGGTTTTTGTTTTAATAACTTTAATCATTTGCTTTAATTATCACATTGATTAATTGGTATTCATAATCCCACTGGCATATTTCATAAAACATAAAACTATCCAGTAGTCAACAATTAATTGTTAAAATCTATCTTGTTTACTTTAACTTCAAGAACCGTATATTATTTCATTAAAACTCAAAACCTCAAACTATTTTTATCCAAATGCCTAAACCATTTCATTATTAAACTCCAAAATATTGATTATTTTTCCAAAACCTTAATTTATTTTTCCAAATCCAAAATTGTGTTTTTTAGGCAGTAAGTCAATTCCAAAAACCCTAATTATCCAAAACCCTAATTACAAAACCATAGTTTCAAAAATTCTAATTCTAAAATCCTAGTTTTAAAAACCCTAACTATCCAAAACCCTAATTCCAAAACCCTAGTTTTAAAAACCCTAATTCCAAAACCCTAGTTTTAAAAACCCTAATTCCAAAACCCTAGTTTTCAAAACCCTAATTTCAAAAACCCTAAAAATTCTAATTTCAAAACCCTAATTATAAAACTTTAGTTTTGAAACCCTAAGTTCCGAAACCCTAAATTCAATTGATAATTTTTTAAAACCCTAAATTTATATATTTATTGCTTTATTTAATTTTAGATTTGATTATATAGTTTATTATATTTTTTGATGGTTGATTTATTTAATTTCAATACTTTATTTATTTAATTTATCATGGATGAATGTTTATTATATATTTTTTATTGATGTTTAATATCTTTAATGAATGATTTATTTATGATGAGTGGTTATTTACTTTTATCAATTTATTTTGATTTTCAAATGTTGTAAGATGTATATTTCCACTTTGTGGGTACCTCATTAATTAATTTCTATGTCATTTAGATTGCTTTTATATTTTGGACCAATGTAAAGGATATGTTTCTACCTTTCGGTGGGTGTCCTATTTAGTTTAGACATGGATGATGTAAGGGCATGTTTCTATCTTCGAATGAGTGTCCATTTATTTGCTTTGTTTGGACATTGTTTTGATTTTTAATATAACAATGCTTTATTTCAATTGTTGCATGTAATATGGATAATATTGTTATACTAAAGAATTCTATAATATTAAGACCTGTAAAGGAGGCCGGTTCTAATGAACTGGGCGTTGTGGGGGTGCTGGGCCATTTCTCACCTTCCCCACACGTACCTAACTTTCCGAACCCATTAGGGGGTTGGGGATTCCTTAGAAATCGAGTCATCCACCCCTTTCTTTTTTTCGGCCCATTCGGGTGGCGACACCACTTTCCCCGGACATAGGTCCGTGTTATCTAAGGCCCCGATCCTAAACAGTGCCGAAGTTGCAAGAACCATTCCATCAGAAGTGGGAGCGAAAATCCCCGCTCACAGTGAGTTTTGGCTTGATCAAGTAATTTTTCTCGATCATGTGGTTTCAGCAGATGGTATAAGAGTTGATTCGAGTAAAATTGAAGCTATTTTGAATTGGAGTCCACTAAAGACAGTGATAGAAGTTAGAAGTTTTCTGGGTTTGGCAGGCTATTATCGACGGTTTGTGAAAGGTTTTTCTTTGATAGCTACTCCACTCACCAGATTACTTCGAAAGGGAGTTAGATTCGTGTGGACAAATCGGTGTCAAGCAAGTTTTGAGCAGTTGAAAGAGATGTTAACTCAAGCTCCTGTTCTTACTTTGCCTGTGGAAGGTAAACCATATGTGATTTACAGTGATGCTTCACATAGTGGTTTAGGTTGTGTTCTAATGTAGAAGGGTATATGCTTCTCGGCAGTTGAAGCTGCATGAGTTAAATTATCCAACGCATGATTTGGAATTGGCAGCCATAGTTTTTGCTTTGAAAATTTGGCGATATTATCTTTATGGAGAGAAGTGTTTCATTTATATAGATAATAAGAGTTTAAAATATTTGGGTGTTCAGAGAGAGCTGAATCTTCGACGGAGACGGTGGTTGGAGTTGATTAAAGACTACGACTGTTTGATTGATTATCATCCTGGCAAGGCAAATGCAGTTGCTGATGCTTTGAGTCGGAAGTCTTTAACTGGCTTGACTACTTATTCGCTCTCGTTTCTTGTTGAGTTAAGAGCGTTGCATGCTAGATTTGAGTCATGTGATGATGGTGCTTTATTGGCTCAGTTGCAGTTGAGGCCAGTTTTGTTAGATTAGATTATAGAGGCTCAGTTGGCAGATGAAAGAATTCAGAAGATTGTTTTGGATTGTAAAAAAAAGGAAGAGCCGAAATTTTTGTGTGAGAAGTGATGGCAGTTTATGGTACAAGGATAGATTGTGTGTTCCTAATGAAGCAAGATTGAAAAAGATTATTTTGGAGGAAGTACATCAGTCAGCTTTTGCTATGCACCCTGGGAGTACTAAGATGTATCATGATTTGAAACAATATTATTGGTGGTCAGGTATGAAGAGGGACATAGCGGAGTTTGTATCTAAATGTCTCGCTTGTTAGAGAGTGAAGGCCGAGCACCAAGTTCCTTCGAGGTTGCTCCAACCTTTATTAGTGCCTGAATGAAAATGGGAGCAAGTAACGATAGATTTTGTGACTGGTTTGCCTTTGACTCAGAAGAAGCATGATGTCATTTAGGTGATTGTGGATCGATTAACGAAGATAATTCATTTTCTTCCAGTCCGGATGGACTATTCTCTTGAGAAGTTGGCTGAGTTGTATATTAGTGAGATAGTGAAGTTGCATGGAGTCCTAATTTCTTTGGTGTTAGATCAAGATACCTGGTTTACTTCGAGATTTTGGAAGAGTTTGCAAAATACTTTGGGTTCTCGATTGCCTTTTAGCACTACTTTTTATCCTCAGACAGATGGACAGTCAGAGAGAGTGATACAAATTTTGGAGGACATGTTGAGGAGCCGTGTCATTGATTTCTCTGGAAGAGACAGATGGACTCACACTCTCTCTGACTGCCCATCTGTCTGTGGATGAAAAGCAGTACTAAAGTGTGATTGATGATATTTTGGTGTATTCGCGTAATGAGAAGGAGCATGATAAGCATCTGCGGATTGTGCTGCAGATTTTGAGAGAGAAGCAATTGTTTGTTAAACTGTCGAAGTGTGAGTTTTGGCTTTACCAAGTTACTTTTCTCGGTCACATAGTTTCAGCCGAAGGTATTAGAGTTGATCTGAGTAAGGTTGAAGCTATTCTGAATTGGAGTCCACCAAAGTCTGTGACTGAAGTTAGAAGTTTTCTGGGTTTGGCAGGCTATTACCGGCGGTTTGTGAAAGGATTTTCTTTGATAGCTACTCCACTTACCAGATTACTTCGAAAGGGAGTTAGATTTGTGTGGACAGATCAGTGTCAGGCTAGTTTTGAACAGTTGAGAGAAATGTTGACTCAAGCGCCTGTTCTTACTTTACCTGTGGAAGATAAACCATATGTGATTTACAGTGATGCTTCACATAGTGGTTTGGGTTGTGTTCTGATGCAAGAAGGTAAAGTAATAGCTTATGCTTCTCGACAGTTGAAACCGCATGAGCTCAATTATCCGACCCATGATTTAGAGTTGGCAGCCATTGTGTTTGCATTGAAGATTTGGCGACATTATCCGTATGGGGAAAAGTGTTTTATCTATACTGATCATAAAAGTTTAAAATATTTGGGTGTCCAAAGAGAGCTAAATCTTCGACAGAGGAGATGGTTAGAGTTGATTAAAGACTACGACTGTTTAATTGATTATCATCCTGGTAAAGCAAATGTTGTGGCTGATGCCTTAAGTCGGAAGTCTTTAGCAGGTTTCACTGTTTATTCGCTCTCGTTGCTTGTTGAGTTGAGAGCATTGCATGCTAGTTTTATACCTTGTGATGATGGTGCATTGTTGGCACAGTTGCAATTGAAACCAATATTGTTGGATCAGATTAAAGAGGCTTAATTAACTGATGAGAAGATTCAAAAGATTGTTTCAGACTGTCAGAATGGAAAGAGTCGAGATTTTATTGTGAGAGGTGATGGGAGTCTTTGGTTTAAGAATAGAATGTGTGTACCAGATGATACTAATTTGAGAAGGGTCATTTTAGAAGAACCACATCAGTCAGTATTTGCTATGCATCCGGGCAGTACAAAGATGTATCATGATTTGAGACAGCATTATTGGTGGTCTGGTATGAAGAGAGACATTGCAGATTTTGTGTCTAAATGTCTCACATGTCAGAGGGTAAAAGCTGAGCATCAAGTTCCAACAGGGTTACTTCAACCTTTAGCAGTGCCTGAATGGAAATGGGATAGAGTAACCATGGATTTCGTATCTGGTTTGCCATTGACACAAAGAAAGCATGATGCTATTTGGGTGATTGTTGACAGGTTGACTAAGACAGCTCATTTTCTTTCGGTTCGGATGGATTACTCTTTGGAGAGGTTAGCTGAGCTGTATATCCATGAGATTGTGAAGCTGCATGGTGTTCCAACTTCTATAGTGTCTGACCGAGACCCCAGGTTTACTTCAAGGTTTTGGAAGAGCTTACATGGTGCATTGGGTTCTCGATTGCATTTCAGTACTGCTTTCCATCCACAGACAGATGGGCAGTCCGAGAGGGTGATACAGATTATCGAGGACATGTTGAGAAGATGTGTTATTGATTTCTCTGGAAGTTGGGATGGATTCTTACCACTTGTTGAATTTGCTTACAACAACAGTCATCAATCAAGCATTGGTATGGGACCATTCGAGGCATTATATGGTAGACGATGTAGGACACCTTTATGTTGGAATGAGCTTGGAGAAGGTAAGTTAATTGGTCCTGATTTGGTCAAAGAAACTGAAGAGAAAGTGAAAATGATTCGAGATAGGTTGAAAACAGCTTCGGACCGACAGAAATCTTATTCAGATTTGAAGAGGAGAGACATTGAGTATAATGTGGGAGATAAAGTATTTTTGAAGGTGTCTCCTTGGAAAAAGATCTTGAGGTTTGGTCGGAAAGGGAAATTGAGTCCTCGTTTCATTGGACTGTATGAAGTTTTGGAAAGAGTTGGGCCAGTTGCTTATCGGCTTGCTTTGCCACCTGAGTTAGAAAGGATTCATAATGTATTTCATGTTTCTATGTTGAGGAGATACAGGTCGGATCCATCTCATGTGTTTCCAATTGAATCTATTGAAGTGAGTCCAGATTTGACATTCAAAGAAGAACCAGTTGCTATCTTGGCACGTGATGTGAAAGAGTTGAGAAATAAGAAAGTGCCTTTGGTAAAGATTTTGTGGAAGAATCATGGAAGAGAAGAAGCAACTTGGGAGAGTGAACAAACCATGCGAGATCAATATCCTCAACTATTCCAGACTTGATATCAGGTAATTTCGAGGACGAAATTTCTTTTTAGTGGGGGAGAATTGTAATATCCCAATGTATGCCCTAGAAGTTTTGAATATTATTGTTGTTTGATTTGAATTAAATGTACATATGTTTTAGCAAAGGAAATGATTGTGTTAATGGAATGTATATGTTGTATATATGTTAATATATATAACATATATGTTGGTCAAGTGTAAAGTCAAGGGAAGAAGATATTTTTTTATTTGGGATGAGTGAAATTACTTAAGAGGGCAAGAGTTTTAAAGGAAGTGTGAACAAATAGAAAAGGGCATTTAAGTAATTGTGTTGATGGAATTGCTTGGTGGATATTTAAAGAAGAAAAGAAGGTTGAATTGTCTTCATTTCTTTTCTTTTCTTGGTATAGCCGGCCATTTCAAAGGAAGAGAGCAAAAGTGAGATTCGCTTATTCAAGTTTCAAATTGAAGGAGAAATCAAAGGTTTTGGTTGGAGATTTGTAAAATTTCTTCATTTAAGGTAAGTACTCTCTTGTTTTCCTTTGGTATTTTGAAGATATGTTTGAAGTGTGTTGTGATTTGATAATATTATGATTTGGTATGTTTGAGATGAGTTTCTAAATGTTGAAATTGATTGTGAGTTAATTTAGTGTTGGTTTGGTTTTGGTTGAAGATGGTAGGTTAAAAGTGATGTTGTTTTTTTAGGGTTTTGAAGTGGAAGGTGATTAAATGTGTTGATGATGGGTTGTTAAGGTGAATATTGTGGTAAACATGTGAAATATGTGTTTAGAACATGGATTACATTCATTTGAATTATGCTATATTGTGTATAATGTAATTGAGTGCAACCAAAGGGGACTTGGACATGTTAGGGTTTCAATTCATGAGAGACACGACCAAAAGCAAGGAGAGACACGGCCAATTCATGAGAGACACGGCCAAGTCCATGGAAATTTGGCAATGTTGGGTGATTTTTGGAGGAGACACGGCCGTGTCCCTTGCCCATGTTGGCTTCTGTTGCTTTTGGTTGAGAGACACGGCCACAAGCTTGGCCATGTCCCTTGAGTGTGTTGGTTACTGTGTTTGGTTTTTGTTCTTCTTACATGATTGAGTTTGAACTTCCATTTGATAATGCATATGATATTATATGAACAAGGTGATGTAATATGCATTGTGAAACTTGTGAATGGCAATGTGTTATATGATATAATATGATGATGCTAGGTGAATAATATGAATTGAGATACAACATGATATGAGGCCATTGTGATTGGCTATGATAACTCAAATGTGATGTGAAGCCATTGTGTTTGGCTATGATGATTCAATTGAAAGAACATAAGGCATGTTTGCCTAATTGATGATGAGAATTGAGAATGAAACAATAAATGAATTGTGTGTCTAATGTGTTATTCATTTTCAGAGTTTTGTTGTTGGTGGCATGCCTATCGGTAACATTCTCTTGAAGTTAGGTTAGATTTGATCCTTGAAGCCTAATTGAGATGTTACAACCCTTGAAGCTAGGTTGGATTGGTTCTTGAAGCCAAGTTGGGTTGATACTTAGCATGCTTTGTTCCCCTTGAAGCTTGGTTGAACCTAAATCCTTGAAGCCTAGTTGGGTTTATGATAATGATAAATGTGATAACAAAACCAAAGCTTTAACTTTGAAAGTTGAATGGCATATTAGTGTGTCTTGGGCCCATGCTTGTCTTTGTTTAATGTGATTCATGTATGGTAAAATGATTAACTAATGAGATATATGGAAAGGATATTGAAATGTGATATGTTTATATATGTGGTTTATGAAAAATAAAGGTATGTTGTTAATCTTTCATCTATGATACTGATTTGAGTAATCAAATGTGTGACATTGCATTGCATTATAGTATAGTGTTGGTATATTTTGTACTACTAAGCCGTTGGCTTAGCGCGATATTGTTTGATCGCGCAGGTAACAGAGTTGAACCTGAGAGCTCCTCAAGACCGAGTGAGAGTAGACATTGAAGTGTTATTTTGGGATCTGAAGATCAGAGAAGAGTTGCCAATCATGTATATATTCTATGTTTTGTAAATTTTGATTTATAATATACTTGTAATAACTTTCGCTGTGAATTAATAAATATTTTTATATGGTGTCTTTTGGATTTCTTTTAAATGTTTGAGATTGGTTTTACTTATTTACAAAGATATTTGTTGTGTT
The DNA here is from genome assembly GCA_947685225.1 of Garcia nutans. Lineage (NCBI taxonomy): Eukaryota > Viridiplantae > Streptophyta > Magnoliopsida > Malpighiales > Euphorbiaceae > Garcia > Garcia nutans. The sequence goes on from CANTUV010000035.1 coordinate 38,869,007, forward strand.
TCTTTTTAAACTGTGGCATTTTCTATATTCAGTATACATATGTTACGATCGTTTAAGCATGCTTGGTACATATACGGGATATAGGGGTGTTACATTAACAAATGATGTTTCATTTATTACTTTTTATAAAATAAGTTAAATGTCTTTAAGTTTACTCAAATTCTAGAAATGGTGATTTGATGTTAAGATTAAAGCTTGATTTGTTTTAAATAGATTATGACATTCTTATATCCAGTATACGTATATTACATACGTAGATTTATGTGGTGTATGTATATGGGGTATAGGGGTGTTATAGGGTTGGCCTAAAAAAATTGAGGGTCCCACCGAATAAGTGTTTCCGATTACCAAGAAAACCCATAATTTTACATTTTAAATAAGCCAAATAGAAAATTAGAATCAAAATCATAATTAGTTATTAAAATAAATAATAGAAATTTACATAATTTAAGAGATTTGAGATCCCATTTAACAAATTTATGCCACTTTCTTTTTCTTTACATTTATACAATTTGGCTTTTTTTCACCTTTATAGAATGCATCCGTATTTATTTATTTATTTATTTATTTTTATTCATAAATAATTTTAATTTTTCTCATATTCACCATATACACATACAAAATATATAAATATATACACAACAAATATATAATATATATAATATCTATATAACATACACCAAACGTATACACAATATACACGCAACATCTACACATTCTATTTAATATTTTTTAACTTTATTTTTTTTTAATTTTATGTAAAAATAATATATGCACACATATGCACACAATATATAAACAACGTATACAATAAATACATAACATACATATAATATTTACATAATATTTATAGACATCTATATAATATATACACAACATACATGCAACGTATACACAATAAAATTATTTTTTTAACTTTTTATGTATATAATATGTAAAATTTATCTAAAAATATATTTAATATACTTTTAAATAAGGATAGAATTGAAACAAAATGCTCTAAGTTAAGGATAGATATGATATTTTTCCTTTCTTTTATCAATGTCACCAATTTATTTAAATTATGTAAAATCATATATATCATCAAGACATGTCAGCAAACTCATTTAAATAAACAAGATAGGATAGATTTATAACAAAAATGTAAAGTTCATATATCAAATTAATATAATTTTAGAATTAAGATATATAATTGAAAAAGTGACCTAAGTTGATGATTAATACAATGATTTTCTCTTTTTATTAATATATTTTTTATATTTTTTTGTAAGTACTATTTCTTATTTGAAATCAAAATTAATTTTTTTTATAAAATATTAATACATTTTATATGTTGAAAATATAATTTAAAATATAATTTTTTTATTATTTTATTGGAATGCATTTATCTAATAGAAAAGTTTAAAAAAAGAAATAAAAATTGAAGTAAAATACTATTTAAATTGAGAGATGAGATATTTTTGAAAAAAAAATAGTTTTAATAAGAAATGAGAAATTTTTTAAAATTTGATCCAAATTTTTTAAAAAATATAAATATATTTTTTTATCTTTATACTATTTTTGAAAAAAAAGTTTACTTTTATGAGTAGTTTTATAAATACCCTTATAAATAAACTATAATTGGATGACATAATATTTTGACCAAACTTTAGCCAATTAACTCATTAAAGCAAAAACAATACATGTGCAAATATACCTATACAATTCGGTTGGATTCCTGGAATATTTACAAAACTAACTTAAAAATTAAAAATGTTTTAAAATTTATGGTACATAAAAAATTTCGATCAATTTACACTAATTCTAATTTTTATTTATAAAAATACGGATATGGACTGGCCTGAGCTGCTGCTTTAGTGAAATGGGTCCATGCATATGCATTCATCGCTTTATGTTGACTTAAAATATAATTTATAAATAATTACATAATTAAAATTTTATATAATTAAAAAATAATTAATTAACTTAAAATATAATTTATGTTAACTAATTTTAATTGATTTTTCATGCACAAGCTTTTATTTGTTTTAATGAATTAATATTTTTTAAACTAATTTTAACACATACTATAAAAATTATTTAAAAATATTTTTTTAATATATAACATAATTCACATTTTTATGCATATATATCTAGTAATATATAAACATATATATTTACATATAACTAAATATTTTCTCACATTTATCTAGTTATATGTAATATATATTTATATATAACTAAACATATACTCATATACAACTAATTATATATATAATATATACTTATAAAAACTATTATTATTTTCAAATTCAACACAAATCTAGTTATATACAATATACACAAACATGTATCTAATTATATACAACATACATATATATATATATATTGTTATTCATATATATCAAGTTATATATAATATATACCCGCATACATTATTATTCTATGACTAACATGCACCATATATATTCATATATACTGTTATTCAATTATTATCATAGACTCACATATCTAGTTATATGTAACATATATTAATATATAACTAAATAAATAAAATAAAATTAGCATACTGGTCATATGATGGAAAACCAAAAAATTGCAAAATCTATTTTTTTAAAATATTTTAACGTACATGTGATGTGCATTTAGGTTGAAGAATAAAAAATAAAAATTTATAAATTACTATTATAACAAAAGCAAAACTATTTGATTTTACATTTGAAAAAGTAAAAAATCTTGGAATTTATAAGTACAACGTAAAATCCAACATGCATTTTTTTTTTATTAAAATCAATAATTGAAGTCAAACATACAAAAATTCACACACCAACAGATAACAACAATAATAATAAGACATAACGGGCGAGAGACGAATAATCCGGTGAAGTTGGCAACGAGACAGATTTCTCCAACCCTATTAATGCTACACATATCGCCAAGGGCGTAGCTAGGCCTGGGCACGCCCGGGCAGCCGCCCAGGCCTGATTGAGAAAAATTTTCAAGTAAAAAAGGTTAGGGGCTGCCGTTAATGGTGGAGAGCAGTAGCAGAGCAGCGGCACCTATAAGTTCTTTGTTGCTGTTGAAGAAAGAAGACAACAGCGGCCCTTTAAAAGTTTAGTTTAATTTTTTTTTAATGATATGAGATACGGTGCCGTTTTGTTAAAAAAAAAATTATAACAGCATAAAAGTTAAAAGAAACGAGCAGACAGCAACACGAAAACAAACAGAAGGGTTTATCCCATATCAGGCGGCTCCCTTCATCATCTTAATCTCATCTTCGGCCGATTGCCGGCGTCCAGCAGTAGCCGGCAGCCGACCACCACCGCCTACCGCCACTAATTATTCATTGTTGAAGCTTGAAGGTTAGTTGCTCACAGCTCACTTGCCATAATTTTTTTTCCATTAATATTAGTTTTCCCTGCCGTTTGACTTTTTACTGCCGTTGACTTTTCATCCGCCTGTTGACCTTACCCGGGCGCCGCCAACTTGCTGGCTACGCCACTGCATATCGCCATGTATAACAGTGCCCTTCCCCCATATATATGCCATGGTAGCATTAGTTGTCTTGCTATTTTTGGTTATGGAACAATAAATGAGAACACTCCAAAACAACCACTGCAATACACAACCCAAATTTGAAAATTTTAGATATTTAATTGGACATTCTAAAAAATTTGAAAGCCAAATTGAGCATTTATATCAATTGATAATTTTATGCATGCCTGCACACCAAATAAGAAAATGGTACTTTTTCCAATCCATGAATTCAAGATATCCAAATCCTTTGCATTTATCATGTCATGTTACTATACCATCTCTAAATTATTGTTGTTACTGTTTTATAATTAGATTTGAACATTTTGGCTATATCTATCTGAGATAGATTTATTTCCTTGGGCCTAAACTTGATGATGAAGACGCAATAGAGCAAGAATGAGAAAAACATAAAGAGGAAGAGAAAGAAGAGTACGCACTGTGCTTTTGAAAATTAACCAAAAATGGAGAAAACGTATAATTAAAAATAGAAAAGTTAAAAAATTGAAAAAAAAATAAGTGCAGTAAAAATAAAAAAATGGAAGTTCAAAAATAGTAAATGGTGTAATTTTCACTAATATTGGGCCAAAGTGGGCCAACTTTAATAGTTAAAAATTGTGATATTTACAAAACTACCCATAAAAATAAACTTTCTTTTAAAAAAAAAATACTATACAAAATGAAAATATTTACACTCTTACAAAATATCTCACTCTTCACTAAAATAAGTTTTTTTTTAAATTCATTATCTTTCACCAAAAATGATATTTTACTTTAATTATCATCTTTTTTTTTCAAACTTTACTATTAAATAAATATCTTGCAATAAAATAATAAAAATTAATATTTCAAATTATATTTACAACCAATAAAATGTATTAATTTTTGATAAAAGAAAATTTTAGTTTTGAATATAAATAACAAATAACACTCAAAAAAATAATATAAAAAAGTAAAATATATAAAACTATATAAATAAAAATTATTAAATTTATTTTTAAATAAAATTTACATATTATACATATAAAAATAAAGTTAAAAAAATCTTAATTTTATTGTGTATATGTTATATAAATGTTGCATGTATGTTATATAGATATTATGTGGATGTTACATGTAAGTTATATATTTATTGTATATATTGTGTGTATATTATGTATGCATGTTATGCATATATGAAATTTAAAAAATAAAGTTAAAAATATTAAACAAACTATATACATATTGTATATATATTGTATATATATCATGTATTTTGTGTGTATATTGATAATATAAGAACAAAAAATTATTTATAAACAAAAAATATAAATAAAAACAAAACAAAAAAAGTAAAATAAAATAAAAAATAAAAATCAACATTGAAAAAAAATTTGAAAATGGGGAAAATGTGGTACATCATAGATTTGAAAAAACTTCGAAACCTTAAAATTGAAAAAGAGAAATCAAATTCTCGTACACTGTGTAAATTCCCCTTTAAAATGTGCATGCACAATATACAAATGTCAATTGGGATGGGCTGGAAGCACAGCGGGCCAACATTTGCTTAAATTAAGCAAGGAAATTTTACAAAACTTCCCAAAAAAACAGACATTTTTTTAAAAGTATGTCACAAAAATAAAAATATTTAAACTTTTAAGTGCATAAAATTTTTAAAAATATCTCTTCTTTCAACATTCTGTATATGTTTAGTCGATATTAATTAAGAGAATTATTATATGTATATTCTACTGTCTAAATCACTCTCTTATAATTTAAATCACAATTTTACTATTTTAAATTAAGAAATTATATGACTCAACTGTTAGAATAGAAAAAAAATTATAAAACACAAAACATCTATATAATAATAAATATAAATATTTTATATCTAAGTGTGTTGTATAGATATCGTGTGAATATTGTAGGTGTCATGCAAATATTATGTAGATATCATATATATATTGTATATATATTAAAAATAAATAAATACACACATTGAAATATAAAATTAACTCAAAAAAATATTAAAATAAAACAAACACAAAAAAAATATAACACTATTCAGACAACACATATTAAAAACGAATAAATGAAAAAATTCACAAAATAAAAGCAAATTATCTTTAAAGTATTTTATCAAATATGTATAGTACATTACTATAAAAGAACATCAACACAGCAGGATCTATAATTTCATACACTAACTAATAGTAACAAACAACAGTCAACACAAAAAAAAAAGAAAGGAAGAGGAAGAAGATTGAAGAAGCTAGTAGTAGAGAAAACAATCCATAAAAAAAAATAAAAAGAAAGGAAGAAGAAGAACAAAATAGATAGAAAAAGAAAAAGAGAAGAAAAGAGATGAATAATGAAAAAGAGGATTCAAAAATGTTAAAAGAGAATTTTAAAATGTTGATAGAGAGATATATTTGAAAAAAAAAAAAAAGAAAAGTGAAAGAAAAGAGATGTAGAAGTGAAAAAAAGAAAAAGCAAGGTGTAATATAGTTGAAAAGCAAACTTCCTTTAGAGGTAAAACATATAATTTCCTCATTGAACAATTCAAAATTATATGACATTTTTATTTATAAATAAAGAAAAAAGTTGGCCGGGATAAAACTAAACCCAAAATATAATAGCTAAATATAACAATAGGAAATTGACGAATAAGGAGCTTAACTAATTGACAACTATCATTTTAACTAAGCCACTAATCACTAGCTAAAAGATTTTATACATGCAAATGGACACCATATTCTTCTACATGGCAACTCCTTACAAGCCACCAACTTGCTTTTACTTATTTAATTTTTTTTAAAAGCCATATACTATAATAAATGGAACAAAACAAAATAAAGAAAAGAGAGAATAGAGAAACCAAAATCTAGTTAGGCTAAGAAAATTGTGATGGGAAGGAACCGAGATAAGTTTTTTCCTACTTGAATGAATCTATGAGGAGTGACTAAGTAAAATTCAATAAACAACCATTCCACAATATATCCCAAATGCACAAAATTATTCACACATAGACATAATGATTTTTTAGCGTGGAAAACTCCTTCAATGTGAATAATAAAAATCACAAGACCTCTCTTGGTCCAACTAAAATAGCTCCACTATCAAAATTAATGTTTACAACAACTACAAGTTACTACAATAACCCTCAAGTGAAGTATCAACACCGAATCAACCAAATAACAAGAAATAAACAAGAGAATGGAGAAAAATCACCCAAAATAGCTACTGTTCATGCCAATGGATGAGCTCCGGTTGTTCAAATCTGATATCCACTGTCTAGATTGAAGAGCAACATATTCTAAATACAATTAGTATTGTTATCATTGGTAGTGGCAACACAATCAGTGGTAGTGGCAACACAATCAATATTGTTATCATTGCCTCTCCCTTCTTGCTTCCCTTTGTCTGCCTTGTTCTCTTTCTTTCACTTGAAATAATCTTTCTTGATATACCCTGTTTTACCACAGTAATGACATTCAATGTTCTTATACCTTGATTTTGATTTACTCCTGCTCTTACCTCTATTATGATATTGACTCATACTTTTACTTCTCCCCCTTTTTTCAGTAACTAAAATTTTCGACTGTGAACTAGATGCCCCCTGACTTCTTCTTCTGATCTCTTCATTTAAAACACCAGTCTTTGCATATGACATGGTTACACCACTTTCAGGAGAAAAATTAGTCAAAGATACATGAAAGTTTTCCCATGAGTCAGGAAGTTTATTCAACAACCAAAGTCCAATAACCTCTTCATCAAATTTAACACTCATGTCAAATAATTGATCAAAGATATCTTGAAATTCATTTACATGATCAAGTATGGAGCTGCCTTCTCTATATTGCAAGTGTATAACTTGTTTAAGCAGAAATAACTTATTATTTCCAGTCTTCAAAGCATACAAAGTTTCAAGCTTTTTCCACAAGGTTTTGGCATTTATTTCATTAGCAATATGATTCAACACATTATCTTTTATCCATTGTCTAATAAAACCACATACTTATAATTGCTCAAATTCCCAATCTTCATTGCATTTAGACTCAGGTTTTTGAGAAGCAAATACAGGTAAATGCAACTTTTTCACAATAAGAAAGTCTTTCATTTTTCCTTTCCATTTATGATAATTTGTACCATCCAAACAAACCATTTTACTCACATTCACCTCCATCATTCAAACAAGTAAACAACCAATGAACTAATGAACTAGCTCTGATACCACTTTGATGGGAATGAACTGAGATAAATTCTTTCCTATTTGAATGAATCTATGAGGAGTGACTAAGTAAAATTCAGCAAACAACCGTTCCACAATGTCTCAAATGCATAAAATCATTCACACATAGACATAACATTTTTTTAACGTGGAAAACTCCTTTAATGTGAAGGATAAAAACCACGAGACAGCTCTTGGTCCAAATAAAAGAGCTCCACTATCAAAATTAATGTTTACAACAACTACAAGCTACTACAATAACCCTTAAGTGAAGTATCAACACCAAATCAACCAAATAACAAGAAATAAACAAGAGAATGAAGAAAATCACCCAAAATAGCTACTGTTCATGCCAATGGATGAGCTCCGATTGTTCAAACCGATCTCCACCATTCAGATTGAGATTGAAGAACAATATATTCTAAACGTGCTCATCAAATTTTAGCCAAATCCGACCACAAATGACCATCTGATTGTCGAAGAAAGGTAAATAGTAAATTTCGAACTACAAATGCCGAAAATCTAGCTGACCAAAACTGATCTTCATCGTTCAGAATAAAAAAAAATGAGTCCTCTAACTACTATCCAAATTTTAGCCTAATCAGAGCACGAATGACTGTCCCATTGTCAAAAAATCGAGACTAGTATGGTTGACTCCTTTTGCAGAAAAATAAAACTCTCTTTCTTTTCTCTCCCTTTTCTCTCTTTCTTTTGGTGGATGACAAAAAATAATTCTCTCGCACTCCACTTAGGGTTATATTAATATGTATATATATGCTAAAATATTAATAGCCTAATGGGCTAAAGAATATGGGCTCAAATATACATTTTTCACATAGGAGGGAACCCAAAAATCCAACAGATTGAAGGATGAATTATCAAATACCAAGGTAATTAAGTTTAATTATTAGCAAAATAAAATGAATATAGAATTTATAGAATCAAATTTCATGTGCAAATTATGTTGTTGGATTGGAAAGGATTATAAGTAGTGCAGTGGCTTTTTCTCTTTTACTCAATTACTTCTTTTGGATAGATACATGTATATGATAGGATTGGACTAAGATATATGAGTATTTATGGTTTCACGTTTTTAGTTAGAACATATGGTTAGGATAAAAATAACTTATGGGAGTTATAGAATTAATTAAGAAATAATTTTGTAAATTATGCTAGGTAATTTTTTTTGTAAATTGAATAATTACACCAAAATATATATGTACAATGACTAAATAGGGATTAATTAAAAATGTTATTGAGATAAATTAATTAATTTTAAGCTCAACATATCGTTTTCGGGTTAGTCTAAATTTTAAAAGTAAATTATGGAATTGATTTTCAGGAACATAGAATTTTTACGAACTTCTTTAGCTATAAGAAGGTTATACAATTTAAATAGGAAGGAGAGCCCATGAAATTCGTGTTTTACGTAAACACATGTGTCGGCCATGCAAATGGTATATAAATCATGCAATTAAGTGTAAAAGGAAATTTGAGATCAGGAAACTTATAAAGAAAATATATATAGGATTATAATATTGTAGTTTCTTTAGGAATAAAGTTTAAAATACTCGAAATAATTAAAATATGGAAGTGGCATAGTAAGAATTTTAGCACAAAAGTTAGAAAAGGTCTCACGCTATACTGAAGACATTTTTACTTAATATATATATTAATTTCAAATTTTACAAAAAATTTAAGTAGATAATTATTTTCTCATACCAAATTACTTCAAAATTGACGATCATAAATATTTTTCCATCAAGGATTGATTTAAACGTATCGATAAATGTTCGCTTAATAGATCCATTAATTTTATTATCCAATAACAAAATAAATATTTTTTCTTTTTTAACAATTGATTTAAACTTATTAATAAGTGTTTGTTTAATAGTTTTTCAATTATTCAATAGATAATTTTTTGTATTGTATTTTGTAATTTGCTTATAATTTTTATTTTTGTATTTCTATTTAGTTAGTTGATTCTCCTATATATTATAATATTAAGAAAAATTATTTTTTTTGTCCTACATTTCAACCAATGATAACCTAAATAGAGCCCAACTAACAATACAAAAATAGATAGTAAATAACATTCATCTCTGTTATAATTACAAATATGATAATCAAATGAAAATAAAGGAAACAAATAATAGACCAAATGAAATATAAAAAATTAAAAATAAAAGCATGAATATAAAAAATATTATATTTCGATAATATTAGTGTTATAATTTACTACTTAACGAGGTTATTGATGGAACCTTTTATTATTAGGATAGTAATAAATCTAATGATTTTCTGATCCTCTATATATTGGAAGAAATGTGGATATTTTTTACACTGTTAAATGAAAAATTTATTTATATGTCGATTAATATATGTTTCAAGATATGAATTAATTTTGTGTTGAGAATTATTAATTATTGAAAAATTTCTTAATTATGTGTAAAATTTTTAAAAATTGAATACAGTCATATTTTTATATTTCTATTGTGATTTGCCACAATGTTATAGATTTTCTTTAAACCGCCATATTAGAGAAGTTATACGAAATCAACTTATCAAATGTGTTCAGTGGACTCGCTAGTGTGAGCGCTAGTCTTGCAGCTCCTAGTGGTTTTGCATTCTTAGCATTGTTAGGTTCTTGATCTCAAGGACCCAATAGGCTTAGGCCTGTGAGATGATGGAGTCCTCACTTGGTAAAGACTGGGAAAACATAGGCAGTAGTATACTCTTAATTTCATAAGGAATCCCTAATCCCCTACTAGGTTTAGGAAGTTAGGTGCATGTGAGAATGATAGGAAGTATCCTATAACCCAAATACACATAGTTCATTAGATTCGATCTCCTCTATTATTAATATATTATTAAATTGAAACTATTCAAGATGTTATATACTAAATGATTTTAGAAGATAAATATATAAACAATCCAAACATATATACAAAATCCTTTTACATATTGCATGAATGGTCGTGCAATGCATAAGTGTAGAAATCATAAATAGGCACCCACCACAGTGAAAACACACTAATATAATCCTCTAAAATAAATTACAAGGAGATAAAAGAACAAATTACATAGCTAGCAACCTGCTGCATTTTTCTGAAAAGGAAGATTACATCAGGGGCCTACATACATTGGATCTACAGAAAAAGGGAATGTATATATGAATGAGATGATATGTTGAATATGTAATAAAATACTAAATAAAAATAAATTCGTATAAATGTATTAGAATAAGAATGTAAACAATATAAAACACAAATAAAAAGGCCATAAATTATCAAATTCGATAATGAAATTATCAAATTCTATATATGAAATATCGAATAGAAATGCCTTTGACACAAAGCTATACACACTTGCATACACGTTGTTCTTTAAAGTTTTTGACAATAAGGCTACTAATTTAGATAGTCCCCATGTCCCTTCTGCATTTTTCAGTTTGATTCATCTATTTTATTATGGGCATATCATCATAGGTCCATGCAAATACTTCTTTATATTCCCTAAACACCCTTTCCAACTCTTTTCTTTCTTATTTTGACAAGTGATGTGAGCAAGCCCATGTAGCCTATGGATGGAGGTATTATAACTAAAAGCTTGAAGATTCCTATTGGGCTTATCATAAGGCAACGAGCGAAGAAGATGGAGGAAACACTACAAGCTTATGTTTAAAGCCTAGTGGATGTGGATATGGGGCCATATGGACCAAGGAGAGATAAAGAGAAGCTGATTTAATGCAAGCATGGCTATAGAGCCCATGAATGGAAGACTTGAATCACAAAGCTTGAAGATTTCTAGTACACCAATCATAAGACAAAGAGCCAAGAAGATAAAGGAAGCTTCATCAGTTTATGTTCAGAGCTTCATGGATTCACATATGGAGCCATATGGATAGAGCAGAGACTAAGGGAAGCTTATCAATTTGTTGGAAGCTTAAGAGCTGGAAAAATTAGAGGCACAATTGTCTAGTAATCACCTAACACTTTGTGTAGTTGAGCTTCTTATCTAGAAGCCTGTCGCGCGGTTGTACCAATGACCGCGAGCTACACTATTTGATTTTTATACTTCAAACATTCATTCCATTTTTTTCATGTTTAATTTATTGTTTGGAGGTTTATTAATGTATTTGGACTCCAGGAACTTCTATATTATGGGCTACTTGTGTTTGGGCCCATTGGTTAATTGTCTTAGAGAAGTAGTTAAGGTTATAGTTGTTCTCATTACTAAACAACCTAGCCTACAGTTTTTAATGTTTGTAAATAGTATTTAAACTCTTGTTTGCCTCTGAAAAGGGGTTGGCTATTTTGATAATAGAATTTTAAGAATTCTCGAGAGATCATTGTCTCTTATGTCTTGGTTCTTGGTTGGATCAAGGGTTCTACTTGCAAAATTAATTGCTTTGATGTAGGTTAATTCCAAGGTTCTCTTCCACAGGTTGGATTTGGGTTGCAGACTTAGCAAGGATCATATCTCATCTTCTAAAGGATTGATATCATATGCAAAGGTGAAGGGGTCTTTAGTTTGATGCACTAGTAGTTCGCGTTAGTTTGAAATAAGAGCTTTGGTTTGAGATCATGTTCCACCTTATTAACTATCTATCTTAATTGAAACCTATTCCTAGTTTGTTCTTTGTTCCTTCTATACAAAAAAAATGTGTCTCAATCCCTTGTTGTTCACTTTCATTGTCTTTTGAGCTCTTGAATTCTTAAAGTTTAGTTCTTCAACTGAGTTCTTGTGATTTGTTTATTTTAATTGAATTAAAAAAAAAAAAAGAGAAAAGATTATTGTTGAATGAAATTCCCCATTGAAAGTTAATCTAGTTGAATCTACAGCCACCCAAGAAATTCCTAAACCCTAGAAGCTGCAAAGAGTTGATCTACATTAGGAGAACCTAGAATTTTTCGTAACCTAATTTTCTTTGTGTGCAGTGGTCGCACACACATTCTTGTGGCCGTGCAATCCCTAGTGATCACCTTCTCACTGCACTAGCTACCGTAAACCTTATTATGAAAATTTAGAATTTCACCTCCCAGCTGAATCATGGTCACCCTTAATTTCTTGCGGTCGCACCATCCCTAGTGGTTGCCTTTCTCACCGCTTAATCCACCACGACCCTACTGCCTAAATTGAAGTTTGGCCCAAAGTAGTTTGTGTAACACCCCTATACCCTGTATACGTATTGTACCGGTACCCCGCTTACATATAATATCCACATAGAATATAAGGATGCCATGTTCTAATTCAGTTTTACACCCTTCCTTTAAGTATTAAAACAATTATACATTATTTAAAGAAAATCCCAATCCATCAAAATATAATATGTATAAAAATAACACTTCCAAGATCGTTATATTCATATAATATTCTTTTGTTTACATAATACATACACATATTGCTTTTAAAATCCATTCTTTACATATATATAAATATCCATAATACAAAATGTTAAAATGATACATGTATACACCACCTTCTAAGTTGGTCTCGGAGCATCCTCAATCTTCTTATGGCATAGAAATTCAACTCTTTGATTAGCACTTACTCACCTATGGGATTCACACAACTGCGCTAAGCTATAAAGCTTAGTGGTACACATATATATAACTCAACATATACATATTAATTTCATAAACACATTCTCATACACACATAGCATCCACATACATACTTATTGGGCCCAATACCTCTATACAATTATTATGTCTAGTTATCACAATATCAATTTCACAATCCAGCTCTGCTCAGATCCATCTTTAATCACATCTTATGTCCCAGCTCTTCTTAAGTCTATCAACATATGCAACACATGACCTAGCTCTGCTCAGGTCCTTCCATGCATATATAATCAGTGTCAACATAACTAGATAGGTAATTGTATAGGTTACACACATACAACATCATTTAACATTTCATAATCACAGTCTCTTCGTTCTATTACTTTCCAAGTGATCATCACTTATCATGATCACTCAACATCACCATTTCACAAACATATCATATATACATGAGCCACATCCATAATGTGACTCATTACACACCCACTTTATCATTTTACATATTCAACACATTTTCATAGTTCTTTGCTCTCCTCACACTTTCTTTAATCACATATAAATTTTTAACACTGGGTTAAAAGACATGGCCATGCAAGCCACTTGCTACGCTTGTGTATCGTGAAGCAAAGCTGTCAACCTCATTAAAGTAACCCCATGGTTGTGGCATTCCCGGGCCATGCCAGTGTGTGAGTGTGGATTTTTGCCTCCACTCCCGGTGGAATAGTTCTTTGCGACTTCAGCACAGTTTAGGCTCGGGGCCTTAGAGAACAAGGACCTAAGTTCAGAAAAAATAGAGTCGCCACCCGGACAGGCCGGGAAAAAAGAAAGGGGTGGATGACTCGATTCCTAAGGAATCCCCAACCCCCTAATGGGTTCGGAAAGTTAGGTACGTGTGGGGAAGGTGAGAAATGGCCCAGCACCCCCACAACTCCTGGTTCATTGGAACCGGCCTCCTTTACAGGTCTTAATATTATAAAATTCTTAAATATAATAACATTATCCATATTACACACAATGATTAAAATAAAGCATTGATATATTGAAAATCAAAACAATGTCCAAGCAAAATAAATAAATGGACACCCATTCGAAGATGGAAATATGTCCTTACATAATATGCCTAAATAGGACACCCACCCAAAAGGTAGAAACATGTCCTTACATTGATTCTAAAATAGAAAAGAAATTTAAATTACATGATATTTAACTAATGAAGTACCCACCAAGTGGAAACATACCTCTTACAACATTTGGAAATCTAAATAAATCAATAAAAGTAAATAACCATTCATCATAAATAAATCATTCATCAAACATCAACAAAATGTAAACATCCATCTATGATAAACTAAATAATCCAAGCATTGAACTTAAATAAATCAAAGCATAATCAAATATAAAATTGAACAAAGTAAATAAAGATTCAAATTAAGGCTACTGTTTCTATTTAAGATTCTTTAATTAATACTTTAGAGTTTTGGAATTTAGAGGTTTAAGCTACTGTGAGTTTTAAAAGAATTGACATGGAACCAAATTTTAGAATTTAAAAGGTTGATAAGATTCTTTGATTAACCAAATTAGTGTTTGAGTGGTTAAATCATGAAATTAGGGTTTGGACATTTTAAAGCATTGGATTCATGATTTGCGGTCATTGGATTGTGTTTGAAAGCTTACTGTGTTTGAATATGTTTATAGGGTTTTAAGGTTTAAAGGATTAGGGTTTAGAGAACTTTAGGGTTTAAGGTTTTATGGGAGTTAGGGTTTACTATTTTGGATTTTGGAGTTTGAATTAGGGTTTTAGAATTTTAGAATTAGGGTTTCGGAGAATGTATTAGGTTTTTAGGATTTGAAAATCAATTGATAATTTTATGAAACTTTATGAAAATAAACCAAACCAATTAAAGTTTATAGAAGTAGAGAAGATGTTATTTAGGGTTTTTGGAAAGAAACAGTTTTAATTGGTGATTTTGAAAATTTGGAAAAACAAATTAGGGTTTTGAGATCTTGAAGAAACAAAAATAACAATTTTAAGCTTTTTGAAAAACAAAGCAACGAATTAAGGCTTTTAAACTGTAGAAAAGGTGAATTAGGGTTCTTAGGTTTTTTGAATTAAAAGACACAATTGGATGATTTAAGCTACTGTGAAGAATTTAGACAATTGATGCATACCTCCATTTGTTGGTTCCACCAAAAATTTCTTCTTGGATGAACAAGAACAAAGACAAGTTTTGCTGCCTTTGTTGGATTGAATTTGCTTGTTTGCTTCTCTCAACAAGTACCCTTGATCTGATTGCCAGAAGGAATTTTTTAAAGTTTCAAAGTTTTCCTCTTCAATTTCGGTTTCAAATTTCCTCCAAATTTCCAATCCAATTTCTCATCTCTTTTTCTCCCTCTTTTTGTGTTGTTTTAGTCCTTATTTATAGAAGATTTCTATGGTTAAATCTAGTTATTCAAAGAATATAACATTCATTAAGAAAAGGAAACCGAAACCTAATACAGCTGGCTGCGGCAGCGGTTCTCCGCAAGCTATTTTTTTTTTATTTTTTTTGTTTATTATTATTATTATTTATTTTTTATTAATAAAAATTAGATACTAAATAAAATATTATTTAATTAAGATAACAAAAATTATTTTGGACTAATTAAAATATATTAGACAACACAAAATTATTTTGGACTAATTAAAATATATTGGATCGGATTGGGTCAAAAATTAAGGGTATACAGTTTGCCCCCTGCTTGAATGATCTGAGACTTTAGTGAAAGAGTGTGAAAAGCAATAAGACTTAATTTTTGATATGGTTATTTAAATTTGTTTTGGGTACTTGGACCCGAGACTGAACTTGATTTAGGTACTTGGACCCGGGATTGGGTACTTGGACCCAAAATTGGGTACTTAGACCCGAGATTGATTTGATTTGGGTACATGGACTTGGGATTGGGTACTTAGACTCAGGATTGGGTACTTGGACCCGAGATTGGGTACTTTGACCCGAGTTTGAATTTGATGTGGGTACTTGGACCCGAGATTGGGTACTTGAACCCGAGGTTGGGTACTTGGACCTGAGCTTGAATTTGATTTAGGTACTTGGATCCAAGATTAAATTTGATTTGGGTACTTGGACCCAGGATTGGGTACTTGGACTCGAGATTAAATTTGATTTGGGTTCTTGGACCCGAGATTGGGTACTTGGACCCGAGCTTGATTTGATTTGGATACTTGGACCCGAGATTGATTTGATTTGGGTACTTGGACCCGAGATTGAATTGGATTTGGGTACTTGGACTCGAGATTGGGTACTTGGACCCAAGATTAAACTTGATTTTGGGTACTTGGACCTGAGACTGAATTTGATTTTGGGTGCTTGGACCCGAGATTGGGTACTTGGACCCGAGATTGATTTGATTTGGGTACTTGGACCTGAGATTGAATTGGATTTGGGTACTTGGACTCGAGATTGGGTACTTGGACCCAAGATTGAACTTGATTTTGGGTACTTGGACCCGAGACTAAATTTGATTTTGGGTGCTTGGGCCCGAGATTGGGTACTTGGACCCGAGATTGATTTGATTTGGGTACTTGGACCCGAATTGAATTGGATTTGGATACTTGGACCCGAGATTGAGTTTGACTAACCTTTTATCAGTTGAGAAGTCTGACTGCTCCAGCTGTTCTATGCATTGTGGTTCTTCACCCTTAAAATGGATCTTCATCCTTTGAGGTCGGGTCTTCACCCTTGAAAAAAGATCTTCATCCTTTGAGATCGGGTCTTTACCCTTGAAAACGGATCTTCATCCTTTGAGATTGGGTCTTCACCCTTGAAAATGGATCTTCATCCTTTGAGATCGGGTCTTCACCCTTGAGAAAATGGATCTTCATCATTTGAGATCGGGTCTTCACCCTTGAAAATGGATCTTCTTCCTTTGAGATCGGGTCTTCACCCTTGAAAATGGATCTTTATCCTTTGGAGATTGGGTCTTCACCCTTGAAAATGGATCTTCATCCTTTGAGATCGGGTCTTCACCCTTGAAAATGGATCTTCATCCTTTGAGATCGGATCTTCACCCTTGCAAATGGATATTCATCCTTGGAGATTGTGTCTTCATCCTTAAAAATGGATCTTCATCCCTTAAGATCGGGTCTTCACCCTTGAAAATGAATCTTCATCCTTTGAGATCGGGTTTTACCCTTGAAAACGGATCTTCATCCTTTGAGATCGGGTCTTCACCCTTGCTTCAGCTCTTTTAGCTGGACTGATCTTTTGTCTTTTGTAACTTCATTCTTTTGAGAATTCTAATTTTCTTCTTTTTGCAAAAATTCAGCTATTTTTAATTGGACCTTGTATCCTCTCCTTGCCCCCTGCGTGGCAAATATTTATAAGTGAGTTGGAAAATATTTTATATATAGACTCAAAATTGAAAAGGAGAAACTTTGCCCCTTCTGTAGGCTCAAGCCCATGATTTTTCTATGCGGGCTCTGATTGATGTTTTTCTTGTCTAGTTCTTTGCATAAGCACGCATTTCTTCTCTTTGCAAAATTACTGGAACTTTCTCAAGCAATTGGCCTTCCATGTCCCCTTGATTTGATATCTTCTTTTGATTCTTTACTTCACAGAGTGTTTGCTGTTCACTTTGATGAAGAATAGACAATACAAGATAAGAAAGTGTGATGTGATATGCTCATGTATGCATGATAATACTCACAGTGGTTTCATTGACTCACAGACCGAGGTGATCAGCAGAAGTACTCTCATTGACTCCTTTTCGACGCTCGTTCAAGTCTTGCATTGGAATGATAGAAAGCTTTGCATTTATGGATTTTATCTTCAAGATGTTGAAAATATGAAGAATAGAGACCCCAAGCAGCAGAGTCAGGGATTTATCTATTTCAAACTATGTCTCAGCATGTCAGTTGATAGCTTCTTCATGACCTTGCCAATAATCATTTCATTTGCTCAATGTGTCCTTTGGAGGCTCAACATACTTCCCTTAACTTGAAGGCTTTGTATCACAATTTTGTTTTTTGAAATAAAATGTTGGCTTTGCCAAATTAATGTCAATGTACCTCAGGACTTGATTTTTTCAAATTAACATATCTATAACATGACAACCCTAGTTACCGTACTAAACTCGGGAATTATATCTATTTAAGCAAGAATTATTGCACTTCAGATAGGCACATACATATTACTTAGCCAAAGGTCTTATTTGAGTTTAAATATTGTCTATCTCATGTGCATGCTTATCCAAACTATCTCCACTAATAGACTCTACCTACCAAGAGAGATCAACATGTCTTTAATAGGCTTGAAATGGGGTCTATAAAGGACACGGGTTTAAATGAAAGCCATTTTGAGATAGGAGCTGATGTGACACAGTGGACAAACCCTCACACTACAAATTTCTTGTTGGAACTTTAGACAGTTGGGAGCAATCTGTAACACCCCCATACTCTATATAAGTACTATACATATACCTAGTATATATACAATACGTATATAAAGTATAAGAATGTCACTTATAGTTTCAATTTAAAAACCTTTATCTGAGTTCAAGAAGTATTGCATTAATTTAAAGAAACATTTATGAAAAACATTATTCTTATAATTATACAACATAATTAAAATCACAAAATGTATGCATCACCTTCTAGTTGGTCTCGAGACACTCTTACCCTTCCCGTGGCATAACAGCTGGACTTCCAGATCAACCGCATAACCACCTGCGCGATTACAAATCCACGCTAAGCCCGAGAGCTTAGTAGTACAAATAAATATTAAAGTATACTTTACAAAAGAATCATACCTTATATTTTTAGCATCATGTTTTATTGTTCTCTTACCACTTTTTCCTTTCTCAATGCATTCTTCATATGTTCCCCACTAGTCTCATACATTATATACATATTTATATAGAACATTCACAACACGATACTTACCATTTCTATCTCATATACATATACATATACATCCTTTTAACAAATCACCATTCAACCCTTTATGAAAACCAATCTCACAAATTCCACATTCATATACATTTTACACATCATTCCACATTTTCATAAACTCATATCTCAACAAAGCTCCTCAATATATCAATACACGTATTACAAAATCATACTTCACAACATCATTTTATTCACAATTCATCAATCATGAATCACACTTCCAATAAAGGCAGCCATAGATCTCATTACTCATTTATTTCAACATTTAAATATCACATTGACAACAAAGACAGACTCGGGCCCAAAAGACACTAATATGTTATTCAAAGTTCAAAGTTACTGCATTGGTCCATAATCACAATGATCAAGCCCGTAGGCAATATATCTCATATCTCTATCCATGGATAGCGTAATAGACCCAGTCTCTTGGATCATCAACTCTGCTAAACTCGAGGAGATCCTCAACCCGGCTAGACTGTTACTACAATTCACATTTCACATTTTATCAAGTAACAGACCCAGTCTCTTGGATCTCAATTCAAAGAGATCCTCAACCCGGCAAGACTGTTACTTTTCATATATTTCGTATCAATAATTCACATAGTGTAACAGACCCAGTCTCTTGGATCTCAATTCACTCAAATTGAAGAGATCCTCAACCCGGCAAGACTGTTACATTTTCACATTTTCTAGGCATGCCGCCAAATCCAGAACTCTGAAGATTGAATCAACATATTAGACAGAACACAATTGAATCAACATTTTCATTTCATACTCAATTGAATTATCATAGCCAATAACATTGGCTTCACATCTCATTTGAATCACTATAGCCAATCACAATGGCTTCACATCATATCATGTCTCAACTCATATTATAATATTTCATTATTCAATTGTACATAATTAATTACTTCATCATATCCTTCACAATATATATATATATATATCATCATTGCAATTCACAAGATTTACAATGCATAATAGTATCATATGCATCATCAAATCATATTGATCAATTCATCATTCAAGTATACATAATCAATGGCATTGCACATACTTTTTCAATGATCATTATATCTTCCACATTTCCTATATCATCATTAATATACACATAACAATTTACATTATTCATAGATTTAGAATCTTCCATATACATTTGATTGAATCATTATTGTTTTAAGTGTGTTTAGGTACAAAAGACCTTTGAAGATCCAACCATGTAAGAATAATCAAGAATAAATATCATTAGCCAACACACTCAAGGGACACGGCCAAGCTTGTGGCCGTGTCTCTCAACACCAATGCAGACAGTAGCAAGCACGGGCAATGGACACGGCCAAGCCAGTGGCCGTGTCTCTCAACACAAAAATCCAGTAGCAGACACGGGCAAGGGACACGGCCGTGTCTCTCAACACAACATAGGCAGTGGCAAACACGGTCAAGAGACACGGCCAAGCCAGTGGCCGTGTCTCTCCAAAAATATCCAACACGGCCAAATTTGCCCTAACTTGGCCGTGTCTCTCACAACTTGGCCGTGTCCTTCAATGATTTAAAGACCAAATATTTCAAAACTCATCCAAACCCTTTAAAATTCACACCACAACCTTCTTAATCATCATCTTTGTTAATATTTAACAATTTCCTATCACTTTAACATTTATATAACTTCATTATATCATCATAATAACCAATATATATACATCACTATAATCAATTACTCAAAGTACCAAATTCATTTATACTAAACTCTAACTCCACAATTCATCATCATTCTCACAAATACCCCAACTTATCATCATCTTCCACACCAACCATATCAAAACTAATTTCAATTAAAAGAAATCAAGACAAGAAGATAAAAAATCATATATATATAATCAATAAACTCAATTCAAAGAATGAGTACTTACATGTATAGCTTGCCAAATCTTCAAACTCCACTTGCAAATCTCTTGATATCCTTAATCTTTGGTGTAATTAGGAGCAAAAATCATCTTTCTCTCTCTAGCTTCTCTCTCTCTCTCTCACGAAGAAGAACAGACGAAGAAGAAGAAAGGAAAATCAATTTTTTTCCTCTTCTTCGTTCTTATCTCCACCATATAATAATAATAATAATAATAATAATAATAATAATAATAATAATAATAATGATAACAATAATAATAATAATTTCTCAAATAATCTCCACCTCATAAATTTCCTTTGACTTTCTTCTTCTCTTTTCCTTTTTGTCCTTATCATCATTATTACAATTAATTATATATATATAACTCACTTTTCCTACTCCCAATTTCTCTCATGTATATGTAATGTATATGTATATGTCTTTTATATTGTAGTTATATTTCCCAAATATACATATACATTAAGTCCAAATACAACAATAACTCCAAAACTTTTAAGGCATATCTTGGGATATTACAATTCTCTCCCCCTTTAAGTAATTTCGTCCTCAAAATTATCCAACATAGTAACAATCCATTTAGAACAAATCACCATTATATGAAAATCATCGTATTCTTACATTATGATTTTATCAAGTCACATAACTTCTACTCTCCCCCTTAGAAACAATCATCTTCTCTGAAATTCATAACTCATCATAGTATAGGTATATATATATCTTATTACTTTCTCAACAAAACAATTCAGATAACTCATACATATCCAATGAATTTTTATCTTTGTATTAAAGTCAGATTATCACTTTATCTCTTTGTAGATATTCTCTTAACTTTAACCTCAAAAGTCATTAATTAATATCCTAGCATTGATTTTTCTGTTCTCACAATCACTTTCAAAATAAATATTTACCAAATCTCAATTGATAACAATATCCTGACTTTCTTTAACTTGCTTCTCACTTAATATAAATATTAATATCGTATTTTTAAACTTACTTCACAGGTCAACAACATTTCCCTTTTTCTCTCCAAATACAATTGATGTAATTCAATTTATTTATGTTCATTCGTAAGCCAGAATATTACATCATACACATAACCATTTAAATTTATATTCCCAGTACAACTGTACATATTAAATCTCCACATTGATTTGCAACTTCAGCAAAGTCTAGATCAAATCGATCTATTTAACACAATATACTAACATTTCAACCTTATTAGATTTCAACCAATAATTAACTTATCGAAATATATCATTGAATTTCACAATATATATGTATATATATAACCTAATTCCATTAGGTCAAACTTATATTCAAATTCTAATCTTTTCAAATTCATATATTCAATCAATAAGAACCATGCTTATAAATATACATTTCATTACTTCAATAATTATATCATCATCTCTCATACTTATTCAAAGTTTATCAATATAACTAACAACTATTGTAATATCCCGGAATAGACCCTAAGAGTTTTGGAGTTATTGTTGTTGTATTTGGATTTAATGTATATGTGTATATGTGAAATATAAGGATAATATATGTAAGACATATACATATACATCACATATACATGGGATATATATAATGGTGAAGGATAAGTGAGTTGTATATATATTTGTATAACTAAATAATAATAATAATAATAAAGACAAAAAGAAAAGAGAAGAAGAAAATCAAAGAAAGAATATGTGGTGGAGATTTAAAGTATTATTATTATTATTACTATTGTTATTGTTATTGTTATTGTTATTATTATTATTATTATTATTATTATATATATATATATATATGGATAAGGACAAAGGAAAGAAGTAGAAACTTCTTCTTCCTTCTACTCCTTCTTCGTCTTCTTCGTTCTTCTTGGCCGAGAGAGAGAGAGAGAGAGAGAGAGAGAGAGAGAGAGAGAGAAAGAGAGAAAGATGTGATTTTCTTACTAAATTTCTTAAGGAATTCAAGAGATTTGATGATAGAGATGAAGATTTGATAAAGGATTCAAGTAAGTATTTATTTCTTTAAATTGATTTTCATTGTTTGAGTTGGGTTTGGTATGGTTGATGTGTGATGATGATGATATTGAAAGATTTAAGTATATATATGTGTTGATTTGGTAATTGGATGATGATAATATGATTATTTGTGAAGATGATGATGAATTGTTGAATAAGGGTTGAGTTTAATGAAATTTGGGGATTTGATAAATTGGTATATGAATGAAGTTTATAATGATGATTGGTGTGTGTTTTGAGTGTTGTTGATGTTTTGGTAAGTTTGTTATGGTTTTTGGGTGTGTTTGATGAAGATTGTTTGAAGCGAGTAATGAAAAAGATGGGTATTGTTGGATGTTGTTGTGTGTTGACCGGAATCTGGGTTTTTAGTCGGACACGCCCAGAGACATGGCCAGTTTGTTAGGCGTGTCGTTGGTTCTGTTTTCTGGAGTTGGTAGCACGAGCAGTGACACGCCCATGTTATTGAGCGTGTCATAAGTTCTGTGTGGCAGTAGAATTGACACGACCAGTAACACGCCCGTGTTATTGAGCGTGTCATAGCTACTGTGAGTTTGGAGAATTGACACGGCCATGAGCACGCTCTTGTTGATTGGACGTGTTGATGTTTTTGAGATACAGAATGTATTACACGCCCAGTGACACGCCCATGGTTATGAGCGTGTCAATGTTTCTGTGTTGTGGAGTTAGGGCACGATCAGGAACACGCCCGTGTTGATGAGCGTGTCATGTGTTGAGTTTGCCCTAATTGATTCTTATTTGTATTACCTCATGTGTATTTCTAAGTGAGTGTGTATGATTACTTTTGGATTAGGTTTTAAGAGATGGAATTGCCCTAATCCAAGTATTGAAAGATCTATGGAAGAGAAGTTATATGGGAGTGAGTTCTTTAGAGGTAAGTACAAAACCCTATTGGATTGCATATAAGTATATTGTTAAAATAAATATTAATATTGTATACGCAATGAAAAGATAAGAGATATGATAATACATTAATACATATAAGATGTGAAGGCATTCAATATATATATGTTATGAAATGTGAAAGATGTGAGGATATGATTTGTATGATGTGTATTCCAATTTATATGGTAATGCAATTGATTGTGCATACTTGAGTAATGAATGATTATGTATATAAATATCAAAGATGAACTATGAAATGTGATAATGTGATATTGTGATGAACTATGAAATGTGATAATGTGATATTGTGATGAACTATGAAATGTGATAATGTGATATTGTGGTGAACTATGAAATGTGATATTGTGATGGAATATGAAATGTAAATTGAGAGGTGATGATGTATAAAGCCATTGTGGTTGGCTATGATATTGAGAATGAGATAAATGAGGCATGTTTTGCCTAAATGATGCCATTGTGGTTGGCTATGATGATGTAAATGATGATGAGAATGAGAATGAAATTGATAATGAAATAATAAATGAATTGTGTGACTAATGTGTTATTCATTTTCAGAGTTTTGTTGTTGGTGGCATGCCTAATAAGTGTAACAATCTCTTGAAGTTAGGTTGGATTGAATCCTTGAAGCCTAATTGAGATGTTACCACCCTTGAAGCTAGGTTGGGTTAGTTCTTGAAGCCAAGTTGGGTAGAAGCTTAGCATGCTTTGCTCCCCTTGAAGCTTGGTTGAACTTAATCCTTGAAGCCTAGTTGGGTATATGATATTGATAAATGTGATAACAAAACCAAAGCATTAACTCTGAACTTTGAATGACATATTAGTGTCTTTTGGGCCCGAGTCTGTCTTTGTTGTTAATGTGATGTATATACAAGTTGAAATAAATGAGTAATGGGATTTATGTTGCCTTTGTTGGAAATGTGAGTTGTGAATGATGAATTGTGGTTAGTGATATGATTATATAACATACATGAATTATTGAAAGGAGATATGGTTTGTGAAGTTATATGCAATATGCGATTATAAAGTATAAAATGATATATATGATATGTATGAGGTGAAATTGGTAAGTATCATAATATGAAGGTTCTATCAATTTATTGAATTATGTTTGATGGTTATGTTATATGTGTATATGTATATCCTCTATAAGGTTAATAGGATTATATGAAGAATGCATTGAAAAAGGGGAAAACAGAGTAAGAAAATGTTAAAACATGAGACTAAACATATGAGGTATGTTTCCTTTATATTGTATATTTTAATGGTTACTTGTACTACTAAGCTTTCGAGCTTAGCGCGGTTATCTTAATCGCGCAGGTATATAGGTGATGAAGCTGGAGATAAGCTACTATGTCACAACGAGGACAATTGTAGTTCGAGACCAACTAGATGGTGGTGCATGCATGTAATTATACTGTATTTTCATAAGAATGTATTCATTTGTATAAATGAATCTTTGGAAGAAACAATGTAACTTATATTTATGTATTACCATGATAAGAATAACCATTTTGTAAATACTTTCATATGATTTAAATGTATTATGGTTTTAAAAATTAAAGTAAAGAGTTATAATGGTGATGAAAAGTGACATTCTTATACTCTATATACATATTGTATGTGTACCTGGTATATGTACAGTATTTATATGGGGTATCGGGGTGTTACAACTATAGCTTCATACACGAACTTTTCCCCAACCAGGTCGATAGTCCAAGTTCGGTTGCCCAACACAATGGGTCTGTATGGTTCTGCAAGAGGCAGATAAGTCCGTTCATTTATCTTTTCACCATTTATTTCTCATAATCAATTTGGTACTTTACCTCCATTATACTTCATTACTAACATCATTGTCAACAATTATGGTTTTTCATCACATCAAAATAGTATGCTCATATATCATCAACTATATTGAATATCTCATTATTCAATCATATCATCTAGACAGGCTTCAACCCTATCTTTTAACCAGGTTTTAAAAAAAAAACATAGTTATCAATCTCACCAAAACTGTACCACAGTTATATCATCTCAGCTCCAAATCTAAAGATAAATAAACTAACCAACTAATCACACTAATCAAATCATAGTACCATGATATATAAACAATCACATTTGGGGTTTGTAAATCAATCTCGTTCTTCTATTATTCGATTTCCAACCTTTACAATTATAATATTAAATTATATCACAAAAATTATATATTTATTCTCCAAGCTTTTATTACACCAAGAATTAACACATTTTATTTCCATCTCCAAAACAGTTTGCTTTTATTTATTTGATTATCATTAACCTAACTCATGTCCAATAATATTATCTTTAACATTTTCTACGCCCAACTTTCAATCATATACAAATCTTACACAAATTTCATTCATTACTCCATTTCCAAACCATCTCCTCTAAAAATTTTCAAATACAAAACTCTTTCCTTACAATTTCTTATTTTACACTTATACATAAAACAGTTCCACACACAAAGTCTTTGAGTTCCAAGACATCTTATGATAGCCTCACTTAGTTATTGCAATAACAATTTCATTATTCAATATTACCCAAATCCATTCTCATTATTCATCATATACTCTATTCTGCATAAATTAAGATTTAATCCTTATTAATTCCACTACTAAATGCAATCTCATTTCTAATACCATTAAACATGCAATGGTATAATATAATAAACGTATCATATACACATTCATAGGTCATGTTTATAATGTGACTCACTTCCCACCTTTCTTACATATAACCATTACATTCATATCGAAAAGTTCATTTCACATATCCTCTTTACATATACACATAATTATGCAATTTATTAAAATTTTCTTTTGCGTATAGTTTATACAAATATAAGATTTATCACTTTCCTTTAACTCTTATCATTCTCATTCTTTGAACATAACTTAAGTTATTCATTAACTTCAATAAATATATACACTCTACTTATAATATTATTTCACAAAGAACTTAATCACATTTCCAATGTGATATTTCTCTCACATTTGTTTTTAAATACCTTTAACATATCTTTCATATTCTTTTTCATCCTTTCCAATCAAATTACTTAAAGTAACTCATTTCCCATTTGATCAATTCCTTTTCTTTTATTTCAAACCAAATTTTCCTACTATCAGTCTCATTCCCCATTTCATAATACTTTCATGTGCACTAATATATATTTCATATATCTCATATATTAAATACATTAAACTATCAATATTTAAATGATCTTTATCCACATTCCATTAAAACTATAAACTTTCAACTTATTCATCTCATTCTCTTAATATCAACTTTAAAACATCTTATATGTATATACCACAAAGCAACATCAAAACATATATGTTTCACAATTATTAAGCTCATTCCAAAAATCTAAATGTCTCATATTACCACCATTAACATGAGCTTTCACAATATTCAACCATATCGCATTTCTAACATTGAAATCACCATGTTTGTATTTAACAATACAAACAACACCAATATATCTTCGTACTTAACCAACATTATTTCTTTCTTTTTTTTTTAAACAAAACCTTAACTTTACATATACACACCTTAAATTATCACACTTAATCTATACTAATCAACTCATTCAATATTTCACTGTACTTCTTTCATTTAAATAACATATCTTTTCATATTACCCATCCAACAACATTTCCTCTTTCTAGAAATCCAAACATAAAGTTTATTGGAAAGAGATTCAAATAATAGAGGAAAGATTTCATACTTTAATCTAAATTTTGTTTTTAACTCATTCTCAACTTTATTCTTCTAGCCATTTCTTTATATGTCAAACACATATCAATAATCAAACTTTTTACTTATAAATTCCATATCATTTCTTTATATCACAATCACCTCTTAATTATCAACATTTCAAAATTTGTTTTCATATAAAACCTCATTTACACATTATCATATATCTCATGTAATTCAAATACATCACAAATCACATAATGCCACGTTCGAGACCAACCTAGATGTGAATGCATATGCATGTATTACAAACTTCAATTCAAAACTTTTCTTTTTACTTCTCTTTAAGCTTTTCAAAACTTTCTCTTTTTAATTCTACTTAGGCCGAGAATCTCGAACCTAAGCTCTGATACCAAAATAATTGTAACACCCCCATACTCTATATAAGTACTATACATATACCTAGTATATATACAATACGTATATAAAGTATAAGAATGTCACTTATAGTTTCAATTTAAAAACCTTTATCTGAGTTCAAGAAGTATTGCATTAATTTAAAGAAACATTTATGAAAAACATTATTCTTATAATTATACAACATAATTAAAATCACAAAATGTATGCATCACCTTCTAGTTGGTCTCGAGACACTCTTACCCTTCTCGTGGCATAACAGCTGGACTTCCAGATCAACCGCATAACCACCTGCGCGATTACAAATCCGCGCTAAGCCCGAGAGCTTAGTAGTACAAATAAATATTAAAGTATACTTTACAAAAGAATCATACCTTATATTTTTAGCATCATGTTTTATTGTTCTCTTACCACGTTTTCCTTTCTCAATGCATTCTTCATATGTTCCCCACTAGTCTCATACATTATATACATATTTACATAGAACATTCACAACACGATACTTACCATTTCTATCTCATATACATATACATATACATCCTTTTAACAAATCACCATTCAACCCTTTATGAAAACCAATCTCACAAATTCCACATTCATATACATTTTACACATCATTCCACATTTTCATAAACTCATATCTCAACAAAGCTCCTCAATATATCAATACACGTATTACAAAATCATACTTCACAACATCATTTTATTCACAATTCATCAATCATGAATCACACTTCCAATAAAGGCAGCCATAGATCTCATTACTCATTTATTTCAACATTTAAATATCACATTGACAACAAAGACAGACTCGGGCCCAAAAGACACTAATATGTTATTCAAAGTTCAGAGTTACTGCATTGGTCCATAATCACAATGATCAAGCCCGTAGGCAATATATCTCATATCTCTATCCATGGATAGCGTAACAGACCCAGTCTCTTGGATCATCAACTCTGCTAAACTCGAGGAGATCCTCAACCCGGCTAGACTGTTACTACAATTCACATTTCACATTTTATCAAGTAACAGACCCAGTCTCTTGGATCTCAATTCAAAGAGATCCTCAACCCGGCAAGACTGTTACTTTTCATATATTTCGTATCAATAATTCACATAGTGTAACAGACCCAGTCTCTTGGATCTCAATTCACTCAAATTGAAGAGATCCTCAACCCGGCAAGACTGTTACATTTTCACATTTTCTAGGCATGCCGCCAAATCCAGAACTCTGAAGATTGAATCAACATATTAGACAGAACACAATTGAATCAACATTTTCATTTCATACTCAATTGAATTATCATAGCCAATAACAATGGCTTCACATCTCATTTGAATCACTATAGCCAATCACAATGGCTTCACATCATATCATGTCTCAACTCATATTATAATATTTCATTATTCAATTGTACATAATTAATTACTTCATCATATCCTTCACAATATATATATATATATATCATCATTGCAATTCACAAGATTTACAATGCATAATAGTATCATATGCATCATCAAATCATATTGATCAATTCATCATTCAAGTATACATAATCAATGGCATTGCACATACTTTTTCAATGATCATTATATCTTCCACATTTCCTATATCATCATTAATATACACATAACAATTTACATTATTCATAGATTTAGAATCTTCCATATACATTTGATTGAATCATTATTGTTTTAAGTGTGTTTAGGTACAAAAGACCTTTGAAGATCCAACCATGTAAGAATAATCAAGAATAAATATCATTAGCCAACACACTCAAGGGACACGGCCAAGCTTGTGGCCGTGTCTCTCAACACCAATGCAGACAGTAGCAAGCACGGGCAATGGACACGGCCAAGCCAGTGGCCGTGTCTCTCAACACAAAAATCCAGTAGCAGACACGGGCAAGGGACACGGCCGTGTCTCTCAACACAACATAGGCAGTGGCAAACACGGTCAAGAGACACGGCCAAGCCAGTGGCCGTGTCTCTCCAAAAATATCCAACACGGCCAAATTTGCCCTAACTTGGCCGTGTCTCTCACAACTTGGCCGTGTCCTTCAATGATTTAAAGACCAAATATTTCAAAACTCATCCAAACCCTTTAAAATTCACACCACAACCTTCTTAATCATCATCTTTGTTAATATTTAACAATTTCCTATCACTTTAACATTTATATAACTTCATTATATCATCATAATAACCAATATATATACATCACTATAATCAATTACTCAAAGTACCAAATTCATTTATACTAAACTCTAACTCCACAATTCATCATCATTCTCACAAATACCCCAACTTATCATCATCTTCCACACCAACCATATCAAAACTAACTTCAATTAAAAGAAATCAAGACAAGAAGATAAAAAATCATATATATATAATCAATAAACTCAATTCAAAGAATGAGTACTTACATGTATAGCTTGCCAAATCTTCAAACTCCACTTGCAAATCTCTTGATATCCTTAATCTTTGGTGTAATTAGGAGCAAAAATCATCTTTCTCTCTCTAGCTTCTCTCTCTCTCTCCATCTCTCTCTCTCTCTCTCACGAAGAAGAACAGACGAAGAAGAAGAAAGGAAAATCAATTTTTTTCCTCTTCTTCGTTCTTATCTCCACCATATAATAATAATAATAATAATAATAATAATAATAATAATAATGATAACAATAATAATAATAATTTCTCAAATAATCTCCACCTCATAAATTTCCTTTGACTTTCTTCTTCTCTTTTCCTTTTTGTCCTTATCATCATTATTACAATTAATTATATATATATATATATATAACTCACTTTTCCTACTCCCAATTTCTCTCATGTATATGTAATGTATATGTATGTGTCTTTTATATTGTAGTTATATTTCCCAAATATACATATACATTAAGTCCAAATACAACAATAACTCTAAAACTTTTAAGGCATATCTTGGGATATTACACAATCTTTCTAGACTCCAAATTCCTTCTATCTTCTTGGCATTAATCTGGATCTCGATTGGGACAGTTTTTGCCCTTGCAAAAAAGTTTAAGACCCAAATTCATTTCTTTTCTTCTTTTCCCTTTTTATTCTTCTTTATTTTTCCTACTCTTCCCTCTTCTTTCTCTTTCCTTACTCTTTCCTTTCTTTTATCATTTTGTCCTTCTTTCTTGTGGGACTATCAGTACAGAACTTTCAAGAACTGGATGGTTTTCCTCCTTTTTCTCCAATTTTGATTGAATCTTTGGTTGGGTTACACCAATTCAAGTAAAAATGTCTTTATGAACCAAATGGAAGCCTTTTCCTGCTTTAGGTAAAAGAGAACTCAGTTGTCTTTCTGAACTGCCTTTTTAGTCATTATTCTCTTTTTTTTCTTTTTTTTTTCTTCTTTTCCCTTTTTCTTTTGTCCCTTTCTTTTTTTTTTTACTTTTTTTTTTACTTTTTTCTTTCTTTTTTTTTGGTTCTAGCTCTAAAAGAGTTGTCTTGTTTGTACCAACTTGGGATTCCAATAATGGATGAGAGGAGTGACATAAATCTTCTTTACCAGGGAGAAATCATTTGGTACCCTGATGCTGTCTTGATATATTGGAGATATTAAGTGAACTTCAACTACCCTTATGGTCTTGAAAACTTCAATTGCCCTTATAGTCTTGAGAACTTGAACTATCCTCATGGTATTGAGAACTTAAACTATCTTCACGGTCTTGAGAACTTCAACTATCCTCACGATCTTGACTAATCATTGCTTTCCTTGATCTTCTTGCCTCTTCATCTTAGTGATCAAAAGACTTGTCAAAAGTATCACAACAACTCAGGGTAGGTTGTTGGGGTTTGTAAGCCAATGAAAAGAAAGCTAAAATTTTATGAAGGCTCAAAGAGATGACTAGGGATTGATATTTAATAGGTGGATACTAGTTGTTAGCTAACCAAACAATGCCTAGATCATTTCTCTCTTAAATAAGCAGAGTTCAATTTCGCCTCGAAAGTTAGTCAAAGCATGATCTAAGACTGACTAGGACCTAGACAAAGGTAATATGCAATAGCCCTCTCTAAGTAAGCATACACAACTCAATGCTATAGAGCAATTCCCTCACCTAGTAAAATCATTCGAGTCATGA
This sequence comes from Garcia nutans, assembly GCA_947685225.1. Classification (NCBI taxonomy): domain Eukaryota; kingdom Viridiplantae; phylum Streptophyta; class Magnoliopsida; order Malpighiales; family Euphorbiaceae; genus Garcia; species Garcia nutans. The sequence continues at coordinate 38,901,338 of CANTUV010000035.1, forward strand.
TGCATAAATATATTAATTCATGAATTATCAAGCTAGATTCCTCATTGGTTGAGCACCAAAATGAACAAATACCAACAAAAATTTTGATGAAAGTAATTTATTCAAGCAACTTTAAAATTGAAAAACAATATTGTTCCAATTTAAATATTAAAGAAAGTAAAATTGAAAACCAACATTCAAGCTAAGGAAAGTTCGTTGAGTTTAAGCTTCTTTTCCCTTCACATCTTCAGTATTTCCATCTTGAAAGGATGATAAAACAAAATCATCTTCCAATCCTTTTCCCACCATGAAGGTTACCGATGAAGGTACTCTTCCAAACTTAGGCAAATGATTGTTGCTTGGTATTGGGCTTGTCCAGCTCTGGTAGCTTACCACTATCGATTAGATCTTGGATCTCGTGCTTTAATTGGGTACATCTATCAGTTTCATGTCCTTGAGTATGATGAAATTGACAAAAAGCCTTAGTATCAAATTTTGGGGGAAGAGGATTAGGTAAAGGTCGAGGAGCTAACGGTTGTAACAACCCTTTCTTTTGTAGCTTGCTAAAAACCCAAGATAGAGGTTTCCCCAATTCTGAGAATTGTTTTTTATTTCCTTGACCAGTCGCATTAACATCAACTTCTTTTTGCGTGCTTTGATTGCTAGGCTGATAATTCCCTTTCTCATTCCTTTTTATTGAAAAGCAATTCTTTTCCCTTTCCCACTCTTCAATTTGTAGACCAGCTTGGAGAAGATCTTTGAAATCCCTTATAAGGGTGTGAGACATCCTTTCACGGAGATTGGGTAGGACACCTCTCACGATCATCCTTATTTGATCAGATTCATCAGGCCTCTTCTTGAGCAAAGCAACTTTATTTCTCCACCTTTCATATAGTCCACAAAATTCTCATTTGGCCTTTGTCTAATGGACTCAACTTCCATTAAGGTAACTTCCATCTCAACGTTGTATCCATATTGTTGGATGATGGCCTTGTATAGCAGATCCCAATTCTTTTATGTTCCATCATCCAAGATATTGAACCAATTTTGGACAACAGTGTCCAATGAGAGCATGAAGTACCTTAGATTTTGAGCCTTAGTAGCTCGGGCAGACTGCATGCCAGTGATATATTGCTTCATATGGAGATGAGGATTTTCGATTCCATTAAACTTCGCGAAAGATGGAATCTTGAACTTGTATGGAACTTATTCATCTAGCTCAAATAATTTGTCAACTTCAGACATCTCTTCCGTTTTCAGCTTCTTCTCAAATTTCTTTTCTAAATTCGCGATCATTTTTCAACATCAGAATTTTCAGTCTTTTCTAAAGTTGCCTTCTCAACAACCTTCAGCTCCTTTTTATCTTGAAAATCTTGGTAGTATTGAGCCCAATCATCATCATCAATGATCACCTTATCATCATCAGAAGCTACTTCATCAACTTTAGCCTTCCCCTTAACTTTCTTGGTGCTAGCAGATGCTTCGGCATTATTTCCTAAAATTGCAGCTAGTTGATTCTTTATGATCTTGGCCAGGGCCTCTTTTATTTCTTCCATTTTGGTGTTGAGGGCATCAACCACCATTCTTTGAATTTGTTTGGGATCCATTATTTTTGGTGAGCAAGTGATTGAGTCGTTACTAGATTCTTCACTTTCGGCGTAGGTCAGATTGTTGTAAGCTTTTGAATTGTCATAATCCAGGGCTGTGAGCCAAAGAAGATCAATGATATGAGATGCAAGTGTATGCATGTATGCACAAACCATTAACAAACAAGGATAACTAGGACGTTCCTTCCAACCTTATAACATCCACATACGAATGGCGAGTCTCTTTTCCTAGGTATATGGTTAACAAAATACCAACATGGGGTATCTTGTTTTCGAATATTTCCCTCAAACGTTTCAACCAATAGTTATATTTTTCGAAAATGAAAATCCATTCATAGTAATTCACATTAATTAGGTTTTAATCCATTCAACCAACTATAGTAGCTTTTATGCTACATTGGATTAAAACCAAATTAAGAGATTTATTATAGATAGATTTCTCACTTGAAAAGAGTAACTAATGGTTGATGCCAAAAACAAGCCCATGATTAATTATTCTAGTATAAACTAGGCTCACAATTGATTTTTGGTATTTCTTAATTGGCCTAAATAATTTGCAAGCTCTTTGTAAGAAAATGTTGGATGAAAGTAATTTTATTTTTGTGCCTATTGTAAAAAGATTTTAGAAAAAAAAAGTATTTGGGCCATGAGCAAAAGAATTTTTGATTTATTTTTAGAGAAGTCTCATGTCCAAAGACTTCTTTGAAAAATTTTGAAAATAGCTTTGGTCTTTTGGATTTTAAAGAAAAATTTATTTTGAGCTGGCAATGTACTTAGGTCATATTAGAAAAAGAACAAACCAAATAAGCCATGATTTAAGCGAAGATAAATTAACCATAGTTAAACAACATGCATTTGGGGTAAAACCTTAGGAAAGTAACTAGGCCAATTACATGAGCTTTAGTCTTTGGGTAAACAGGCTTAGGTTCCCATAGTAAGTATATACCAAATGGTACAAGGCTATGAGTGGTTATACCATACTCGATCTCCATACCTTGAGTGAAAGTATGGTATCCCTTACATAACACAACACGGGTAGCACGGGCGTCCTAACTCATGCACACGATGCAATCTAATATGATGCAATGGATAATATCATTATAAGAAAGAATAGAATAATATAAAGACCAGCAGAATCAACTTCACTTATCCCCAGTGGAGTCGCCACTGTGAGCGGGAATTTTCGCCCATACTCCCGGTGGAATGGTTCTTGCAACTTCGGCACTGTTTAGGCTCGGGACCTTAGAGAACACGGACCTAAGTCCAGAGAAAATGGAGTCGCCACCCGGACGGGCCGAGAAAAAAGAAAGGGGTGGATGACTTGATTCCTAAGGAAACCCCAATCCCCTAATGGGTTCGGAAAGTTGGGTATGTGTGGGGAAGGTGAGAAATGACCCAACACCCCCACAACTCCTGGTTCATTAGAACCGGCCTCCTTTACAGGTCTTAATATTATAAAATTCTTAAATATAACAACATTATCCATATTACACACAATGATTAAAATAAAGCATCGATATATTGAAAATCAAAACAATGTCCAAGCAAAACAAATAAATGGACACCCATGCGAAGATGGAAACATGTCCTTACATTGATTCTAAAATAGAAAAGAAATTTAAATTATATGATATTTAACTAATGAAGTACCCACCAAGTGGAAACATACCTCTTACAACATTTGGAAATCTAAATAAATCAATAAAAGTAAATAACCATTCATCATAAATAAATCATTCATCAAACATCAACAAAATGTAAACATCCATCCATGATAAACTAAATAATCCAAGCATTGAACTTAAATAAATCAAAGCATAATCAAATATAAAATTGAACAAAGCAAATAAAGATTCAAATTAAGGCTACTATTTCTATTTAAGATTCTTTAATTAATACTTTAGAGTTTTGGAATTTAGAGGTTTAAGCTACTGTGAGTTTTAAAAGAATTGACATGGAACCAAATTTTAGAATTTAAAAGGTTGATAAGATTCTTTGATTAACCAAATTAGTGTTTGAGTGGTAAAATCATGAAATTAGGGTTTGGACATTTTAAAGCATTGGATTCATGATTTGCGGTCATTGGATTGTGTTTGAAAGCTTACTGTGTTTGAATATGTTTATAGGGTTTTAAGTTTTAAAGGATTAGGGTTTAGAGAACTTTAGGGTTTAAGGTTTTATGGGAGTTAGGGTTTACTATTTTGGATTTTGGAGTTTGAATTAGGGTTTTAGAATTTTAGAATTAGGGTTTTGGAGAATGCATTAGGTTTTTAGGATTTGAAAATCAATTGATAATTTTTTGAAACTTTATGAAAACAAACCAAACAAATTAAAGTTTATAGAAGTAGAGAAGATGTTTTTTAGGGTTTTTGGAAAGAAACAGATTTAATTGGTGATTTTGAAAATTTGGAAAAACAAATTAGGGTTTTGAGATTTTGAAGAAACAAAAATAACAATTTTAAGCTTTTTGGAAAACAAAGCAAAGAATTAAGGTTTTTAAACTATAGAAATTGTGAATTAGGGTTCTTAGGTTTTTTAAATTAAAAGACACAATTGGATGATTTAAGCTACTGTGAAGAATTTAGACAATTGATGCATACCTCCGTTTGTTGGTTCCACAAAAAATTTCTTCTTGGATGAACAAGAACAAAGACAAGCTTTGCTGCCTTTGTTGGATTGAATTTGCTTGTTTGCTTCTCTCAAAAAATCCCCTTGATCTCACTGCCAGAAGGAATTTTTTAAAGTTTCAAAGTTTTCCTCTTCAATTTCGGTTTCAAATTTCCTCCAAATTTTCGATCCAATTTCTCATCTCTTTTTCTCCCTCTTTTTGTGTTGTTTTAGTCCTTATTTATAGAAGATTTCTATGGTTAAATCTAGTTATTCACGAAATATAACATTCATTAAGAAAAGGAAACTGAAACCTAATTGTATTAGGTTTCAAAAAATTTGCGTCGGAAAAATTTCGCTGGAGAAAAAAAACTGCTGCGGAAAAATTGCGCTGGCAAAAAAAACTGCTGCGGAAAAAATGCGCTGGCAAAAAAGCTGCCGCAGCTGGCTGTGGCAGCGGGGCGAATTGGCCTGCGGGCCATTTCTCCGCAAGCTATTTCTTTTATTTTTTTGTTTATTATTATTATTTTTTATTTTTTATTAATAAAAATTAGATACTAAATCAAATATTATTTAATTAAGATAACAAAAATTATTTTGGACTAATTAAAATATATTGGACAACACAAAATTATTTTGGACTAATTAAAATATATTGGACCAGACTGGATCAAAAATTAAGGGCCTACACTGTGGTATTAAAAATTACAAAATTTGCACATTTAACTCATTACAACGCACACCACATGAGAAAAATGATATGTACTAACCTTAGCCAATTTCGAATCTTTACTTTATGAAACTCTACTTTTCTCCACTAAATCTATCTTGGCCTAAACACATAATTTAACAACAATCATTATTATTCATTTAGAATAATCCATATACTAATCTCATACAATTCACTCACTAAATATTCATTATTCAAATAATTCCCAAGAATATTTTCATACCTTTCCCTTACTACTATTTCTCAATTCAACTCTCCATAACCATATGCAACATCTAACCATAAATTCATCATCTATACATCAATTTAACATCACAACAACTCATTTACAAAGTTGAACCAACCTTCACACCAAACCCTAATTCCCCTTATCCAACTACCAAACTCTACCCTTAGCCAAACTTACCCATATACAAATTATTATCATAGAATTACAACATACATTTCAAAATAACATTAAATCATTCCATTATAAGAGTTATAATTATCTATATCAAAATCCTCATTTATACATAACCATCCCATAACCCTAAATTCATCATCAATGTTCATGTTAACAAATTAATCACTATCTCACCATATATCTAACATATTAACTCAATTACAATCAAGTTTATCCATTTATAAAAATTTTCTCTCTCTACTCATCTCAAACATAATCTTAAATCAATCAAGAGCAAGCTTAAAATAAAGTACTTGATTTCTTTGATAATCCTTCAAAACCACTTTAAATCCTCTTGAATCCTTGTAGGATTTGATATATAAAAGAACAAAACTCTCCTCACCCTTCCTAAGTTACACATTCTAGATGAAGAAGAAGAAGAAGAGAAAATATATCCCTTTAATTCCCATATCCCTTATTTTATAATTAATTTGTTAATTAATTAATTTCCACCAATCCCCTTACTTTCTTCTTTGACTTACTCTCTTCTCTTATTATTATTATTATTATTATTATTATTATTATTATTATTATTATTATTATTATTATTATTATTATTATTATTATTATTGTACCTAAAGTTCCACCAATTTCCACTATCCAAAATTACTTTTAGTTTTAATTTATTTTATTCATTTTTATTTAAATAACTTTTAATCTTCACCAAGTATTTTTTTCTTACTTTGACCTTCTTTTCTTTTCTTTTCTTTATTTATTAATTAATTAATTTACATCTTCCCATCCATAAATATATTTGTATAAATATTTATATTTTATTTATATGTTGTATATATTTTAGGTATATGAATATGTAATATACATGTAATGTATATGTAACATATATATAGTGTATTTCATGTGTACATCAAGTATACATTATGGGTATATCATGTATATATTATGTATATAATATGTGTCCAATATATATAATATGCGAGGTATATCTTATGTATACACTAAGTATACCTTATGCATATATCTTGTATATATTATGTATATACCCTATATATATCATGTATATATATTGTATTTCTCTAACCAACATACTAATTATCCTTTGAATTAGTTATTTAATAAAATCTAAACTTTATGGGTGTTACAGTCTAGCAGTCGCACAAGCTATATAATGGTTGCTCCAGAGCCCTAGATGTCACACCTCTGACTATGAACCATACTGTGAGTTGGACCGAACATATAAAAAAAAGAAAGAAATGAAAGTGATCGAGAGATTATCATAGAGACCTCATCATAGTAGAATTGACTTATTGCATTGTGATTATAAATTGTTTGTAGGTTCTTTATTCTAAACAATTAACCTTGATAAGAGAAACGCGAGGTAAAAGGCAAGAGTGTGAGCTCAACTAGAGAAAAGCCTGTTACTTGAGTGTAAACACAAGTTGGCATGAGTGACATCTTACTTGAGTGAAACACATGAGGGAGTTAAGTGAGGAACATCTATCTATATATTTGTTTCTTATTTACTAACCTTTTATTTCAGCTTATAGTCAAACTCAAGGATGAGTGGTGAGGGAAATAGGAAAGGTCATGGACCAATTGATCGAATGGATGACCTAGCTAAAACTATACAAAATTTGAGTTGATAATTTGATGGGATGAGAGATTGAATGGATAGGGCTGAAGCTTCCATTGCTAGAGGTCAACCAAACAATGACCCTAATGACCCTATAAGAAGAGTGTATATAAGAGACCAAGCAGAGGAGAATTTAGAAGGGGAAGAATCACTTGGAGAAAATGAAGAGAAAAAGGAAATGAAGCCAAGAGCAAGACAAAATAATTGAGAAGGAGGAGTGAAGCTGAAGATACCTTCATTCCATGGGAGAATGGATCCTGAAGCTTACTTGGATTAGGAAAAGAAAATTGAATTGGTATTTGATTGCCATGAATACACTGAGTCTAAGAAGGTTAAGCTAGCTATTGCTGCATTTGAAGAATATGCCATCACCTGGTCTGATGAAACAAAGCAAAGAAGAAGGAGGAATACGGAGAGGTCAATGAAGAGACCTCAAGTCTATTATGAGAAGAAGGTTAGTACCAAGCCACTACTATAAAGAGTTGTAAAACCATCTTTAAAATTTAACTCTAGGAACCAAGAGTACAAAGGATTATTACAAGGAGATGGAAGTGTGTATGATTAGAGCTAATGTGGAGGAAGATGGAGAAGATACCATGGCGAGGTTCCTAAATGGGTTAAATAAAGACATAGCCAATATGGTGGAGTTACAACCTTACATGGAGTTAAAGAGCTACTACATTTAGCATTAAAAGTGGAATGGCAATTGAAGAGGAAGAGTAGTTCAAGTTGATTTTCATCTTCTATTGTCCCAAGATAGCAACCAAGAGGAGGGGTGAATTGGTTGATTTGAAAGATGATGGTAAATTCAAAATTCAAAAATAAGAATTATAAAAGATGTAGAAGAAGATTGAGTAGAGTATAGAAGAAGGAACACAAAGATTTATAATGGTTTGGATTTACCTTGATCCTACATCCACTTCCTTAAAAACTTGTTAAGTATTACGCTCGGCTAATTACTACTACAAGCGACACTCGCAAGTATACGAGGTAATTGTAGCAACGGTGATCTTCCCAAGGTCATCTCACAAAGAAGGAATTATTTTGTAATAGTTTGATCAATAAGAAATTTAGAAGAAATAAGAGTGCGATGTTTGAAGTAGTGGTGAAAAACAATTAAAATTAAACATGTGTAATGGTTGTACATGATTATTTCAATTTTAGGAATGGTGCCTAGGGTTGTAAATCAATTAAATCAAAGCTTAATTCTTAAATTATCCATTAACATGACCTTGTATTTTAATTTGTTCCTTGAGTTTAATTATTAATTACCAATTCATTAGTTTTCCCATTCATGAATTAACATCAACCAATTATTTTGAAAATACAAATTAATAAACCCTAGAACTTATATTTCTAATTCATTCTTAGGGTAGTTGATTGCATAATTCCAATATCAAATTTCACCTCTCTGTCCTTCATTCGATATCTAGAGATCAATAGGTAGCTAATCTATCAACCTAACATTCAATCCTATACAATCAACTAGTAACAAGGTATATTAATGGAAATATCAAATCAAGTCATTCAATCAATTATACTACAAACCCTAGGCATGAGTAATTAGCTCATCATCATCAATTTAAAATAAATATTCATCTCAATATAAATCAAATCACAATTGTACATTGAAATATTAATGTTCTTAACAAACAATAACAATCTAAAAATGAATTAAACGAGAGAATATAAAAACCCCTTTGAAGATGCTAAGAGTTGAACTTATAGTCTTCCTCTTAGCTCCACCTTGAATATGATGAAGAACTAACAAGCCTTATTCAATCAATGGATCTCCTCTTGAAAAATGGAATGGTCACTTTCTCAAGCCCTCAATTCCTCAATCAAGCTTTCTTCAAACCCTAAACTTCATAAGAGCTTGCTCACCCAATTTTATCTCAAAAATGTCAAAGATCTTGTTTGTGGAAGAAATGGAAGATGAAGATGAAGGTGATGTTCTTGGTCTCTCTCAAGACCATGAACAAGATGATGATCCAAGAGAGAACTCCCTCTCTTCCTCCAAAACACGTATATATATCCCCTCTCCCATTCTTTTTAATTTCTCAAGACACAACCCATGCCTTGCCAACTCACACACTCCACTTTGGCTCCCACTTTCTCATTATTTAAGTCTTCATCCCATAAATTAGGCAACCTTTTTCTTCTTCTAATATTTCTTTTTAAAAGATGGCACTTGTTATCCCCCATTTCCCCCCCCCCCCATTTCATGTAAAATAATTGAAAGAATTTTCACAAGACATGGCTAAGTCATGAGTGACTTGGCCGTGTCACTCATCTCTTGTGGACACGGCCAAGCCATGTGGCCGTGTCCATGGCTGCCCAAATTTTCCTTCTTTTCCAAGTGGGACACTGCCAAGGCCTTGGCCGTGTCATGTGACACGGCCAATGACTTGGCCGTGTATCTTGGGTGTGTCCATTTCTGCATTTCCTTTTTGACTCTTCTTTGCTTTGTTCAATTGGTAAGACATGGCCAAGGCCTTGGCCGTGTCATGTGACACTGCCAGTGGCTTGGCCGTGTCTCTTGGGTGTGTCTGTCCCTGCCAAAATTTCCTGCCTCTTTCCTTGGATGAGGGACATGGCCAAGCCATGAAATGTCTTGGCTGTATCTCATGTTTTTCCACTTAATAATCCATCAAATTGAATTAAATCTCCATTGTTTTGTTCTTCAACCTAAATCAAGTACTTTAAACAAAATTTAAACACAAATTAAAAGAAAAATCAATCAAAAGCCAATAAAATTACACTAAAGACAAATACACAAATGATCAAAACAACTACCCCACACTTAATTCTTTGCTTGTCCCCAAGCAAAGTTAAAATCAAAACAAACTAAACAAGATAAATTTCTTCAAGTTCAAGAGTTATAATGATGTATCAAGACTCCCATTTTATTAAATCTACAATCATTATCAAATCAAGAATAATTAGTACTCAAGCAATTTAATGGTCAATCCATGCATACCAAAAATTGCCACTCCCTCACAAAACCTCTTAAGTGTTTAATTAGGTAGTGTTTGAGCTCTCAACATTCAATGAAAGATTATCTCTATAGGCTTACTTATCAATCAAATCTCCACCACCTAATTACAATCAAACATCAATCATAAGGTCTTTCTTTGGGTTGTAATGGGGCTAAGGTAATGGCATGACATTTAGGAAATGTGAGCTTATTCATTAAGTTCAAGAGCACTTCAAGAATGAAGTAACTGATCATATGTATAACCCAACAATCCCAAAACACCTTCCACTCATCTACCACTTGACATTAAAGAGCTTTTCAAGGAAACTTACTTATTAAATTTAGTGATGATCATTCCCAAACTTATTCCAACCATACGAAAAAGAACAACTTCTATTATTTTAATTTTTCTCTCTTTTTTTATTTTTCTTATTATTTTTTTAAATAGGATTTGCAACTAAAGAAGATAATAATTTGTAATATTGAACCCACTAAATTTAACCCCACACTTTATTTAACATAACTCTCAATCATAAACGCTCTTAAAATGCTCTTGACCTAATGCATGGGTAATAGTTAAAACAATAAGGTTCAAGCTAATGGTGTTGTGAAAAAGAAAGAAAAGAAAAAATGAAATAAGTTCAAAATTGGCTAACTAAGGTCGGATATAAGGTTGGTCTCTTTAAGCCAAAATGGGTTCACCTAATTGCCTTAATCATATTGTTGCCTAATTGAAATTTTTATGTAGTCTCAAAATGCATGTCAAAGAAAGTTCTAGCAATTCATCAATCAAAGATGTTTACACACTTTAAAGAATAATAAGTTGATGGCTCAATTCCTCACTAGTTTAAAGGTGATGCAAAGAATAACCATCAAAATTGACAATAAGTACCAATTCTAATCAATTCTCAAATTCATGCTTCAAAAATTCAAAGGTCATCTATAAACAATCTTATAACAATTGAACTTTTAAAAATTCATTTATTCAAAGAAAAACAATAACTATTAAACAAAGATAAGTTAAAAGTAAAAACACAAACTGCACCCCATACTTAAAGATTCACATTGTCCCCAATGTGAGCATGCATAAATTAAAAGAGAAGAGTTCAGATGAAACCTAAATTCCATCGTTCCCATATTTGATATGAAGTGCTCCTTCCATCCTTAATGCAATTGTTGCCCATGTTTGAAAAGATGAATAGCAGGCAACTCCAAAAGGTACCCAATGTATTGCAAAGCCTATGTAGCATCCTTTGAAGAGAAAATGTCCAAAGGGAACATGTGAAGGTTGTCTTGTAGTGATCCTCCAATGCTATAGGAATTTGGTAAAAATTGTTTTTAGTCTGCAACATGGTTATATTCATTTTTTGCTCTTCCTCACCACCGAGAGTGGAAGAGATGATCATTGGTTGCATACTGTTCCCCCCAACCAAAACATATTTTAAAATTTTTGGGGTCGTTTTAAGTTCAGCCAAGTTTGGTTGAATCTCTTTCTCATCCTCTTTAGCAATATGAAGTTCCCTCTCAACAACCTCAACATTTAAGATTAACTTGCACTCCTCAATTTTTGAATTGGTAATGTTAGGCTCTACTTCCAAGGTTATGGCCATCTCAAGCTTATCTTCACTATCTTCTTTATAGGGCAAGTCATAGATTTCGGAAAGTTGCTTACCTTATTTCTCATCCTTCAATCTACTTGGGAATGGAATTGGTGGCATATAAGGATTTGGAGGTTCATGCAATTTTATTGAAGTTGATGCTTCCAAATTCTCCTCCTCCTTTAATTGACTTGGCTCCTCTATGTCGGGTTGTATCTCCTCGCTATTTTCTTCTTGATTAGTACCTTCATCAAAGGAATCACAAAATTTATTATATATCACCTGTTCACATCTCAAATTTGTGATTGCATTGACTTGCTCTAATTGGCTAGGAAATTCCACTTTTTGGTGTTTTTGGAGTTGATTTGCCAGTTGCCCAACTTGAGTTTCCACCTTCTTCAATGATACCTCCAAAGAATCAAACCTCTTATTGCTTCCTTCCTGATTTTGTGTGCTAATTTGAAGAAAAGCATTCAAATTATCTTCCACTGTGGGTTTCTTGAATTAATCTTGGTTTTGTGCGCTAATTTGAATGAAGGCATTCAAATTATCTTCCAATGTGGGTTCCTTAAGTTGATCTTGATTTTGTGAGCTAATTTGAATAAAGGCATTCAAACTATTTTCCAATGTGAGTTTCTTAAGGTGATCTTGATTTAAGCATTATTCGTGAAAGTAAGAACTTCTTTGGTAAGGTTGAAAAAATTATTGATTTAGAATTTGCTGTTGGTTTTCCCAAGAAAAAGTTTGGTAGTTTCTCCAACTTGAAATATAAGGATCGGAATATGAGTCATTTCTACCCCTTGGCTAGAAACTTTCAAAGGCATATTCTTCCTCTTGCCTCTCTTGGTATTGTTCAAAACCAAATGAACACATGTTTGCACTATGTCTTACAATGCCACATGCTGGATATACTTCACGAGTAGGCATAAGTGCTCTTCTTCTTGCATTTACCATCTTAAGTTGACTTGTTAATTCTATTAATTGCCATGCCATTTCAGAATTAGCATTCTCATCATAAACTCCCTCGTGCCTTAAAAATTGCATCTTTACAATAAACACTTATTAATTCAAAAAGAAGCACTTTAAATAATTAAATAATTGAAATAAAAAAAATCAAACTACTAACAACAATTGCCTTCCCCGGCAGCGGCGCCAAAAACTTATTGCGCTCTACTAATTACTAATACAAGCGACACTCGCAAGTATATGAGGTAATTGTAGCAACGGTGATCTCCCTAAGGTCGTCTCAGAAGGAAGGAATTATTTTGTAATAGTTTGATCAACAATAAATTTAAAATAAATAAGAGTGTAATGTTTGAAGTAGTGGTGGAAAGCAATTAAAATTAAAAGTAGCGTGTGATTGTTGTACAAGATTATTTCAATTCTAGGAATGGTGCCTAGGGTTGTAGATCAATTTAATCAAAGCTTAATTCTTAAATTATCCGTTAATATGACCTTGTATTTTAATTTATTCCTTAAGTTTAATTAGTAATTACCAATTCATTAATTTTCACATTCATGAATTAATAACAACCAATTGTTTTGAAATTACAAATTAATAAACCCTAGAACTTATATTTCTAATTCATTCTTAGGGTAGTTTATTGCATAATTCCAATATCAAATTTCACTGCTCGATCCTTCATTCAATATGTAGAGATCAATAGGTAACTAATCTATCAACCTAACATTCAATCCAATACAATCAACTAGTAACCAGGTATATTAATGGAAATATCAAATCAAGTCATTCAATCAAATATACTATGAGTAATTTAGCTCATCATCATCAATTTAAAATAAATATTCATCTCAATATAAATCAAATCACAATTGTACATTGAAATATTAATGTTCTTAACAAACAGTAACAATCTAGAAATGAATTAAAAGAGAGAATATAAAAACCCCTTTGAAGATGCTAAGAGTTGAACTTCTAGTCTTTCTCCTAGCACCACCTTGAATATGATCAAGAACTAACAAGCCTTCTTCAATCAATGGCTCTCTCTTGAAAGATGGAATGGTCACTTTCTCAAGCTCCCAACTCCTCAATCAAGCTTTCTTCAAACCCTAACTTTCATAAGAGCTTGCTCACCCAATTTTATCCTAAAAATGTCAAAGATCTTGTTTGTGGAAGAAATGGAAGATGAAAATGAAGATGATGTTCTTAGTCTCTCTCAAGACCAAGAACAAGATGATGAACCAGGAGAAAACTCCCTCTCTTCCTCTAAAATGTGTATATGTATCCCCTCTCCCATTCTTTTTAATTTCTCAAGACACAACCCATGCCTTGCCAACTCACACACTCCACTTTGTCTCTATGAGCGGAAATTTTCGCCCTCACTCCCGGTGAAATGGCTCTTGCGACTTTCGCACTGTTTAGGCTTGGGGCCTTAGAGAACACATGCCTAAGCCCAGAGAAAATGGAGTCCCCACTCGGATGGGCTAGGAAAAAGAAAGGGGTAGATGACTCGATTCCTAAGAAATCCCCAACCCCCTAATGGGTTCGGAAAGTTAGGTACGTGTGGGGAAGGTGAGAAATGGCCCAGCACCCCCACAATACCCGATTCATTGAAACCGGCCTCCTTTGCAGGTCTTAATATTATAAAATTCTTAAATATAATAATAATATCCATACTGCATGCAACAATTAAAATAAAGCATCATTATATTAAAATCAAAGCAATGTTCAAACAAAATAAATAATGGACACCCATCTAAGAATGGAAACACGTCCTTACATCGTTCAAGGTCTAAAACTAAATAGGACACCCACCAAAAGGTGAAAACGTGTCCTTTACATTAATCCCAAAACATAAGAACAATTTAAATTATATGAAAATTAATTAATGAGGTATCCAATAATGGAAACATACCTCTTACAATGATTTGAAACCAAAGCAAATCAATAAAAGTAAACAACCATTCATCATAAATAAATCATTCATCTAATTTAAACAAAATAGTAAGTATATAACTTTAGGATTTAAGTAAATAAGATTGAAGCTTATGAGAATAAAAAAAAATCTTTAGATATTTGAAAGGACCAAGCTACTGTGATGATTTGGAAAATAGAATTAATTAAGATTTATGGTTTGAATAAATTAGGGTTTAGGTTTGTATTTTGAATAAAGTTACTGTATTTTGAACAATCATAATAAAGGAAGTTAAACATAAAGACTTGTAATACACAAATAAATATTAACCCCTTCGACGAGCCCATACATCGGTCCTAGAAAATTTTAGAAACTGGCTTTTAGAGTTGTAGGTTTTGGTATTGAAAATCAAGATTTTAGGGTTTAAGATTTAGAAAATAGGGTTTCGAAATTGGAAGAAACTAATGTTATTTTTTAAAAGAATAATGCTACTGTGTGATTTTGGAAAGAATAATAAATTAGGGTTAAAGCTTTTGATAATTGAAAAATAAGGCTATTGGATGTTTGAATTAGAGATTAGGTTAGGGTTTTAAGAAAACAGTCTATTATTTTATGGTTTTAGAAAAGAGTAATTAGGGTTTTAGATTTTGAAAATATGTTTTACAGGTATTAAGGCATTAGGGTTTTAAAAGAAATAGTTTTAAGGTTTCAAATAGAGTTTGGATGCTAAGTAGAATGATTGATTAAATTATATAATGAAGCAATTAATCCAATTTGAATGATGAAGCTACTGTAAAGATGAGCAAAGAAATAGAGATTCAAACTTTCATTGTTGGTTCCACCATAATCTTTGAATTTTGGTTGAACAATAATAAAGATAGTATAGGCTGCCTTTGATGGAGTGTTTGTTGTTTGCTGCCTCTTGATCTTTCAAGCTTGAGATTGGCCAAAAAAATCCAAAAGTCCCAAGTCAAGTAAAAAATGTTCTACAGACGCTGGTCGCGGGCCAGCCAGTTCGCCGCAAGAATTTCCTGTGGCTAATTGGCTTGTGGCCAATTCACTGCAGGAATTTCCTGCGGTGAATTGGCGTATGCCCATTTCACCGTAGGAATTTGTTGCGGCGAATTGGCCCAAGCCAATTCATCTTCGGCGGCAAAAATTTTTCATCGTCGATTCTTCCGTCGCTAATTTTTATTTATTTATTTTTATCTCTTTTTTTACTGTTACCTTTTTTATTTTTATTAAAAATAAATATTATAAATAATAAATATTAAAATAAATATTATTTAATTAAAATACCACAAAAATTATTTTGGACTGTTTAAAAATATCAGACTTGACTGAGTCAAAAATTAAGGGTCTACAGTCTCCCACTTTCTCATTATTTAAGTCTTCATCCCATAAATTAGGCAACCTTTTTCTTCTTTTAATATTTCTTTTTAAAAGATGGCACTTGTTATCCCCCATTTCATGTAAAATAATTGAAAGAATTTTCATAAGACATGGCCAAGTCATGAGTGACTTGGCCGTGTCACTCATTTTCTTATGGACACGACCAAGCCATGTGGCCATGTCCATGGCTACCCAAATTTTCCTTCTTTTCCAAGTGGGACACGACCAAGGCCTTGTCCATGTCATGTGACACGACCAGTGGCTTGGTCGTGTCTCCTGAGTGTGTTCTCTACTGTTTGCTATCTTTGCTTTGATATTTAGATGGGATGCGACCAAGGCATGACACGACCAATGGCTTGGCCGTGTCTCTTGGGTCTGTCCATTTCTACATTTCCTTCTTGACTCTTATTTGCTTTGTTCAATTAGTGAGACATGGCCAAGGCCTTGGCCATGTCATGTGACACGGCCAGTGGCTTGGCAGTGTCTGTCCCTGCCAAAATTTCCTGCCTCTTTCCTTGGATGAGGGACATGGCCAAGCCATGAAATGTCTTGGCCGTGTCTCATGTTTTTCCACTTAATAATACATCAATTTGAATTAAAGCTCCATTTTTTTGTTCTTCAACCTGAATCAAATACTTTAAACAAACTTTAAACACAAATTAAAAGAAAAATCAATCAAAAGCCAATAAAATTACACTAAAAACAAATACACAAATGATCAAAACATTATGGTTCCACTAACTTTGAGTTTTTACAAGTTTAACTCTAACTTAGTGTTTTAACAACCTTAACACCAAACTTTACATTGGTTTGAGATCAATCCTCACAACCCTCACAAGAGTTTTCCCAGGTTCACCGTAATAATCTAAGTGTTTCCAAGCTCACACTCATACTTTTGATGGTGTTTAATACTCACACCCAACACTCTAAAAATTCAAATGTTAATCATAGTAAATGGAAGTGAAAGTATATTTCTTAGGCTTTTATAATAAAAATTACCCTTGAACAAGATGTTTCTTGGGGTATTTATAGCCAATTTGATCTAACTAGCCGTTATAAGTCATGTGATGTATTTTAGTAGGCTAGTTCTTGTGATAACAAGAAGTTTTCTTAGAGAGCGATCATCTTAGCATAGGGAATAGTCACCCTAGCATGTTGGGCGAATGTCCATTGCACAAGGATGATCGCTCCTTTGAAAAAGTTGCCAATGGTCAAATTTTGAGTGCTCTGCTAGTGGAATTTGCACATGATGTGGTTGTCGGGTTGGTTGGCCAAAGTCAGGGGATGGTCACCCTTTTTGAATTTGAAGGATGCTTTACAATGGTCATTCCATATGTCACTTCTCTATTTGACAAATTAATTTTTTGCCAAAATATGATATGAACGACCGGGCTAATACTGAAATAACAGTCGGATTGGGTGTCTCGCGTCTAACTTTTGGGCGCACCTGAGACCGCGAATACTACTGCTAATCCTTATGGCTTTTTGTTAAAAAGTATGGATAGTCACCTTTGGACAAGGATGGTTGTGACAAGGTATAGAGAGACCGCTCCTCAGACCACGCTTGTCACCACGTTCCCTATTGTGAATTTTGGAGTTTTTGTCACTTGAGGTGCAATCGTCCTAATTTATGGATGGTCGCTAATTGTATTGTCACGGTCGCTTCTAAGGTCGAGAGGAGCATGCACACTACTATTGAAACTAGTGCTAACATCATCTCCTAAGGAGTCTTCTTTAAAAGGGCTTACTTCATGATCACTTACATCCTATTCCTTTAGATCACATTGAGGCAACCTCATCTTGACTTGCATGTCATATAGATCATGATGCATATGGGAGAAAAGATCAATTCTTTTGTACAAGTGCCAAAACCTCTTGGACACATCCCTTTTGAAGTGAACTAATTATTTGGAGAGAGATTTGAATGCTCTAAGGATGAGTTTGGTGGGAGAACTGATTTTGCTAGGTTTGGAGGTAGATGGTTTGTAAGGCATTTCCACAACAATTTCTATAGATTCTCCTTCTCCTTTTATGGTATATCTTGGTCTCTTTTTATGCTTATCCACTGCACCCTTCTTACCAAATAGATAAATATATGAGCTATCAATTTTTCTAACACAACCAACATGCTTGAAATACTCCATGGTGATGGCACTAGAGGGAGGTCAAATGGATTCCTCAAGGTAGCTAGGTTGAGGTTATTCAACAAATGCAAGTGCCTAACTATTTGAGTGATGTGTGAGGAAAGAAATAAAGTTCCTAATTTAGTGGTTGCATGATGATATAGTGTATCTATCAAGAATTTCGGTGTGTTGATAGGAATATTGTAAGTCAAGGCATAGAGGAAAATCAAGTCTCTTTTGGTGTCTTTTTTCATTTCCATCGGCTCTTTGATGGATGGTGTATGTTATGATCCTATGTAGCATCAAATGGGCAAGGGATTTGATGTGTCTAGCCTTGGATTCTTTCACAAATGATTTCTCTATTGAAATTTCTTACTAAAAGGTAGAGAGGGTTTGGTTAGAAATGCTGTATCATTATAAGATGTGGCTCCACCAAATGGAAAATTCAAAATTTTGGAAAAATCTTCTAGGGTTAAGGCAAGGTATTGGTCAAATAAATTAAACCTAATCCCATACCAACCTAAGGCTGAATTTTTAATCTTATATAACTGAAGGGATATGAGAAACCCTTTGCTTAGGCTAAGGTAACCTTCCTCATTCAGAAAAACAAATTTCTCTACCCAAGAACATCTAGAAATCTATCAATTTCATCCTTGATGTGTAGGGCTATGAGCATACCTCCAAAGGGGCTTTTGGTTCCCTCCATTTTCTTCCTCTTAAGCATGGCATATCTAATATCCTCTTCAGAAGTTTGGTGATGAGGTTTATAGATTTTCTCACCCCTTCTATGTGGTGGAGGAGAGGGAGGAGCATCTTGTTTTTCCCTAATGATAATTCCTGATGGTTTCTTCCCTTTGCCCTTTCCCTTAGATGGAATTTTCTTTTGTAGGAGCCTTTGATATATGAAGAGGAAAGAAACAAAAAAAATAGAGTGTGTTTGAGATGTGAGGTTTTTGAGATGATCGCTGGGTTTGAGATAATGTTTATATGTTTAGAGTGATCAAAGAATCATGTAACTGAAGTTTAGAGGGTTTAAATAGAGAACTTATGAAAAACTAGCCATTTATAGCTGTTAGAGAGTGAAGAAAATCAAAACTGACAGACTGCTAATGGTTAGAAAGTGTTGTACATAGTGTACAAGAAGCGACCACTTTTTGCATAAGGACGCCCGCTAGAGACCATGATACGACCATTATACATGGTGGGGTGCTCGCTACCTGAGAGAAAGCTTGTAGTGGTCGAGACTTTTCAAATTCTCGCAATAGTCCAGCCTATCTGCCTGACCATCCACTGAATGGTTATCTGGGATAAAATAGTCCAATGGACTCATGACCGCTATAGGGGGCAGGATGACCGCACTAAATAAAGAAAAACATAGAAATAAAGGAAAAAGATAGATTTTTAAATGGAAAACTTCATGATCAAAATTGATGCTTTAAATTGAGGATAAAACCTTCCAAACACAATACAACAAGTTGAATGTATATGGTTTATTCATTTAAGGAGCTTCCATCAATCGTTCCTAAGTTATGCTTGATGAAGTTTAATATATCTTCATTTAATGGTTTTGTAAAGATATCAACAAGTTGGTTTTGTGTATTGTTATGCTCGATTAATTACTACTACAAAGCAACACTCACAAGTATACGAGATAATTGTAGCAAAGGTGATCGCCCCAAGGTCGTCTCACAAGGAAGGAATTATTTTGCAATAGTTTGATTAACAAGTAAATTTAAAAACAAGGGTGTGATGTTTGAAATAGTGGTGAAAAGCAATTAAAATTGAAAGGTTAAATGAGTGATGTTGTGCAAGATTAATTCAATTCTAAGAATGGTGCCTAGGATTTTAGATAAATTTAATTAAATCTTGATTCTTAAATTATCCATTAATATAACCTTGTATTTTAATTTGTTCCTAGAGTTTAATTAGTAATTACCAATTCATTAGTTTTCACATTCATGAATTAACAATAAAAAATTATTTAAAATTGCAAATTAATAAATTCCTATATTTCTAATTCATTCTTAGGGTCGTTAATTATATAGTTCAGATATAGAATTTCACCTCTCGGTCCATAGTTCAATATTAAGTGATCAATAGGTGGCCAATCTATCAATCTAACTTTAAGTATAATGCAATCAACCAATAACAAGGTATATTAATGGAATTATCAAATCAAGTCATTTAATCAAATCTACTACAACCCAAGGCATGAGTAAATTAGCTCATCATCAATTTAAAATAAATATTCATCTCAATATAAACCAAATCAAAGTTACACATTGTAATATTAATGTTCATAATAAAACAACAACAATCTAGACATAAATTAAAAGAGAGAATATGAAAAATCCCTTGTAGACACCAAGAGTTGAACTACTTATCTTCCTCCTAGCTTCCACCTTGATGTATGATGAAGAACTTCCAATCCCTCTTTAATCAATGGCTCTCTTATTGAAAGATGGAATGGTAATTCTCTCAAGCTTACAACTCCAATCAAACTTTCTTCAAACCCTAATCTTCTAAGGAGCTTGATCACCCAATTAAATCCCCAAACTTGATTAAGTCTTGTCTATGAAAGAAACGAAAGATGAATGAAAATGAAGATGAAGAGAGAATGATATCTTATTTCCCAAAAAGCAAGAACAAAAACTAAGAACTAGATAGCCCTCCATTAAGCCCAACGTGTATGTATTTCCATCCCCCTCCACTTCTAATTGTTTTTAATTTTTTAAGACACCAAAAATGTCTTGCCAACTCACACACTCCTCTTTATCTCCCTCTTTTTTCTTATTTAATATTTGATCCCATAAAACCATCCCTCTTTTACTCCTCTTTATCATTTCTTTTTAAAAGATATTGCATGTTGTCTCCCACTTGTCCCTCAAACAATCATGAAAATAATTCAAGAAATCAAATAGGATAAGACCAATTCATGAGTGACTTGACCATGTCACTCAAACTTTCACTGGACGTAGCCAAGTCATTAGGCCGTGTCCATGGCTGCATTCTTTCCCTTCTTTTCTTTTCCAAGTGTGACACGACCAAGACCCTGGCCGTGTCACATCACACGGCCAGTGGCTTGGCCGTGTCTTCTGCTCGTGTTCACCTCTGCCATTTGCTTTGCTTCCTTATTCATTGATTTTATCAAGTGGGACATGGCCAAGGCCTTGTCCAAGTCATGTGACATGACCAATGGTTTGGCCATGTCTCTTGCTAGTGTCTGCCTCTGCCCAATTTTCCTGAAGGACACGGCCAAGCCAAGTTGCTTTAGCTCATGTCTTGCTTCTTCCTTGCCTTTGATGAGTGACACGGTCAAGCTAAGTGGTAGCTTTGCTATGTCTCTTGCTTTTCCACAAATTTTGATCCATCACTCCATTGTTTTGCACTTAAACCTAAATCAAACACTTTAAACAATCTTTAAACACAAATTAAACTAAATTAACTAAAAACAATAAAATTACCCTGAAAATGTAAACATAAATGATTGAAACAAATATCCCACACTTAATTCTTTGCTTGTCCCTAAGCAAAGTTAAAATTAAAATAAGCTAAACAAGAAAATTTAGTCAAGTTCAAGAGTTATAAGAATGTATCAAGACTTTCAATTTCTTAAATCTGCAATCAATATCAAATCAAACAAAATCAATACTCATGTAATTTAGTGGTTCTCCATGCATAACAAATGTTGTCACTCCCTCACCAACTCTTTGAAGTGTTTAATAAGGTAGTGTTTACACTCATAATATTCAATGAAAGATTATCACCATAAGTTTGCTTATCAATCAAACTTCCACCACTAAATTCCAATCAATCATCAATCATAAGGTCTTTTATTTGGTTGTAATGTGGCTAAGGTAAGGGCATGATATTTGGGAGTGTGAGTTAATCCACTAAGCTCAAGAGCACTTCAAGAGTGAAGTAAGCAATGTAGTATGACCTACAATCCGAATGTACCTCCCAATCACTTAGCACTAGACGTTAAATGTAATACCCCGATTTTTGATGTACTTTGGAATAGTAGTTGTGAGAGAGTATGTTGGTGAAATATGTAAAGAAAATATTATAAGAGATAGATGTATATGAAGGATGATATGTATATATTGTATTTGAAAAAAATATGGGAAATATAAATACAATATATAAGACATATACATATATCAACATATACACCACATATACATGATGTATATATTGGTGTAGGAAAAGTACATTGTAAATAAATAATTAATAATAATAATGACAATAATGACAAGAGAAAAAGAAGAAAATAAAGTCAAAAGAGGGATCAATATTTGTGGTGGAGAATTTTTAGGTGTATTTAATTATATATATAAGATATGTTTGAAAAGGGAAAAGAGAAGACTCTCTCTTTCATTCATTCTTTCTTATTCTTCTTCTTCCTCTAGAACATGGGGGAGAGAGAGAGAGAGAGAGAGAGAGAGAGAGAGAGAGAGAGAGAGAAATGGGATTTTGTTGGCATACACATTAAATTCATAAGGGATTTAAGAGAGTTGAAGGTGGATATTGAAGATTTGGTAAAGAATTCAAGTAAGTGTTCTTTTTCTTATGTTGATTTCTATAGATTGAGTTTATATTTGATATGGTTAGTGTGTGAAGGTGATGATAAGGAAAGATTGAAGTATATATATATATGTTGAATTAGTATTTAGATGATGATAATATGGTTATTTGTGAGGATGATGATGAATTGGTGAAATTGTTTAGCAAGGGTTTAGTATAAATGAGTTGGGAAAATTGAGTAATTGATACATGGATGATGTATATAATGATTATTATTATGATATGATGAAGTTATATAAGTGTTGAATTGATAGGTGATTTATAAATATAAACTAAAATGTTGATTAAGGGTGTTGTAGTATGGATTTTGGAGTGATTGTGTTTACATGGATGAGAGTTCAAAATGCATAATTTTTGCCTGACACGGCCATGTCATTGGGCATGTCAATGGTGCGGAGTTTAACATTTGTGACATGACCATTAACACGGCCATGTCATTGGATGTGTCATAGCTACTGAGAGATAAAGTAATTGACACGTCCATGAACACGCCCTTGTTGTTGGGCATGTCAATGTTTCTGTGAGGCAGAATGAATGACACGTCCAGTGACACGCCCATGTTACTGAGCGTGTCAAAGCTTCTGTGTTGTTGGTTTAGGGCACAATCAGGGACACGCCCGTGTTGGTGAGCATGTCATATGTAGAGTTTGCTCTAGTTAGTTCTTATTCTTATTTTCTTATGTGTATCACTAAGTGAGTGTGTATAATCACCTTTGAATTAGGTTTTGAAGAGAATTGAGTTGCCCTAATCCAAATGTTAAAGGATTCATGGAAGAGGAGTTTGGAATTGGTGTGAGTTGCTCTTAGAGGTAAGTACAAACCTTATATGATTGTATATATTTGCATGACTTTGGGACTTAACACATTTGGTTGGAAAATGTGTTAAGTTATTTATTATATTGTTGATGCTTGAGAATGATGCTATGATTTGCATAATGTGAAAGATATAATGATCATTCAAAATGTATGTACAGTGCAATTGGTTATGTATACCCTAACGATGAGTTGTGAAGCCATTGTTGTTGGCTATAATGATACAAATGAAATATTGAGGCATTATGCCTAGATGATTATGAGAAAATGATGATGTAATTGATAATGAAGTAATAAAAGAATTGTGTGCCTAATATGTTATTCAATTTTCAGAGTTATGTTATTGGTGGCATGCCCAAAAGTAACACTCCCTTGAAGCTGGGTTGGGCTTGGTCATTGAAGACAAGTTGGGTTGATGCTTAGCTCCCCTTGAAGCTTGGTTTGGCCTAGTCCTTGAAGCCTAGTTGGGATGTTATATATGAGGTGTTTCTCATTGTGATAATGATTCACCTATGGGCTTGATAAATGTGATTATTGGACCAAAACAGTAACTCTAGAATTTGAATGGCATATTAGTTTCTTTGGGCCCATGCTTGTCTTTGCTTTAATGTGAATTATGGAATAAGATATAATGTTATAAGATATATGATGATAATTATGGTAAGATATGATCACAATACATAAGAAAATTACTGAAAATGAATGTGGCTTGAGAAACTATGCTGAATGATGAGAAATGAATTGTTGAATGACTTGAGCAGAGCTAAGTCTTGATATTGGAAATGAGATTATGAAAATACAATATGATGTGTAATATGTATATGGATGTGGAAATTGTGAGTAGTATTTCATGAATGTTTTGATAAGCCATTGAATTGTGGTTTGTTGTAATGATATATGTGTATATGTATATGAATTATGAGATTAGTGGAAATACATGAAAAGTGCATTGAAAATGGAAAACATGATTAAGAAAATGATGATACATGATGTTAATATATGAAGTATGATTTTTTTGTAATGTATGTTTATAATATTTATTTGTACTACTAAGCTTTTGAGCTTAATGCGGTTGTGTAAATCACACAGGTGAGTAGATGGTTGATCTGGGAGTCAAAATGTTATGCGACGAGAAGGGTAATAGTATTTCGAGACCAACTAGAAGGTGGTGCATACATGTATAATTTTATTATGTTGTATTTTGATAAAAATGTATATATACATAAGTGAATTTTGGAAAAGACAAGGTAATATATATATATGTAATATCCTCAAAAGTATAATGATTTTGTAAATGTTCTTTAAATAAAATGTATTATTGTTGGGAACTAAGGTAAGGGTTTTAAACATTAAAGGCCTTATATTCTATATACGTACTGTATGTATACAAGATATAAGTATAGTATTTTTATAAAGTATAGGAGTGTTACAATTATTTTGGTATTTTGGTATCAGAGCTTAGGCTTGAGATTCTCAACCTAAGTAGATTTAAAAGAAAAGTTGAAAATTTTTGAAAAGTGAAATTTGTTATACATTATGTGATTTGTGATTCGTGATACATTATGTGATACATATGCATTAACACTTAGGTTGATCTCAGATATGGCATTATGTGATTTGTGATGTATTTGAATTACATGAGATGGATGATATTGTGTGAATGAGGCTTTACATGAAAGTAAATCTTGAGAAAGAAATGATATGAAAAAAAAATCAAGATTTAAGTAAGTACTCTTTTTTCGATATGCTTAAGTGTTATTAAAGCTCATGTTAATGGTGGTAACATGTGAAATTTGGATTTTTGAAATGAGCTTTAATAATTGTGAAAATGATATGTTTTGATGTTACATTATGGTATATATATATATATATAATGTTTTTAAAGTTAATATTAAGAAAACGAGATTAGTGAATTGACGTTTAGGTAAAGTAGTAAGTAGAGAGTTTAGAGTTTCAATGGAATTTTAATGAGGATTACTTAGATATCGATAGTTTAATGTATATTAAGCATATGAGCTATTTTGAATGAATATTATTGCTTATAAAAGTACTATGAATTGGGTAATGTGATTGATAATATGAAAATTTATTTTGAAATAAAGGAAAAATGACTAAGCAAGTGAAAATGAGTTACTTTAGGTAATTGGACTGGAAATGATGAAAATGGATATGAAGGGTATGATAAATGCATAAAAAAATGTGACTAAAATTTATGTGAAGTGTTATTATGGTTAGAGTGTATATATATGCTGAGTTGATGAATAACCTACGTCATGTCAAAAGAATGAGAATGATATTGCATGTATTAGTGGACCTAAGAGAAATTAGGTCTTGACCTGCGCAGAGCTAGACTATGTGATGAAATTAAGAGTGAGAATGGACTCGAATAATACTGGACAGTGAAATTGTTATTGTAATAACTGAACTTGATGATCATATAATGTTTTGGGCCCAAAGTATATGCATGTGGAAATGTTCATGTATATGTGTATAATAAGAGATTGTAAAGAAAAAAGGGAAGTATAATGCATGAAATTTTTATAAGAGATAGATTAGAAATGGAGTAAGAAATGGAAATTGTGTAAAATTTACATATGATCGAATGTGTATACGTAAGAGATGTTAATGATAATATTGTTGAAACATGAGTTAGGTTAATGATGATCAAGTGATCAAGAGTAAATTGTTTTGAAACGGAGTTGAAATGTGTTAACTCTTTGTATAGCAAAAGTTTAGAGAATGAATGTATAATCTTTGTGATATAAACTTAGCATTGTAATTGGAAATATTTGAAGAGGAATAATAGAGGGGCAGTATTGATTTATAAACCACAGGCGTGATCATTAATCTACTTTGGCCATATGATTTGTTTAGTACATTGGCCGGATAGTTTTGTTATCCACAGACATGGGCTTGAGATGACACAACGTAGGATAATTTTGGTAAGATTGATAGTTATGATTCAAGAAACATGGTCAAGAGTTATGGTTGGTATAGTTGTACGTTATAATTTTATGTTAGAAATTTGTTTATAATTATAGAAAGTATGGAAAGAGAAGAGAATTATGAAAATGTATTGAGTTATGGATAATGTGATAGAAAGATGATTATGTAAATAGAGTAATGGTATGAAAATGGGAGGAGATGATAAGTGAGAGAAATTACAAAATGTGATTGAGAGTTATATTGAATATGTTCATAATGGTATAAGGTGAATAAGTTGATGGAAATAATATTTAAGAGAATGAACTATGGGTAATAAATATGATATGAAATAATCATGAGACTTATGTGAAAATTGTACTAAGATAATAAAAAAATAAAATATATGAATATTGAAAAATAATTTGAAGTGATTTGTCATAAATAATCATAATTTCAGAAAGTTAAAAAGATGGATCCAAAGAGATTAGAATTTGAATATAAGTTTGACCTAATAGAGTTACGTCATATATTGAAATCTAATGATAAGTTTAAATAAGTTAATTGTTGGTTTGAATCGAATAAGATTGAGACGTTGGTATATTGTGACAGATAGATCAATTGATCTAGATTTCGCTAAGATTGCGAATCATTATTGAGATTTAATATGTATAGTTGTACTAAGAGTGTAAGAGATATGTGATAATGTATATGATGTAATATTCTGATATGTGTATGGACATGAATGAGTTAAGATATATCAGTTATAAATGATGATAAAAGGAAAAAGGTTGATTATCTGTAAAGTAAGTTTAAAGACATTGTATTAATATTAATGTTAAGTGAAAAACATGATAAAGAAGGAATTAAGTGTATGAAAAATAAGAATATTGTTATCAATTAAGGTTTGATAAGTGTCTATTTTGAAAATGACTGTAGTGACGGGATAATAAATATTAAGATATAATTCAATAACCTCTAAATTTAAAGTTAAGAGAATATCTATAAAGAGACAAAGTGATAAAATATCTTGAGCGTAATAGATAGGCGAGGTATATATATATAATAAGATTATCTGGTTATTGTATAAGGATAAATTAATTGGGAATGTAATGAGTTATCTTGATTGCTTTGTTGAGAAAGTAATAATATATATAGATATATATAATGATGAGTTATGAAATTGGGAGAAGATGATTGACTCTAAGGGGGAGAGTAGAGGTTATGTGATTTGATGAAATAATAACTTAAAAATATGATTAACTTTATATGAAAATTAAGATGGTATTTTGTTAAGTATGGATTGTTACTGTACTGGATAATTTTGAGGACAAAATTATTTAAGGGGGAGAGAATTGTAATACCTCGATTTTTGATGTACTTTGGAATAGGAGTTGTGAGAGAGTATGTTGGTGAAATATGTAAAGAAAATATTATAAGAGATAGATGTATATGAAGGATGATATGTATATATTGTATTTGAAAAAAATATGGGAAATATAAATACAATATAAGACATATACATATATCAACATATACACCACATATACATGATGTATATATTGGTGTAGGAAAAGTAAATTGTAAATAATTAATTAATAATAATAATAATGACATTAATGACAAGAGAAAAAGAAGAAAAGAAAGTCAAAAGAGGGATCAATATTTGTGGTGGAGAATTTTTAGGTTTATTTAATTATATATATAAGATAAGTTTGAAAAGGGAAAAGAGAAGACTCTCTCTTTCATTCTTTCTTTCTTATTCTTCTTCTTCTTCTAGAACGTGGGAGAGAGAGAGAGAGAGAGAGAGAGAGAGAGAGAGAAATGTAATTTTGTTGGCATACACATTAAATTCATAAGGGCTTTAAGAGAATTGAAGGTGGATATTGAAGATTTGGCAAAGAATTCAAGTAAGTGTTCTTTTCCTTGTGTTGATTTCTATAGATTGAGTTTATATTTGATATGGTTAGTGTGTGAAGGTGATGATAATGAAAGATTGAAGTATATATATATATATATATGTTGAATTGGTATTTAGATGATGATAATATGGTTATTTGTGAGGATGATGATGAATTGTTGAAATTGTTTAGCAAGGGTTTAGTATAAATGAGTTGGGAAAATTGAGTAATTGATACATGAATGATGTATATAATGATTATTATTATGATATGTTGAAGTTATATAAGTGTTGAATTGATAGGTGGTTTATGAATATAAACTAAGATGTTGATTAAGGGTGTTGTAGTATGGATTTTGGAGTGATTGTGTTTATATGGATGAGAGTTCAAAATGCATAATTTTTGCCTGACACGGCCATGTCGTTGGGCGTGTCAACGGTGCTGAGTTTAATGTTTGTGACACAACCATTAACAAGGCCATGTCATTGGACGTGTCATAGCTACTGAGATAAAGTAATTGACACGGCCATGAACACGCTCGTGTTGTTGGGCGTGTCAATGTTTCTGTGAGGCAGAATGAATGACATGTCCAGTGACACGCCCATGTTATTGAGCATGTCAAAGCTTCTATGTTGTTAGTTTAGGGCACAATCAGGGACACGCCCGTGTTGTTGAGCGTGTCATGTGTAGAGTTTGCCCTAGTTAGTTCTTATTCTTATTTTCTTATGTGTATCACAAAGTGAGTGTATATAATCACCTTTGAATTAGGTTTTGAAGAGATTTGAGTTGCCCTAATCCAAATGTTAAAGGATTCTTGGAAGAGGAGTTTGGAATTGGTGTGAGTTGCTCTTAGAGGTAAGTACAAACCTTATATGATTGTATATATTTGCATGACTTTGGGACTTAACACATTTGGTTGGAAAATGTGTTAAGTTATTTATTATATTGTTGATGCTTGAGAATGATGCTATGATTTGCATAATGTGAAAGATATAATGATCATTCAAAATGTATGTACAGTGCAATTAGTGATGTATACCCTAATGATGAGTTGTGAAGCCATTGTTGCTGGCTATAATGATACAAATGAAATATTGAGGCATTGTGCCTAGATGATTATGAGAAAATGATAATGGAATTGATAATTAAGTAATAAAAGAATTGTGTGCCTAATATGTTATTCAATTTTCAGAGTTTTGTTGTTGGTGTCTTGCCTAAAAGTAACACTCCCTTGAATTTGGATTGGGCTTTGTCCTTGAAGCCAAGTTGGGTTGATGCTTAGCTCCCCTTGAAGCTTGGTTGGGCCTAATCCTTGAAGCCTAGTTGGGATGTTACATATGAGATGTTTCTCATTGTGATAATGATTCGCCTACGAGGTTGATAAATGTGATTATTGGACCAAAACAGTAACTCTGAAATTTGAATGGCATATTAGTTTCTTTAGGCCCATGCTTGTCTTTGCTTTAATGTGAATTATGGAATAAGATATAATGTTATGAGATATATGATGATAATTATGGTATGATATGATCTAAATACATAAGCAAATTACTGAAAATGAATGTGGCTTGAGAAACTATGCTGAATGATGAGAAATGAATTCTTGAATGACTTGAGCAGAGCTAAGTCTTGATATTGGAAATGAGATTATGAAAATACAATATGATGTGTAATATGTATATGGATGTGTAAAATTGTGAGTATTATTTCATGAATGTTCTGATAAGCCATTGAATTGTGGTTTGTTGTAATGATATATGTGTATATGTAAATAAATTATGAGATTAGTGGAAATACATGAAAAGTGCATTGAAAATGGAAAACATGATAAGAAAATGATGATACATGATGTTAATATATGAAGTATGATTTTTCTGTAATGTATGTTTATAATATTTATTTGTACTACTAAGCTTTCGAGCTTAGCGAAGTTGTGTAAATCATGCAGGTGAGTAGATGGTTGATCTGGGAGTCAAAACGTTATGCCACGAGAAGGGTAATAGTATTTTGAGACCAACTAGAAGGTGGTGCATACATGCATAATTTTATTATGTTGTATTCTGATAAAAATGTATATATACATAAGTGAATTTTGGAAAAGACAAGGTAATTTATATATATGTAATATCCTCAAAAGTATAATGATTTTGTAAATATTCTTTAAATAAAATGTTTTATTGTTGGGAACTAAGGTAAGAGTTTTAAACATTAATGGAAAGTGACATCCTTATATTCTATATACGTACTGTATGTATACAAGGTATAAGTATAGTATTTATATAGAGTATAAGGGTGTTACAATTATTTTCCTTTTCTCTTGTCATTATTGTCATTATTATTATTAATTAATTAATTGCAATTTACTTTTCCTACACTAATATATACATCATGTATATGTGGTGTATATGTTGATATATGTATATGTCTTATATATTGTATTTATATTTCCCATATTTTTTTTTCAAATACAATATATACATATCATCCTGCATATACATCTATCTCTTATAATATTTTCTTTACATATTTTACCAACATACTCTCTCACAACTACTATTCCAAAGTACATCAAAAATCAGGGTATTACATTAAAGAACTTTTTTTTAGGAACTCCACTTATTAAATTTGCAAAGTTCATTCCAAACTCATTTCAACCCTTCCAATAAGAACAACAATTTTTTACTATTTTTTTACTATTATTCTTTTTTAGTAAATTATGCTTTGCAACTAAAGAACTCAATAATTTGCAATCTTAAACACACTAAATTTAACCCCACACTTATTTAACACAACACTCAATCATTAATGCTATTCAAATGCTCTTGACTTAATGAAATGGTAAGAGACAAAATAACATGGTTCAAGGCAATTAGTGTTATGAAAAAGAAAGAAAAAGAGAAATGAAATAGTTTCAAAATTGGTTGACTAATGTTGAATATAAGGTTGGTCTTTTTAAGCTAAAATGGGTTCACCTTAATTTCCTTAATCATATTGATGTCTAATTGAAAATTTTAAGTAGTCTCAAAATGTATGTCAAAGAAAGTTCTAGCAATTCATCAATCAAAGATGCTCGCACATAAAAAAGAACATTAAGTTGGCTGAGAAATTAATAGGCTCAATTTCTCACAAGTTTAAAAGGCAATGTAAGGAATACCCACCAAATCAACAATAAGCACCAATTTTATCCAATTCTCCAATTCATGCTTTAAAAATTAAAAGGTCATCTACCAATAAACTTATAACAATTGAACTTAATAATATGCTTTAAAACAATATGT
The DNA here is from genome assembly GCA_947685225.1 of Garcia nutans. Classification (NCBI taxonomy): domain Eukaryota; kingdom Viridiplantae; phylum Streptophyta; class Magnoliopsida; order Malpighiales; family Euphorbiaceae; genus Garcia; species Garcia nutans. Next base: position 38,932,758 of record CANTUV010000035.1, read on the forward strand.
AAAGTAAGGCAAAACACTTGCTAAAATGACTAAAATAACGACTAACATAAAGACTTAAAAATAATAATTAAATTACGAAAAAAAAATAAAAGCTTTGCATTTATGAACAAGAACTTAGCACCCCACACATTAAGATTGACATTGTCCTAAATGGAAACTAGGATAATTTAAAAGAGTAAGAGTTTAATGTAATATCCCAAATGATACCCTAAAATTTTGGAATGTTTATTGTTGTAATGGAATTAAATGTTAAGTGTATGTGAGCGGGGATTTTTGCTCCCACTCCCGATGGAATGGTTTTTGCGACTTCGGCACTGTTTAGGCTCGGGGTCTTAGAGAACACGAACCTAAGTCCAGAAAAAAATGGAGTCGCGACCCAGACGGGCAGAGAAAAAGAAAGGGGTGGATGACTCGATTCCTAAGGAATCTCCAACTCCCTAATGGTTTCGGAGAGTTGGGTACATGTGGGGAAGGTGAGAAATGGCCCAGCACCCCCACAACGCCCGGTTCATTGGAACCGGCCTCCTTTACAGGTCTTAATATTATAAAATTCTTAAATATAACAATATTATCTATATTACACACAATAATTAAAATAAAGCATCGATATATTGAAAATCAAAACAATGTCCAAGCAAAACAAATAAATGGATGCCCATCCGAAGATGGAAACATGCCCTTACATAATCCATACCAAATAGGACACCCACCGAAAGGTAGAAACATGTCCTTTACATTGGTTCTAAAATAGAAAAGCAAATTAAATTACATGATATTTAACTAATGAGGTACCCACCAAGTGGAAACATACCTCTTACAACATTTGGAAATCTAAATAAATCGAATAAAAGTAAATAACCATTCATTATAAATAAATCATTCACCAAAGACATTAAACATCAATAGAATGTAAACATCCATCCATGATAAATTTAAATAAATCAAGCATTAGAATTAAATAAATTGAAGCATATAAAATAAATCAAAGCATAATCAAATATAAAATTGAATAAAGCAAGTAAAGATTCAAAGTTGGGCTACTGTTTCTATTTAAGATTCTTTATTTAATGTGTTTAGGGTTTTGGAATTTATGTGTTTATTTAGGGTTTGTAATTCTTAACTACTGTGAACTTTAAGGGAATTAAAATGGATTAAAGTTTTATGACTTAAGAAGTTGGTAAAGTTCTTTGATTAACCAAATTAGTGTTTGAGAAGTGAAATCATAAAATTAGGGTTTGGACACTTTAAAACATTAGGTTTATGATTTACGGTTACTTATTGTGTAGAATTATAACATTTAAATTTATATGGTTTTAAGGTTTTAAAGATTAGGATATAGAAAAATTAGGGTTTAAGGTTTTAAGGGAATTAGGGTTTAAGAAAACTAGGGTTTAGAATAATTTTGTTTGAGGTTACTGTCTTGATTCTAAAGTTGAATTATAGTTTAGTGTTTTCGGAGAATATATTTTATTTTAGAATTTGGAGAAACAATTTATAGTTTTATGAAGTTTTATGAAAATAAACAAAACGATTTAAGGTTTACAGAAACAAAAAAGATATTTTCTATTGTTTTTGGAAAGAAACAGATTCAAGTTAAGGATTTGAAAAATTGGAAAGCAAATTAGGGTTTTGAGATTTTGAAGACACAAAAATAACAATTTTAAGATTTTTGGAAAACAAATAAACGAAATAAGGTTTTTAAGCTTTAGAAAAGGTAAATTCAAGTTCTAGGGTTTTTTTGAATCAAAAGAGACAATTGAATTATTTAAGCTACTGTGAAGAAATTAGACATTCATACCTCCATTTGTTGGTTCCACCAAAAATTTCTTCTTGATGAACAAGAACAAAGACAAGCTTTGCTGCCTTTGATGAATTAAATTGCTTGTTTGCTTCTCTCAATAAGTCTGATTGATTTCACTGACAGAAGAAATTCTTCAAATCTTTCAAAGTTTTCCTCCTCAATTTCAGTCTCCAATTTTCCCCTCCAAATTTCCGTACCTTTTTTTTGTATTGTTTTAGTCCTTATTTATAGAAGATTTTTATGATTAATTTTAGTTATTCATGGAATCTAACATTAATTAAGAAAGGGAAACCGAAACCTAATTGTATTTGGTTTCGAAAAAATTTGCGTCGAAAAAATTTTGATGGCAAAAAAAAACTGCTGTGGAAAAATTCCGTTGACGAAAAAGCTGCCGCAGCCAGGGTGAAAATTGTTCTGCGGGCCATTTCGCCCGTAGAATTTTTTTTGTCGCCGATTTTTCCATCGCCGTTTTTTATTTTTATTTTTATTTTTTGTTTATTATTATTATTTTTTTATTTTTTATTAATAAAAATTAGATACTAAAGCAAATATTATTTAATTAAGACAAAAAATTATTTTGGACTAATTAAAATATATTGGACAACACAAAAATTATTTTGGACTAATTAAAATATATTGGACCTTACTAGGTCAAAAATTAAGGGTCTATAGTTTGCCCTCTGCTTGAATGATCTAAGACTTTAGTGAAAGAGAGTGAAAAGCAAGAAGACTTAATTTTTGAGATGGTTGAGGTTTTGGGTTTTGGACCCGGTTCGAGTTCTGGACTCAAGGATAATTTTAGGTTCTGGACCTAAGTGTAATTTTAGGTTCTGGACCTAAGAAAAATTTGGGTTCTAGATCCGAGCTAAGTTCTAGACTTAGAAAAGATTCTAGGTTCTGGACCTAAGTAAAATTTGGGTTCTGGACCTGAGCTAAGTTCTGGATTTAGAAGAGATTTTAGGTTTTGGACCTAAGAATAATTTGGGTTCTGGAACCGAGCTAAGTTCTAGACTTAGAAGAGATTTTAGGTTCTGGACGTAAGGATAATTTGGGTTCTGGACCCGAGCTAAGTTTTGGACTTAGAAGAGATTCTAGGTTCTGGACCAAAGGAAAATTTAGGTTCTAGACCTGAGCTAAGTTCTGGACTTAAAAGAGATTCTGGGTTCTGGACCTAAGAAAAATTTGGATTCTGGACCCGAGCTAAGTTCTGGACTTAGAAGAGATTCTAGGTTCTGGACCTAAAGAAAATTTGGGTTCTAGACCCGAGCTAAGTTCTGGACCTAAGGGTAATTTGGGTTCTGGACCCGAGCTAAGTTCTAGACTTAGAAAAGATTCTAAGTTCTGGACCTAAGGGTAATTTGGGTTCTGGACCCGAGCTAAGTTCTGGACTTAGAAGAGATTCTAGGTTCTGGACCTATGGGTAATTTGGGTTCTGGACCCGAGCTAAGTTCTGGACTTAGAAAAGATTTTAGGTTCTGGACCTAAGGGTAATTTGGATTCTGAACCCGAACTGAGTTCTGGACTTAGAAAAGATTCTAGGTTCTGGACCTAAGGAAAATTTGGATTCTGGACCCGAACTAAGTTCTGGACTTAGAAGAGATTCTAGGTTCTGGACCTAAGGGAAATTTGGGTTCTGGACCCGAGCTAAGTTCTGAACTTAGAAAAGATTCTAGGTTCTGGACCTAAGGAAAATTTGGGTTCTAGACCCGAACTAAGTTCTGGACTTTGAAGAGATTCTAGGTTCTGGACCTAAGGGAAATTTGGTCACTAGACCCGAGCTAAGTTCTGGACTTAGAAGAGATTTTAGGTTCTGGACCTAAGGATAATTTGGATTTTGGACCCGAGCTAATAATAATTTTTTATTTTATAAAGTTTGGCTAATTTTTATGCATATGTCTTCTCCTTGCCCCCTGCGTGTAAAAATATTTATACACATGCAAGCATTTGAATGATTAAAGTAAATAATTAAATTTACTGTTCATTTACTGTGTATTCACTGTTCATGCACTATTTTCTGTTCATAAATAGTAAATTACTATTCGTAAATAGTAGTAAATAGTATTTTACCATTGGAAATAGTAATTTACTATTTATCAATAGAAATTTACTATTCATAAATAGTAAAATTTGCTATTCATCCATAGTAAAATTTACTGTTCATGAACAGTAAAACTTACTTTTAAATTTTGTTTTTTTTCTTACCGTTTCTCTATATAAAGAACGAATTCCTTCATTTGATTCACAAACTAATTTCTCAATTTCTATAATTCTCTCAAATTCTTTCAAATTTAGCACATAGTTTTCAAAAAAATGCATGCTTCAAGGTCAAGGACTCATTCTAATGCCGAGTTATTAGAATTTATTCGGCATCATGAAGATAGAAATATAGACCTACTAGCCGGGATGTCGCTTCATCGTAGTTCCAACCAAAAGAGTGTAGTAATTATTTTTTCTTTTTCTTTTTTCTTCTTTTTGTTTTATTTTTTTTATATATATTTTTTTTATTTTTTTATGTTATTATTATTTTTTATTATTTTTTATTTTTGATTTATGTTTTTATATTATGCTCTTTTATTATTATTGTGTTTGCTTTATTTTTATTCTTATATTATAATAATTTTTTAGAAAATTTAGGAAAAATATATTAATCTAAGCATATAGGATAATATGTACTTACCTTGTATTAACTTACCTGGCTCCGCGACAGTGTGATCATTGCATTGTTCGGGCCGGAGGGTGTATTTACAAAGCCCGATAATGGTATGACTTAGTGCCATCTCGGGTAAGGCAGATTATCTGAGATTGCGGCTTTGAGAGCTTTATCTTACAATTGCCATCGTAGGAGTATCAGATAGACCGGAGTGTAGTCTAGGCGCTTGTGGAATGATGGTTGGACACAACCCACACTTTTCACTTGCCCATTGGAGAGATGACAATTGGTCCGGTCGATTTTACTGCTATAACCGGCCTTCAATAAGATGGTGTTCTGGTTCCTTTGACCAACGATGTTTTAACATTTGAAGAGATTCAGGAATTAATTGGTATGGAACCATCATATAAAGGGCCTTTTAAGATAAAAATTGAATCAATTCGTAGCTATTGGATGAACTATGAAGAACAGGTTCACAGAGACATGACCCAACAGTATGCTCGAGGATTTTTGTTATATTTGCTTGGGTCGACCATCTTAGGCAGCACTGAATCTTCCATGCACTTGTCAATGTTGAAGGCCCTTTCTTATTTTAGGATGGTACCATCTTCTGGCTGGGGTGAAGCTGGTCTCGCCTGTCTTTACCATGGTCTTGATAAACTTTGCCGAAATAAGAAGTCTTTTGTTGGCTTGATGGCGGTTGTCGAGGTATTCTTCTTCTACCAATGTCAATTTCGCTCCTTTCTTGTATGAATGTGATCTTTATTATTGTTGTTGTAGGCATGGGCATATGAACACAACCTCGTGAGGGTACCCGGTATTTCCTAAGAGAGAATCGGGTATCCGAGATTAAATTTCTGGTTGTCTGATAGTGTGGACATTCCCAGCTCTCATCATGTGCATACTCACCGCTTTGTGTTGAGCCGCTTAACCTGGGACCAGGTAAAATAACATTAGTATGCTTTAAATTTTATGTGAAAGTTTACTTACCTTATGTTATTTTGCAGGTGAATTTGGCCTGGTGGAACCCAGAAGAGCGGACAAACTGGTCTCCCGTCATGAAGGCTGCGCTATCTTTCCAACATTCTCGCCGAGTTATCGCTAGCTCAGTGTCTAGTGGCTGGTTTCTCGGAGAGAGAGTTTATGAGTGGTTTCTCGGTCCAGAGCAGCGGAGGATTTTGATGCCTTGCCCAAAATACACTTTAAATATTATGTTGATGCCGGAGGATGCATGGTGGCCTGCTCGGTATGGTTATGGTATTGAAGCATTTCTCTATCCGCCTAGCGCATCTTATGCCCACTTTATTCAAAGAAGGCTCTTGAACTTTGATGTATCTCCTGTTGGCGTACGGGAGATTACCAAGGAAAATGAGGGTAGAGATGAAGAGGAACATCACGGAGATGCAGGAGAGTTTGTTCCACATCTCGGGGCTAGTACCTCTCAGGTAAAACTTTTACCATTCTTCCTTTACCACCGCTTCTTTCTTTTTTGATTCTTAAATGATTATTGCAGGCTGTTGGCTCATTTGATCATGAGGCTGGACATTCTTTTATTGCCCCTTCATTTGCTCATTCTAGCCCGCCAGATATGCCATCTCATCCGCAGGGTATTGATATTAATTACCTGGTGAGTTCTCTTATTTCATGGTAATTTAAGCTATATGTATGCATGATTATGTATGCTCTTAACTTTTTCCTTCCTGGCTCACAGCGGATGCTTGAAGAACAAAATAGGAAACTTCAAGAAGAGTTGGCTGCAAGTCGTCAGCAGGCTTCTCATTTTGAAAATTTATATCATCAATCCGAACAAAATTTCTGAGACTTCCGATTTTAGGGGATGAGGGATCCTGGCGCTTCTTCATCAAGAGGCCCCCAGACTGATGACCATGAGATCCTTTCGTCTGCTTCTGATGAGGACCATGATAGATCGGAACCCCAAGGTAATAGGAATTTTGGTGCTCTGGCTTTGGGCGATCCCGGGACGAGTAATTTGCCCCCTTCTCTAATAAGCGATGACTTTTTTAGGGCTTTATTTGATGACCTACCACCACCTTCTTAATAATGTATAATTTGTATCAATTGTATGAACATTGTACAAAAAAAATTACATATATAATTTCCATCTTCACTGTAACTCTTCTTTCTTCTTTTCCTTCTTCTTTTTTTTATCATCATTTCCTTGCCCAATGTGTCTTTCGAGTTTCAACATACTTCCCTTAACTTGAAGGCTTTGTATGACAAAAACATTTTTGATTTTTGATTTTGATTTTTGATTTTGAAATCAAATGTTGGCTTTGCCAAAATCAATGTCAATGTACCTGAGGACTTGATTTTTCCAAATTAACATATCTATAACATGACAACCCTAGTTACCGTACTAAACTCAGGAATCATTTCTATTTAAGCAAGAACTGTTGCACTTCAGATAGGCACATACACATTACTTGGCCAAAGGTCTCATTGAGTTTAAATATTGTCTATCTCATATGCATGCTTATTCAAACTATCTCTACTAATAGACTCTACCTATCAAGAGAGATCAACAGGTCTTTAACAGGCTTGAAATGGGGTCTATAAAGGACATGGGCTTAAACGAAGGCCATTTGTAAGTTGGAGCAGATGTGACACAATGGACAAACCTTCACACTATAAATTTCTTGTTTGAGCTTTAGGCAACTTGGAGGTAATCTTTCCAGACTCCAAATTCCTTCTATATTCTTGGTAGTAGTATGGATCTTGATTAGGACAATATTTACCCTTGCAAAAAGTTTGTTACCCAAATTTGTTTCTTTTCTTCTTCTCCCTTTTCTTTCTTTTTATTTGTCTTATTTTGAGCATTTTATCATTTTTGTCCTTCTTCCTTGTAGGACTATAGAACTTTTAAGAATTGAATAGTCTTTCTCCTTTTTCTTTAATTTTGATCTAATCTTTGGTTGGGTTGGACCAATTCCAGTTAAATTGTCCTTATAAACCAAATGGAAGCCTTTTGTTGCTTGAGGTAAAAGAGAACTCAATTGGCTGCCTTCTCTTTTTTCTTTTTTGTCTTTTCTTTCTTTTTTTTCTTCTTTTCTTCTTTTTTCTTCTTTTTTCCTTTTTTTTTCTTTTCTTTTTTTTCTTTTTCTTTTCTCTTTCACTTCTCTTTTTTTCTTTCTTTTTGGCTCTAGCTCTAAAAGAGTTATCTTGCTTGTACCAACTTGGGTTTCCAATAATGAATGGGTGGAATGACATAAATCTTCTTTAATAGGGATAAATCATTTGTTAGGAAAACTTCAACTACCCTTATGGTCTTGAGAACTTCAACTGTCATTATGGTCTTGACTATTCATTTCTTTCTTTGATCTTCTTACCTCTTCACCTTAGTGATCATAAGACTTGTCAAAAGTATCACAATAGCTCAGGGTAGATTGTTGGGTTATGTAAGCCAATGAAAAGAAAGCTAAAATTTTATGAAGGCTCGAAGGGACAACTAGGGATTGATATTTAATAGGGTGGATACTAGTTGTTGGCTCATCAAACAATGCCTAGATCATCTCTCCCTTAAATAAGCAGAGTTCAATTTCGCCTCGAAAGTTTGTCAAAGCATGTTCTAAGAATGACTAGAACCTAGACAAAGGCAATTATGCAGTAGCCCTCTCTAAGTAAGCATACACAACTCAATGCTATAGAGCAATTCCCTTACCTAGTAAAGTCATTCAAGTCATTATGCATAGATATATTAATTTATGAATATCAAGCTAGATTCCTCATCGGTTGAGCACCAAAATGAACAAAGACCAACAAAAATTTTGATGAAAGTAATTTATTCAAGCAACTTTAAATTTGAAAAATAAGATTGTTCCAATTTAAATATTAAAAAAAGTAAAATTGAAAAGCAACATTCAAGCTAAGGAAAGTTTGTTGAGTTAAGCTTCTTCTCCTTTCACATCTTCAATATTTCCATCTTGAAAAGAGGATAATACAAAATCTTCTTCCAATCCTTTTCCCACCATGAAGGTTGCCGGTGGAGGTAATCTATTGAACTTGGGTAATTGATTATCTTTAGTGTTCGGCTTATTGGGCTCGGGCAACTTTCCACTATCAATTAAATTTTGGATCTCATGTCTCAACCTCACACATCTATCCATGTCATGCCCTTGCATTTGATGAAATTGACAAAATGCCTTAGTGTCAAAATTAGGTGGGAGAGGGTTAGGCAAAGGGCGAGGATTTAAGGGTTGTAACAATCCCTTTCTCTGGAGCTTATTGAGAACCCAAGACATCGGTTTGCCTAATTCTGAAAACTGCCTTCTTGTTCTTTGGTTAGTAGTATTAACACCGACTTCTTTTTGTGTGCTTTGATTTCCAGACTGGTAGTTCCCTTTCTCATTCCTTTTTATTGAAAAGCGATTCTTCTCTCTCTCCCATTCTTCAATTTGTAAACCAGCTTGGAGAAGGTCTTTGAAATCCCGGATGAGTGTATGAGACATCCTCTCACGAAGACTAGGCAATACCCCTCTCACAATCATCCTTATTTGATCGGATTCATAAGGCCTCTTCTTGAGCAAAGCGGCTTTGTTTCTCCATCTCTTCACATAGTCCACAAAATTCTTATTTGGCATTTGTCTAATGGACTCAACTTCCATTAAGGTAACTTCCATCTTGATGTTATATCCATATTGTTGGATGAAGGCCTTGTATAGCAGATCCCAATTCTTTTGTATTCCATCATCTAAGGTATTGAACCAATTTTGGACAACAGGGTCTAATGAGAGCATAAAGTACCTTAGAGTTTGAGCCTTAGTAGCTCGGGCAGACTGCATAGCAGTGATATACTGCTTCACATGGAGATGAGGATTTTCGGTTTCATCAAACTTCGCAAAAGATGGCATCTTGAACTTGTACGGGACTTCTTCATCTAGCTCAAATAATTTGTCAACTTCTGACATTTCCTCGATTTTTAGTTTCTTCTCAAATTTCTTTTCTAAGTCCGCAATCATCTTTTCCACATCAGAAGTTTCGGTCTTCTCCATAGTTGATCTTTCAACAATCTTCAGTTCTTTTTTCTTTTCTTGAGCATCTTGGTAGTATTAAGCCCAATCATCATTATCATCAATGATCACCTTTTCATCATCAAAAACTACTTCACCAACTTTGGTCTTCCCTTTGTCCTTTGGCTTCTTAGTGCTAGCAGATGCTTTGGCATGATTTTCTAAAATTGCAGTCAATTGGTTCTTCATGGTCTCAGCTAGGGCCTCTTTTATTTATTCCATTTTGGCATTGAGGGCTTCATCCACCATTCTTTGAATTTGTTCAGGATCCATTATTTTTGGTGAGCAAGTGATTGAGTTGTTGCTAGATACTTCGCTTTTGGCGTAGGTCAAATTGTTGTAAGCTTTTGAACTATCATAATCTAGGGCTATGAGCCAGAAAGGATCAAATGATATGAGATGCAAATGTATGCATGCATGCATGTATGCACAAACCATTAACAAACAAGGATAACTAGGACATTCCTTCCAACTTTATAACATCCACACATGAATGGCGAGTCTCTTTTCCTAGGTATATGGTTAACAAAATACCAACATGAGGTATCTTGTTTTCAAATATTTCCCCTGGACGTTTCAACCAATAGTTATATTTTCGCAAATGAAAATCCATTCATAATAATTCCTATTAATTAGGTTTTAATCCATTCAACCAACTATAGTAGCTTTTATGCTACCTTGGATTAAAACTAAATTAAGAGGTTTATTATAGATAGATTTCTCACTTGAAAAGAGTAACTAATTGTCCATGCCAAAAACAAGCCCATGATTAATTATTCTTAATATAAATTAGGCTCACAATTGATTTTTGGTATTCCGTAATTGACCTAAATATTTTGCAAACTCTTTGTAAGAAAAGGTTGAATGAAAATAATTTTGTTTCTAAGCCCATTGTAAAAAGATTTTAGAAAAAATGGATTTTGGGCTTAGTATTTGGGCCATGAGCAAAAAAGTTTTTGATTTATTTGTAGAAAAGTCTTATGTCCAAAGACCATCTTGAAAATTTTTGAAAAAAGCTTTGGTCTTTTGGATTTTGAAGAAAAAAATTATTTTGAGCTTGCAAATTTACTTGGATCATATTAGAAAAAGATCAAACCAAATAAGCCATGATTTAAGCCAAGATAAATTAACCATAGTCAAACAACATGCATTTGGGGTAAAAACCTAAGGAAAGTTACTAGGCGAATTACATGAGCTTTAGTCTTTGGGTAAAAGGCTTAGGTTCCCATAGCAAGTAAATACCAAATGGTACGAGGCTATGAGTGGTTATGCCATGCTCGATATCCATACCTTGAGTGAAAGTATGGTATCCCTTGCATAACATAACACGGGTAACTCGGGCGTCCTAACTCACGGACACGATGCAAACTAATATGATGCAATGGATAATATCATTATAAGAAAGAATAGAATAATAGAAAGACCAATGGAATCAACTTCTCTTGTCCCCAGTGGAGTCGCCACTGTGAGCGGGGATTTTCGCCCCCACTCCCGGTGGAATGGTTCTTGCGACTTCGGCACTGTTTAGGCTCGGGGCCTTAGAAAACATGAACCTAAGTTCGGAGAAAATGGAGTTGCCACCCAGACGGTCCAGGAAAAAGAAAGGGGTGGATGACTCGATTCCTAAGGAATCCCCAACCCCCTAATGGGTTCGGAAAGTTTGGTACGTGTGGGGAAGGTGAGAAATGGCCCAGCACCCCCACAACGGCCGGTTCATTTGAACCGGCCTCCTTTGCAGGTCTTAATATTATAAAATTCTTAAATATAACAATATTATCCATATTACACACAATAATTAAAATCAAGCAACGATATATTGAAAATCAAAACAATGTCCAAGCAAAACAAATAAATGGACACCCATCCGAGGATGGAAACATGCCCTTACATAATCCATGCCTAAATAGGACACCCACCGAAAGGTAGAAACATGTCCTTTACATTGGATCTAAAATAGAAAAGAAAATTAAATTACATGATATTTAACTAATGAGGTACCCACCAAGTGGAAACATACCTCTTACAACATTTGGAAATTTAAATAAATCGAATAAAAGTAAATAACCATTCATTATAAATAAATCATTCACCAAAGACATTAAACATCAATAGAATGTAAACATCCATCCATGATAAACTTAAATAAATCAAGCATTAGAATTAAATAAATAGAAGCATATAAAATAAATCAAAGCATAATCAAATATAAAATTGAATAAAGCAAGTGAAGATTCAAAGTAGGGCTACTGTTTCTATTTAAGATTCTTTATTTAATGTGTTTAGGGTTTTGGAATTTATGTGTTTAATTAGGTTTTGTAATTCTTAACTACTATGAAGTTTAAGGGAATTAAAATGGATTAAAGTTTTATGATTTACGGTTACTTACTGTGTAGAATTATAACATTTAAATTTATATGGTTTTAAGGTTTTAAAGATTAGGATATAGAAAAATTAGGGTTTAAGGTTCTAATTCTACACAGTTGATTTTTGGTATTTCGTAATTGACCTAAATATTTTGCAAACTCTTTGTAAGAAAAGGTTGAATGAAAATAATTTTGTTTCTAAGCCCATTGTAAAAAGATTTTAGAAAAAATGGATTTTGGGCTTAGTATTTGGGCCATGAGCAAAAGAATTTTTGATTTATTTCTAGAAAAGTCTTATGTCCAAAGACCATCTTGAAAAATTTTAAAAAAAGCTTTGGTCTTTTGGATTTTGAAGAAAAAATTATTTTGAGCTTACAAATGTACTTGGATCATATTAGAAAAAGAACAAACTAAATAAGCCATGATTTAAGCCAAGATAAATTAACCATAGTCAAACAACATGTATTTGGGGTAAAAACCTAAGGAAAGTTACTAGGCCAATTACATGAGCTTTAGTCTTTGGGTAAAAGGTTTAGGTTCCCATAGCAAGTAAATATCAAATGGTACGAGGCTATGAGTGGTTATGCCATGCTCGATATCCATACATTGAGTGAAAGTATGGTATCCCTTGCATAACATAACACGGGTAACTCGGGCATCCTAACTCACGGACACGATGCAAACTAATATGATGCAATGGATAATATCATTATAAGAAAGAATAGAATAATAGAAAGACCAATGGAATCAACTTCTCTTGTCCCCAGTGGAGTCGCCACTGTGAGCGGGGATTTTCGCCCCCACTCCCGGTGGAATGGTTCTTGCGACTTCGGCACTGTTTAGGCTCGGGGCCTTAGAAAACATGAACCTAAGTTCGGAGAAAATGGAGTTGCCACCCAGACGGGCCAGGAAAAAGAAAGGGGTGGATGACTCGATTCCTAAGGAATCCCCAACCCCCTAATGGGTTCGGAAAGTTTGGTACGTGTGGGGAAGGTGAGAAATGGCCCAGCACCCCCACAACGGCCGGTTCATTTGAACCGGCCTCCTTTCAGGTCTTAATATTATAAAATTCTTAAATATAACAATATTATCCATATTACACACAATAATTAAAATCAAGCAACGATATATTGAAAATCAAAACAATGTCCAAGCAAAACAAATAAATGGACACCCATCCGAAGATGGAAACATGCCCTTACATAATCCATGCCTAAATAGGACACCCACCGAAAGGTAGAAACATGTCCTTTACATTGGATCTAAAATAGAAAAGAAAATTAAATTACATGATATTTAACTAATGAGGTACCCACCAAGTGGAAACATACCTCTTACAACATTTGGAAATTTAAATAAATCGAATAAAAGTAAATAACCATTCATTATAAATAAATCATTCACCAAAGACATTAAACATCAATAGAATGTAAACATCCATCCATGATAAACTTAAATAAATCAAGCATTAGAATTAAATAAATTGAAGCATATAAAATAAATCAAAGCATAATCAAATATAAAATTGAATAAAGCAAGTGAAGATTCAAAGTAGGGCTACTGTTTCTATTTAAGATTCTTTATTTAATGTGTTTAGGGTTTTGGAATTTATGTGTTTATTTAGGTTTTGTAATTCTTAACTACTATGAAGTTTAAGGGAATTAAAATGGATTAAAGTTTTATGATTTACGGTTTCTTACTGTGTAGAATTATAACATTTAAATTTATATGGTTTTAAGGTTTTAAAGATTAAGATATAGAAAAATTAGGGTTTAAGGTTCTAAGGGAATTAGGGTTTAAGAAAACTAGGGTTTAGAATAATTTGGTTTGAGGTTACTGTCTTGATTCTAAAGTTGAATTAGGGTTTAGTGTTTTCGGAGAATATATTTTATTTTAGAATTTGGAGAAACAATTTATAGTTTTATGAAAATAAAAAAAAAACAATTTAAGGTTTACAGAAACAAAAAAGATATTTTCTAGGGTTTTTGGAAAGAAACAGATTCAATTTAAGGATTTGAAAAATTGGAAAGCAAATTAGGGTTTTGAGATTTTGAAGAAACAAAAATAACAATTTTAAGATTTTTGGAAAACAAATAAACGAACTAAGGTTTTTAAGCTTTAGAAAAGGTAAATTAAAGTTCTAGGATTTTTTGAATCTAATATAGCTACTGTAAAGAAATTAGACATTCATACCTCCGCTTGTTGGTTCCACCAAAAATTTCTTCTTGATGAATAAGAACAAAGACAAGCTTTGCTGCATTTGATGAATTAAATTGCTTGTTTGCTTCTCTCAATAAGTCTGATCGATTTCACTGCCAGAAGGAATTCTTCAAATCTTTCAAAGTTTTCATCCTCAATTTCAGTCTCCAATTTTCCCCTCCAAATTTCCGTCCCTTTTTTGTATTGTTTTAGTCCTTATTTATAGAAGATTTTTATGATTAATTTTAGTTATTCACGGAATCTAACATTAATTAAGAAAGGGAAACCGAAACCTAATTGTATTTGGTTTCGAAAAAATTTGCGTCAGAAAAATTTCATTGGCAAAAAAAACTGCTGCGGAAAAATTGTGCTGGCAAAAAAGCTGCCGCAGCTGGCTGCGGCAAAGGGGCGAAAATTGGCCTGTGGACCATTTTGCAACAACTCTTCGGCGACGAATTTTTTTATCGTTGATTTTTATTTTTATTTATTATTTTTTATTAATAAAAATTATATACTAAAGCAAATATTATTTAATTAAGATAAAAAAATATTTTGGACTAATTAAAATATATTGGACAACACAAAAATTATTTTGGACTAATTAAAATATATTGCAATGGACTAGGTCAAAAATTAAGGGTCTACAGTGTATATTTGATTAAGTGAGAAGATAAAAGAAGGAGTGTGTATATGTTGTATATATGTTGTATACCTATATACAACATATACAAGTCAATATTTTATTTATGGTCAAATGAGATAATTAATTATTTTAAATAGAAATTATATATTACTGGAAGATGATATTTATATTATTATAATATTTAATTGCTTGGTTGAGATTAAAGAGAGTTTTTGTGTAGTTAAGAGAGGAGATTGACTTTGACTTGAGGGAAGCTCATCTTCATCTTCTTCTTTCTTCTCCAAGAGCCAGCCATCACCATTGCCAAAGGGAAAGAGAGGTTTTGTTGATTCCTCACTTAAGCAATTGAAGGATTTCAAGAGATCAACTTAGAGTTTTAAGGATTTTCTTCACTTTTGGTAAGTTTCCAACTTGTTTCTTAGTGTTCTTTTGGAGTTTATGTATTTGAGTTTGGTGAATGGTTGTTATAGTTGTGTGTATGGTTGATTTTGATATGTTTGAGGTTGTTTGGTCTAATTGACTTTGATTTTTGGGGTTGGATTCAAGAGAAAGGTTTAAGTTTGATGATAGAAATAAGAGTTGTGAAATATGGTTGTGATTGTGTTTTGGATGCTTGTTTTTTAGTTGTATTGTTGTTATACAAGCTTATTTTGGTATATTGATGGTTTTGGTTAAGTTTGTTTGTAGTGGAAAAGGGTGAAAGAAAGATGTTTGTTGGATGTGGTGTTTTAGGTGTCAGTTTCAGGTTTTTGGCCTGACACACCCAGGTCTTTGGGCGTGTCGTTGGTTCTGTTTTCAGTATGGGTGACACGAGCAGTGACACGCCCATGTCACTGAGTGTGTCACAGCTTCCGTGTTGGAGTAGTATTGACACGTCCAGTGACACACCCATGTCACTGAGCGTGTCATAGCTTCTGTGTTGTTGGAGTATTGACATGTCTAGTGACATGCCCATGTCACTGAGCCTGTCATAGCTTCTGTGTTGGAGGAGAATTGACATGTACAGTGACACGTCCATGTCACTGAGCGTGTCAAAGCTTCTGTGATGTGGGTTTAAGGCACGGCTAGGGACACGCCTGTGTTGTTGAGCGTGTCATGTGTGGAGTTTGCCCTAGTTAGCTCTTATCCTTATTTTTTATGTGTATCGCTAAGTGAGTACGTATAATCACCTTTGGATTAGGTTTTGAAGAGATTTGAGGAAACCAATCCAAGTGTTGAAGGATTCTTGGAAGAGGAGGTTGTTAGATTGGTGTTTGTTGCTCTTAGAGGTAAGTACAAACCTTCCATGATTGCATACATTTATATGACTTTGGGACTTAACACATTTGGTTGGAAAATGTGTTAAGTTACCTACCATATTGTTGATATATGAGAATGGTGCTATGTTTTGCATTATGTGAAATATATGTTGAGGATTCAAAATGTATGATTAATGTAATTTGTTATGTATACTCTAATGATGAAATGTGAAGCCATTGTTGATGGCTATATTGATATAAATGAAATATTTGGGGCATTGTGCCAAGATAGTCATGAGAAAATGAGAATGGAATTGATAATGAAATTATGAAAGAATTGTGTGCCTAGTATGTTATTCAATTTTCAGAGTTTTGTTGTTGGTGGCATGCCTAAAAGTACCAATCCCTTGAAGCTGGGTTGGGCTTGGTCCTTGAAGGGAGGTTGGGTTGATGCTATGCTCCCCTTGAAACTTGGTTGTGCCTAATGCTTGAAGCCTAGTTGAGATGTTACATAGGAGGTAATCCTCATTGTGATAATGATTCGCCTACGGGCTTGATAAATGTGAATATTGTATCAAAACAGTAACTCTGGAATTTGAATGGCATATTAGTTTCTTTTGGGCTCATGCTTGTCTTTGCTTTAATGTGAATTATGAATAATGGAACAATTGAATAATGTAATGAGATTTAATGTTGTGAAATATGATATCCTTTTGTATTGTTTATAATTATTGAAAGTTTGACATTGGCATTACATTGAATCATATTGTTATCATAGTTTGTACCACTAAGCCTTTGGCTTAGCGCGATTGTGATTTATCGCATAGGTGACAGGGTAGATCCGGTTGAATCGGAGAGTTCTACTAGACCAAGTCGAGTTTAGACTTGAATTTGTGAGAGCAGTGTTGATTTGGACTTCAAGATCAGAGACAAACTGCCAAGCATGTATAAACTCTATATTTTCGTAAATATTGATTTTGATGTATATTCCGCTACATTTTTCGCTGCCTATTAAACAAATGTTTTGGATAAACTTTTAAGATAATGAAGATATATATGTATATGTATTTTAACAAGGAATATTTTATCTATTACTATATATAATAATGAATGATGTTAAAGTTTAAAGATTAGTTTGCTTCAAATAGATTGTGACATCTTTGTATTCGGTATACATATATTACATATGAGGGTGTATGTGGTGTACGTATATGGGGTGTAGGGGTGTTACAATTATTTTGGTATCAGAGCCTAGGTTTGAGGTTCTCAACCTAGGTGAATTGTAAGAAAAAGAAAATTTCGATTTTTAAAATAAGGTTTTCTAAATAAGATATATGCATTGGCACTGGGAATTTCTGATCTTTGATGAGGTAATTTCTGCTGTGTTTGCAGATATAGGTAGTAATGGCGTCTCAGTCACTTCAATCCATAGAAGGTAGTGCTGAGAGTGTAGCTCCTATTGAGGGTAGAGATGGAGCTAGGGTTTAGAGAGACCAGCAGCTGATGAGATTTTGTCGGTTTGGTTATGGCATATGGTATAATTGTTGAGGCAGGCTCTAGTGCAGCAGTTGCCACCGCAACCACAGCCACAAGTACTGGTGAGGTAGTATGATAAATTGAGGAAGTTTGGAGCTGAGGATTTCATTGGTACTATAGATTCTGTAGTAGTTGAGCAGTGGTTGGATAGAGTTCAGAGGGTATTCATCCAGCTACAGGCTACTGCTGAAGAAAAATTTGATTATGCTAGATCACTTTTGCAGAGAGATGCATATGATTGGTGGAAGACGGTTCCACATTCGATGGATGATCCACCGACTTTGACTTATGGTGATTTTCTGTGGGTGTTTGAGCAGAAGTATACTCCAAGGGAGTATAAAGATGCGAAGAAGATGGAGTTCCTGAGTTTGAGACAGGATAACCGGACAGTGACAGAGTATGAGATTGAGTATATTCTGTTGAGTCATTATGCCGGTGGAATTATTTCTGATGAGATAGACCGGTGCAGGAGATTTGAGGAGGGATTGAGGCCCTCTATTATGTGTAATGTTGTTGGTTCCCGATATCAAGATTTTTCTCAGTTGGTTGCAGCTGCCAAGAGTTTTGAGAGAGCACAGGATATTGCAGCAGCTGCTACTGAGGAGGAGACTAGAGCTAGGAGACCCAAGTTTGAGGCAGGGTCTTCATCTATAAAGAGAGGCAGAGGAAGCTATTTTTCGAGGGTCAGTAAGAGCTAGAGGTAGTCTGGTAGGTCAGTTCAGTATTAGAGGCAGAGACTGATACCTACAGTTTCTGTAGCTAGTGCTCCGACTCCAGTGGTTCATAAGTCTATTCCACCTACATGTATTCATTGTGGTAGGGCATATGGGGGTGCTTGCTGGAAGATGGGTGGACCAGGAGTGTGTTTTAGATGTGCGTTACCAGATCATTTCATCAAAGATTGCCCTGAGCTACCGGGAGATAGACAGACTGATACTGCAGCTTCTAAACCCAGTGTTAGAGGAGGTCGAGGGGGCAGAGGTTTTAGAAGAGGTGGTTGACTTGGGATTAGTCAGAGAGGAGGCTCTACATCTAGAGGAAGTAGGCCAGATGAGGCTGGGCCATCTCAGCGAGTGTATGTAATGCAGAGGCATCCAAATGCTTTAGCTATTATTGCGGGTACATTTTCTCTATTTGGCATTTCAGTTCTTGCTCTAATTGATCCAGGATCTACTCATTCATATATGAATTGCATTCAGAATCTCTAGGATTTGATGTTTTAGTGACAAATCCTTTAGGGCATAGTGTGGTAGTTAGCGAGGTGCATCGTGATAGTTCAGTTGTGGTACAGGATGAGGAGTTCTTGGGTGATTTGATTGAAATGCCTTTTAAGGAGCATGATTTGATTTTAGGCATGGATTGGTTGTCTAAGCATGGGGCTGTGGTAGACTATCAAAAGAAGTGTGTTACCCTGAGAACCAGTGATGGTAGAAGTGTGATGGTATCTAGTGAGTAGAGACATCTTGCATCCATGTTTGTTTAAGCTGTTGCAGCTAGGAGGTTGATTCGGAAAGGGTGTGATGCTTATCTTGCTCATTTTGTGGATACCAGAGTAGTGGGTTTCTCAACTTGATAGTATACCCACAGTTGTTGAATTTCCAGATGTTTTTCCTGAGGAGTTGCCAGGGATACCCCCTGAGAGAGAGGTTGAGTTTGGTATCGATTTGTTGCTTGGTACCACTCCCATCTCTATTACTCCTTATTGCATGGCACCTGCTGAGTTGAGAGAGTTGAAGGTGCAGTTGCAGGAATTGTTGGGTAAAGTGTTTGTTCGCCCTAGTGTGTCTCCATGGGGAGCTCCTGTTTTGTTTGTGAGGAAGAAGGATGGTACTTTGAGACTATGCATTGATTATAGGCAGTTGAATAAGTTGACCATCAAGAATAAATATCCTTTGCCTATAATAGATGATCTCTTTGATTAATTAAAGGGAGCAACAGTTTTCTCCAAAATTGATCTGAGATCAGGGTACCATCAGTTGAGAGTTAGACCTGAAGATGTATCTAAGACAGCTTTTCGCACAAGGTATGGATATTATGAGTTTTTGGTGATGCCTTTTGGATTGACGAATGCACCAGAAACTTTTATGGATTTGATGAATAGGGTGTTTAGACCCTATCTAGATCAGTTTGTAGTGGTCTTTATCGATGATATTTTGGTGAATTTGCATAATGAGGAGGATCATGATAAGCATTTGCGGATTGTATTGCAGACTTTAGGAGAGAAGCAGTTGTATGCTAAGCTATCTAAGTGTGAGTTTTGGCTTGATCAAGTAACTTTTCTTGGTCATGTGGTGTCAGCAGATGGTATAAGAGTTGATTCGAGTAAAGTTGAAGCCATTTTGAATTGGAATCCACCGAAGACAATGACTGAAGTTAGAAGTTTTCTGGGTTTGGCAGGCTATTATCAATGGTTTGTGAAGGGTTTTTCTTTGATAAGATTACTTTGGAAGGGAGTTAGATTTGTGTGGACAGATCGATGTCAAGCAAGCTTTGAGCAGTTGAAAGAGATGTTGACTCAAGCTTCTATTCTTACCTTGCCTGTGGAAGATAAACCATATGTGATTTATAGTGATGCTTAACATAATAGTTTAGGTTGTGTTTTGATGCAGGAGGGTAGAGTCATAGCTTATGCTTCTCGGCAGTTGAAGCCGCATGAGCTTAATTATCCGACGCATGATTTGGAGTTGGCAGCCATAGTTTTTGCTTTGATGATTTGAAGACATTATCTTTATGGGGAGAAGTGTTTCATTTATACAGATCATAAGAGTTTGAAATATTTGGGGGTTCAGAGAGAGCTGAATCTTCAGCAGAGATGGTGGCTGGAGTTGATTAAAGACTACGACTATTTGATTGATAATCACCGTAGTAAGGCAAATGTTGTTGCTGATGCCTTGAATAAGAAGTCTTTAGCAGGTTGGACTGCTTATTTGCTCTCGTTGCTTGTTGAGTTTGAGAGCGTTGCATGTTAGTTTTGAATCATATGATGATGGTGGTTTATTGGCTCAGTTGCAATTGAGGCCAGTATTGTTGGATCATATTAGAGAGTCTCAGTTGGCAGATGAGAAAATTCAGAAGATTGTTTCAGATTGCCAGAAAGGAGAGAGTAGAGATTTCCATGTGAGAGATGAAGGCAGCCTTTGGTTTAAAGATAGATTGTGTGTTCCTGATGATGCAAGATTGAAAAAGACTATTTTGGAGGAAGCACATCAGTCGGCTTTTGCTATGCATCCTGGGAGTGCTAAGATGTATCATGATTTGAAGCAACATTATTGGTGGTAAGGTATGAAGAGGGACATAGTGAAATTTGGATCCAAATGTCTCACTTGTCAGAGAGTGAAAGCTGAGCACCAAGTTTCTTCGAGGTTTCTCCAACCTTTATCAGTGCCATAATGGAAATGGAAGCGAGTAACGATGGATTTTGTGACTGGTTTGCCGTTGACTCAGAAGAAGCACGGTGCCATCTGGGTGATTGTTGATCGATTGACGAAGATAGCTCATTTCCTTCTAGTTCAGATGGACTATTCTCTTAAGAAGTTGGCTGAGCTGTATATTGGTGAAATAGTGAAGTTGCATGGAGTCCCAATTTCTTTGGTATCTGATCAAGATTCCCAGTTTGCTTTGAGATTTTAGAAGAGTTTGCAGGATGCTTTGGGATTTCAGTTGCATTTTAGTTCTGCTTTCCATCCTCAGACAGATGGGCAGTCAGAGAGAGTGATTCAGATTTTGGAGGATATGTTGAGAAGCTGTATCATTGATTTCTCTAGGACTTGGGAGAGATTTATACCACTGATTGAATTTCCCTATAACAACAGTCATCAGTCCAGTATTAAAATGGCACCTTATGAGGCATTGTATGGTAGAAGATGCAGGACGCCTCTATGTTGGTATGAAGTTGGAGAAGGTAAGTTGGTTGGTCTCAATTTTATTAAAGAAATAGAAGAGAAAGTGAAGATAATTTGGGATCAGTTGAAAGTAGCTTCAGATCGGCAGAAATCCTATTTAGATTTGAAGAGGAGAGACATAGAATTCAATGTTGGAGATAAAGTCATTTTGAAAGTGACTCTTTGGAAGAAAATTTTGAGATTTGGTCACAAAGGGAAGTTAAGTCCTCGTTTCATTAGACCTTATGAAGTAGCCATCTGAATTGGATCAAATTCATAATGTCTTCCATGTCTCTATGATTCAAAGATACAGGTCAGACCCATCTCATATTTTGTCAGTAGAATCCATTGAGGTGAGTCTGAATCTAACTTTTAAAGAAGAACCAGTGACTATTTTGGCACATGAAGTGAAAGAGCTGAGAAATAAGAAAGTGCCACTTGTGAAGGTTCTTTGGAAGAATCATGCTAAGGAAGAAGCAACTTGGGAGAATGATCAAGTGATGCGAGATCAGTATCCTCAGTTGTTCCAGACTTGAGACCAAGTAATTTTGAGGATGAAATTTTTTTTGTAGAGGGGGAGAATTGTAATATCCCAAATGATACCCTAAATTTTTGAAATGCTTATTGTTGTAATGGAATTAGATGTTAAGTGTATATTTGATTAAGTGAGAAGATAAAAGAAGGAGAGTGTATATGTTGTATATATAGGAATATATACAACATATACAAGTCAATGTTTTATTTATGGTCAAATGAGATAATTAATTATTTTAAATGGAAATTATATATAAGTGGAAGATGATATTTATATTATTATAATATTTAATTGCTTGGTTGAGATTAAAGAGAGTTTTTGTGTGGTTAAGAGAGGAGATTGACTTTGACTTGAGGGAAGCTCATCTTCATCTTCTTCTATCTTCTCCAAGAGCTGGCCATCACCATTGCCAAAGGGAAAGAGAGGTTTTGTTGATTCCTCACTTAAGCAATTGAAGGATTTCAAGAGACCAAGTTGAAGTTTTAAGGATTTTCTTCACTTTTGGTAAGTTTCCAACTTGTTTCTTTGTGTTCTTTTGGAGTTTGTGTATTTGAGTTTGGTGAATGGTTGTTATAGTTGTGTGTATGGTTGATTTTGATATGTTTGAGGTTGTTTGGTCTAATTGACTTTGATTTTTGGGGTTGGATTGAAGAGAAAGGGTTAAGTTTGGTGATAGAAACAAGAGTTGTGAAATATGATTGTGATTGTCTTTTGGATGCATGTTTTATAGTTGTATTGATGTTATACAAGTTTATTTTGGTATATTGATGGTTTTGGTTAAGTTTGTTTGTAGTGGAAAAGGGTAAAAGAATGATGTTTGTTGGATGTGGTGTTTTTGGTGTTGATTTCAGGTTTTTGGCCTGACACGCCCAGTAGCACAACCATGTCTTTGGGCGTGGCGTTGGTTCTGTTTTCAGTATGGGTGACACGAGCAATGACATGCCCATGTCACTGAGTGTGTCATAGCTTCTGTGTTGGAGTAGTATTGACACGTCCAGTGAGATGCCATGTCACTGAGCGTGTCACAGCTTCTGTGTTGTTGGAGTATTGACACGTCCAGTGACACACCCATGTCACTGAGCCTATCATAGCTTCTGTGTTGGAGGAGAATTGACATGTGCAGTGACACGCCCATGACACTGAGCGTGTCAAAGCTTTTGTGATGTGGGTTTAGGGCACGGCCAGGGACACATCCATGTTGTTGAGCGTGTCATGTGTGGAGTTTTCCCTAGTTAGCTCTTATCCTTATTTTCTTATGTGTATCACTAAGTGAGTGTGTATAATCACCTTTTGATTAGGTTTTGAAGAGATTTGAGGAAACCAATCCAAGTGTTGAAGGATTCTTGGAAGAGGAGGTTGTTAGATTGGTATTTGTTACTCTTAAAGGTAAGTACAAACCTTACATGATTGCATACATTTATATTTCTTTAGGACTTAACACATTTGGTTGGAAAATGTGTTAAGTTACCTACTATATTGTTGATATATGAGAATGGTGCTATTTTTTGCATTATGTGAAATATAAGTTGAGGATTCAAAATGTATGATTAATGTAATTTGTTATGTATACTCTAATGATGAAATGTGAAGCCATTGTTGATGGCTATATTGATATAAATGAAATGTTTGGGGCATTGTGCCTTAATAGTCATGAAAAAATGAGAATGGAATTGATAATGAAATTATGAAAGAATTGTGTGCCTAGTATGTTATTCAATTTTCAGAGTTTTGTTGTTGGTGACATGCCTAAAAGTAACAATCCCTTGAAGCTGCATTGGGCTTGGTCCTTGAAGCCAGGTTGGGTTGATGCTATGCTCCCCTTGAAGCTTGGTTGGGCCTAGTCCTTGAAGCCTAGTTGGGATGTTACATATGAGGTAATCCTCATTGTGATAATGATTCGCCTACGGGCTTGATAAATGTAAATATTGGACCAAAACAGTAACTCTGGAATTTGAATGACATATTAGTTTCTTTTGGGCCCATGCTTGTCTTTGCTTTGATGTGAATTGTGAATAATGGAACAATTGAACAATGTAATGAGATTTAATGTTATGAAATATGATATTCTTGTATATTGTTTATAATTCTTGAAAGTTTGACATTGGCATTACATTGAATCATATTGTTATCATGGTTTGTACCACTAAGCCTTTGGCTTAGCGCGATTGTGATTTATCGCGCAGGTGACAGGGTAGATCCGATTGAAATGGAGAGTTCTGCTAGACCGAGTCGAGTCTAGACTTGAGTTTGTGAGAGCAGTGTTGATTTGAACTTCAAGATCAGAGACAAACTGCCAAGCATGTATAAACTCTATATTTTCATAAATATTGATTTTGATGTACATTTCCGCTACATTTTCTGCTGCTTATTAAACAAATATTTTGGATAAACTTTTAAGATAATGAAGATATATATGTATGTGTGTTGCGCTCTAATTAACACTACTAGAACTACACTCGCAAGTATATGTGGTAGCTGTAGCAAAGGTGATCGCCCTAAGGTTGTCTCACAAGGAAGCTAGATAAGCTAATTGATTATCAGGTTGCAAATAACAAATTATAATAAATTTAAATTGCTAACAACTAATGAAAACAGATCGATTGGAGTTTAAAACAATAAAAGTAAACTGAGCTGATATATTGATTCACTTAATAGAAAGGTCTAGGGTTTGCACTTCTCTACTAACTTATATGTATGAATGGTTATTCCTTTCAACCAATTTAATTTCAAAGATTAGATCTCAAGAAACTTAGTTAATCGAATTAAGGAAATAAGCTCTCGCATTCAAACCTCTTTCAAATAATCTTGTTACAATTGAAATGATCTTTTTCTTAGATTTATATTTCTA
Source organism: Garcia nutans (assembly GCA_947685225.1). Taxonomy (NCBI): domain Eukaryota; kingdom Viridiplantae; phylum Streptophyta; class Magnoliopsida; order Malpighiales; family Euphorbiaceae; genus Garcia; species Garcia nutans. The sequence goes on from CANTUV010000035.1 coordinate 38,957,479, forward strand.
ATTCACCTAAGTCCCTAATTGAATTGTTCCAGCATTAGACTTCATCTCTCAATCCTTCATCTAATACCTCAAACACATAATTGGTGGCCAATCAATTATATATTAACAGTAATCCATTCAATCAAGGCTAAAGAAATAATTCAGTTAAGAGCAATAACCAATTCATACAATCATAGTAGATCCATACAAACCCTAGACTAGATCAAATTAGTTCATAATGATGCTATCAAACATATTCATCTCATTAAAATTCAAAGAAATCAATTTAGACATAATAGAATTCATGAATACAATTCCAAAGAAATTTAAGAGATAAAGTTTGAGAACAAAACCAAATTACAAACTCCCTTTAGCTTCTGAAGAATCTCTTGTTCAGAACCTTGCTAGAAGAATGTTGTAATGGCAAAAACAAATTTAATCTAGACTTTTTGCATCAAAGTGTAATAAAAAATCCAAAAGAAAACAAAATGGAAACCCTAAGTTTCAATTTGACTGCTGATCAAATCTCTCACTAATAAAACCCTAATTCTCTTATTTATATGAAACCGCGCTCCAAAAAACCGCGTTTTCTTTCTTCCTTTCATCCATGGAGTGACATGGCCAAGCTCCTGGCCGTGTCATGTGACACAGCCAGTGGCTTGGCTGTGTCACTAAATGTGTCTGCTTCTGCTTCTTATATTTTTCTTTGGAATGGAGTGTGACACAGCCAAGCTCCTAGTCTTGTCACCTGAGCGTGTCACCTACTACTCTCTTCATTATTTGCTCTTCTTTCTTTGGTTTCTTCCTTGGCTAAGTGTGGGACACGGCCAAGCTCCTGGCCGTGTCACTGAGTGTGTCAGTTATTGCCCAAATTTTCCTTCTCTCTTGGTTTCTTGGTTTTGCCCTTTGCTTCATGCTATTCATTCTTCCAAGGAAACAATTTGCATATTAACCTAAAACAAACACTTAAACAAACTTTAAACAAGAATCAAATAAACATTAACCAACAACACATAAACACCACACGAAAAACTAGAACAAAAATGACAAACACTAAAATAAATTAAAACTACCAAAATTGATGAAAACACTAAATAAACAGATTAAAACTACCAAAATACCTAAAGAAAACAATAATTATCATAATAAATAAGACACAATTCTATGACAAAAACTAATAAAACAACTACCCCACACTTAAAACTTTGCTTGTCCTCAAGCAAATTCACATGGCATAAATTAAAAACTCAAACAACCTTAACTATAATTCTAGTATATAAAATGAAATCCTTTAAGACTCAGCCATAAACAATTGCAATTTACTTCAATCAAGATTTTCTTAACTCATTCATTAATCCAGACATAACAAATCTCATCTCTCATCTAAGTGTTTCACTTGATTTCAAAGGTTAATTCACTCAAACCACTCATGACTGCATACTGCCATAAACTTGCTTAATTATCCAATCTCTCTCACTAATTTTCTCAAGAAATAATTCGAAGGTCTTTTATTTGGATGTAATGGGGCTAAGGTGAAGGTGTGAGAAAAGACATTTAAGTTGGAACATCAAGAAATGGAGTATCTAAATTAGACAATACTCTTGCTTAGAAACTCATAACTCCCTCAAATGGCCTATTCATCAAACTTTGATAATCTCACATACTTGCATACTTAAAAAAAAAGTACATGAGTCGACATTCCTCTTTGATGACTAATGCTAGAAAATATATGAATTTTGTATATATATATATATCTTCTCTTTTATTTTCCTTTTATTATATTTTTTTATTATTATTATTTTTAATATATATATATACAAAATATAAAATTGCACGAAACATTTAGCTTAAAATGTAGAGGAAAAGAATAATCAACTCTTAGTCAAATACAATGTGCAAAGTATGCATTTCAGCCCCAAATCTTACTAAAGCAATACTATTTTTTATTTTATTTATATATATTTTTTAATTGCTTACCCCACACTTATGAATTAAACCACCCTATTGTCATATCATAAGAAACTCCATTCCTTAATGCAGGTATGATGATAAAAAGAAAATGTTGAGTTGTGAATTGTGTTGATCTATCAAGAAAAAGTCACAGGCTCAACTTGGCTCACTAAGGAATTCATAATTAAGGGAAGTCTTTTTAAGCTAAAGGGATAACCTAATTTGCCTTCATCATTTTAAAACTTGAGATTAAATCATAATGTGAGTTCAATTAGTATGCAAAAGCAAGCTCTAGAGATGCAAAATCATGAAGGTGCACACTTAAGAAAAGAAAATCAATTGATAATAATATTCAATCTATTAGGCTTAAAACTCACAAAGGTGGGTTCTCAAAGATTTATATGTCATGAATTGCAGAATGTGAAAATTGATCCTGAATGAATTCAAATGCTAATCTCTATGCTGATACTAAAGTCTCAAATATAATACTAGAATCACAAAAAAGTCAATAAGTTTTCAATAATTATGCCATGCACAACGCACAATATAACACACATCGACAAACAAAACAAGAATTAATGGAAAGCTTAAAGATTACCCCATACTTATAAATTACATTGTCCTCAATGGAAACAAGGTTAATAAAGAAAAAGAGTGAAGGTACAACCTGTTTTCCATCGTTCCTCTGTGAGGCAAACCCTACCTTTCCATCACAAATAACAAATGTTCAAAAACAAAATACAGTATATACAAATAAAATATCCAAAATATAAAACATTAAAAACAAAAATGAAAAATAACAACACAAATATGCTATAACTAAACATAAGAAATGAAGGAACTCTCTCAAAAGATTAGAGCCAATGTGATCTACGGTGAAGGAGGATGTGATGATGAAGCAGCCAAAGGATGAAGACTTAGAATCTTAGCAAGGTTGCTATTGATTTGGTCCAACTGTTGCAAGACCGCAACATGGTTATGAGCTACCTTGCTCTCCAGTGCCTCTATCCTATTAAGTATCTCCTGATTATCCGGGATCGGAGCATCCTCATCCAAATCAAGAGAATCCGAGTCAGACTCCTCCTAGACTCGTGTTATCTTTTGTTTGTCCCCCGGTACTTCTGGCTCAGCTGAAGCCATCATATAAGCCCCTCCCCTGTGCACCACCATATGCATCTTTTCTAGTGTGGCCAAATCCAATGAATCATTACCCGTAATTTTAGTCATATGACAGGTACTCGGGTCAAAATCATCAAGAAGGGCTGTTGCCAATGTAGTAACCAATCCTCCAATACAAATAGTCCCCTTCTTTTTGTTTGCCACACTATAAAAAACATCGGCTAACCAATAGCCGGTACTGATGGGTATTGCATTACATGCACAATCTAAGAAAAAGAGCTCACTAAGTTCCACTACACCCGGGCTTTCCTTCCGAGCAAAGAATCCACAAGACATAAAGCGATGCAAATACATCAAAGCATGATTACTCAATTTAGTTGCTTTGGCCGATTTGGCCACATAAGTTCCCGAGCCCAATGCTCCCCAAGCAAATTGTTTTTTAAAATCATTAGGTACAGACCTTTCACCGTGTTGATGGAAACCAAATATAACATTCAATTGCTCAATACTAAGCACAAATGATTTCCCAAGCAATTTAAAATTCAACTTAGAGAAAATTTTTTGTTCATCTCTTTCAACCTTAAGAGATGTTAAAAATTCCAAAGTGAGCTCTTGAAATTGCAAAGGTCTAAGGGAGACTAGGTTCTCCCACCCAAGATTTTGAACATAACTATAAAAATTATCCCTAATATGAAGAGCATTAAGGGATTCATCGCTGACATACCTTGTCGGAAAGAAACCCCTAGCCAAAAGAGTAGCTCTCTTCAAAGATGAAGAAGATGAAGATGAAGATGCAACTGCAGTTGGAGGTTACTTCCTCTTATGGTGGGACACCATCTTCATTCTCGGCATATTGAAAGATCTGAAAAAATTTGAAACTTAAACTGATTAAATTGATTTTTTATGAGAGAAGAAGAAGATTGAACAGATTAATTTCAGCTTTGGTGAAGGAAATTGAGAATTGATGGGAGTTTGGAAGCTTTGAAGGAACAACAATGGAGGTTTTGTGAGAGAGGAGTCAAGAAAGCGAAAGGAAGCAAAAACAAAATTAGGAATTGGAATGAACAAAAGGTGCAAAAATCGTGTTTTTAAAGTGTAAAATTGAAGGGACACGACCAAGATTGGGTGAGCTTGGCCGTGTCTGATGTGTTTGGAGGGACCCGGCTAGTGACTTGGCCGTGTCCCATGGGCGTGTCTGACACTGTGAACAAAGGATTACAAAAACAAACAGAAGGGATTTTTGGTGAAGCTTGGCCATGTCCCATGTGACACGGCCAAGGACACGGCCAAGCTTGTTGGCCGTGTCAGGGGCTGTGTAAAATGGTGTTTTTATGGTTGGCTTGACACGGCCAGTGGCTTGGCCGTGTCAAGTGGTTGTGTCACTCACTGCCAATTTGACTCTTTTTTTTTATTTTTTTAATTTTATATCATCAAATCTCAAAGAAATGCAATCCTCTTCTTTGACTAACCCTGAAACACATTAAAAAAATAAAACCGATCAAAGCACCCATTCCATTTATTTAAACCAAACATAAAATTAAAATTACTGAATATAAAGTTACAACTATGAAAAGAAATGCAAACCGATGGGTTGCCTCCCATTTAGCACTTCTTTAATGTCATATAGCTGGACATTACTGCAAGACTTAAGGATCATAGATCAAAGTGCTACCGATGATCCTTACTTCTTGGAATCCTTCATTATATGGTTTAACTCTCTGTCCATTTACTTTAAAAGTCTCATTTGTTCGAGAGTTAAGCAATTCAATGGCACCGGAAGGATATACCTGCGTTATCTCGTAAGGACCACTCCATCGACACTTGAGTTTTCCTGGAAACAGACGGAGACGAGAATTAAAAACAAAACTTTCATACCTGGGCTCAATGTCTTTCGCACTATAATTCTGTCATGAAGTGCTTTAGTGCGATCCTTATAAATCCTCAAACTCTCATATGCCTCATTCCTCAGTTCATCTAACTCTGAAATTTGTAGAAAACATTCTCTCTTTGCTTTGACCAAGTCTAAATTCAGAGTCTTGATTGCCCAATATGTAACACCCCTTCCCGGCCTACATGTGTATGCCGAGTAGAGGCGCCACACTATCCTAATGTTGCTACCAATTTTACTTAGTCAAATTTTAGTTCCGATTTTACAGAAATTTTGCCAGAGTTTCCCCTATAATTGGTGGTCCCAAGTGTCGACAAAACTGATTTTTTTTTTATTTTTGAAAAATATTTTATTTCACAATTCAACTCAAGCACACTCCCAATAATCCACCCTTATAACCTCAACTACAATCCTGCAAGAAAAGTTCACACTTCTATATCATTTCTCAAGATTACATATCATTTGCTAAGTTTCATTACCATACCACTGTTTATTCTCTTGTTACATACACCATAATACTTAATATGTTAACAAACCTTTACAATAGATATAACGTACATGCCATACTACTATTTTATGTCAAAAGTCCTATCCTAATCACCGTCGAGCTTATGCGAGCCGCTGCAGAAATGCTGATCTTCTATACACTACCTGCGAGTTAGACATATAACTCGCTGAGCAACTTATTGCCCAGTGGGTACTTTAACCATTGCCATACAATGTCTACTTAATATCACATATAAAAGTAGAATACTGCATAATTAAACTATTTTTATACAATAATCATATTTATATTTTCTAATTAAGTTAAGATTCACATTATGTATGTAAACAACATGTAATATAACTTCATTATAATTACGAGTTAATCTGCTCCACTCGATAATTATGAATTCACCGATCTCGAAATGAGGCCTCATATAGAGTTACGCGTGGTCTTGACCTCACACGAATAATTGTCATGGTCTTGGTCTCACACGATATAGAATAACTGCGTGGTCTTGGTCTCACACGACTAGTTGCCATGATCTTGACCTCACACGATATAACCGCGTGGTCTTGGTCTCACACGACTAGTTGCCATGATCTTGACCTCATACGATATAACCCCCATTCCAGACCGGTGTTACCCATTTACCGAGCAGAGCATATATTTCATAAATATCCATTCACTTCGTATATATACCACATATTCTCTATGTATATACAATATATCTTTACACAAATATCACATATACTCACATATGTATCATATGTATTCACATATTTTCCATCTAATTTATTCTTCATATCATACTTAAACTCAATACCAAAAATAAAATGCCCACACCAAGTTTTTGACCAAGTTAATAATGAAAAATTACCATATGAACAATAAATTCTGGTTCTTGACCCAACTTGATCCTTGTTTTACAAAATTTGTATAAAATAATCCACTTGGCTAAAAACTCTAAAATTTTTACAGAATTTAGTTTTTCATCTTAAAATCATTCCTTTAAAATTTTAGATCAAACTGGACACAAAATCTTGGTCAAGTAGTTCACCCAACCAGACTGCTCCAGTTGCCCTGCATCCTGGCAGCAGTTCTGAATTTTATAAATTCCGTAAATTAAATTCAATCAATGTGGTTCCAAATTATTTTTCTCAAATACTAGACTTATTAAAAAAACAACATATCCAAAATTCAAATCAAGATAATTTTTCTATATTTAATTAAAAATCACACAAGTCACAGCATTTTACTAATTGTAAAATAGAAAAATTTCAAAAGGAGTTCAATGGTTAAAGTACCAAACCTTGCTCTTTTAATTCCCTTTTACTTTTCCTTCTTCTCCTTCCTTAATCTTTGTTTTTTTTCCTTCAAGAAATTCAAGAACACAACCTTAAATATAACCCTTAGAATTTAGAACATGTACTACCCTTCCATTTCTTTTCAAACTAAACCCTAATCTAACCTTATTAAACCTTAGAAACCTTGATTCTTTCATTTAATTGATTAATATCATAACTACTTAAAATTTTTCCAAATCCACCATAAGAACCCTAATTTCCAATCTTCCAATAGATATATAAATACTTAAAATTGATACTAGAATTGAATTCTACATACTTGAAAACCTTAAAACTTACCTTGAAAATCAAACTTGACAAAAATTGGAACTCTTTGGTGTTCTTCCCTATGGTGGCCGAAATTTTAGAGAGCTTTGGGAGAGAGAGATTTGTTCTTCATGCCATGATATATATATAAGGGAAATGATGCTCACTTTTGGGTTGGATGAATGTTTTAAAGCCAAATGTCCACACTTTTCTCTTTCTTCTTTATTATAACTTTTAAATGTCCACTTTTCATTAGCCCAAATGTCTCCTACTTTTATTTATTTAAAAACCCAAGTCCTTAAACTTTCTTTTAATTATCCTCCACCATCTTGTGTTGAAATATCTATGGTCTAAGGTGTGAAAAGACCAAAATACCCTCTGGCGATTATTTGTTCGTAACTTTTACCTCGTACAATTCCACGAGGCAAACTACGTATAGTTTTGATCCTCTCAACCTATACTTTCTATTTTTAAGGTCTATTTTAGGTTTCCAAGTCATTTTGAAAAATTACCAATAAGCCCTCGACTTTTTACAAAATTCCCTTTAGGTCCTTTCTTTGCTCGTGTTTTGCCCAGACTCCGTTTCTACTGTCGATCATTTCATATTTACCTCCTTGACATCCTCTACTCACTCTTGTGTTTATTTTCTACTTTGGATTCATGTATAATGACCAAAATGTCCCTAGTCAAAATCTCCTATATCTCCCAAACCGTGCGTTTTCTGGAAAAACCATTACGCGTAGTTGCGACCCAATTTTTCTCTACTTTCCATTTTTGAAATCTGTTATGTGCACTATTAAGAACATCCAGTATGACTTTTGGAAATTACAGTCACCTCCCCAAAACTTTTAGAAATTACTCTTGGGTCCTTAGCCTTTCGAAAAATTACCTTTAGGTCCCGTCAACTTCACGGGCCTCCTTTGCACACCGATTTTGTTTTTTACTATCTCGAGCCTCTATTTGACCACTTATTTATGTCCTTCTTGCCTAATACTCGACTACCTAAACTTTGGGATGTGACAGTTCTACCTTCCTTAATTTAAGTTTCGCCCCGAAACTTGCTTGTTCATACATGTAAATACATTGCTAGCCCGAGTCCTGGTCCATGGGCTTCCTCAACACCTATTGGTGCGGAGGCTTGGGATTCCGTCTCCTGTTCCATAGCTTGTTGCGTGTCTAGAGACATCCTACAATATAAAAATAATCAGCAGTCTGCACAGCTCGACATATAGCCTATTTCCTATATGGCATGTACATTAGACTCAATAACTCATGCTTAATTATTCTCGACTCTTTCTTATTTCACAAACATAATTTCATATATAACTGTTTTACAAATACCATAAATACTACAGGGTATCCCGTTTTACGTTGGTAATGGCCACTCCCAACATAAAACGTATATCCTTCTATATTTTCCTCTTCCTATCTAAAGTCTTTCTAACTCACTTCATTTACTATCTCTCGATATCTAATTATCATACACTTTCCTATGTCTAACCGTCCAGGAACGGTTAAACAATGCTCTGATACTACAAATTGTAACACCCCTTCCCGGCCTACATGTGTAAGCCGAGTAGAGGCGCCACACTATCCTAATGTTGCTACCAATTTTACTTATTCAAATTTTAGTTCCGATTTTACAGAAATTTTGCCAGAGTTTCCCCTATAATTGGTGGTCCCAAGTGTCGACAAAACTTATTTTTCTTATTTTTGAAAAATATTTTATTTCACAATTCAACTCAAGCACACTCCCAATAATCCACCCTTATAACCTCAACTACAATCCTGCAAGAAAAGTTCACACTTCTATATCATTTCTCAAGATTACATATCATTTGCTAAGTTTCATTACCATACCACTGTTTATTCTCTTGTTACATACACCATAATACTTAATATGTTAACAAACCTTTACAATAGATATAACGTACATGCCATACTACTATTTTATGTCAAAAGTCCTATCCTAATCACCGTCGAGCTTATGCGAGCCGCTGCAGAAATGCTGATCTTCTATACACTACCTGCGAGTTAGACATATAACTCGCTGAGCAACTTATTGCCCAGTGGGTACTTTAACCATTGCCATACAATGTCTACTTAATATCACATATAAAAGTAGAATACTGCATAATTAAACTATTTTTATACAATCATCATATTTATATTTTCTAATTAAGTTAAGATTCACATTCTGTATGTAAACAACATGTAATATAACTTCATTATAATTACGAGTTAATCTGCTCCACTCGATAATTATGAATTCACCGATCTCGAAATGAGGTCTCATATAGAGTTACGCGTGGTCTTGACCTCACACTAATAATTGTCATGGTCTTGGTCTCACACGATATAGAATAACTGCGTGGTCTTGGTCTCACACGACTAGTTGCCATGATCTTGACCTCACACGATATAACCGCGTGGTCTTGGTCTCACACGACTAGTTGCCATGATCTTGACCTCATACGATATAACCCCCATTCCAGACCGGTGTTACCCATTTACCGAGCAGAGCATATATTTCATATATATCCATTCACTTCGTATATATACCACATATTCTCTATGTATATACAATATATCTTTACACAAATATCACATATACTCACATATGTATCATATGTATTCACATATTTTCCATCTAATTTATTCTTCATATCATACTTAAACTCAATACCAAAAATAAAAATATAAAACACCCACACCAAGTTTTTGACCAAGTTAATAATGAAAAATTACCATATGAACAATAAATTCTGGTTCTTGACCCAACTTGATCCTTGTTTTTCAAAATTTGTATAAAATAATCCACTTGGCTAAAAACTCTAAAATTTTTAAAGAATTTAGTTTTGCATCTTAAAATCATTCCTGTAAAATTTTAGATCAAACTGGACACAAAATCTTGGTCAAGTAGTTCACCCAACCAGACTGCTCCAGTTGCCCTGCATCCTGGCAGCAGTTCTGAATTTTATACATTCCGTAAATTAAATTCAATCAATGTGGTTCCAAATTATTTTTCTCAAATACTAGACTTATTAAAAAACAACATATCCAAAATTCAACTCAAGATAATTTTTCTATATTTAATTAAAAATCACACAAGTCACAGCATTTTACTAATTGTAAAACAGAAAAATTTCAAAAGGAGTTCAATGGTTAAAGTACCAAACCTTGCTCTTTTAATTCCCTTTTACTTTTCCTTCTTCTCCTTCCTTAATATTTGTTTTCTTTCCTTCAAGAAATTCAAGAACACAACCTTAAATATAACCCTTAGAATTTAGAACATGTACTACCCTTCCATTTCTTTTCAAACTAAACCCTAATCTAACCTTATTAAACCTTAGAAACCTTGATTCTTTCATTTAATTGATTAATATCATAACTACTTAAAATTTTCCCAAATCCACATAAGAACCCTAATTTCCAATCTTCCAATAGATATATAAATACTTAAAATTGATACTAGAATTGAATTCTACATACTTGAAAACCTTAAAACTTACCTTGAAAATCAAACTTGACAAAAATTGGAACTCTTTGGTGTTCTTCCCTATGGTGGCCGAAATTTTAGAGAGCTTTGGGAGAGAGAGATTTGTTCTTCATGCCATGATATATATATAAGGGAAATGATGCTCACTTTTGGGTTGGATGAATGTTTTAAAGCCAAATGTCGACACTTTTCTCTTTCTTCTTTATTATAACTTTTAAATGTCCACTTTTCATTAGCCCAAATGTCTCCTACTTTTATTTATTTAAAAACCCAAGTCCTTAAACTTTCTTTTAATTATCCTCCACCATCTTGTGTTGAAATATCTATGGTCTAAGGTGTGAAAAGACCAAAATACCCTCTGGCGATTATTTGTTCGTAACTTTTACCCCGTACAATTCCACGAGGCAAACTACGTATAGTTTTGATCCTCTCAACCTATACTTTCTATTTTTAAGGTCTATTTTAGGTTTCCAAGTCGTTTTGAAAAAATTACCAATAAGCCCTCGACTTTTTACAAAATTCCCTTTAGGTCCTTTCCTTGCTCGTGTTTTGCCCGGACTCCGTTTCTACTGTCGATCGTTTCATATTTACCTCCTTGACATCCTCTACTCACTCTTGTGTTTATTTTCTACTTCGGATTCATGTATAATGACCAAAATGTCCCTAGTCAAAATCTCCTATATCTCCCAAACCGTGCGTTTTCTGGAAAAACCGTTACGCGTAGTTGCGACCCAATTTTTCTTTACTTTCCATTTTTGGAATCTGTTATGTGCACTATTAAGAACATCCAGTATGACTTTTGGAAATTACAGTCACCTCCCCAAAACTTTTGGAAATTACAGTCACCTCCCCAAAACTTTTAGAAATTACTCTTGGTTCCTTAGCCTTTCGAAAAATTACCTTTAGGTCCCGTCAACTTCACGGGCCTCTTTTGCACACCGATTTTGTTTTTGACTATTTCGAGCCTCTATTTGACCACTTATTTATGTCCTTCTTGCCTAATACTCGACTACCTAAACTTTGGGATGTGACACAATATGCTTTGTGCTCCAACTCCACTGGTAAATGACAAGCCTTACCAAAAACCAATCGGTATGGACTCATACCCAAAGGAGTCTTGAAAGCAGTCCGATATGCCCATAATGCATCATGCAATCTACTCGCCCAATCCTTCCTTTATAAGTTGACTGTTTTCTCCAGAATTCCTTTTATTTGCTTGTTGGATGTTTCAACTTGTCCAGAAGTCTGTGGATGGTATGGGGTCGCCACCTTGTGTTTCACACCAGATTTGTGCATTAATTTCTCAAAAAGTTTGTTGCAGAAATGACTTCCCCCATCACTGACTATCACTCTTGGTGTGCCAAATCTGCTAAGAATATATTCCTTCACAAATTTAACAACCACATTAGCATCATTAGTACGGGTGGGGATTGCCTCCACCCATTTTGAAACATAATCAACAGCAACTAAAATATATTCATAACCAAAAGATTTGGAAAAAGGACCCATAAAGTCTATTCCTCACACATCAAACAGTTCAACAACAATATATGATTGAAAGAGCATTTCATTCCTCCTTCCAATGTTACCCACTCTTTGACAGCGGTCACAATGCTTACAATAGTCTTGAGCATCTTTAAATAGGTAGGCCAGTAAAAACCACTTTGAAGCACCTTTTATGCAGTCTTTCTTCCTCCAAAATGACCACCACTGTGAAGGTCATGACAAAATTGAAGAACATTCAGTTGTTCTTCCTCAGATACACACCTGTGAACTATCTCATCTTTGCATATCCGGAATAGGTAAGGTTCATCCCAAAAATAAAATTTACTCACGTGCAAAAACCTTTTCTTTTCCTGAAATGACATTTTAGAACGCAAAATACCACAAGCAAGATAGTTAGCAATATCTGCAAACCAAGGTGCATTAATTACCACAAACAGCTGCTCATCAGGAAATGCTTCTAAATTTTTATGAATGCTATCAGATGCAAGATTTTCATCAAAGAAGGGTAATCTAGATAAATGATCAGCTACAACATTCTCACTTCCCTTAGTATCCTTGATTTGAAAATCAAATTCTTGCAATAATAACACCCATCTAATTAAGCACAGTTTAGCATGTTGTTTTGTCAAAAGATATTTTAGAGCTGCATGATCAGAATGCACAATAATTTTCGACCCAATTAAATATGCTTTAAATTTATCTAAAGCAAAAACAACCGCTAACATTTCCTTTTCAGTTGTTGTGTAATTCATTTGCTCACTATTCAGGGTCAAGCTAGCATAATATATCACTCTCAAAAATTTATCAACCCTTTGCCCAAGAACAGCTCCTACTGCATGATTAGAGGCATCACACATAATTTCGAAAGGTAAAGACCAAACAGGAGCTACTATTACCGGTGCACTAGTCAATTTTTCTTTAAGGGAATTAAAGGCTTGTATGCATTGTGCAGTAAACTCAAATGGAACATCTTTCCCCAGCAAATGACACAATGGTTGGCTTATTTTAGAAAAATCCTTAATAAACCTTCGGTAAAAACCTGCATGCCCTAGAAAACTTCTTATTCCCTTAACAGAGGTAGGTGGGGGTAACTTAGCAATCAATTCTACCTTAGCCTTATCCACCTCAATCCCTTTACTTGACACCACATGACCTAAGACAATGCCCTGAATAACCATGAAATGACTCTTTTCCCAACTCAAAGTGAGGTTACATTCAATGCATCTCTAAAGCTCAAGAACAAGTTTATTGAGGCAATTATCAAAAGAACTACCAAAAACAGAAAAGTCATCCATAAATACCTCAATAAAATCATCTATCATGTCTATGAAGACAGACATCATGCATCTCTGAAAAGTTGCAGGTGCATTGCACAAGCCAAAGGGCATACGCCGAAATGCATAAGTCCCAAAAGGGCAAGTAAAAGTAGTCTTGGATTGATCCTCTGGTGATATCGGCACCTGATAATAACCTGAAAGTCCATCCAAAAAGCAATAATGCGAGTGTCCAGAAAGTTTATCCAACATCTGATCAATAAAAGGAAGAGAGAAACAGTCTTTCTTTGTGGCATTGTTCAACTTCCTATAATCGATACACATTCTCCACCCAGTAGTAGTCCTAGTAGGAACCAATTCATTATTTTTATTTTTTACCACAGTGATTCTAGATTTCTTAGGCACTACATGTACTGGGCTCACCCACTCACTATTAGCTATTGGATATATCACCCCTTCATCAAGCAATTTGAGCACTTCCTTCTTAACCACTTCACTCATGTTAGGGTTAAGGCGCCTTTGGGTCTCCCTCACAGGTTTAGCTCCATCTTCTAAGGTGATTCTATGCATGCACATTGAAGGGCTAATACCTTTTATGTCACTCAACCCCATCCTATTGCTCTTTTCAATCTTTTTAGCTCACTCACCAACCTCATCTCCTCCCCTTCACTAAGTTCGCTAGATATTATCACAGGTAAGATGTTATAATCTCCTAAAAACACATATTTCAGATTTTTAGGTAACTCTTTCAGCTCTAACTCAAGTGAAGGATTCTTCTCTTCATTTTGGATGGAGGGAAGTTCAAATACTGGATCCTCCTTAAGTTCCTCTATTTCAGCACTCTCTAATGTCTTAAGGCAACTGGTTATTTCTGAATCAAAAATATCCAAACCATGATCTAAGGTCAGTGTCAGCTCCAATTTATCCGAGGAACCTGTCTGCAAGAAAACATCTGAAACAACTGCATCAATACAATCAATTAAAGAGCAATCCTCATATAATGCAGTTGTAGGAATGGGAGAAGTGTTAAAAATACAAAATTCAACCGTTTGTCCTAAGACAGTCATTAACAATTTACCATTTTTAACATCTATCAAGGTGTTGGTAGTCACCATAAAAGGCCTACCCAGTAGAATAGTGTGTGCGGATGGTGTAGGGTTACTTCCTTCCATGTCAAGAACTATAAAATCCACAGGCACTATCAACCCACCAACCTTAACTAACACATCTTCTATAACCCCTTTCGGGAATCTAAGGGATCTGTCAGCTAATTACAACACCATTTTGGTAGGTTTAAGTTCGCCCAGTTCTAATTCAAGATACACAGAATAAGGCATCAAATTCACACTGGCTCCTAAATCACACATAACATCAGTCCCCTTTCCATTACCCATAGTAATTTAAATTATGAAACTACCAGGATCCTTTAGCTTTGGAGGTAGTTTATGCTGCAAAACAGCACTAGCTACCTTTGTCACTATCACCTTTTCATTTGGCTCATACCTCTTTTTCTTGGTGTTCAGTTCCTTGAAGAATTTGGCATAAGCTGGCATGTTCTTTATTGCTTCAAGTAAGGGTAAGTTAATACTTACCTTAGACAACATGTTGAAGATGTCTGAAAATTGCTTATCTTGTTTATCATTCTTCAACCTGCTGGGGAATGGTATAGGTGGCCGGTAAGGATTACTTGCCTTGTGTAAATCTGCTGAAGGGGATTTCTCCATTGATCTTTCTCCAGCACATTTGTTCTCTGGTTCTCCTTCCTTTTTGTTCTCTTGATCACCTGCATTCACAGAATTATTTTCAACATTATTGTTTATTACCTTGCCACTTCTAAGCACAATCACTGATTGTGCCTGCTCAGGTTGACTTGGAAATTTTCCTTTTTGTTGAATCTGCATCTGTTGTGCAAGTTGTCCCACTTGGGTCTCCACTTTCTTAAAAGATGCCTCTAATGAATCTAGTCTTTTGTTAGTAATCTCTTGATTCTTAGCACTGACTTGGATAAAGGCCTGTAAACTATCCTCCAAACTCTCTCTCTTAGGCTGCCCTTGATTTGAAGATTGACCTTGCAGTTGGTTTTGTCTCTGGAGCAAATGGATAGGCTGTTGAGAGTTATTTGTTGCCCAGGAAAAATTTGGATGATTCCGCCAACCAGGATTGTAAGTATTTGAGTAAGGATCATTCCAGGCCCTTGGTTGATATCCCCCCAAAGCATTGACTTGCTCAGCTTCATTTCCATAAGACTCATATGTGAAGGGGCATATATTTGCTCCATGCCCGAAAGTCCCACAAATTCCACACACTTCTTGAGTGGATGAAGAAGTATTGTTCTTCATGTTCAGCATCTGCACTTGCCTTGTCAGTTCAGCTATCTGATTGACCATCTCACTGTTGGCTTCCAATTGGTTCACCCCTTTACTTCTTCCTCTTACACTTTTCTGTTGAGAATTAGCTCCCAACATTTCAAAATTTTCATAAGTTTCATCTGCTGTCTTTTCTCCCATAGCTTCTCCAGCTGCGTTATCAACAGTATTTTGAAATTGCTGGGTTAGGCCATCGTAGAAAAACTGATTCAGAAGTTGAAGTGGGTAGTGATGGTGTGGACACTGGATCAATAACATCTTAAACCTATCCCAAGCCTCATGAAATGGCTCTCCTTCAAATTGAGAGAATGTAGCTATTTTCCCTCTCAATTCAGCTGTCTTCTGATGTGAGTAAAATTTACCCATAAATTTGTTATAAACTTGCTCCCAAGTTGTCAAAGAATTTTTAGGCAACATCATAAACCAGCTCTTTGCCCTATCCTTCAATGTATACGGAAAGCATCTCATCCTCAACTGGTCCTCTGTTAGTCCTCCCAATGGAAAAGTGTTGAGGGCGGAATAGAAATCCCGAATAAAGTTCAAAGGATCTTCATTTGGAACTCCATAGAATGATGACAGCATGTTGTAATGGATGTTCTTCAACTCATAATTTCTTGCTGCATCCGTCAATCTTATACAAGATGTGGAAGTTCCAATGACAGGTCTAGCAAAATCTCTCATAGTTCTTTGCCTTTCTTCTCCCATATTGGTAGATTGTGCAGTATCTGACTCAAAATCAAAAGTGTCCTCCTCTGTATCAAATCCGGTGTACAGTTCAAACTCTTCTCTGCTCCTTTTCACTCTCTGAATTTTTGGAATAACTGGATATAGCTCTCCTCCGAGTGATCTCCTTCCTTGCATAAACAAAATTTCTAGAAAGAAAGAATTATTAAAAGCAAAAGACAAAGGTGATCGCAAGTATATGAGGTAGCTGTAGCAAAGGTGATCGCCCCAAGGTCATCTCACAAGGAAGCTAGATAAGCTAATTGATTATCAGGTTGCAAATGACAAATTATAATAAATTTAAA
The DNA here is from genome assembly GCA_947685225.1 of Garcia nutans. Classification (NCBI taxonomy): domain Eukaryota; kingdom Viridiplantae; phylum Streptophyta; class Magnoliopsida; order Malpighiales; family Euphorbiaceae; genus Garcia; species Garcia nutans. Next base: position 38,974,185 of record CANTUV010000035.1, read on the forward strand.
TTGCTAACAACTAATGAAAACAGATCGATTGGAGTTTAAAACAATAAAAGTAAACTGAGCTGATATATTGATTCACTTAATAGAAAGGTCTAGGGTTTGCACTTCTCTACTAACTTATATGTATGAATGGTTATTCCTCTCAACCAATTTAATTTCATAGATTAGATCTCAAGCAACTTAATTAATCGAATCAAGGAAATAAGCTCTCGCATTCAAACCACTTTCAAATAATCTTGTTACAATTGAAATGATCTTTTTCTTAGGTTTATATTTCTAATTCACCTAAGTCCCTAATTGAATTGTTCCAGCATTAGACTTCATCTCTCAATCCTTCATCTAATACCTCAAACACATAATTGGTGGCCAATCAATTATATATTAATAGTAATCCATTCAATCAAGGCTAAAGAAATAATTCATTAAGAGCAATAACCAATTCATACAATCATAGTATATCTATACAACCCTAGACTAGATCAAATTAGTTCATAATGACGCTATCAAACATATTCATCTCATTAAAATTCAAAGAAATCAATTTAGACATAATAGAATTCATGAATACAATTCCAAAGAAATTTAAGAGATAAAGTTTGAGAACAAAACCAAATTACAAACTCCCTTTAGCTTCTGAAGAATCTCATGTTCAGAACCTTGCTAGAAGAATGTTGCAATGGCAAAAACAAATTTAATCTAGACTGTTTGCATCAAAGTGTAATAAAAAATCCAAAAGAAAACAAAATGGAAACCCTAAGTTTCAGTTTGACGGCTGATCAAATCTCTCACTAATAAAACCCTAATTCTCTTATTTATACGAAACCGCGCTCCAAAAATCCGCGTTTTCTTTCTTCCTTTCGTCCATGGAGTGACACGGCCAAGCTTCTGGCCATGTCACTAAATGTGTCCGCTTCTACTTCTTATATTTTTCTTTGGAATGGAGTGTGACACGGCCAAGCTCCTGGCCGTGTCATGTGACACGGCTAATGGCTTGACCGTGTCACCTGAGCTTGTCACCTACTGCTCTCTTCGTTATTTGCTCTTCTTTCTTTGGTTTCTTCCTTGGCTAAGTGTGGGACATGGCCAAGCTCCTGGCCGTGTCATGTGACACGGCCAGTGTCTTGGCCGTGTCACTGAGTGTGTCAGTTACTGCCCAAATTTTCCTTCTCTTTTGGTTCCTTTGTTTTGCCCTCTTCTTCATGCTATTCTTTCTTCCAAGGAAACAATTTGCATATTAACCTAAAACAAACATTTAAACAAACTTTAAACAAGAATCAAATAAACATTAACCAACAACACATAAACACCACACTAAAAACTAGAACAAAAATGACATAAACACTGAAATAAATTAAAACTATTAAAATTGATGAAAACACTAAATAAACAGATTAAAACTACCAAAATACCTAAAGAAAACAATAACTATCATAATAAATAAGACACAATTCTATGACAAAAACTTGTAAAACAATGTGTATTTTAACAAGGAATGTTTTATCTATTACTATATATAATAATGATTGATGTTAAAGTTTGAAGATTGGTTTGCTTCAAATAGATTGTGACATCCTTGCATCCGATATACGTATATTACATATGTGAGTGTATGTGGTGTACGTATACCTTTTCATCCACAAAACATTAATTGTTGAAGAAGAAAAAGCAATAAATATAAAATAAAAAAAACATAGAGTTTTAATAACAAAAAGCGGTAAATAAAAATAGCAACTAAAATATCCAACAACTGAAAATAAGAAAATAAGAAGTGTTCTCAAAAGGCATAAGCAAATATGATCTATAGTGATGGAGGATGTGACAATAATGTTGCTGAAGGGTGGAGGCTAAGAATCTTGGCAAGGTTGCTATTGATTTGTTCTAACTGATGAAGGACTTCAGCATGATTACAATCTACCTTACTTTCCAATGCTTTAATTCTACTAATAATCTCCTAATTTTCTAGAACTGGAGCATCTTCCTCCAAACTGAGTGAATTCAAATCAGACTTCTCATAAACTTGTGGTCTCTTTTGCTGGTCCCCTGGTGCAACTTACTCATTTGAAGCCATCACATAAGCCCCTTCCCTTTTTGTAACCATGTGCATCTTCTCAAGAGTAGCAAGGTCTAATGAATCACTTCTAGAAATTCTAGTCATATGGCAACTGCTCGGGTCAAAACCATCGATAAGTGCCATAGCTAAGGTGGTCACCAATCCACCTATACAAATTGTGCCTCTTTTTCTATTTGCTACACTATCAAAAATATTAGCTAAACATTAGCCGATACTTACGGGTATAGCATTGCTAGCACAATCTAAGAAAAATAGCTTGGTTAGTTCCACCACACCCCTACTTTCTTTCCATGCAAAGAACCCATACGACATAAACCTATATAAATAACTCAAGGTGGGATTTGTCAATTTCGTTGCCTTGGCCAATTTGGCCACATACATTCCACTCTAGCCTATTGCTCCCCATGCAAATTGTTGTCTAAAACCTTTAGGCACACATTTTGCCCCTTCTTGATGGAAACCAAAAATAGCATTCAATTGTTCAATATCAAGAACACATGGTTTTCTAAGCAATTTAAAGCTAAACCTAGTACAAATCTTCTTTTCATCTCTTTCAACCTTAAGAGAGGTGAGAAATTCCATGGTAAGTTCTTGGAATTGCAATGGTTTAAGGGAAACTAATTTCTCCCATCCAAGGTTTTGAATATATCTAATAAAATTTTCTCTAATTTGGAGAGTATCAAGGGATTCTTTGCTTGCATACCTTGTTAGAAAGAAGCCCCTTGCTAGAAGAGTCAATCTCTTTGAAGATGATGAAAAGGATGATGAAGGTTGCCTCCTTTTGTGATGGGACACCATTTTTGTTCTAGACACCTTGATTCTTTGGTGAAAATTGAAGTGTTGATGGATTTTATTGATGTTTGATTAGAAAATTGGAAGATTTAATGGGCTTAATTGAATTTTTGGTTAAGAATAATGGAAGATTTGATGGAATTTTAAGGTTTTTAGGGATGGGAATGGAGGTTTGAGAGAGAGAGATGAGAGAAAGAAGAAAGAAAAATAAAGGCTAGGTTTAGGGAATGGAGACCAGATCAGGTAAAATTGGGTTTTAAAAAAGGTGACACAGTCAAGCTGAGAATGGCTTGGCTGTGTTTAATTCTTTAGGAGGGACATAGCTAGTGGCTTGGCCGTGTCCCTTGGGTGTGTCCACCACTGGAATTTGTCTACAGGGGAAAGAAATGGGGACATGGGTTGGGCGGCTTGGTAGTGTCTGGGTGACACGACCAAGGACACGACTAAGCCTTCTGGCCATGTCCAAGCCTAGATTTCCTGGGCTTCTTGACATGACCAGTGGCTTGGCCGTGTCAAGTGGTAGTGTCCTTCAAGTCTAATACATGCAATTTTTCTTCCTAGCTTCACACTAAAACTCCATCAAAAATAAAAACCGATCAAAGCACCCATTCTATTCTCTTAAAACCAAAAATGAAATTTAAATTGCAAAACATGAAAATTTAACTATGAAAAGAAATTCAAATCGATGAGTTGCCTCCCATTGAGCACTTCTTTAATGTCGTGTAGTTGGACATTGTTGCATCATTTGATGATAAACACCAAACTTTCAATAGTTTTTGCAACCTCGATTTCTTTGAAGTAGGGCTTCACCCTTTGTCCACTTACCTTAAATGTCTCGTTTGTTTTCAAACTAAGTAACTCAACAACTCCATATGGGAATTTTTGAATTACTTAAAATGGTTTTCTCCAATGGGACTTCAATTTCCCTGGAAATAATTGCATTCTGGAATTGAATAGGAGGACTTTCATTCCCGGTTCGAAAGTCCTTTGATGGATAATCCTGTCATTCATAGCTTTTATCTTTTCCTTATAGATCCTTGAACTCTCATAGGCTTCATTCCTAAGCTCATCAAGCTCAGAAATTTATAGTATTCTTTGCTCCCTTGCTCATTCTAAGTCCATATTTGTGGTCTTTCTTTCCTAATAAGCCTTGTGCTCCAATTCCACTGGTAGGTGGTGTAGACCCTTAATTTTTGACCCAATCCGGTCCAATATGTTTTATTTAGTCTAAAATGATTTTTGTTGTCTAATTGGTCCAAAATAATTTTTATTAAATAATTTTTGCTTTAGTATCTAATTTTTATTAATAAAAAATAGAAATAAACAAATAAAAGTCTAAAAATAAAAATCGGAGTCGGAAAAATCAGCAACAAAAAAATCATTGCCCACGGGCCTGCAGGAAATTCGTGCGGGCGAAATCACTGTGCTATTTCGCACGTAGAAATTTTCTGCCTGCGAAATAGCTTACAGGCCCGCTCCGTGCGCGTTGCCTCTGATTTCTGTGGCAGAATTTTTTCGCCAACGCATTTTTTTATGCGGTAATTTTTTTCAGCAGCGCAAATTTTCCGACGGAAATTTTTCGAAACCTAATCCAATTAGGTTTTGGTTTCTTTTTTTTATTAATATTACTTACCTTAACTAATTAGGAATAAACAATCTCAAACCACTATAAATAAGGACCAAAGGCAATTAATTTGGAAAAAAAAAATCCAACAATAGCTTGGAAAATTTGAAACCAAATCAAAGAAGGAAAAGAAGCAATTCAATTCAACTTTTTTCTGAAACAGCAGCATCACGATTTAAGCAATTCAAAAGGCAAAAAAGGCTTGTCTTTGAAGCTAGTTCATCCAAGAAGAATTGTTTTTGGAGGAATCATCAAAAGAAGGTATGTGTTAATTGATTTTCTTTAATTGTTTTTTTACACAGTAGCTAAAATTATGAAATTTAGGTTTTCTAAATCAAAAACCTTAGAACTTTAATTTAGTTTTTCCAAGGTTAAAACACTAATACGTTACTTTATTTTCCAAAAAGACTTAAAATTGTTATTTTTACTTTTTAAAAATCTTAAAACTCTAATTGAACATATTTTTCAACAAAACTAGAATTTAATTCTGTTTCTTTTAAAATTTTAAACTTGGTATTGTTTCTTCCAAAAAACCATAAAAAGCATCTTTTCTATTTGTAAAAACTTCAATTTGTTTGTTTAAATTCATAAAACCTCATGAAATCATCAAATTGTCTTTTTATACCCTAATTCAACAAATCACTCGAGACCCAAATTCTAAAACACTAAAACCCTAATTCAACTTCTAAACCTAAAATATTAAACTTTAACTCCTTTAAAACCTTAAACCCTAATTTTTATGAACCCTAATCCTTTTAAAACATTAAAAAACATAAAAACATAAAAACCTAAATTTTACACAGTAGCTTAGGAACCCAATAACCAAAAATCACAAATTAAAGTATTTTAAAGTGTTTAAAACCCTAGTTTCATGATATCATCATTCAAACCTTAATTTTGTTAATCAAAGAGTCTTACCAACCCTTTAAAACATAAAACCCTAATTTATTTTAATTCCATAAAAAGTCACAGTAGCCATAATTGAACTTTTATTTGCTTTATTCAATTCCATACTTGATTATGTTTTGATTTATTTCTTATGCTTTAATTTATTTAATTTCAATACTTGATTTATTTAGTTTATCATTGATGGATGTTTATTTTATATTTTGATTAATATCTTTGATGAATGATTTATTTATTATGAATGGTTATTTACTTTTATCAATTTATTTAGACTTCCAAATGTTGTAAGATCTATGTTTCCACTTGGTGGGTACCTCATTAATTAAATATCATGTAATTTAATTTGCTTTTTTATTTTAGAACCTATGTAAAGGGCATGTTTCTACCTTTTGGTGGGTGTCCTATCTAGGCATATGATGTAAGGACATGTTTCCATCCTTGGATGGGTGTCCAATTATTTGCTTTGTTTAGACGTTGCTTTGATTTTAATATAATGATGCTTTCTTTTAGTTATTGTGTGTAATATGGATAATGTTGTTATATTTAAGAATTTATAATATTAAGACCTGTAAAGGAGGCCGGTTCCAATGAACCGGGCGTTGTGGGGGTGCTGGGCCATTTCTCACCTTCCCCACACGTACCCAACTTTCCGAACCTATTAGGGGGTTGGGGATTCCTTAGGAATCGAGTCATCCACCCCTTTCTTTTTTCCGGCCCGTCCGAGTGGCTTCTCCATTTTCTCCGGACTTAGGTCCGTGTTCTCTAAGGCCCCGAGCCTAAACAGTGCCGAAGTCGCAAGAACTATTCCATCGGGAGTGGGGGCGAAAATCCCCGCTCACAGTGGCGACTCCACTAGGGATAAGAGAAGTTGATTCCATTGGTCTTTATATTATACTATTCTTTCTTATAATGATATTATCCATTGCATCATATTAGATTGCATCGTGTGCGTGAGTTAGGATGTCCGTGTTACCCGTGCTGTGTTATGTAAGGGATACCATACTTTCAGTCAAGGTATGAAGATCGAGCATGGCATAACCACTCATAGCCTCGTACCATTTGGTATATACTTGCTATGGAAACCTAAGCCTTTTTAACCCAAAGACTAAAGCTCATGTAATTGGCCTAGTTACTTTCCTTGTGTTTTACCCCAAATGCATGTTGTTTGATTATGATTGGTTTATCTTAGTCTAAATCATAGCTTATTTGGTTTGTTCTTTTTCTAATATGACCTAAGTATATCGTAAGCTCAAAATAAATTTTTCTTTAAAATCCAAAATGTAACACCCCTATACCCCGTATACGTACACAACATGCTATTACGATCGTAATATACGTATACTGAATATAGTAAAGCCACGGTTTACTAACAAACGACTCACTTCTTTACAATAAAATGAACAAATTTAAAACATTTAAGTTATATTATAAAACACAATAGATAAAAATGTTTATTCAAAACGCAGCGGAAAGTATAACAAATATTTACAAATATATATACTTCAAAACTCAAATTTTTACAAAATATAAAATATATACATGTTTGGCAGTATGTCTTTGATCTTTAAGCTCCACTATCAACACCTCAAAATCTAGACTCTACTCGGCCTAGAGGAACTCTCAGGTTCTTTCCTGTCACCTGCGCGATGAACCACAATCGCGCTAAGCCATAGGCTTAGTGGTACAAACTACAATAATATTATACTTTAATGAAATGCAAATGTCATACTTTCAAACATATAAACAATTCTCAAGAATCTCATTATTTATTTATTTCATCATTCATAAATCACATTAAAAACAAAGACAAGCATGGGCCCAAAAGACTCTAATATGTTATTCAAAGTTCAGAGTTACTGCTTTGGTCCATAATCACAATCATCAAGCCCGTAGACGATACATATATATATCTCTATCCATGGATAGGGTAACAGACCCAGTCTCTTGGACCTCAACCCGGCTAAACTCGAGGAGATCCTCAACCCGGCAAGAGTGTTACTCTTTCTGAGGCTTACGACCCGGTCTTTTCACTCCAAAAACATCATATTTCACATTATTCAACTGGAATTGGCTTACGACCCTGTCTTTTCACCTATCCAGTACTTTATAGGCATGCCGCCAAACCCAGAACTCTGAAGGTTGAATAACACATTAGACACACAATCTTTTCATTTATATCTTTATACATTTCTTTCTGAATTCATTTCTCATTTCATTCTTATAATCAAAATAGGCAACCATGCCTGCATCATCTCATTTGCATCATTATAGCCAACAACCATGGCTTCATATATCATCAAGATAATATACAATAACAAATGCATTAACACCATCATCATAGCCAATCACATTGGTTTTATATCTCATTATATCTCAAATCACATTAAATCAATTCATCATTCAAGTGTACACAACCAATTGCATTAACATACCTTTCATATTTCATCATATCATCAAATGTTTTAACCCTGTAATCAATTGCTTTACATATGTATAACCAAATATGATAAGTATCAAATCATGTGAGTGTATGCAACAATGTAATTTGTACTTACCTTAAAACTAACTCACAATAACCTATACACTTCCTCCTCGAAGAATCCTCAACACTTAGGTTAGGGCAATTCAACTTCTTCACAACCTAAATCAAAGGTAATCATACACACTCACTTAGAGATACATATAAGATAATAAAGTTAAGAATCATCTAGGGCAAACTCTAAACATGACACGCTCAACAACACGGGCGTGTCCCTGACTGTGCCCTAAACTCACAACACAGAAGCTTTGACACTCTCAGAACCACGGGCGTGTCACTGAACATGTAGTACATTCTGTCTCACAGAAACATTGACACGTCCAACAACATGGGTGTGTTCATGGCCGTGTCAATCCTTCACCAACACAGTAGCTATGACACGCTCAGTGACATGGGCGTGCCACTGGACGTGTAAATGCTACTGCAACACAGAACCATCGACACGCCCAAAGACTTGGCCGTGCTCATGGGCGTGTCAGGCCAAAAATCTAGATTCCGGCAACATCAACAACACAACCAATAAACCACTTTCTTCCACCATTTTCCACTTCAAACAAGCTGAACTAAACACACCCAAAAACCATAATAACTTGCAAAAACACTTCAAAACATACATCAAACACCACTTTTCAACCATCACATACCCACAACTCTTACTCTTTCAACATCAAACCTAACTCCTTCTTTACAATTCAACACCAACATCAAAATCAATTAAACCAAACACTCTAAAATACATCTTAATCAAACATATTCACATACCATCAACAATCAACTAACAAATTCAAACACATCTTAAAAGAAAATCAAAGAATCAAGAGGAAACTTACCAAGGATGAAGAAACTCTTAAATTTCCAACTTGATCACTTTAAAACTTCCTTAGATATTGAGTTTAGAAAATCAAATCTCTCTCTCTTGCTCTCTTGTTTCTTTGATAGCTGGCCAAAAGAAAAGAAAAAGAAAGAAAAGAAAGTGAACCACGAAGAAAGAAAGGAAAAAAAAGAGAAGAAAAGATAGAAAGCAAAGTCAACATCTCATCCACCATCTCCTCAAAACCCTCTCCTCCAAGCATTAATATTAAAATATTCCAAATATCTTCTTCCACTCACTTAAATTTCCATTTCCACTAATTAACTTAATTAATTAAAATCATTAACTAATCATCTTTTAACCTCCACTAACTTGACTTGTATATGTTGTATATATTGTTATATATACAACATATACACTCTCTCTTCACTTCCTTTCTCTTTCCAATTACACATATACATTAAATTCAATTAAAACAACAATTATATCAAAACTTCTAGGGCACACTTTGGGATATTACAATTCTCCCCCTCTAAAAGAAATTTCATCCTCGAAATTACCTGATCTCAAGTTCGAAACAATTGAGGATATTGATCTCGCATTGCTTGCTCACTCTCCCAAGTTGCCTCTTCTCTACCATGATTCTTCCAAAGAACTCTCACCAATGGCACTTTCTTATTCCTTAACTCTTTCATTTCATGTGCCAAAATAGCAACTGGTTCTTCTTCAAAAGTTAGATCCGGACTCACCTCAATAGATTCAACTGGCAGAACATGAGATGGGTCTGATCTGTATCTCCGCAACATAGAAACATGGAAGTCATTGTGGATTCGATCCAATTCAGGCAGCAAAACAAGACGATAAGCAACTGGTCCAACTCTTTCCAATATCTCATACGGTCCAATAAAATGAGGACTCTTTTTTCCTTTACGACCAAATCTTAAAATCTTTTTCCAAGGAGACACTTTCAAAAATATTTTTTCTCCAATATTAAACTCTATGTCTCTCCTCTTCAAATCTGAATAAGATTTCTGCCGATCTGAAGCTGTTTTAACCGATCCCGAATTATCTTCACTTTTTCTTCAGTCTCTTTAACCAAATCAAGACCAATAAGTTTGTCTTCTCCAACTTCATTCCAACATAAAGGCGTCCTACATCTTCTACCATACAATGCTTCAAATGGTGCCATACCAATACTGGATTGATGACTGTTGTTGTAAGCAAATTCTACAAGTGACAAAAATCTGTCCCAACTTCTAGAGAAATCAATGACACAGCTTCTCAACATATCCTCTATAATCTGTATCACTCTCTCTGGCTGCCCATCTGTCTGAGGATGAAAAGCAGTACTAAAGTGCAATCGAGAACCCAATGCACTATGCAAACTCTTCCAAAACCTAGAAGTAAACCGGGGATCTCGATCAGACACTAGAGAAGTCGGCACTCCATGCAATTTCACTATCTCACTGATATACAGCTCATCCAGTCTCTCAAGAGGATAGTCCATTCTAACTGGAAGAAAATGAGCTGTCTTTGTCAATCGATCAACAATCACCCAGATAGCATCATGGTTCTTCTTAGTCAATGGCAAACCAGATACAAAATCTATTGTCACTCTCTCCCATTTCCATTCAAGCACTTTTAAAGGTTGAAGAAACCCTGTTGGAACTTGATGCTCAGCTTTCACCCTCTGACAAGTGAGACACTTGGATACAAATTCTATTATGTCTCTCTTCATACCTGACCACCAGTAATGCTGCTTTAAGTCATGATACATCTTTGTACTCCCAGGGTGCATAGCAAAAACCGACTGATGTGCTTCTTCCAAAATAATCTTTCTCAAACTAGCGTCATCAGGAATACACAACCTATTTTTAAACGAAAGGCTACCATCATTTCTCACATGGAAATCTCTACTTTCTCCATGTTGGCAATTTGAAACAATCTTCTGAATTTTCTCATCAGTCAATTGAGCCTCTTTAATCTGATCCAACAACACCGGTCTCAACTGCAATTAAACTAACAACGCACCATCATCACATGTTTCAAAACTAGCATGCAATGCTCTCAACTCAACAAGTAACGAGAGCGAATAAACTGACAAACCTGCCAAAGACTTCCGACTCAAGGCATCAGCAACAACATTCACCTTACTCGGATGATAATCAATCAAACAGTCATAGTCTTTGATCAACTCCAACCAACGTCTCTGCCGAAGATTAAGCTCTCTTTGAACTCCCAAATATTTTAAACTCTTATGATCTGTATAGATAAAACACTTCTCCCCATACAAATAGTGTCGCCAAATCTTCAAAGCAAACACTATAGCTGCCAATTCCAAATCATGCATCGGATAATTAAGCTCATACGGCTTCAACTGCCGGGAAGCATAAGCTACAACTTTGCCCTCTTGCATCAAAACACATCCTAAACCATTATGTGAAGCATCACTATAAATCACATAAGGTTTATCTTCCACAGGCAAAGTAAGAACAGGCGCTTGAGTCAACATTTCTTTCAACTGCTCAAAACTAGTTTGACACTGATCTGTCCACACAAATCTAACTACTTTTCGAAGTAATCTGGTGAGTGGAGTAGCTATCACAGAAAAACCTTTCACAAAGCGTCGATAATAGCCTGCCAAACCCAGAAAACTTCTAACTTCAATCACTGACTTTGGTGGACTCCAATTCAAAATAGCTTCAACTTTACTTGGATCAACTTTAATACCATCTACTGACACTATATGACCCAGAAAAGTCACTTGATCAAGCCAAAACTCACACTTCGACAGCTTGGCATACAATTGCTTTTCTCTAAAGATCTGCAATACAATCCACAGATGCTTGTCATGCTCCTCTTCATTACGCGAATACACCAAAATATCGTCGATGAAGGCTACCACAAACTGATCTAGGTAGGGCCTAAACATCCTATTCATCAAATCCATGAAAGCTGCAGGTGCATTTGTTAGTCCAAAAGGCATCACTAAGAACTCATAATGCTCATACCTTATGCGAAAAGCTGTCTTAGGAACATCTTCAGCTTTAACCCTCAACTGATGGTACCCCAATCTCAAATCAATCTTGGAAAACACTGCTGCCCCCTTCAATTGATCAAAGAGATCATCAATCCTAGGCAAAGGATACTTATTTTTGATAGTCACTTTGTTCAATTGCCTATAATCGATGCACAACCTCATAGTACCATCCTTCTTCTTCATAAACAAAACAGGAGCTCCCCACGGAGAAACACTAGGGCGAATAAACCCTTTATCCAACAACTCCTGCAACTACACCTTCAACTCTCTCAACTCAGTAGGTGCCATTCGATAAGGAGTAATAGAGATGGGAGTGGTACCATGCAACAATTCGGTACCAAACTCAACCTCTCTCTCAGGGGGTAACCCTAGCAACTCCTCAGGAAACACATCTGGAAAATCTGCAATTGTGGTTATACCGTCAAGTTGAGAACCCACTACTCTAGTATCCACAACATGAGCAAGATAAGCATCACACCCTTTTCTAATCAACTTTCTAGCTACTACAGCTGATACAAACAAGGATGTAAGTTGTCTCTGCTCACTAGACACCATTACTCTTCTACCATCACCAGTTCTCAAAGTAACACACTTCTTTTGATAGTCTACCACAGCTCCATGCTTAGACAACCAATCATGCCTAAGATCAAATCATATTCCTTAAAAGGCATTTCAATCAAATCACCAAGAAACTCCTCACCTTGCACCATAATTGCACTATCTCGGTGCACCTTGCTAACAACCACACTATGTCCGAAAGGATTTGTCACTAAGACATCAAATCCTAAGGACTCTGAATGCAATTCAGACACAGCCAAATTGAATGCACTTATGTATGAATGAGTAGATCCAGGATCAATCAAAGCAAGAACTGAAATGCCAAATAAAGAGAATGTACTCGCTATAGCTGCTGAAGCATCCGGCTGCCTCTGCATCACATACACTCTCTGAGAAGATCCAGCCTCCTCTGGCCTACTGCCTCCAGATGATGATCCTCCTCTCTGACTAAACCCGGGTTGACCACCTCTACTGAAACCTCTGCCCCCTCGACCATCTTTGCTAACACTAGGTCAAGAAGCTGCAGACTTAGCCTGTCTATGCTCCTGCATCTCAGGACACTCCCTAACAAAATGGTCAGGCGATCCACACCTTAAACATACAGTTGATCTTCCAATCTTCTAGCAGACACCCTTATGGTTTCTACCACAAAGCTCACATGTAGGTGGAGTAGACCTCTGAATCACTGGAGTCGGAGCACTGGCTACAGAAGCTGTAGGTCTCAGTCTTTGCCTCTGATACAGCACTGACCTACCCTACTGTCTTTGGCTCCTACTGATTCTCGGAATAAAACTTCCTCAGCCCCTCTTCATAGACGAAGACCCTGCCTCAAACTGGGATCTCCTTACCCTAGTCTCCTCCTCAGTAGCAGCTGCTGCAATGCTCTGCGCTCTCTCAACACTTCTAGCTGCTGCAACTAGCTGAGAGAAATCCTGGTACCGAGAACCAGCCACAATGCACATAATAAAGGGCCTCAACCCCTCCTCAAATCTTCTGCATCTATCAATCTCGTTCGAGATAATCCCACCGGCATAGTGACTCAATCGGATGTACTCAACCTCATATTCTGTCACAGTCCGGTTGTCTTGCCTCAAATTCAGGAATTCCATCTTCTTAACATCTTTATACTCCTTCGGAGTATATTTCTACTCGAACTCCCTCAAAAAATCCCTATAAGATAATGTGGATGGATCATCCATGGCATGAGGAACCGTCTTCCACCAATCATAAGCATCTTTCTGAAGAAGGGATCTGGCATAATCAAAATTTTCATCAGGAGTGGCTTGCAACTTGATAAATATTCTCTGCACTTTATCCAACCACTGCTCAGCCACTGCTGGGTCTGTAGTGCCCAAGAAATCATCAGCCCCATATTTCCTCAACTTATCATAGTGTCTCACCAGCACTTGTGGCTGTGGTGGCGGTGGCGGCTGCACTGGAGCTCCCCTCAACAAATCTACCATATGCCTTAACCAACCCGGCGGTGCCTCATCAGTAGCTAATCTCCCTGGCACAGGAGCAGGTGCCTCACTAACTCTATCATCTCTAGCTCCATCTCTACCCTCGTCAGGAGCTACACTCTCAGCACTACCTTCTACAGACTGACGTGACTGAGACGCCATCACTACCTATATCTGCAAACACAGCAGAATATATCTCATTAAGATCAAAGACTGCCATACCAAAACATGTATCTTATTTAAAAACCATATTTTAAAACTCAAAACTCCCTTTTTCTTACAGTTGACCTAGGTTGAGAATCTCAAACCTAGGCTCTGATACCAAAACAATTGTAACACCCCTATACCCCGTATACGTACACAGCATGCTATTACGATCATAATATACGTATACTGAATATAGTAATGCCACAGTTTACTAACAAACGACTCACTTCTTTACAATAAAATGAACAAATTTAAAACATTTAAGTTATATTATAAAACACAATAGATAAAAATGTTTATTCAAAACGCAGTGGAAAGTATAACAAATATTTACAAATATATATACTTCAAAACTCAATTTTTTACAAAACATAAAATATATACATGTTTGGAAGTATGTCTTTGATCTTTAAGCTCCACTATCAACACCTCAAAATCTAAACTCTACACGGCCTAGAGGAACTCTCCGGTTCTTCCTTGTCACCTGCGCGATGAACCACAATCGCGCTAAGCCATAGGCTTAGTGGTACAAACTACAATAATATTATACTTTAATGAAATGCAAATGTCATACTTTCAAACATATAAACAATTCTTAAGAATCTCATTATTTATTTATTTCATCATTCATAAATCACATTAAAAACAAAGACAAGCATGGGCCCAAAAGACTCTAATATGTTATTCAAAGTTCAGAGTTACTGCTTTGGTCCATAATCACAATCATCAAGCCCGTAGACGATACATATATATATCTCTATCCATGGATAGGGTAACAGACCCAGTCTCTTGGACCTCAACCCGGCTAAACTCGAGGAGATCCTCAACCCGGCAAGAGTGTTACTCTTTCTGAGGCTTACGACCCGGTCTTTTCACTCCAAAAACATCATATTTCACATTATTCAACTGGAATTGGCTTACGACCCGGTCTTTTCACCTATCCAGTACTTTATAGGCATGCCGCCAAACCCAGAACTCTGAAGGTTGAATAACACATTAGACACACAATCTTTTCATTTATATCTTTATACATTTCTTTCTGAATTCATTTCTCATTTCATTCTCATAATCAAAATAGGCAACCATGCCTGCATCATCTCATTTGCATCATTATAGCCAACAACCATGTCTTTATATATCATCAAGATAATATACAATAACAAATGCATTAACACCATCATCATAGCCAATCACATTGGTTTTATATCTCATTATATCTCAAATCACATTAAATCAATTCATCATTCAAGTGTACACAACCAATTGCATTAACATACCTTTCATATTTCATCATATCATCAAATGTTTTAACCCTGTAATCAATTGCTTAACATATGTATAACCAAATATGATAAGTATCAAATCATGTAAGTGTATGCAACAATGTAATTTGTACTTACCTGAAAACCAACTCACAACAACCTATACACTTCCTCCTCCAAGAATCCTCAACACTTAGGTTAGGGCAATTCAACTTCTTCACAACCTAAATCAAAGGTAATCATACACACTCACTTAGAGATACATATAAGATAATAAAGCTAAGAATCATCTAGGGCAAACTCTAAACATGACATGCTCAACAACACGGGCGTGTCCCTGACCGTGCCCTAAACTCACAACACAGAAGCTTTGACATGCTCAGAACCACGGGCGTGTCACTGAACGTGTAGTACATTCTGTCTCACAGAAACATTGACACGTCCAACAACATGGGCGTGTTCATGGCCTTGTCAATCCTTCACCAACACAGTAGCTATGACACGCTCAGTGACATGGGCGTGTCACTGGACGTGTAAATGCTACTGCAACATAGAACCATCGACACGCCCAAAGACTTGGTCGTGCTCATGGGCGTGTCAGGCCAAAAATCCAGATTCCGGCAACATCAACAACACAACCAATAAACCAATTTCTTCCACCATTTTACACTTCAAACAAACTGAACTAAACACACCCAAAAACCATAATAACTTGCAAAAACACCAAAACACTTCAAAACATACATCAAACACCACTTTTCAACCATCACATACCCACAGCTCTTACTCTTTCAACATCAAACCTAACTCCTTCTTTACAATCCAACACCAAAATCAAAATCAATTAAACCAAACACTCTCAAATACATCTTAATCAAACATATTCACATACTATCAATAATCAACCAACAAATTCAAACACATATTAAAAGAAAATCAAAGAATCAAGAGGAAACTTACCAAGGATGAAGAAACTCTTAAATTTCCAACTTGATCACTTGAAAACTTCCTTAGATCTTGAGTTTAGAAAACCAAAAATCTCTCTCTTGCTCTCTTGTTTCTTTGATAGCCGGCCAAAAGAAAAGAAAAAGAAAGAAAAGAAAGTGAACCACGAAGAAAGAAAGAAAACAAAGAAGAAAAGATAGAAAGCCAAGTCAACATCTCATCCACCATCTCCTCAAAACCCTCTCCTCCAAGCATTAATATTAAAATATTCCAAATATCTTCTTCCACTCACTTAAATTTCCATTTCCACTAATTAACTTAATTAATTAAAATCATTAACTAATCATCTTTTAACCTCCACTAACTTGACTTTTATATGTTGTATATATTGCTATATATACAACATATACACTCTCTCTTCACTTCCTTTCTCTTTCCAATTACACATATACATTAAATTCAATTAAAACAACAATTATATCAAAACTTCTAGGGCACACTTTGGGATATTACACAAAAGACCAAAGATATTTTCAAAATTTTTCAAGATGGTCTTTGGACATAAGATTTTTTCTAAAAACAAGTCAAAAAAGTTTTTGGCCCATTACCCAAATAGTAAGCCTAAAATCCATTTTTCTAAAATCTTTTACTATGGGCTTAGAAACAAAACTATTTTCACCCAACCATCTTTTACAAAGAGCTTGCAAAAATATTTAGGTCAATTATGAAATACTAAAAATCAATTATGGGCCTAGTTTACACTAAGAACAAATTAACCATGGGCTTGTTTTTGGCATGAATCATTAGTAACTTTTTCAAGTGAGAAATCTATGTATAATAAACCTCTTAATTTAGTTTTAATCCAATATAGCATAAAAGCTACTTTAGTTGGTTGGATGGATTAAAACCTAATTAATGGGAATTATCATGGGTTGATTTCCATTTTCGAAAATATAACTATTGGTTGAAACATCCGAGGGAATTATTCGAAAGTAAGGTACCCCATGTTGGTATTTTGTTAACCATATACCTAGGAAAAGAGACTCGCCATTCGTGTGTGGAAGATATAAGGTTAGAAGGAACGTCTTACTTATCCTTGTTTGTTGATTATTTATGCATACTTGCATACATGCATACATTTGCATCTCATATCATTGATCCTCTCTTGCTCACAGCCCTGGATTACGAAAGTTCAAAAGCCTACAACAATCTGACCTACGCCGGAGATGAAGTATCTAGCAATGACTAAATCACTTGCTCACCAAAAATAATGGAGCCCTAACAAATTCAACGGATTGTGGATGAGGCCCTCAATGCCAAGATGAAAGAAATCAAAGAAGCCCTAGCTGAGACCATGAAGAACCAGTTGACTACAATATTAGAGAACCATGACGAGGCATCTGCTAGCACTAAGAAACCAAAGGGCAAAGGGAAGACCAAAGTTAGTGAAGTGGTTTTTGATGATGAAAAGGTGATCATTGATGATATGATGATTGGGCTCAATACTACCAAGATGTTCAAGAAAAGAAGAAAGAACCAAAGGTTGGTGAGAAAGCAACTATTGAAAAGACCGAGACATCCGATGTTGAAAAAATGATTGCTGATTTAGAAAAGAAATTTGAGAAGAAGCTGAAAACCGAAGAGATGTCTGAGATCGACAAACTATTTGAACAAGATGAAGAGGTTCCATACAAGTTCAAGATGCCTTCCTTTGCTAAGTACAATGGCACCGGAAATCCTCATCTTCATGTGAAGCAGTATATCACTGCCATGCAATCTGCCAGAGCTACTAAGGCTCAAACCCTAAGGTACTTTATGTTCTCATTGGACCCTGTTGTCTAAAATTGGTTCAATGCCTTAGATGATGGAACACAAAAGAGTTGGGATCTACTTTACAAAGCCTTCATCCAACAATATGGGTATAATGTTGAGTTAGAAGTTACCTTAATGGAAGTGGAGTCTATTAGGCAAAGGCCGAATGAGAATTTTGTAGATTATGTCAAGAGATGGAGAAACAAGGCCGCTTTCCTCAAGAAAAGGCCCGATGAATCTGATCAAATAAGGATGATCGTGAGAGGTGTCTTGCCCAATCTCCTTGAAAGGATGTCTCACACTCTTATAAGGGATTTCAAAGATCTTCTCCAAGTTGGTCTGCAAATTGAAGAGTGGGAAAGAGAGAAGAATCGTTTTAAATAAAGAGGAATGAGAAAGGGAATTACCAACCTAGTAATCAAAGCATGCAAAAAGAAGTTGATATTAATGTAACCGGTCAAGGAAATAAAAGACAATTTTTAGATCTTGGGAAGCCTCTATCTTGGGTTTTTAACAAGCTACAAAAGAAGGGATTGTTACAACCTTTGACTCCTCGTCCTTTAACTAATCCTCTTCCACCTAACTTTGATACTAATGCATTTTACCAATTCTATCAAAGGCCTGGACACGAAATGGACAATTGTATGAAGTTGAGGCATGAGATCCAGAATTTAATTGATAATGGCAAGTTACCTGAGCCGGATAAGCCCAATACCAAGAAAACCCCTTTGCCTAAGTTTGGAAGAGTACCTCCACCGGCAACCTTCAAGATGGGAAAAGGATTGGAAGAAGATTTTGTTTTATCTTCCTTTCAAGATGGAAATATGGAAGATGTGAAGGGAAAAGAAGCTTAAACTCAACAAACTTTCCTTAGCTTGAATGTTGCTTTTCAATTTTGCTTTCTTTAATATTTAATCGGAACAATCTTGTTTTCCAAATTTAAAGTTGCTTGAATAAATTACTTTCATCCAAATTTTTGTTGGTCTTTGTTCATTTTGATGCTCAACCAATGAGGAATCTAGCTTGATAATTCATGAATTAATATATTTATGCATCATGACTTGAATGACTTTACTAGGTGAGGGAATGGCTCTATAGCATTGAGTTGTTTATGCTTACTTAGAGAGGGCTCCTGCATAATTACCTTTGTCTAGGTCCTAGTCAGTCTTAGAACATGCTTTGACAAACTTTTGAGGCAAAATTGAACTCTGCTTATTTAAGAGAGAAATGATCTAGGCATTGTTTGATTAGCCAACAACTAGTATCCACCCAATTAAATATCAATCCCTAGTTGTCCCTTTGAGCATTCATAAAATTTTAGCTTTCATTTCATTAGCATATAACCCCAACAACCTGCCTTGAGCTGTTGTGATACTTTTGGCAAGTTTTACGATCACTAAGATGAAGAGGCAAGAAGATCGAAGAAAATAATGATTAGTCCAGATCATGAGGATAGTTGAAGTTCTCAAGACCATGAGGATAGTTAAAGTTCTCAAAACCCTAAGGGTAGATGAAGTTCTCAAGATCATAAGAGTAGTTGATGTTTTAAGACCATAAGGGTAGTTGAAGTTTTCCTAATATCTCCAATATATCAAGACAACATCAGAGTAACAAATGGTTTATCCCTGTTAATGAAGATTTATGTTACTCCCCTCATCCATTATTGGAAGCCCAAGTTGGTACAAACAAGACAACTCAGTTTGAGCTAAAAAGTAAAAGAAAAAAAATGAATCAAACAAAAAAGAGAAGAAAAGAAAACAAAAAAAAAGACAAAAGAAAAAAAAAAGAAAAGAAAAAGAAAAGAAAAGAAAAAAGAAAAGAAAACCTAAAAAAGGCGGTTCAAAAAGCCAACTGAGTTCTTTTTTACCTAAGACAACAAAAGGCTTCCATTTGGACAGTTTGACTTGAATTGGTCCAACCCGACCAAAGATACCATTCAATCAAAATCAAAAGGAGAAAAGACCATTCAGTTCTTGAAAGTTTTGTACTTGACAGTCCTACAAGGAAAAAGGATAAAATGATAAAATGCTCAAAGAAAGGGGAGAGTAAGGAAAATAAAGAGAAAGAAAAGGGAAGAGTAAGAAAAATAAAAAGAAAGAAAAAGGGAGAAGAAGAAAAGAAAGGAATTTGGGAACTAAACTTTTTTTACAAGGGCAAAAACTATCCTAATCAAGATCCAAATTAATGCTAAGAAGATAGAAAGAATTTGGAGTCTAGCAACATTGCCTCCCAGCTGCCTAAAATTCAAACAAGAAATTTATAGTGTGAGGGTTTGTCAAAATAGCCTTCATTTAACCCATGTCCCTCATACACCCCATTTCAAGCCTATCAAAGACCTCTTGATCTCTCTTGGTAGGTTGAGTCTATTAGTGGAGATAGTTTGGATAAGCAAGCATATGAGATAGACAATATTTAAACTCAAATGAGGCCTTTGGCCAAGTAATGTGTATGTGCCTATCTGAAGTGCAACAGTTCTTGCTTAAATAGAAATAATTCCCGAGTTTAGTACGGTAACTAGGGTTATCATGTTATAGATATGTTAATTTGGAAAAAATAAAGTCTTGAGGTACATTTACATTAATTTGGCAAAGCCAACATTTGATTTCAAAATCAAAATTCAAAAAAATCAAAAAAATGTTTTTGTCACACAAAGCCTTCAAGTTAAGGGAAGTATGTTGAACCTCTAAAGGACACATTGGGCAAAGGAAATGATTAGTGGCAAGGTCATGAAGAAGCTATCAACTGACATGCTGAAATATAGTTTGAAATGGATACATCCCTGACTCTGCTGCTTAGGGTCTCCACCACTCATGTTTTCAACATCTTGAAGATAAAAGCCACAAATGCAAAGCTTTCAATCATTCCAATGCAAGATTTGAACGAGTGTCAAAAGGGAACCAATGAGAACACTTCTGTTGTTCGCCTCGGTCTGTGAGTCAATGGAACAACTGAAAGTATTATTTATGCATATCATGCATACATGAGCATATCACATCGCACTTTCTTATCTTGTATTGTATATTCTTTATCAGAGTGAACAACAAACACTCTGTGAAGTGAAGAATCAAAAGAAGATGTCAAATCAGGGGGGCATAGAAAGCCCATTGCTTGAGAAAGCTCTAGTAATTTTGCAAAAAGAAGAAATACGCGCTTGTGCGAAGAACTAGACGGTAAAAACATCAATCAAAGCTTGCATGGATAAAATCTTTGGTTTAAGCCTACACAGGGGGCAAAGTTTCTCCTTTTCAATTTTTTGAGTTTTTATACCAAATATTTTTAAACTCACTTAAAAATATTTTGCCACATAGGGGGGCAAGGAGAAGATATAAGGTCCAATTAAAAATAACTGAATTTTTTCAAAAAGGAAGAACAAAAGAATGAAACATTAGAACTCTCAAAAGAATGAAGATACAAAAGATAAAAGATCAATCTAGCTAAAAGAACTAAAGCCAGGGTGAAGACCCGATGTCAAAGGATGGAAATCCATTTTAAGGATGAAGACCCGATGTCAAAAGATGTATCACCAATGATGAGTTCTTTTGGATGATCCTTCTTGTATTGCCAATCTTTAGGTAACTCTTAAGATTCTTCTTCTTATTCATCAAGATTATTCTTTAGAACATCAATTATTTCTTTTTGTTCAAATGTACCTACAAGATCATCAAGTACACTACCTTTCCTTTGATCAAGTTTAGAGGATTCATTAAAAACAACATGCATTGATTCTTCAACTAGGTTCTCTTATTAAATACCTTATATGCTTTGCTAGATGATGAATATCCTAAAAATATGCCTTCATCTGATTTGGATGAGAATTTTCCAAGATTATCCTTGGTGTTCAATATAAAGCATTTGCATCCAAACACTATAAGGTATGATATTTTAGGTATTCTTCCATTCCATAGCTCATAAGAAGTTTTTTTTTTTATCAAAGGCCTTTTGTAAACACGATTTGAAATATAACAAGCGGTATTAATGGCTTCTTCCCAAAAGTAAGATGGTAAATCATACTCGTTGAGCATTGTCCTAGCCATTTCAACCAAAGTTCTATTTTTTCATTCAACCACACCATTTTGTTGTGGTATTCTAGGAGCTGAAAAGTTGTGTGAAATACCAAATTCATTGCAAAAGTTTTCAAAATTATCATTTTCAAATTCTTTGCCATGCTCACTTCTAATAGATGTGATTGCATAGCCTTTTTCATTTTGAACTATTTGTGCAAATATTTTAAAATGGTTGAAAGCTTCATTCTTTTGAGCTAAGAAATTAACCCATGTAAACCTTAAGTAATCATCAACAAGTACTAATGCATATAACTTAGCCACCTAAGGTAGCAACTCTATTTGGTCTAAACAAATCCATGTGAATGAGTTCTACGGGTCTAGAAGGGCTTACAACATTTTTAGATTTGAATGAACTCTTATGTTGCTTGCCAAATTGACAAGGTTCACATGTTTTATCTTTATCAAATTTTACTTTAGGGAGACCAACAACTAGTTCTTCTTTACTAATGCATTATAAATGATCCATACTAGCATGTCCTAGTCTTTTATGCCATAACCAACCATCATTATTAATATAAATCAAACATTCAAATGCATTGTTGGAATGTATGTCAATTTTATATGTGTTACTTACTCTAGTTCCTTTAAATGCAAGTTCACCATTTGAATTGGTGACTTTGCATCCTTTGGAGTCAAAACTCATATTATATCCTTTATCACATAGTTGACTTACACTAAGTAAATTGTGTTTCAATCCATCAACAAGCCATATATTTTTAATCAAATTCTTACCAAGCATGCCAATAGAGCCAATGCCAATGATTTTACCTTTAACATTATTTCTAAAAGTAACATTACCTCCATGCTTGTAAATAAGTGTTGTAAAAAGATTTGCATTCCTCATCATATGCCTTGAGCATCCACTATCTACAAGCCAAGTACTTTCACTGATCATAGATTTTAGGCATACCTATAAGGCAATAATGTTTATCTTCTTTTAGGTACCCAAATGAAGTTGGGTCCTTAGGGGTTTGTAGTAGAAGGATCCTCTAACTTGAGATGAGCCTTCCTAATATAACAAAATGTGCTCTTATGTCCAAATTTCATAAAATATGTACATTGACACTATATTTTATACTTATGCACTTTCCTATTAACATTTAATGGACCATGCACACAATTGCAAATATGTGTTGAATGAGCTTGTTTTTGTGCATTTTTGTGTTTATGTACATGCTTAGTATATATGAATGCATGATTTTCTCTTGGAATTTTAGTTCTAGAGCCTTGTAAACCCAATGTAATCCTTCTAGGATTTTTAGGTTTAGTTTGTGCATTAGTGTTCTTTGCAACTTCAACACTAGAGGTTTGAGTAGTAGATGCTTTTACAAATATTGATGCATTGGATGTGGTGTTGGATGAGCCATTAAATCCTAAACCATGTTTCAAAGAGGGTGACCTTTGACTATCTATCAATATGCCAAATACCTCTTTTCCCTTATGAAAATTTGAAACTGATTCTTTTAGTTCTTTTAGTTCTTCCTTCAAAATTTCATTTTTCTTGATTATATTTTCTAAGCTATATGAATTTCTATTCATTTCATCAATTGATTTCAACTATTCTTCATTTGAGGTCTTTACTTCTAATGTAGAATTTTTCAAACTCACAAAATCCTTTTCTAGCCCAGAATATTTATCCTTATAAAATTTCATCTTAGAAAAATACTTTTCTACTTTAAGATTCATATGTTCAATTAAATCACTATCATCTAAAGCATCATTATAATCATCATCATATGCAATTAAGTTCAAGGATTGAGTACTTACCTCATTGGAGTCTTTTTCATTCTCAATACCCATAAGACATAGATTGCCAATACCTTCCTCCTCCTCCTCTTCTTCTTCTTCTTCTTCACTTGAGGAAGAATCATCCCATGTAGCTTTGAGTGATTTCTTCTTTTTCTTATCCCACTTCTTTTTTTTTAGCTAGAAGCAATCCGATTTGATGTGACCAGATTTGCCACATTCATAGCATTTCACTTCATTCTTTTTATCTTTATCTTTGAAAAGGATTTGGAAAGTGTACATTTATTAGCTTGCAATCTTCTCTTTCTCTTCCAATCATTCATTCTTTTTGAAAGCAATGCCATCTCTTCTTCATCATCACTATCTTCATTACTTGAACTGTCAACCTCGTTGATTGCCTTGAAAGCTATTGTTTTCCTCTTATCCTTTTCACCTTGTTCTTCTTCTCTTTCGGTGTGCAATTTGAAGGTGAGTATTTTTTTGACAAGTTCATTGGCTCTCAAAGAGATAAGATCATGAGCTTCTTCAATTGAAGAAACCCTTGACTCAAAGTTCTTCTTTGCTCTAAGTGCTATCAAGATGTTGCTATTAACATCATCTTGATCATATATCTTGCCACATTTCTTTAATTTGTTGACGATGGAAAGCAAGTGGTTTGTCATGTCGGTGATATTTTTATTGGGCTTCATCTTGAATAGTTCACACTCATGCATATACATTTGCTTCTTTATGAGCCTCATTTGGGTAGTACCCTCATGATAGTTCTCAAGAGTTGTTCAAATGCAATGTGCACAAGTGAAATGTTGGACTCTTCCACCTTCTTCTCTTGATATTGAATTCATCGAGATGGAGGCTGGTTATTGTTCTTGAACCGATTTCTCACATTGGCACTTTTCCATTGTGATTTAGGTAGAGGAACTTAGACACCGTCAAACTCATGAGTAGGAGGTTTCCACTCATCTTCACCAAAATCCTAAAGCTTAATTCCTTCACTATCTAGGAACAAAAACATTTTGTGTTTTCAATAGGAATAATCCGTTCCATCGAAATAGGGTCTAAGGAATGAGTTTAGGTTTCCATGTGTAAAAGTGTTTGTTAGTGGAGTGGTTACCATGTTGGATCAAATTTCACAATTAAGTTTAAGAAATTTACTAGGTTTGATACAATTATTGTCCCAAGATAGAATTGGTTGATTTGAAAGATGATGGTAAATTCAAAATTCAAAAACAAGAATTATAAAAGATGTCGAAGAAGATTGAGTAGAGTATAGAAGAAGGAACATAAAGATTTACAGTGGTTCGAATTTACCTTGATCCTACATCCACTTCCTTAACAATTTGTTAAGGTTCTACTAACTTTGAGTTTTTACAAGCTTAACTCTAACTTGGTGTTTTCACAAGCTTACACCAAACTTTACAATGGTTTGAGATCAATCCTCACAATCATTACAAGAGTTTTTCCAAGCTCACTCTAACAATCTAAGTGTTTCTACGTTCACTCTCAAACTTTTGATGGTGTTTAATGTTCACACCCAATATTCTAAAAATTCAAATATTAATTGTAGTAAATGGAATTGAAAGTATATTGCTTAGGCTTTTACAATAAAAAATTACCCTTGAAAATATGTTTCTTAGGGTATTTATAGCCAATTTGATCTAACTAACCATTATAAGTCATGTGATGTATTTTAGTAGTCTAGTTCTTACGATAAAAAGAAGTTTTCTCAGAGAGTGGTCATCCTAGCACAGGGAATAGTTGCCCTAGCATTTTGGGCTGTTGTCCATTGCACAAGGACGATCACTCTATTTGAAAAATCTTTCAACGGTCAAATTTTGAGTACTCTGCTAGTGGAATTTACCCATGCTGTGGTTATCGGACAGTGGCCCAAACTCAAGGGACGATCAACCTTTTTGAATTTAAAGGCTTCTTTACAACGGGTATTCCACGTGGTACTTCTTCATTTGACAAAGTAATATTATGCCAAAAGATGAAAGGGGCAGTCGCGCTAGTACTGAAATAGCGATCAGATTGGGTGTCTTGTGTCAAAATGTTGGGCACACTTGAGATCACAAACACTACTGCAAATCCTTGTGACTTTCTCTTAAAAAGT
This sequence comes from Garcia nutans, assembly GCA_947685225.1. Lineage (NCBI taxonomy): Eukaryota > Viridiplantae > Streptophyta > Magnoliopsida > Malpighiales > Euphorbiaceae > Garcia > Garcia nutans. Next base: position 39,000,129 of record CANTUV010000035.1, read on the forward strand.
ATGGATGGTCACCTTTGGAAAGGGATGGTCGGGACAAGGTACAAAGAGACCATTCCTCAGACCGCACGTGTCACTCTGTTTTCTACTATAAATGTTGGAGTTTTTTTCACTTAAGGTGCGATCATCCCAATTTATGGATGGTCTCTAATTGTACTATCACGATCGCTCCTAAGGTCAAGACTCTAGCCACACTTAATTTGTTCTTTAAAGCTTCAAGGGCGGTCACCCTTTGGCCTGACGTGACCGTACTTTTTGTCCTGTTTTGGCTATATTTGAGCAACTTATTGATGCATCAAGTGACTTAAAGACATGTTAAATGCATCATTCAATTTTAGTGCTAAAGATCAAAATTGAGATTATTTGGCTAAGATCTTCAACTTCTTACAACCCTACATGGAAGAAAGGTGAAAAGGCTACATTATCTACCCCTGAAACCAAGCCCAAAGAAGTTAATAATGCTTCTAGTACTAGTAAAGAGAAAGGTAAGACTGAATCCACTTCTAAGATTAAATACTTTAAATGTGGTGGCATAAGTCATTACAAGATGGAGTGCCCTAACCATATGATTATTTACATGAGAGATGGGAGTATTTTTTAACTAGTGATGAAGAGAAAGGGGAGGAAAAGGAGGAGTTTGAAGAAGAAGACAGTGAAGATGAAGGAGAGGATCTTATTCCTATAGAGAGTGGTAGAGCACTTGTAGCTAGGAGAGCTTTGAATTTACAAGCTCGACATGAAGAATGCGATCAAAGAGAAAATTTATTCCATACAAGGTGCTTAATAGAGGATAGAGTTTGTGATGTGACTATTGATGGAGGGAGTGTGACAAATGTTGCAAGTGCCACTGTAATAGAAAAGAATGGTCTACCAATTATCAAGCATCCACAACCTTACAAATTGAAGTGGCTCAATGATTATGGGGAAATTAGAGTGACCAGGTAAGTTCTTGAGGCTTTCAAAATAGGCAAGTATCAGGATGAGATATTATTTGATGTTGTGCCTATGCAAGCGAGACATTTATTATTAGGAAGGACATGACAATAATATAGAAGGGTAATGCATGATAGTTTCACCAACCATTACTCATTTGAGAAGGATGGAAGAAAACTACTTTGTGTCAAAGAAGTAGGCACCAACCATTTTTTGTCAAAAATGGAGGTGCCTAATTAAGGGGATTGTCAAAAATGGAGGTGCCTAATTTAGGACATTGTCAAAAGTGGAGGTGCCTAAATTTGGGAATTGTTAAAGTCAAAAATGGAGGTGCCAAATTTATTGACTAATTTCACCAACCCATGTTTTTGAAGCCTATATAAACCCATCCACTTCATTTGGAAGATACAACTTAAAAATTGAAGAAGTAAAGAGAAGAGAGTGTCTTTGAGAGAATTTTGTGAGGAAAAATTCTTGTTCATAATTGAGTGAGGGTTGTGAGTGTTTGTAAACACATTGTATTTTTCTCCTTAATATAAGTCTGCAGCAGCTCCGGAGACGTAGGCATAATTGGCCGAACTCCGTTATCAAATTCTGTGTTAATATTCCGCATTTATTTTCGCTCTCCTACTAATCTGGTTTAAGGGAATAGAGTGGTAATCACCTCAATTTCCCAACAACTGGTATCAGAGCTTTGGGTGATAAATTCTGTCAATTTTTTGCAAGATTACTATTCACGTGAATAGTGAATTTCGTGAATAGTGAAATTTTGTCGGCCGTTCTGATTTGTCGACAAAGGTGTCCTAGTACACAGTGGTTTGCAGAAATAGTCAGAAACGATCCAAAGGAGTCCAGATTCGAGTAGGAGCGATGGCTGCAAATGAAGGAAAAGTGAGAATTGAAAAGTTCGACGGTACGGACTTTGGCTTTTGGAAGATGCAGATTGAAGATTATCTGTACCAGAAAAAGTTATATCAACCTCTCTCAGGAATAAAGCCAGAAGGCATGAAAGATGAAGAATGGAATCTTCTCGACAGACAAGCCCTTGGAGTTATTCGATTGACATTATCACGAAATGTTGCTTTCAACATCGCCAAAAGAAAAGACCACAGCAGGTCTAATGGCGGCTCTCTCCAACATGTATGAAAAGCCATCAGCTTCAAACAAAGTTCATTTGATGAAGCGGTTATTCAATTTGCAAATGGCAGAAGGGGCATCAGTAGCCCAACATCTGAATGAATTCAACACAATCACAACCCAGTTGAGTTCAGTAGAAATTGAATTTGATGCTGAAATTCGGGCTTTAATTCTCTTATCATCTCTACCAGATAGTTGGAATGCTACCGTTACAGCGGTCAGCAGCTCATCGGGAAAAACCAAATTAAAATTCGATGATGTTCGGGATCTGGTGTTGAGTGAAGAAATTCGACGAAGAGAATTGGGTGAAGCATCTACCTCTTCAGCTTTACACACAGAATCTAGAGGGAGAACTTTAGAAAAAGTTCAAATCGTGGCAGATCAAAATCTAGAAGAGACAAATCTAGATTGGGGAAAAAAGATTTCAAGTGTTATAACTGCGGCAAGAAGGGTCATTTTAAGAAAGATTGCCGAGCGCCAAAGAAAGATAGCGGTTCACAGGGATCTGCAAATGTGACCGAGGAAGCAGGTGATGCCATGATTCTAAGTGTCAACAGTCTAATTGAATCATGGATTTTAGATTCTGGGGCATCTTTTCACGCCACTCCATGCCAAGAATTCATGGACAACTATGTTAGTGGTGATTTCGGGAAGGTTCATCTAGCTGATGATGAAACCTTAAAGATCGTAGGAAAAGGGGATGTCCGATTAAAGTTGTCAAAAGGGAATACCTGGAAGCTGCAAGGAGTAAGACATATTCCTGGTCTTAAAAGGAATTTACTCTCTGTAGGACAACTTGATGAAGATGGTTATGGTACAACCTTCAAAAGCGGTGAATGGAAGATTACCAAAGGAGCACTTGTCATTGCTCGTGGTAAGAAAACTGACACTCTCTATGTAACCTCAAACTTAGAGAATGTTATTTCAGTAGCAAATGCAGATGAAAAATCAAACCTATGGCACCAAAGGCTTGGTCATATGAGCGAGAAAGGGATGAAGACGCTTTTGTCAAAAGGAAAGTTGCCGGAACTGAAAAGTATCAATGTCGGCCTATGTGAAGATTGTATCTTTGGAAAACAAAAGAAGGTCAGTTTTTCAAAGATTGGCAAGACACCCAAAGCAGAAAAATTAGAGTTGGTCCATACCGATGTATGGGGACCGTCTCCAATTTCATCTCTTGCAGGCTCATTGTATTACGTCACATTCATTGACGATTCAACAAGAAAGGTATGGGTGTATTTTCTGAAGAAGAAATCAGAAGTCTTTGATACATTCAGAAAATGGAAGGCCATGGTAGAAAATGAAACTAGTTTGAAAGTCAAATGATTGAGGTCTGACAATGGAGGAGAGTACAGAGATAGAAGATTCATAGAATTTTGCGCAAACAGCGGAATCAAGATGGAGAAAACAGTTCCCATGACACCGCAACAGAATGGCATAGCTGAGCGCATGAACAGAACTCTGAATGAACGTGCCAGAAGCATGAGGATACATGCTGACTTGCCCAAGAATTTATGGGCTGAAGCTGTCAACACCGCTGCCTACCTAATCAACCGTGGGCCTTCAGTACCTCTGGATGGTGGAATACCAGAGGAAGCATGGAGCAAAAAAGAGGTAAACCTTTCACACTTAAGAGTGTTTGGTTGTATCTCTTACATACATATAGATTCTGCTGGAAGAAGTAAATTGGATGCCAAGTCAAACAAATGTGTCTTTGTTGGATATGGTGGTGATGAGTTCGGTTATCGGTTTTGGGATTATGAAAATCACAAGATCATTAGAAGCCGGGATGTCATATTCAATGAGAATGTGATGTACAAAGACAGATTAAATGCAGAATCAAATAGCTCCAAGATAGATGTTGAAAATAAGGAATTTGCTGAGTTCGATGATATTTCTGGAAATGATGTTCAGAATAGTCCTGAAGTAGAGGAGCCAAGCACGCCGGAATTGAGGCGCTCCTCCAGAATTACAAGACCAATCCAACGTTACTTGCCTTCTTTGCATTACTTGTTGCTGACAGACAATGGTGAACCAGAGTGCTACGATGAAGCAATACAAGTAGAGGATTCAATCAAGTGGGAGTCTGCCATGAAAGATGAGATGGACTCACTCATGTCAAATCATACATGGGAATTAGCTGAACTACCACAAGGCAAGAAAGCACTCCACAACAAGTGGATTTATAGGATCAAAGAAGAGCATGATGGAAGTAAACGCTACAAAGCAAGATTGGTTGTAAAAGGTTTTCAACAAAAGGAAGGTATTGACTATACTGAAATTTTCTCTCCAGTCGTGAAGCTTACGACAATTAGACTGGTATTGAAAATTGTAGCCGCAGAAAATTTACATCTTGAACAATTAGATGTAAAGACAGCATTCCTTCATGGAGATTTGGAGGAAGAGATCTACATGAAGCAACCAGAAGGCTTCATTAAGGCAGACAAGAAAAATCTAGTGTGCAAGTTGAAGAAGAGTTTATATGGTCTGAAACAAGCTCCTAGACAGTGGTACAGAAAGTTTGATAGTTTTATGAGCAGCGGCGGTTTCACAAGATGCCAAGCAGATCATTGTTGCTACATCAAAAAGTTTGACAATAGCTTTATTATTTTATTGTTATACGTCGATGATATGCTCGTTGCAGGTTCAGACATGCAAGAGATTAAAAATTTAAAGCAGAAATTGTCAAAACAGTTTGCAATGAAAGATCTGGGTGCTGCAAAGCAGATTCTTGGAATGAGGATCAAGAGAGACATGAAGTCGGGGACTTTGATGTTATCACAGGCTGAGTACATAAACAAAGTACTAGCCAGATTCAACATGCAAGATGCTAAATCAGTGAGCACACCTTTAGGTGTTCATTTCAGACTCTCCAAAGAACAGTCACCGAAGACGGAGGAGAAACGTGCACACATGACGAAGGTGCCATATGCCTCAGCAATTGGGAGTTTGATGTATGCCATGGTTTGTACCAGACCAGATATTGCTCAAGCAGTGGGAGCTGTTAGCAGGTACATGAATAATCCAGGCAAGGCACACTGGGAAGCAGTCAAATGGATTCTCAGATATCTTCGAGGTACCACAGATAAGGCGCTTTGTTTTAAAAGTGGAGATACGACACTAGCAGGTTATGTGGATGCTGACTTAGCTGGAAATGTTGACGTTAGAAAGAGCACTACAGGGTATGTCTATACTCTAGGAGGTACCGCAGTGAGCTGGGTCTCTCAATTATAGAAGATAGTTGCTCTCTCCACAACTGAAGCAGAATATGTCGCTGTCACGGAAGCCAGCAAAGAAATGGTTTGGCTCCAAGGTTTCTTGGAGGAGTTGGGCAAGAAGCAAGAAAATAATGTCTTGTATTGTGACAGTCAGAGTGCCATACATCTAGCGAAGAATCCGTCTTTTCATGCCAGAACAAAGCACATACAGTTGCGGTATCACTTTACCAGGTCACTTCTGGAAGATGGGATTTTGAAACTTGAGAAGATTAGTGGAACTCAAAATCCGGCAGACATGTTGACGAAGACGGTGACTATTGATAAACTGAAGTTGTGCTCAGCTTCAGTTGGCCTACACTAGTATCAAGGTCGTAGAAGAGCTATTGCATTGATCAAGGTGTGAAGACAGATTGAAATCAGTCTTCAAGTGGGAGATTGTCAAAGAAGTAGGCACCAACCATTTTTTGTCAAAAATGGAGGTGCCTAATTAAGGGGATTGTCAAAAATGGAGGTGCCTAATTTAGGACATTGTCAAAAGTGGAGGTGCCTAAATTTGGGAATTGTTAAAGTCAAAAATGGAGGTGCCAAATTTATTGACTAATTTCACCAACCCATGTTTTTGAAGCCTATATAAACCCATCCACTTCATTTGGAAGATACAACTTAAAAATTGAAGAAGTAAAGAGAAGAGAGTGTCTTTGAGAGAATTTTGTGAGGAAAAATTCTTGTTCATAATTGAGTGAGGGTTGTGAGTGTTTGTAAACACATTGTATTTTTCTCCTTAATATAAGTCTGCAGCAGCTCCGGAGACGTAGGCATAATTGGCCGAACTCCGTTATCAAATTCTGTGTTAATATTCCGCATTTATTTTCGCTCTCCTACTAATCTGGTTTAAGGGAATAGAGTGGTAATCACCTCAATTTCCCAACACTTTGGTACCATTGTCACCTAAGGAAGTATATGAGGGAGAGGTATAAAGGAAGCTAAGAGAAAAAGAGAGCAAAAGAGAGAGAGAAGAAAGTAAGTAAGAGGGAAAGAGTACAAAAGATGAGAGTGAAAAGAAAGGAGAGATTTAAAAGAAGAGTGAGAAAGGAGAGAACTCAAAGAAAGAGAGAAAAGAAATAAGTGAGGAAAAAAGAAACCATAGTTTTTATGCAAAAGAAAGAGAGCTGAAAAGTAATTTTTATGCCTAAAAATCTTCGTTGTACTTGGGTACAAGGAGAATTTTCTAAACATATCTAACTTTGATTCTTTTCCTAGTGCTATGGTTTCTTTGTTATAGGAATTTGAGGATGAATTTCCTGAAGAAAAGCCAAAAGTACTTCCACCTTTGAGAGGTATAGAGCATAAAATTGACCTCATACCTATAGCTCAAATTCCTAATAGACCAACTTATATAAGCAATCCAGAAGAGACTAAGAAGTTACAAAGACAAGTGGAGGAGCTATTGGAAAAGGACATGTTCGAGAGAGCTTGAGTCCATATGCTATACTTGTGTTTCTTGTACCAAAGAAAGATGGGACTTGGAGGATGTGTGTAGATTGCAGGGCCATAAATAAAATTACTGTAATGTAACACCCGAGAATTTTAGATATTGTTAAATAATTAATTTAGAGGGTAGTAGTATGTGGATGAGAGAAATATAATATATATACAAAAAATATACTTGAGATACCCATATTATATACATGATGCACACATGAAAGACACATCACATATATGTTACATATACATGGCATATACATATGCATAAAATATGTACTAAATATAAATGACATATACATATTTACACATATACATTTATGGATGGGAAAGTGATTATTATGAAATATATATATATATAAGGAAAAAATAAAAGTCAAAAGAAGAAGAGAATTTGTGGTGGATATTTAAAGTAAATTAAATAATTAATTTGTTAATTAATTAATTAATTAGTATATGTATATTTATGGATAGGAAAAGTGGAAAAAATACTAAAAATGGCCTTCTTCTTCTTCCCTTTCTAGCCATGGCCGAAATTCTTATTTAGAAAGAGAGAGAGATAGAGTTATTTCTACATACTCCAAATTAATTAGGAATTTTAAGGTTTTAAGAGGATTTTGAAGAAAAATCAAGAAAAAAAAAAGCAAGTTTACTCTCTTTAAAGCCTTATTTCTTTGGTAATTGAATATGCATGGTATAGCTAGAGAGAGAAAGTAGTGTTAAATTGCTAAAATGGATAGAAATGATGTTAAAATGATGAGTATATGGTGAAATATTGGTTGGTTGTTTGAAATGAGCGTAAATGATGAAAGTAGGAGTTTGTAGTAAATATGTGTAATTTGGGTTTTTACTATGGATGGATATAATTCTTATAATGGATGAATTTGGTGTTATTTTAATATGCATGTGATGATTTTATGGTTAGAAATTGGATATGGGTAAGATAGGATGAAGTAAGGGTTATAGCATGTTATGTGTGATAAGTGTATAATTGATGATATTTTTATTCCTATTTCTTAATATATTTATTGTCAAATTGAGTTTAATTTGTTTGTTCAAGTGTTTATTAGGGTTGATTCCATGAACTTTTGACACGTTGGGACCTTAAGGTTATTTAGGCTGGAATCCTGATGAAAGATAAGGAAAGAAGACATTTTGGAAAGATTCTTCAAGTGACATGCCCAGTGACATGGGCGTATCCGTGACCGTGTCATTCAACTACTTTACAGAAGCTTCGACATGCCCAGAGACATGGGTGTGTCACTAAATGTGCCATTACTCCTAACTTATAGAAGCTGTGACACGCCCAATAACATGGGCATGTCCATGACCATGTCCCTAACTCAACATTGCAGTAGCAACAACACACCCAAGGACATGGGCGTGTCACTACCCATGTCATTATTGTTCAAAACAGCACTATTGACACGCCTATAGACACGGGCGTGTCAGGCAAAATATATGGGCTATAAAATCTAAGCTCAAGAGTGAATTAGGGAGAGAGTTTATTTTTCAGAGTCAACCTCCCAAGAAAAAGAGAGTTTTTGGTAGCAAAGAGTGAAGGTGAGAACCAATTCCTACGAGATTTAATCCAAGATCCGAGGATTGAAGTGAAGAAACAAAAATCATTCATTATGGATTGTTTGAATTCTTTTACCTATTTCGTTTATTTTGGTTTTCTAGTTATGAACATGAGTTAAACATTTTATCTATCTAGATATTGATGAGCCCTAGCTTTATTGTATGGATTGAATAGTTCTTATTAAATTAAATCATTTGATTGAGTTATTTTATCCTTTTGATTCTTAATTTCTTATTTCCAATTGATAATAACATGCTTATTGAATGGTTGCGATTTTCATATTATTGGCTTAAGAAAGCTTGATATGAGCAGAATGCTCATTAGGATTGAGGGTTGATTGGAGTGCTAGGGATAGACTTACAAGACCCTTTGGTTTAAAGTTCCTTGTTCTTATTGCAAGATCTATTTAATTATGCTTGAGAAGAGATTCCTAGCATTCTACTTAGTGATTAGTGATTAATTCACTTAAGAGAGATTTTAATCTAATTTATGGGAATGCCAATTTAGCTCTATTGATTGATTTAATTGAATTGATACTCATAAATACTTCTTATGGCTAGGGAGATTCAATATCTAGATAGTATTTTCATCACCAACTTTTGTTGCACAATATTCAATTTTTCTTCACTTTAGTTTATTGAGTAATTTATCTTTTATTTTAATCATCACACAAAATATTAATTCGCTAAATAATAGTTAAAATTTGCACTAATGTTTGACCTTGTCCCCAGTGAAACAATATCTCACTCATTGTTTTATTACTTGAGCGACCCATGCACTTGCGGTAACACTGCGATAGCATAGATCCATCATCAATGTGAAAATGAGGGTTTTTGGGAGAGGCTTTGATAATTATGAAAATGAGTTGTTTTGTTGTTGTTTTGATGTATAAGTAATATTTTTATTGTTAAATGTTAGAAATGAAAATGGTAGAATGAAGTTTAATTAAGGTAATGAATGGCGAATTTAAAGTTTTAATGACATTTTGATAAAAAATGTTTAGATAATGATAGTTTTATATATAATGAGCATATAAGTGATTTTTAATAGATAATGTTGCTTATTGATAGACTACGAATGTATAGGTTAAACTAATATAATGGGTGGAATTTAGAGTTGGACTTGGGAAAGAAAAAGCTGTTAGTACATATATCTAAAACTTGTATTTTCATTAAATGTAAATGGGTATTATGTATGTATAATGTTATTAAAAATTATGGATTTGCACATAATCTGTGCATTTTGGCATAGTTATGTGATGGGTGTTTCATTGGCAATAGTTTAATTTAGTTTGATATATATATATATATATATGTATATATATATGATCTGTGTGGTGTGTTGTCCAATATGGACATATTGGTGACTTTTGTGGGAAAAATGTGGGAAGTGAGTATCATTGTGAATGTGACTTACAAATATGTAACTTGATGAACTAAAAATGTTGCAAGTGATGAAGTGTTCATGACAAGGTTGATCACTTGTAAATATGAAAATAAGATGTAATGTGCTAGTGATCAAGGATTGCTTTGATCACTCGTAAAGTGTGAAAAGTGTTGTTGTGCATTTGTAACCTATATAATTACTTGTCCAGTAATGTTAATAATGATTATGCATGCATTGACAGACCTAAACAAAGTTAGGTCTTGACCTGAGTAGAGCCAGATCATGTGATGAGATTGAAATTGAGAATTGGCCCGAATAGAGCTGGGTCAAGAAACTGAGATTCTGATAACTAGACTTGGAAATTGTATAGGGGGGCCCAATATGTTTGTGGTTGTATGTAATATACATATGTGTGAATATGTGAGTGATATATCGATATTGCAAATTGCAGTATAAGATGTGTATTTGTATGTGGATATATATATGGTGAATAGTAAACAAATGGTAACGATAATATTATTAAAAATGATATCATGGGAATGGTATATAAAAGTATATATGTATGTTGTTGTTTATATATACTACTAATCAAGATCGCTTAGCATGGTTGAGTGAATCACGAGGGTGAGAGAGTTTCAGACCAGAGAGGCCAGAACTACGGCTGAAATTTTGGAGATTGTGTGTGCCACGAGACCAGCTGTGCCAGGAGTGCATACATGTATATTTTGTGTTACTGTACAATTTTTTTTTGTATAATATAAACATATGCTTTGTATTTTAAACATGATTATGGATATATATATATGTGTGTATATGTATGTATATCCTTTGTATTTCGTGAAGGCAATCAAGCTTCGCATTATCTTGCTTACTATAGTCGAATTAATAGTGCTTCTAGAGTTTTTGAGTCTTTTAGCTCTCTTCCTAATTACATTAAAGGGATTGTTTTAACTGACTGTGTAGGCCTTCCATATATTAGATATCAATAGGTTTATTTTTCTTCAACGTTTTTTCTGCCCATTTGCTATAAGGGTAGTGTACGAACTATTTGTATGGGTTTTCCATACTTTTATTTTAATTAATAAAGTTTGCGGTGCTGCCGTCCACCTTTAATAAAAAAAATAAAATATTGAGTTTAGGCTATATTGTTCAGACAATTGGAGAATTGTTGATGGACGAAGGATTTTGTGAAATTTTTATTATTAGAAGTGTTGAATTTTTATGCAGGTTGTGTGTTTGCTATTTTGGGAAATATATCAATTTCAGATAAAACTCTAGCGAAATTTTTTCAGAGAATTTTGTTTTATAATTTATAAATTATTTCTAATATCAAAGTGATAGTTTCTAAATGTAATTATTATAGTATTCTTATGTCCTAGGTATGTTTTTTACGTGTGCGGGGCATGTGTATTATAAGTATTTAGGGTATAAGGGTGTTACATGTCTAGTGTAGACATCCTATCTATAGACTTGATGATATGTTTAATGAGTTGAGTGGTGCATACATTTTTACTAAAATTGACCTTAAGAGTGGATACCACCAAATTTTGATGCAGCCTAGAAATGTTTGGAAAATTGCATTTAAAACTAAGTATGGGTTGTATGAATGGTTGATCATGGCATTTGGACTAACTAATACACCAAGTACTTTCATGAGACTTATGAACCATATTTTGCATGAATTTTTCAGAAAATTTTTTATTGTTTATTTTGATGACATACTAATTTATAGCAAAACTATAAATGAGCATATTGAGCATATTAGGACTATTTTAAGAGTCCTTAGGGTAGAGAAACTTTATGGAAATGCTAAGAAGTGCACTTTTTTGTAGTGATCAACTTATCTTCTTAGGATTTATTGTTAGTAAAGATGGACTTGCTATTGATGAGAAGAAGATTAAAGCTATTAAAGAGTGGCCTAGACTTACTTCGATTAGTGAAGTAAGAAGCTTCCATGGACTAGCTAGTTTCTACAGGAGATTTGTTATTGCTACTCCTTTAACTAGCATAGTTAAGAAAGATGTAGGTTTTAAGTGGACTGATATTCGGGAGGAATCATTTAACTTGGTTAAAGATAAATTGTGTTATGCTCCAATTTTATGTTTGGCTGACTTTGATAAGACTTTTGAGATTGAATGTGATGCCTCTAGAATAGGTGTTGGTGCTGTTTTATTGTAGGAAAAGTGATTGATTGAATGTTTTAGTGACAATTTAAATGGAGCACAATTTAATTACTCCACTTATGGCAAGGAACTGTATGCTTTGGTAAGGGCATTGGATGTCTGGCAACATTATCTACTACCCAAGGAGTTTGTGATCCATACTGACCATGAGTCGCTCAAGCATCTAAAGGGGCATGGAAAGTTGAACAAAAGGCATGTTTGATGGGTAGAGTTTATTGAAACCTTCCCATAGGTGATATAATACAAGCAATATAAGGAGAATGTGTCACACCCTTATGCCCTATATACGTACAATACATATATTTCGTATATGTACAATACACATATAGAATATAAGAGTGCCAAAATAAACTCATTATAAAAATTCTCATTATAATTAATATAGATAATTTTTAATAAATAAATAAAATCTCTAGAAAAAATTTGCCTGAGTTTTATCTGTATTTTCAATAAATCCTACAATTAAAAAAAAGCCTTTACAATAAAAAGAACACTTCTAATAAATAATTTCCCAAAATTCCATCTTTCTTCTCATCAATTTCTAGTATTTTTCACTTATAAATAGTGTACTTTCATTACATTTCAATACATTACAAAAACTTTACAGGTAAACAATTAATTTACATGTTATGCAATACAACCAGTTTGGTCTCGTGGTGACTGAATCTTCAACTGTCAATCACAGTCTTAACATCTCTGATCTACAACCCTATCACTTCCGCGATACATATAACCACGCTAAGCCCAAGAGCTTAGTGGTAGATACTTCGATAATAAAAGAAGTATTTTAAACAATTACATTACTTCACACTATAGAAATATACTATGCCACATTCATATACTCACTCTTTGGCTTATAAATTTATTTAATATCATTGCCTTATAATATTCATTTCCAGTCAAACAAACATATATATATATACAAGTAATTCACAAGTACACACACATTAGGCTCATAAGTCTCTACATAATAACCAAGTTCCAAAACAATTTATTTGGTTTATCACAACATTAGATTCAAGACCCAGCTCTGCTCAGGTCTATCCTCAAGCTCAATCTCATGACCTAGCTCTGCTCAAGTCAAACTCATTTTTAGGACATAGCTCTACTCGGGTCCAATAAATCCATAATCAAGACTTAGCTCAGTTTAGGTCTATCAACATATCAATACTAATATCAACTTTCTGGAATAAGTAATTGTGCAAAGCAGCAACACACACACATCCTCTTTATATAACCACATTCTCCTTATTTCATCTCAACACTTTTCCATTCATAAAGAGTATATCACTTAGCCACAATACACATTTCATCCATACATTCTTTTATACTCAATTATACATTTTTTTTATCACATTTCATAAAATTATTATCATTTCTCATTCTTATAATACTATTTATATCTTTTTGGCAATTTCTAATCTTTTAAAAAATCTCTCTAAGGCACATTCACAATGTGGTCGATTTTTACCATTCAACATACATAATGCAAGTTTCATCCATTACACAGAATAATGTCATTTGCCATTCTATAATGCCTTAATAACTCACAATTTATGCATTTCACCCTTTTCATACAAAACCTTGCACTTACATGTAAAGACCCAACATTAAAGATAGATTAGCACATTCTTCACATCAAAATGTGTTAGGCCAAATCAAACGCAAATGAAATACATAATATCAAAGTATGTACTTACCTCTAAATTTGCTAAAATCAAAGCCCTAAACACTTTCCAACATTAACTTTATCAATTGCCCTTCTTCACTTTAATTTCACAAATTTTCTTTACTCAATCCTAAACCAAATTATAAGTTCAAAAATGGCATTAGCATCTTATTCTAAACCATTTAAATTAATTAAACAACATTTACAACCATTCTACCTCAAAAATCCACCAAAACCCTAATTACCCAAACTAATTCTTCCAAAATAACACCAAACCAATCATTTCAATAAACCAACTATAAAATCTTTACGTTTACATTAAAATAACATCATTACAAACCATTTTAACAATTATTCAAATCTTCTACAAAAACTCAAATTGTTGACTCCTTAATTTTTGACCCAGTCCGGTCCAATATATTTTAAATAGTCCAAAATAATTTTTGTTATCTTCATTTTATCTAATTTTTATTAATAAAAAATAAAAAAAATAAAAATAAAAATAAAAATAAAAATCGGCGACGAAAAACTCTTCGCCGAAAACCAACGCAGAGCGAAATGGCCAAAGCCATTTCGCCCGCAGAATTTTTCTGCGGATGAAATGGCCCAGGCCATTTCGCCCGCAAAATTTTTCTACGGATGAAATGGCCCAGGCCATTTCACCCTCAGGAATTTCCTGCGGGCAAAATGGCCCTCAAGCCAGTTCGCACCCGCAGTCCGCAGCCACTTGCGGCAATTTTTTTGCCAGCGCATTTTTTCCGCAGCAATTTTTTTTCGCTAGCAAAATTTTTCCGACGCAAATTAGGTTTCGGTTTCCTTTTCTTAATGAATGTTATATACCATGAGTAACTAGAAATAATCATATAAAACTTCTATAAATAAGGACTAAACAACACAAAAAAAGGAGGAGAAATTGATAAAAAAAAATTGGGACAGAAATTGGGAGAAAATTGATACCGAAACTGAGTAGGAAAGGCTTTGAATCAATCTGATTTTTTGAAAGAGAAAACAAACAATTCAAGCAATTCAAAGGCAGCAAAGCTTGTCTTTACTTTTTTTCATCCAAGAAGAAATTTTTTGGAGGAAGCAACAAACGGAGGTATGCATTAATTGTTTAAATTCTATTCTTCTCAGTAGCTTTATTCATCGAATTGTTTCTTTTAATTCAAAAACCCTAGAACCTTAATTCCCCTTTTCTAAAGTTAAAAACCTTAATTTGTTGCTTTGTTTTCCAAAAAAGCTTAAAATTGTTATTTTTACTTCTTCAAAATCTTAAAACCTTAATTGAATATGTTTGTCTTCAAAACCAAAATTTGATTCTGTTTCTTTCCAAAAGCCCTAAAAACATCTTTTTTGCTTCAATAAACTTTAAATCATTTTGTTTATTTTCATAAAACTTCATAAAATTATCAATTATTTTTCCAAATTATAAAAACTAATTCATTCTCCGAAACCCTAATTCAAAAATCCTAAAACCCTAATTCAACTCCAAAAACCAAAAAAGTGAACCCTAACTCCCTTAAAATGTCACATCCGCCCACTGTATTTATGTCTAGCAGTCATGTGCACAGCAAGAGAAAGGATATGGAGAGGGCATCTCTGATGGCGGTTCCTAGAGAAGGTCGCAGGACCAATGGGGCTTAACTGAAGACATGCAAAGTTTTGAGGAGGTGGCTGTAATTGCCAAAAGTTGTTCCGGAGGTCCTTAATAGTGCATATAACAGACTCCAGAAATGGAAAGTAGAGAAAAATCAGGTAGCAATGGCGCGGCACTATTTTTCCCGAAAACGCACGGTTTGGAAGATATAGGGGATTTTGACTAGGGGCATTATGGTCATTTTCAAAAGTGTCTCGAAAGTAATAATAGATCTCAAAAATGAAAAGTAGAGGAAAAACTGAGTCAAAAAGTGTACCATAGCATTCGGCGAAAGTGCGCGGTTTAAAAGTTACGAATGAGTAATCGCCGGAGGGTATTTTGGTCTTTTCACACCCTAGACCATAAAATTACAGCACAAGGAGATTGAGGGGCTAAAATATAATTTAAAAAAAGCCCAATGGATTGGGTTTTAAATAAATAAAAGAAAGAGACAATTGGACCAATGAAAATTAGCCATTTTCCCACTTAAGTGTACCAATGGGAAACCAACACTTACACCAACACATCTTAACCTCTCTTAGCCGCCATTGGGATGAGAGAACAGCAAAAAAAGGAAAATTCAAGAGCTCTCCTTTGTTCTTGCTTTGGCCGAATAGGAGAGGAAGGGAAAAGAGAGAGTGATTTTTCAAGTTAGCTATTTTTGGTTGCAAACTTTCGTAGAGAATAAGACTTTAAGGTAAGGGGTTTTATTTGTAGTTTTAATTTCATAAATTGTTGGCTATTTTAAGAGATCTAAATTAGGGTTCATAAAGGTTGAATTTGGGGAAAGTTTGTAAGATGGCTAGAAAATGAATTTAATGGAAAAATATGTTGATTAATGATTAGAGATGGTTAATTTAGGTAGAAATTCATATGAATTTGGAGGGTAGCTTATTGTTCTAAATTTTTAAGGTTTATGTTTAAGGTTGTGTTCTTGAATTTCTTGAAGGAGAAACAAAGATTAAGGAAGGAGAAGAAGGAAAGGCAAAATGGAATTAAAAGAACAAGGTTTGGTATTTTACCAATGAGAATTATTTATTTTTGTGAAAATCATGTTTATGCCATTTTGAATTGTTGCCCAATGGAATTATTTTCACTTATATTAAATGTTTGAAGTGTGTTATTGAATTTATATGGTGTTTTAGTTGGTTGAATTCAAATAAAATCTAATGTTTACAATGATTTTAGTAAAATGATTTATGAACCCCATTTAGTTTAAATTGATTTAAACATGCAAGTATTTTCAAGGGAAGTGTCTAAACCTTTATTACATTATTAAATAAGTCTTGAAATGGGTTTAGAAAAAAAAAAGTACTTTTGCACAATGTGTTAGTTTGGGCCGAAATGGTCCCTAAAATGACACCTTTCTGGACCCTTTTTGGGGCAGTTGTTTGAGGTAGCAAATGAATGAATTTTTCAACGAAATTTTACGTGTAATTAGTCAACATATGAAATGAGTTTTCTACAAAATTTTAGACAAAAAAAATTCGTTTACTTGGTCGAATGTAAGACTGAAGTGGACTGAAATTTTGACGAAAACCCAGATTTTACTATTCATTTGGCACTTGCCTTTTGCGTTGCCGATTTTACGCGCCGCGACACTATTCATTTGGTCAATTTGTGACCTTTTGAGGAATTCTTTGAAATGTTTGATATGTTTATTGTGGATGTTAAATATGTGAAAAAGGGTAATGGTTTGACCAAAGAATGTGGTGCGCGGCGTAAATGGCAAAGCGCGACGGGAATTAAAATGATTTCTCGAGTCATTCTAAAATGACGTTTGAGACTTAAATTGAATCATTTTAACCTTTATGCTCTGCTGGGTAGTTGGGGGTGGTAGATAAGGGTATGGTGCACTATACTAATGTATACAGTACTGCTCATTATTGTGATTGATTTGATACTGATATGATATTTTATTCAGTGGTGAGGGCCACTAAAGCCAGTGGTGAGGGCCATTAGTTATAACCAGGATGGTGAGGGCCATTCCTCTGATATGATAATGGTGGTGAGGGCCACCTATGTTATAGTGGTGAGGGCCACTGCCTTATCGCTATGGTTTCATATGTACCAGTAGAGCCAAAGTCCTATTTTTTTTAAACTACGTAATGCAAAATGAGTTTGAATTATGTTTTTTTTACATTTGTTGAAAGCATATTTACACTAAATGTACAATAACTTCCATTGGTTTAATGTTGGTTGATTTTTGATTTAATTATTTCCTTTTATTTCAAATGCTTTCATGTTTTACTTTTATTTCCATTGGTAAAGTACCCACTGAGTGACATTTCTCAACGAGTTAAGTTTTCCTTAACTCGTAGGTTCGGAGAAGTAGCTAACTCTTGGGAAGCGATGACCCGACCCACAGCATCTCAGGGTAGATCTCTTAGTTTCAATTATGAGTTAACTAGTTGTGGCATGTATATGTATATATAAGATTGAGAATTACTATGTTATACTGTACGTTAGTAGTATGTAATAATAATAAACCTCTACTTTATTTTGTACTAGAAGTGTGAATTCTTCTTGTAGGTTTGTAGTTGAGGTAGTTGAGGTTATAAGGGGGATTCATTCGGAGTGTATTGAGACTGATTGTGTTCGCGCTGATTTGTGTAAAAATATTTCAAAAATCAGAAAAACCAGTTTTGTCGACACTTGGGACCCAATTTCTAAGCGAACCTTTGGCCAAATTTATGTAAAAACCGGAACTAAAATTTGACTAAGTAAAATTGGTAGCAACATTAGATTAGTGTGGCTCCTCTACTCGGCTTACACATGTAGGCCGGGAAGGGGTGTTACAATTTTTGGTATCAGAGCTCCGGTTTAACCGGTTCTGGGTAGTTAGTTGAACTAAACCTTAAATGTATGACACATAGGGTTAGGTTAGGGGTTCTAATTATGTAACTATACATGTGTGTAGTATTGTTAGTTATGTTATTCTAATAATAACAAGAGTAATTATGGGTGATCGAAACGATGAGATGGGGAGCTAAGGATGGAAGTAGAGAGGCTAAAGCAGATAGTGCAGGAGCAAGATGATACCATAGAAATTCTGGCAGATCGAAGTATACAGGATCGTGAAGACCTGAGATTAAAACATGAGATGATTACCTCCTTGATAAGAGACGTGCAGATGTTAAAGGAGGACAGGCTTAGTCATAGAGTGGAGTTTGATAGTGCCTGTAGGAGCCTCGGGGTAGCACATAGATAGATCCGTGCTTTGCAGGAGAGGGTCCAGGAGCTAGGCCAGCACTTACCTGGTGAAGCATCGCATGACCCAGAGTTTGATCCTGAGATAGAAGAGTATTTGTCTGACAGTGCCACCTCACCTAGGGCACCTACTCACTGAGCTTTGAGATGTGTTGCTTTTTAGAGGTTCTTTTGGTTATGTACATATGTGACATCGGGGTATCGTGTAAATATTGTATGGTAGTATGACATGATGATATAGTTGTAAGGAGTCCTAAATTTTGGAATGTACATAAGGGCTTCCTAGTAATGTAAATACTTTTGCTTGGAAATAAATAAAAGCTGTGTTGTATATGTGTTATTTAAGAGTTTTAACTTTATATACATGCCACCTAGGGTAATATAATGCTGTTGGGCTGGGTCGTTACTGATGATGGGATTGTATACGTTTTGCTCTGTTCTTTAGATGTTGCAAGAAGCGCAGCTTGAAATAGAGGAGGAGGTCGAGTCTCAGGCCTCTCGAACTATAGAAACGCTTGTATCAGAGACATCAGCATCAAAGCAACCACCAACTGATGCTCCTATTCCCAACGAAATGTTGCAACAAATGGCTGTCGTATTACGGCAGATAGCCGGCGCCGCCCCGGCACCATCACTAGCGCCAACACCCATATCAGTACCTGCTGTAGGAGGGGAAAGGAAACCCCCGATTGAAAAGATAAGAAAGTACGGGGTAAAGGAGCTTAGGGCCCGAAGGGACGATGATTCTTCTACAGCCGAGTATTGGCTGGAAGGAACGGTATGAGCCTTAGATAAGTTATAGTATACTCCAGAGGAGCGAGTTGTGTGCGCTATTTCCTTGTTAGTGGAAGAAGCATATGTCTGATGGGACACAGTTCAACAACGAGTTCCATCAGAGCAGAGGACATGGGACTTCTTTGTGAGAGAATTTAAGAGAAAGTTTATTTCTGAAACATATCTCGACGCCAGGAGGAAAGAGTTTCTACACTTGAAGCAGGGGCGAATGACAGTGACAGAGTACGAAAGGGAGTTCACCAGATTAAGCAGGTATGCTAAGAAAGTGATAGAAGACGAGGAAGATCGATGTAAATAATTCCTGGACGGATTGAATAATGAGATTAAGGTGCAGCTGATTGCTGCTCATATTAAGGAATTTTCTGTGTTAGTCAGCCGAGCTATTGAAGTGGAGCAGTGTCAGTTTGATGAGCAGAATAGAAGACAGAAGATGAAACAGAAGAGAGGTACCCAAAACTATTCGGGAAACTACCAATCATCAAGGAAGTGATTCCAAGGCAGTGGTTCCACGGGAGTCGATCAATGCCGGGGTTACAGTCAGGGATCGAATCGCAGTGGCCCAAGTCAAGCCACCTCAGTCACTAGTACCGGACGATCCGGAAGAGGGCAAGGAAGAGGATTCAACCGAAGCGGAGGTAACTTTTCTACCGGTCTGAGAGGTAATGAAGGCGAAAATGCTAATCCACGCTGTGATCAATGCGGACGTCGCCACACGGGAGAATGTTGGGGTCGGACATTTTCATGCTACATATGTGGATCTTTTGACCACCTTATGCGAGAGTGTCCCCAGCGAATGCAGAATCTACCTAGGGAGACTGAGGGATCGCAAGCGGCAGCAGGGCGAGGCCGAGGCAGAGGTATGGGCGAAAATCCATCACGTGTGCAGTCTGAGATGGTGGATCGACCAGAAGTGAGGGCTCCTGCTAGAATGTATGCCATGAGGGGGCGAGAAAATGAAGAAGTGCTAGACGTGATTGCAGGTCACTTGTCTATGTTTGGAGTTCCGCTTTACGTTTTAATAGATCTGGGTTCTTCACACTCATATATATGCACGAAAAATGAAAAACTTGGGAACCTAAAGGTAGAATTAGAGGAAGAGGGAATATTAGTTACTAGCCCATTAGGGAGTGAGGTGATTACGAGGAAGGTAGTGAAAGATTGCCCCGTGGAGATACACGGACGTATCTTTTGGGGAGACTTATTTGAACTACTATTTCAAGAATTTGACGCTATCCTTGGGATGGATTGGTTGGCCAAACACGATGCACTGGTTGACTGTAAACAGATGAGAGTTACTCTGCATACGTCAGACGGCGACGAAATGACCTTAGTGGGAAAGAGGAAGGACTATCTAACTAACATCATTTCCGCTATGACGGCTAAGAGGTTAGTGCAAAAAGGCTACGAGGCATACCTGTTATGCGCGTTAGAAGCGAAAGAAGAGGCACCGAAGCTACAAGATATACCTACTATTTGCGATTTCCCTGACGTATTTACTGACGATTTACCCGGATTACCACCGAAACGAGAGGTGGAAATCACCATAAACGTGTACCCGGGAGCTGCACCAGTATCCATCGCACCTTACCGAATGGCGCCAGCGGAGCTAAAAGAACTAAAGGTACAGCTATAGAAACTTTTAGACAAGGGGTTCATTAGGCCAAGCATGTCACCATGGGGAGCGCCAGTATTGTTCGTAAAAAAGAAAGACATATCCCTAAGGTTGTGTGTGGATTACCGTCAACTTAATAAGCTGACCATTAAGAACAAGTATCTGCTACCTCGCATAGACAATTTCTTTGATCAACTCAAAGGTGCTGGAGTCTTTTCAAAAATCGATCTACGATCGGGTTATCATCAATTGGGGATCAAAGACGAAGACATACCAAAAACCGCATTCAGAACTCGCTATGGACATTATGAATTCATTGTTATGCCTTTCAGATTAACGAACGCACCTGCAGTATTCATGGATCTGATGAACAGAATCTTCCACCCGTATTTGGATCAGTTCGTGGTTGTATTCATTGATGACATATTGGTGTATTCAAAGAATCGAGAGGACCATGATCGTCACCTTAGGATCGTATTGCAAATCCTGCGAGAGAAACAGTTATAAGCTAAATTCAGCAAATGCAAATTTTGGTTGGAAGAAGTAGCCTTCTTGGGACATATTGTATTGGCAGAAGGAATAAGGGTCGATCCCAATAAAATAGAAGCAGTATTGGAATGGAAGCCACCTAAGACAGTAATGAAAGTCCGTAGTTTCTTGGGGTTAGCGGGATATTATCGGAGATTCGTCAAAGGGTTTTCTATGATCGCCGCACCTATGACCAAGCTACTTCAGAAGAATACCAAATTCTAGTGGATCGACGCTTGCCAATGGAGCTTTGAAAGGCTGAAGCAAAAACTTACCGAAGCGCCCATTCTTATACAACCCGAATCAGGAAAAGATTTTGTGATCTATAGCGATGCATCCCACATCGGGTTAGGTTGCATATTGATGCAGGAGGGCAAAGTCATTGCATATGTCTCTCGACAGCTCAAGCCACACGAAAAGAATTATCTCACGCATGACTTAGAACTAGCAGTGATTGTTTTGGTTTTCAAGACGTGGAGGCACTACTTATATGGGGAAAAGTGCTACATTTATATGAATCATCAAAGCCTGAAGTACCTGCCCACGCAGAAAGATTTAAACCTGCGACAGCGAAAATGGATGCAATTGTTAGCCAACAATGACTATACGATTAACTATCACCCGGACAAAGCGAATGTCATAGCAGATGCACTTAGTAGGAAGTCAATGCAAGCGCTATGTGCGATGAGGATGGAATTAGAGCCCACAGAAGATGGAGCTATCTTTGCAGAAATGCACGTGCAACCTACCTTACATCAACAAATACGTGAAGCTCAAAAGGAAGATGAACAAGTGAAGAAGTGGAATCAACAGGCGCAGGAGAATTCATCAGGAGATTATCAAATTCGTCCAGATGGTATCCTATACTACAAGAAAAGAATGGTAGTACCTAAGTCCGAGGAACTGAAGAAACAGATTTTGCAAGAAGCTCATAACAGTCCTTACACAATGCATCCGGGAGCAACGAAAATGTACTGGGACTTGAAGGAATATTACTGGTGGCCAGGAATGAAAAGAGACATCGTGGATCATGTGACAAAGTGTCTGATCTGTCAGCAAGTGAAAGTGGAACATCAACTACCCTCAGGACTACTACAACCTATCACGATTCCAACTTGGAAATGGGACCGTATTACTATAGATTTTGTCACAGGATTGCCTATGACTAAGGACAAACATTACGCGATCTGGGTAATCGTAGATCGGCTTACCAAGTCCGCTCATTTCTTACCAGTACGTGTGGATTACTCACTAGACAAGTTGGCAGACTCGTACATCAAAGAGATCGTACGTCTCCACGGAGTTCCAACTTCAATCATATCAGATCGAGATCCACGCTTTACGTCAAATTTTTGGCAGAAGTTACAAACAGCCCTTGGGACTCGAACGTACCATAGTACAGCATTCCATCCCCAGACAGACGGACAGTCGAAAAGAGTGATTCAAGTTTTGGAAGATATGCTGAGGGCGTGCGTTTTAGAATTTAAAGGCAGCTGGGACAAACACCTGAGCTTAATAGAATTCGCGTACAACAACAGCTATCAATCCAGCATACAAATGGCTCCTTACGAAGCACTGTACGGTCGGAAATGCAGAACTCTAGTTTGCTGGACAGAATTGAGTGAGGAAAAGATGTTGGGGCCAGACATAGTTAAGGAAACTGAGGAAAAGGTAGAGATCATTCGAGACCGATTAAAAGCAACGGCGGACAGGCAAAAATCATACGCGGATCTAAAAAGGAAAGACATACAATTTGAGGTCGGCGACAGAGTATTCCTCAAAGTCTCTCCTTGAAAGAAGGTGTTACGATTTAAACAGAAAGGCAAGCTAAGCCCTAGATTCATCGGACCTTATGAGATCATCAAACGGGTAGGTCTGGTAGCTTACCAGTTGGCGTTACCACCCGAATTAAGTAAAATACATGATGTTTTCCACATTTCAATGCTAAGGAGGTATCGTTCAGATCCAACCCATGTTATACAAGCCCAAGACATCGAGATTCAGCCCGACCTGGCGTATGAGGAAGAGCCGGTAGAAATCTTAGCATGGGAAATCAAAGAGTTGCGGAATAAGAAGATTCCATTGGTAAAAGTGCTTTGGAGGAATCACAAAGTAGAAGAAGCTAGATGGGAACGCGAAGAAACTATAAGGAAGCAGTACCCATATTTCTTTCCACCTGATAGGCTTCGAGATGAAGCCTAAATTAACGAGGGAGGAACTATCACATCTACCCACTGTATTTATGTCTAGCAGTCAAGTGCACAGCAAGAGAAAGGATCTGGAGAGGGCATCTCTGATGGCGGTTCCTAGAGAAGGTCGCAGGACCAACGGGGCTTAACTGAAAGACATGCAAAGTTTAGGGGAGGTGGCTGTAATTACCAAAAGTTGTTCCGGAGGTCCTTAATAGTGCATATAACAGACTCTAGAAATGGAAAGTAGAGAAAAATCGGGTAGCAACTGCGCGACACGGTTTTTCCCGAAAACGCACAGTTTGGAAGATATAGGGGATTTTGACCAGGGGCATTATGGTCATTATCAAAAGTGTCTCAAAAGTAATAATGGATCTCAAAAATGAAAAGTGAGGAAAAACTGATTCAAAAAGTGTACCGCAACATTCGGCGAAAGTGCACAGTTTAAAAGTTACGAACGAGTAATCGCCGGAGGATATTTTGGTCTTTTCACACCCTAGACCATAAAATTACAGCACAAGGAGGTCAAGGGGCTAAAATATAATTAAAATAAAGCCCAATGGCTTGGGTTTTAAATAAATAAAAGAAAGAGACAATTGGACCAATGAAAATTAGCCATTTTCCCACTTAAGTGTACCAATGGGAAACCAACACTTACACCAACACATCTTAACCTCTCTTAGCCGCCATTGGGATGAGAGAACAGCAAAAAAAGTAAAATTCAAGAGCTCTCCTTTGTTCTTGCTTTGGCCGAATAGGAGAGGAAGGGAAAAGAGAGAGTGATTTTTCAAGTTAGCTATTTTTGGTTGAAAACTTTCGTGGAGAATAAGACTTTAAGGTAAGGGGTTTTATTTGTAGTTTTAATTTTATAAATTGTTGGCTATTTTAAAAGATCTAAATTAGGGTTCATAAAGGTTGAATTTGGGGAAAGTTTGTAGGATGGTTAGAAAATGAATTTAATGGAAAATTATGTTGATTAATGATGAGAGATGGTTAATTTAGGTAGAAATTCATATGAATTTGGAGGGTAGCTTATTGTTCTAAATTTCTAAGGTTTATGTTTAAGGTTGTGTTCTTGAATTTCTTGAAGGAGAAACAAAGATTAAGGAAGGAGAAGAAGGAAAGGCAAAGGGGAATTAAAAGAACAAGGTTTGGTATTTTACCAATGAAAATTATTTATTTTTGTGAAAATCATGTTTATGCCATTTTGAATTGTTGCCCAAGGGAATTATTTTCACTTATATTAAATGTTTGAAGTGTGTTATTGAATCTATATGGTGTTTTAGTTGGTTGAATTCAAATAAAATCTAATGTTTACAATGATTTTAGTAAAATGATTTATGAACCCCATTTAGTTCAAATTGATTTAAACATGCAAGTATTTTCAAGGGAAGTGTCTAAACCTTTATTACATTATTAAAGAAGTCTTGAAATGGGTTTAGAAAAAAAAAAATAAGTACTTTTGCACAATGTGTTAGTTTGGGCCGAAATGGTCCCTAAAATGACAGCTTTCTGGACCCTTTTTGGGGCAGTTGTTTGAGGTAGCAAATGAATGAATTTTTCAACAAAATTTTACATGTAATTAGTCAACATATGAAATGAGTTTCCTGAAAAATTTCAGACAAAAATAAATTCGTTTACTTGGTCGATTGTAAGACTGAAGTGGACTGAAATTTTGACTAAAACCTAGATTTTACTATTCATTTGGCGCTTGCCTTTTGCGTTGCCGATTTTACGCGCTGCGACACTATTCATTTGGTCAATTTGTGACCTTTTGAGGAATGCTTTGAAATGTTTGATATGTTTATTGTGGATGTTAAATATGTGAAAAAGGGTAATGGTTTGACCAAAGAATGTGGTGCGCGGCGTAAATGGCAAAGCGCGACGGGAATTAAAATATTTCTCGAGTCATTCTAAAATGAAGTTTGAGACTTAAATTGAATCATTTTAACCTTTATGCTCTGCTGGGTAGTTGGGGGTGGTAGAAAAGGGTATGGTGCACTATACTAACGCATACAGTACTACTCATTATTGTGATTGATTTGATACTGATATGATATTTTATTCAGTGGTGAGGGCCATTGGTTATAACCAGGATGGTGAGGGCCATTCCTATGATATGATAATGGTGGTGAGGGCCACCTATGTTATAGTGGTGAGGGCCACTGCCTTATCTCTATGGTTCCCTTTCATTCCATGTGGCACTTTCTTATGTCTCAACTCTTTCATTCCATGTGCTAAAATAGCAACTGGTTCTTCATCAAAAGTCAAATCCGGATTCACTTCAATAGATTCAATGGAAAAAACATGAGATGGATCTGATCTGTACCTCCGCAGCATAGAAACATGGAAGACATTGTGAATTCTATCCAACTCAGGCGGCAAAGCAACTCGATAAGCAACTGGTCCAACTCTTTCTAATACTTCATAAGGTCCAATAAAACGAGGACTTAGCTTCCCTCTTCGACCAAATCTCAAAATCTTTTTCAAAGGAGATACTTTCAAAAATACTTTATCTCCAACATTGAACTCTATGTCTCTCCTTTTCAAATCTGAATAAGATTTCTGCTGATCTGAAGCTACTTTCAATCGATCCCGAATTATCTTCACTTTCTCTTTTGTTTCTTTAATCAAATCAGGACCAACTAATTTGCCTTCTCCAACTTCATTCCAACATAGAGGCATCCTACATCTTCTTCCATACAAAGCCTCAAATGGTGCCATTTTCATACTAGACTGATAACTGTTGTTGTAAGCAAATTCCACAAGTGGCAAAAATCTATCCCAACTTCCAGAGAAATCAATGACACAGCTTCTCAACATATCCTCTATAATCTGTATCACTCTCTCTGACTGCCCATCTGTCTGCAGATGAAAAGCAGTGCTAATGTGCAATCGAGAACCCAAAGCACCATGTAAACTTTTCCAAAACCTTGAAGTAAACCTAGGATCTCGATCAGACACCAAAGAAATTGGGACACCATGCAACTTAACAATTTCACTGATATACAGCTCAGCCAACTTTTCAAGAGAAAAATCCATTCTAACTGGAAGAAAATGAGTTGTCTCGTCAACCGATCAACAATCACCCAGATAGCATCATGCTTCTTCTGAGTCAATGGCAAACTAGTCACAAAATCCATTGTCACTCTCTCCCATTTCTATTTAGGTACTGATAAAGGATGAAGCAACCCTGTTGGAACTTGATGCTCAGCTTTCACCCTCTGACAAGTGAGACACTTGGAAACAAACTCCGCTATGTCCCTCTTCATACCTGACCACCAATAATGTTGCTTCAAATCATGATACATCTTTGTACTCCCAGGGTGCATAGCAAAAACTGATTGGTGTGCCTCTTCCAAAATAATCTTTCTCAATCTTACATCATCAGGAACACACAATCTATCCTTAAACCAAAGGCTACCATCTCTTCTCACATGGAAATCTCGGCTCTCCCCATTTTGGCAATCTGACACAATCTTCTGAATTTTCTCATCAACCAATTGAGCCTCTTTAATCTGATCTAACAACACCGGTCTCAACTGCAATTGAGCTAACAATGCACCATCATCACATGATTCAAAACTAGCATGCAACGCTCTCAACTCAACAAGCAACGAGAGCGAATAAGCAGTCAAACCTACCAAAGACTTCCGACTCAAGGCATCCGCAACAACATTTGCCTTACCAGGATGATAATCAATCAAACAGTCGTAGTCTTTAATCAATTCCAACCACCGTCTCTGCCGAAGATTCAGTTCCCTCTAAACTCCTAAATATTTCAAACTCTTATGATCCGTGTAAATAAAAACTTCTCTCCATACAAGTAGTGTCGCCAAATCTTCAAAGCAAAAACTATAGCTACCAATTCCAAATCATGCGTCGGATAATTAAGCTCATGTGGCTTCAACTGCCGAGAAGCATAAGCTATAACTTTGCCCTCTTGCATTAAAACACAACCTAAACCATTATGTGAAGCATCCTTGTAGATCACATATGGTTTATCTTCCACAGGCAAAGTAAGAACAGGAGCTTGAGTCAACATCTCCTTCAACTGCTCAAAACTAGCTTGACACTGATCTGTCCACACAAATCTAATTCCCTTTCGAAGTAATCTGGCGAGTGGAGTAGCTATCAAAGAAAAACCTTTCACAAAGCGTCGATAATAGCCTGCCAAACCCATAAAACTTCTAACTTCAGTCACTGACTTCGGTGGACTCCAATTCAAAATAGCCTCAACTTTACTAGGATCATGTGAGCGGGGATTTTATCCCCCACTCCCGGTGGAATGGTTCTTGCGACTTCGGCACTGTTTAGGCTCGGGGCCTTAAAGAACACGAACCTAAGTCCAAAGAAAATGGAGTGGCCACCCAGACGGGCCGAGAAAAATGAAAGGGGTGGATGACTCGATTCCTAAGGAATCCCCAACCCCCTAATGGGTTCGGAAAGTTGGGTACTCGTGGGGAAGGTGAGAAATGGCCCAGCACCCCCACAACGCCCGGTTCATTGGAACCGGCCTCCTTTACAGGTCTTAATACTATAAAATTCTTAAATATAATAACATTATCCATATTACACACAATAAAAAAGAAAGCATCATTATATTAAAATCAAAGCAATGTCCAAACAAAACAAAACAAATAAATGGACACCCATCCAAGGATGGAAACATGTCCTTACATCACATGCCTAGATAGGACACCCACCAAAAGGTAGAAACATGCCTTTTACATAATTTCTAAAATAGAAAAGCAAATTAAATTACATGATGTTTAAATAATGAGGTACCCACCAAGTGGAAACATACCTCTTACAACTTTTGGAAATTTAAATTAATTGATAAAAGTAAATAATCATCCATAAATAAATCATTCATCAAAAGTATTTAAATATCAATAAAATAAACATCCATCCATGATAAATTAAATAAATCAAGTATTGAAATTAAATAAATTAAAGCATAAGAAATAAATCAAAGCATATCAAGTATGAAATTGAATAAAGCAAATAAAAGTCAATTTAGGCTACTGTGACTTTTTATGGAATTAAAATAAATTAGGGTTTTATGTTTTAAAAGATTGGTAAGACTCTTTGATTAAACAAATTAAGGTTTGAATGATGAAATCATGAAACTAGGGTTTTAAATACCTTAAAATACTTTAATTTGTGATTTTTGGTTATTGAATTTTAAGCTACTGTGTAAATTTTGAGTTTTTATGTTTTTATGTTTTTTAATATTTTAAAAGGATTAGGGTTCATAAAAATTAGGGTTTAAGGTTTTAAAAGGATTAGGGTTCATTATTTTAGGTTTAAAAGTTGAATTTTGGATTTTAGGGTTTTGAAATTTGGGTCTCGGGTAATGAAGAATTTTTAGGGTTTTAGAAATCAATTTGATATTTTATGAAGTTTTATGAATTTAAACAAAAGGATTGAAGTTTTTATAAGTAGAAAAGATTTTTTTAAGGCTTTTTGAATGAAATAGAACCTACTTTAAAATCTTAAAAGAAACAGAATTTGATTTTGGTTTTGTTGAAAAATATGTTCAATTAGTGTTTTAAGGTCTTTAAGAAGAAAAAATAACAATTTTAAGTCTTTTTAGAAAATAAGGTCACGTTTTAGTGTTTTAACTTTGGAAAACTAAATTAAAGTTCTAAGATTTTAAATTTTGAAAAACACAAAAAAAAACCCTAGTTTAGCTACTGTGTAAAAAAATTAGAATTTAGAATTTCATACCTTCTTTTGTAAGTTGCTCCAAAATTGCTTCTTCTTGGATGAACTAGCTCCAAAGACAAGCCCTTTTGCCTTTGGAATCCCTTCTTTCGTGATGCTGCTATTCCAGAAAAATTTAAATTGAATTTCTTCTTTTCCTTCCTTGATTTGGTTTCAAACTTTCCAAACTCCCTTTGGATTTCCTCTCATTCGGCCACCCTTTAATTTCAATGCCTTTGGTCCTTATTTATAGTGGTTTAAGGTTATTTATTCCTAATTAATTAAGGTAAGTAATATTAATAAAAAAAAGAAATGCTCACAGGCTTGCAGGTGAGCTGCTGCTGGGCCGACAGGCCCTCGCGACCACTTTTCGCTGCCGATTTTTTTTCCGACTCTGATTTTTATTTTTATTTGTATATTTTGATTTTTATTTGTATATTTTGATTTTTTATTAATAAAAATTAGATAATAAAGTAAAAGCTATTTAATTAAAATTATTTTGGACCAATTAGACAACAAAAATCATTTTGGGCTAAATAAAACATATTAGATCGGATTGGGTCAAAAATTAAGGGTCTACAGTTTGCCCCCTGCTTGAATGATCTGAAACCTTAGTGAAAGAGAGTGAAAAGCAATAAGACTTAATTTTTGAAATGACAACTTATTTTGGGTACATGGACCCGAAATTGGGTACTTGGACCCGAGCTTGAATTGATTTTGGGTACTTGGACCCGAGATTGGGTACTTGGACCTGGGATTGGGTACTTGGACCCTAGCTTGAATTGATTTTGGGTACTTGGACCCGGGATTGGGTACTTGGAACCGGGATTGATTTGATTTGGGTACTTGGACCCGAGATTGGGTACTTGGACCCGAGCTTAGGTACTTGGACCCGAGCTTGAATTGATTTTGGGTACTTGGACCCGAGATTGGGTACTTAGACCCGGGATTGGGTACTTGGACCCGAGCTTGAATTGATTTGGGTACTTGGACCCGAGATTGGGTACTTAGACCCGAGATTGATTTGATTTGGGTACTTGGACTCGAGATTGGGTACTTGGACCCGAGCTTAGGTACTTGGACCCGAGCTTGAATTGATTTTGGGTACTTGGACCCGAGATTGGGTACTTGGACCTGAGCTTGAATTGATTTTGGGTGCTTGGACCCAGGATTGGATACTTGGACCCGAGATTAATTTGATTTGGGTACTTGCACTCGAGATTGGGTACTTGAACCCGAAATTGGGTACTTGGACCCGAGATTGATTTGATTTGGGTACTTAGACCCAAGATTGAGTACTTGGACTCGAGATTGGGTACTTGGACCCAAGATTGGGTACCTGGATCCGAGATTGGGTACTTGAACCCGAGGCTGATTTGAATTTGGGTTCTTGGACCCGAGATTGATTTGATTTGGGTACTTGGACCCGAGAATGGTTGCTTGGACCTGAGAATAGGTGCTTGGACTCGAGATTGATTTGATTTGGGTACTTGGACCAGAGAATGGGTGCTTGGACCAGAGATTGGGTTCTTGGACCTGAGCTTGAATAGATTTGGGTACTTGGACCCGAGATTGGGTGCTTAGACCCGAGATTGATTTGAATTTGGGTGCTTGGACCTGAGATTGATTTGATTTGGGTACTTGGACCCGAGAATGGGTGCTTGGACCAGAGATTGGGTTCTTGGACCCGAGCATGAATAGATTTGGGTACTTGGACCCGAGATTGGGTTCTTGGACCCGAGATTAATTTGAATTTGGGTGCTTGGACCTGAGATTGAGTTTGACTGACCTTTTATAATTTGAGAAATCTGACTGCTCCGGTTATTCCATGCATTGTGGATTTCCACCCTCAAAATGGATCTTCATCCTTTGAGATTGGGTCTTCACCCTTGAAAATGGATTTTCATCCTTTGAGATCGGGTCTTCACCCTTGAAAATGGATCTTCATCCTTTGAGATCGGGCCTTCACCCTTGAAAATGGATCTTCATCCTTTGAGATTGGGTTTTCACCCTTGAAAATGGATCTTCATTCTTTGAGATCGGGTCTTCACCCTTGAAAATGGATCTTCATCCTTTGAGATCGGGTCTTCGCCCTTGAAAATGGATCTTCATCCTTTGAGATCGGGCCTTCACCCTTGAAAAATGGATCTTCATCCTTTGGGCCTTCACCCTTGAAAAATGGATCTTCATCCTTTGAGATCGGGTCTTCACCCTTGAAAAGTGGATCTTCATCCTTTGAGATCGGGTCTTCACCCTGGCTTCAGCTCTTTTAGCTGGATTCGTCTTTTGTCTTTTGCACCTTCATTCTTTTGAGAGTTCTATTGTTCCATTCTTTTGTTCTTTCTTTTTGCAAAGATTTAGTTATTTTTAATTGGACCTTATATCCTCTTCTTGCCCCCCGTGTGGTAAAATATTTGTAAGTGAGTTTAAAAATATTTGGTATATAAACTCAAAAAATTTAAAAGGAGAAACTTTGCCCCCTGTGTAGGCTCAAACCAAAGATTTTATCCATGCAAGCTTTGATTGATGTTTTTTCCGTCTTGTTCTTCGCATAAGCATGCATTTCTTCTCTTTGCAAGATTACTGGAGCCTTCTCAAGCAATGGGCTTTCTATGCCCCCCTGATTTGACAACTTACTTTGATTCTTTACTTCACAGAGTGTTTGCTGTACACTTTGATAAAGAATAGACAATACAAGACAAGAAAGTGCGATGTGATATGCTCATGTATGCATGATATGCATGATAATACTCACAGCCGTTCCATTGACTCACAGACTGAGGTGATCAGCAGAAGTGTTCTTATCGATTCCGTTTTGATGCTTGTTCAAGCCTTGCATTGGAATGATCGAAAGCTTTGCATTTGTGGCTTTTATCTTCAAGATGATGAAAACATGAGTGGTGGAGACCCCAAGCAACAGAGTCAGGGATGCATCCATTTCGAACTATGTCTCAGCATGTCAGTTGGTAGTTTCTTCACAGCTTTTCCAATAATAATTTCCTTTGCCCAATGTGTCATTTGGAGGTTCAACATACTTCCCTTAACTTGAAGGCTTTGTATGACAAAACATTTTTTATTTGATTTTTTGAATTTTAATTTTGAAATCAAATGTTGGCTTTGCCAAATCAATGTCAATATACCTTAGGACTTGATTTTCCAAACTAACATATCTATAACATGACAACCCTAGTTACCATACTTAAACTCAGGAATCATTTCTATTTGCACTTCAGATAGGCACATACACATTACTTGGCCAAAGGTCTCATTGAGTTTAAATATTGTCTATCTCATATGCATGCTTATCCAAACTATCTCCACTAATAGACTCTACCTACCAAGGGAGATCAACAGGTCTTTGATAGGCTTGAAATGGGGTCTATAAGGGACATGGGCTAAATGAAGGCTATTTGTAAGTTGGGGCTGATGTGACATAATGGACAAACCTTCACACTACAAATTTCTTATTTGAATTTTAGGCAGCTTGGAGGCAATCTTGCTAGTCTCTAAATTCTTTCTATCTTTTTGTCATTAATCTGGATTTTGATTAGGACAGTCTTTGCCCTTGGAAAAAGTTTAAGGCCCAAATTCATTTCTTTTCTTCTTTTCCCTTTTCTTTCCTCTTTATTTTTCTTTCTCTTCCTTACTCTTCCCATTCTTGTATCATTTTGTCCTTCTTTCTTGTAGGACTATCAAGTACAGAACTTTCAAGAACTGGATGGTCTTTCTCCCTTTTCCTTTGATTTTGATTGAATCTTTGGTTGAGTTGGACCAATTCAAGTCAAACCGTCCTCATAAATCAAATGGAAGCCTTTTGTTGTCTTAGGTAAAAGAGAACTCAGTTGGCTTTTTGAACCATTTTGGGTTTTCTTTTCTTTTTTTTTTTCTCTTTTTTTTCTTTTTTTCTTTTCTTTCGTCTTTTTTTTTTCTTTTCTTCTCTCTTTTTTTTTTTTTGGTTCTAGCTCTAAAAGAGTTGTCTTGTTTGTACCAACTTGGGCTTCCGAATAATGGATGAGTGGAGTAACATAAATCTTCTTTAACAGGGATAAATCATTTGTTACTCTACCTTGATATATTGGAGATATTAAGGTAACTTCAACTACCCTTATGGTTTTGAGAACATCAACTACCCTTGTGGTCTTGAAAACATCAACTACCCTTATGGTCTTGAGAACTTAAACTATCTTCATGGTCTTGACCAATCATTGCTTTCTTTGATCTTCTTGCCTCTTCACCTTAGTGATCATAAGACTTGTCAAAAGTATCACAACAATTCAAGGTAGGTTATTGGGGTTTGTAAGCCAATGAAAGGAAAGCTAAAATTTTATGAAGGCTCAAAGGGACAACTAGGGATTGATATTTAATTGGGTGGATACTAGTTGTTGGCTAACCAAACAATGCCTAGATCATTTCTCTCTTAAATAAGTAGAGTTCAATTTTGCCTCGAAAGCTTGTCAAAGCATGTGCTAAGACTGACTAGGACCTAGACAAAGGTAATTATGCAGGAGCCCTCTCTAAGTAAGCATACACAACTCACTGCTATAGAGTAATTCCCTCATCTAGTAAAGTCATTCGAGTCATGATGCATAGATAAATTTATGAATTATCAAGATAGATTCCTCATTGGTTGAGCACTAAAATGAACAAAGACCAATAAAAATTTATGATGAAAGTAATTTATTCAAACAAATTTAAATTTGAAAAACATGATAGTTCCAAAATATTAAATAAAGTAAGATTGAAAAGCAACATTCAAGCTAAGGAAAGTTCATTGAGTTAGGCTTCTTTTCCTTTCACATCTTCAACATTCCCATCTTGAAAAGAGGATAAAATGAAATCTTCTTCCAATCCTTTTCCCACCATAAAGGTTGCTGGTGGTGGCACTTTGTTGAACCTTGGAAATGGATTATCTTTGGTGTTGGGCTTGTCCGGCTCTGGCAACTTGCCATTATCAATTAAATTCTGGATCTCATGCCTCAACTTCATGCAATTGTCCATTTCGTGTCCAGGCCTTTGATGGAATTAGCAAAATGCATTAGTATCAAAGTTAGGTGGAAGAGGATTAGGCAAAGGACGAGGAGTCAAGGGTTGTAACAATCCCTTCCTATGTAGCTTATTGAGAACCCAAGACAGTGGCTTCCCCAGATCTGAAAACTGCCTCATTCCTCGTTCACTAGCGGCATTAACATCAACTTCTTTTTGTGTGCTTTGATTGCCCGACTGGTAATTCCCTTTCTCATTCATTCTTATTGAAAAGCGATTTTTCTCCCTTTCCCATTCTTCAATTTGTAGACCAGCTTGGAGAAGATCTTTGAATTCCCTTATCAGGGTGTGAGACATCCTTTCGCGGAGATTGGGCAGGACACCTCTCACGATCATCCTTATTTGATCAGATTCATCAGGCCTTTTCTTGAGCAAAGCAGCCTTGTTTCTCCATCTCTTGACATAGTCTACAAAATTCTCATTTGGTCTTTGCCTAATGGTCTCTACTTCCATCAAAGTAACTTCCAACTCAACATTATATCCATATTGTTGGATGAAGGCTTTGTAAAGTAGATCCCAACTCTTTTGTGTTCTATCATCTAAGGTATTAAACCAATTTTGGACAGCAGGATCCAATGAGAGCATGAAGTACCTTAGGGTTTGAGCCTTAGTAGCTCGGGCAGATTGCATGGCAGTGATATACTGCTTCACATGGAGATGAGGATTTCCAGTGCCATTATACTTTGCAAAAGATGGCATCTTGAACTTGTATGGGACCTCTTCATCTAGCTCAAATAATTTGTCAACTTCGGACATTTCTTCAGTTTTCAGCTTTTTCTTAAATTTCTTTTCTAAATCAGTAATCATCTTTTCAATATCAGATGTCTCGGTCTTTTCAATAGTTGCCTTCTCAACAACCTTTGGCTCCTTTTTATCTTGAAGATCTTGGTAATATTGAGCCCAATCATCATCATCAATGATCACCTTCTCATCATCACAAGCCACTTCATTAACTTTCGTCTTCCCTTTGTCCTTTGGCTTCTTAGTGCTAGCAGATGCCTCGGCATGGTTTTCTAAGATTGCAGTCAATTGGTTCTTCATGGTCTCAGCTAAGGCCTCTTTGATTTCTTCCATCTTGGCATTGAGGGCCTCATCCACCATCCTTTGAATTTGTTCGGGCTCCATTGTTTTTGGTGAGCAAGTGATTGAGTCATTGCTAGATATCTCATCTCTGGCGTAGGTCGGATTGTAAGCTTTTGAACTATCATAATCCAGGGCTGTGAGCCAGAGAGGATTAATGAGATGAGATGCAAATGTATGCATGTATGCATGTATGCACAAACAACAAATAAGGATAAATAGGACGTTCCTTCCAACCTTATAACATCCACACACGAGCAGCGAGTCTCTTTTCCTAGGTATATGGTTAATAAAATACCAACATGGGGTACCTTGCTTTTGAATAATTCCCTCGGACGTTTCAACCAATAGTTATATTTTTGAAAATGGAAATCAATCCATGATAATTCCCATTAATTAGGTTTTAATCCATTCAACCAACTAAAGTAGCTTTCATGCTATATTGGATTAAAATGAAATTAAGAGGCTTATTATAAATAGATTTCTCACTTGAAAAGAGGTAACTAGTGGTTCATGCCAAAAACAAGCCCATAGTTAATTTATTCTTAGTGTAAACTAGGCCCACAATTGATTTTTGGTATTTCATAATTGACCTAAATATTTTTTGCAAGCTCTTTATAAGAAAAGGTTGGGTGAAAATAGTTTTGTTTCTAAGCCCATTGTAAAAGATTTTAGAAAAATGGATTTTGGGCTTAGTATTTGGGCTATGAGCCAAAGGATTTTTGATTTATTTTTAGAAAAAGTCTTATGTCCAAAGACCATCTTAAAAAGTTTTGAAAATAGTTTTGGTCTTTTGGATTTTAAAGAAAAAATTTATTTTGAGCTTGCAAATGTACTTGGGTCATATTAGAAAAAGAACAAACCAAATAAGCCATGATTTAAACCAAGATAAATTATCCATAGTCAAACAACATGCATTTGGGGTAAAACCCTAAGGAAAGTAACTAGGCCAATTACATGAGCTTTAGTCTTTGGGTAAAAAGGCTTAGGTTCCCATAGCAAGTATATACCAAATGGTACAAGGCTATGAGTGGTTATGCCATGCTCGATCTCCATACCTCGAGTGAAAGTATGGTATCCCTTACATAACATAAAACGGGTAACACGGGTGTCCTAACTCACGCACAAGATGCAATCTAAGATGATGCAATGGATAATATCATTATAAGAAAGAATAGAATAATATAAAGACCAACGGAATCAACTTCTCTTATCCTCAGTGGAGTCGCCACTGTGAGCGGGGATTTTCGCCCCCACTCCCGGTGGAATGGTTCTTGCGACTTCGGCACTGTTTAGGCTCAGGGCCTTAGAGAACATGGACCTAAGTCTGGAGAAAATGGAGTTGCCACCCGGACGGGCCTGGAAAAAAGAAAGGAGTGGATGACTCAATTTCTAAGGAATCCCCAACCCCCTAATGGGTTCGGAAAGTTGGGTATGCATGGGGAAGGTGAGAAATGGCCCAGCACCCCCACAATGCACGGTTCATTGGAACCGGCCTCCTTTACAGGTCTTAATATTATAAAATTCTTAAATATAATAACATTATCCATATTACACACAATAAAAAGAAAGCATCATTATATTAAAATCAAAGCAATGTCCAAACAAAACAAAACAAATAAATGGACACCCATCCAAGGATGGAAACATGTCCTTACATCACATGCCTAGATAAGACACCCACCAAAAGGTAGAAACATGCCCTTTACATAAGTTCTAAAATAGAAAAGGAAATTAAATTACATGATGTTTAAATAATGAGGTACCCACCAAGTGGAAACATACCTCTTACAACTTTTGGAAATTTAAATTAATTGATAAAAGTAAATAATCATCCATAAATAAATCATTCATCAAAAGTATTTAAATATCAATAAAATAAATATCCATCCATGATAAATTAAATAAATCAAGTATTGAAATTAAATAAATTAAAGCATAAGAAATAAATCAAAGCATATCAAGTATGAAATTGAATAAAGCAAATAAAAGTCCAATTTAGGCTACTGTGACTTTTTATGGAATTAAAAAAAATTAGGGTTTTATGTTTTAAAAGATTGGTAAGACTCTTTGATTAAACAAATTAAGGTTTGAATGATGAAATCATGAAACTAGGGTTTTAAATACCTTAAAATACTTTAATTTGTAATTTTTGGTTATTGAATTTTAAGCTATTGTGTAAATTTTGAGTTTTTATGTTTTTATGTTTTTTAATGTTTTAAAAGAATTAGGGTTCATAAAAATTAGGGTTTAAGGTTTTAAAAAGATTAGGGTTCATTATTTTAGGTTTGAAAGTTGAATTGGATTTTAGGGTTTTGAAATTTAGGTCTCGGGTAATGAAAAATTTTTAGGGTTTTAGAAATCAATTTGATATTTTATGAAGTTTTATGAATTTAAACAAAAGAATTGAAGTTTTTATAAGTAGAAAAGATGTTTTTTAAGGCTTTTTGAATGAAATAGAACCTACTTTAAAATCTTGAAAGAAACAGAATTTGGTTTTGGTTTTGTTGAAAATTATGTTCAATTAGTGTTTTAAGGTCTTTAAGAAGAAAAAATAACAATTTTAAGTCTTTTTAGAAAATAAGGTCACGTTTTAGTGTTTTAACTTTGGAAAACTAAATTAAAGTTCTAAGATTTTAACTTTTGAAAAACACATAAAAAACCCTAGTTTAGCTACTGTGTAAAAAAATTAGAATTTAGAATTTC
Source organism: Garcia nutans (assembly GCA_947685225.1). Lineage (NCBI taxonomy): Eukaryota > Viridiplantae > Streptophyta > Magnoliopsida > Malpighiales > Euphorbiaceae > Garcia > Garcia nutans. The sequence continues at coordinate 39,038,224 of CANTUV010000035.1, forward strand.
ATACCTTCTTTTGTAAGTTGCTCCAAAATTGCTTCTTCTTGGATGAACTAGCTCCAAAGACAAGCCCTTTTGCCTTTGGAATCCCTTCTTTCGTGATGCTACTGTTCCAAAAAAAATTAAATTGAATTTCTTCTTTTCCTTCCTTGATTTGGTTTCAAACTTTCCAAACTCCCTTTGGATTTCCTCTCTTTCGGCCACCCTTTAATTTCAATGCCTTTGGTCCTTATTTATAGTGGTTTAAGGTTATTTATTCCTAATTAATTAAGGTAAGTAATATTAATAAAAAAAAGAAATTAAAACCTAATTGGATTAGGTTTCAAAAAAATTATGTTGAAAAAATTTGCGCTGGCAAAAACTGTGGCAGCGGGCCCGTGGCTGGAGCCAGTAGGCGTGCCAGCCCGCAGTGGGCGTGCCAGCCTGCAGGAATTTCCTGCGGGTGAAATAATTCGCCAGCAGGAAATTCCTGCTGGCAAAACATCCGCAGGCCTGTGGGTGAGTTGCTGCTGGGCCGACAGGCCCGCGCGACTATTTTTCGCTGCCGATTTTTTTTCCGACTTCGATTTTTATTTTTATTTTTATTTCTATTTGTTTATTTTTATTTTTTATTAATAAAAATTAGATAATAAAGCAAAAACTATTTAATTAAAATTATTTTGGACCAATTAGACAACAAAAATCATTTTGGGCTAAATAAAACATATTAGATTGGATTGGATGAAAAATTAAGGGTCTACAGATCAACTCTTATACCATCTGCTGAAACTATATGACCGAGAAAAGTCACTTGATCAAGCCAAAATTCACACTTCGACAGTTTAGCATACAATTGCTTCTCTCTCAAGATCTGCAACGCAATCCGCGGATGCTTTTCATGCTCCTCTTTATTACGTGAATACACCAAAAATATCATCAATAAAAACCACCACAAACTGATCTAGATAGGGCCTAAACACCCTATTCATCAAATCCATAAATGTTGCAGGTGCATTCGTCAACCCAAAAGGCATCACTAAAAACTCATAATGCCCATACCTTGTGCGGAAAGCTGTCTTAGGAACATCTTCAGCTCTGACTCTCAACTGATGGTACCCTGATCTCAAATCAATCTTGGAGAAAACTGCTGCTCCCTTTAACTGATCGAAGAGATCATCTATCCGAGGCAAAGGATACTTATTCTTAATAGTCACCTTGTTCAATTGCCTATAATCGATGCACAACCTCAAAGTACCATCCTTCATCTTTATAAACAAAACATGAGCTCCCCACGGAGAAACACTAGGGTGAATAAATCCTTTATCCAACAACTCCTGCAACTGCACCTTCAACTCTCTCAACTCAGCAGGTGTCATTCGATAAGGAGTAATAGAGATGGGAGTGGTACTAGGCAACAAATCGATACCAAACTCAACCTCTCTCTCAGGGGGTAACCCTGGCAACTCCTTCGGAAACACATATGGGAATTCAGCAACTGTGGGTATAGTATCTAGTTGAGAATACATTACTCTGGTATCCACAACATGAGCAAGATAAGCATCACACCCTTTTCTAATCAACTTTCTAGCAACAACAGCTGACACAAACAAGGATGCAAGTTGTCTCTGCTCACTAGATACCATTACACTTCTACCATCACCGGTTCTCAAGGTAACACACTTCTTTTGACAATCTACCACAGCTCCATGCTTAGACAACCAATCCATGCCTAAGATCAAATCATATTCCTTAAAAGGCATTTCAATCAAATCACCCAAAAAATCCTCACCTTGCACCACAACTGAACTATCTCGGTGCACCTTGCTAACAACCACACTATGCCCTAAAGGATTTGTCACCAAAACATCAAATCCTAAGGACTCTGAATGCAATTCAGACACAGGCAAGATAGATGCACTTATGTATGAATGAGTAGATCCTGGATCAATCAACGCAAGAACTGAAATACCAAATAAAGAAAATGTACCCGCAATAACTGCTGAAGCATCCGGCTGCCTCTGCATCACATACACTCGCTGAGATGGCCCAGCCTCATCTGCCCTACTGCCTCCAGATATAGAGCCTCCTCTCTGACTAATCCCAGGTCGACCACCTCTAATGAAACCTCTGCCCCCTCAACCACCTCTGCTGACACTAGGTCGAGAAGCTGCTGTATCAGTTTGTCTATCCTCCTGTAGCTCAGGGCAATCTTTAATAAAATGAGCTGGTGACCCACATCTAAAACATACCCCTTATCCACCTGTCTTCCAACAAGCACCCCCATGGGTCCTACCACAATGAACACATATAGGTGGAATGGATCTCTGAACCACTGGAGTCGGAGAACTCGCTACAGAAACTATAGGTCTCGGCCTCTGCCTCTGATACTGAACTGACCTACCTGACTGCCTCAAGCTCCTACTGACTCTTGGAACAAAACTTCCTCACCCTCTCTTTATAGATGAAGATCCTGCCTCAAACTGGGATCTCCTAACTCTGGTCTCCTCTTTAGTAGCAGCTGTTGCAATAGATTGTGCTCTCTCAACACTTCTAGCTGCTGCAACCAATTGAGAAAAATCCTGATACCTAGATCCAGCAACAATACACATAATAGAGGGTCTCAATCCCTCCTCAAACCTCCTACACCGGTCAATCTCATCAGAAATAATCCCTCCGGCATAGTGACTCAACCGGATAAACTCTACCTCATACTCTGTCACAGTCCGGTTATCTTGTCTCAAATTCAGAAATTCCATCTTCTTAACATCTTTATACTCCCTTGGAGTATATTTCTGCTCAAACTCCCTCATAAAATCACCATAAGACAAAGTAGGTGGATCATCTATGGCATGAGGAACTGTCTTCCACCAATCATAAGCATCTTTCTGTAATAAGGATCTAGCATAATCAAATTTCTCTTCAGGAGTAGCTTGCAACTGAATGAATACCCTCTGCACTCTATCCAACCACTGCTCATGTAACACCCCCACATCCATTACATGCACACTACAATACCACAATATAGCATACATGCAATAAACATAGGGATGCTACGGATTTTCTTAACATTCAAAACATTTTATATACTACCATAATCTTTATCATTATATATTATAGAAAAGAAGTCATTAAATTGTAGTATAAAATATGTTCAATATATACATACATTCATACATTTAATTATTACACAGCGGAAGTTATAAAATTATTTACATATATGAAAACATTTAAATCTGTATTTACAAATATACATATATTTACATTATAAACAATATTTTACAAAACATAAAGAAGTTATACTTGATTGGCAAGTCTGCTCTGATCTTTAAGTCCAAAATCAACACCTCAATGTCTACTCTCACTAGGTTTCGAAGAGCTCTCGGGTTCAACTCTATCACCTGCGCGATTAACACTATCGCGCTAAGCCAACGGCTTAGTAAGACAAATCATGCTAATGTTATGCTTTAATGCAATGCAATGTTTCATATATGCATTAACAAATCAACATCAATGATACACACTCAATCAATAAGGATCATATTCAACAGACAATATTCCGTGAATAGTCCGTTTCATCATTTAAGTAATATTAACATTTCATTACATTAGAACATCATTTATGATATACATAAAACCTAGACACCTATGGGCCCATCAAGTATTTAATATGATATTCAGAATTCAGAGTTACTGCTTTGGTTCATAAACACAATTATCAAGCCCGTAGGCAACAAATACATATATATCTCTATCCATGGATAGCGTAACAGACCCAGTCTCTTGGATCATCAACTCATCTATCTCGAGGAGATCCTCAACCCGGCAAGACTGTTACAAATAAAATATCTCATAATATCAATTATCATTGTGTAACAGACCCAGTCTCTTGGACCTCAATTCAATTCAATTTGAAGAGATCCTCAACCCGGCAAGACTGTTACCTTTCATTAAATAGGCATGCCTCCAAAAACCAGAACTCTGAAACTGAATATCATATTAAGCATACACTTATTTCTTTATTCTCTTTATCAAACTCTTTCTTAATCTTCCTCATCAATTAGGCAAATATGCCATACATCATTCAATTGTATCATCATAACCAATCACAATGGCTTTACATCACATTTCAAATCACATTACAATACTTCATCTTTCAAATACACCATCATATCCTCAACATATCCATCACATTATACATATAGCATTATTGATATAAACATAACAAAACACATTACTCATCACATAAGTCACAATACATGAAATGTCACATAGTATCATATGCATTACCATTATCATCATATATATGATCAAGCTCAACTTCATATGCATCATCAATGCAATGTCACATGTATGTATCAACACAAGATTTGTACTTACCTCAATCACAAGTCACACAACTCTAAACACCTTCCTTCTTGCAAAGTTCTTCACTTCACAAATTAGGGCAAAACACCTTCTATCAAACCCTAATCAAAAGAATGATACAATCCATCAATTCCAATACCATTTAATCACTTAATAACTTCATCTTAAACCTTAAATCACAAAATTACACTTCAACATCATGCATTATAGACCACGGTCGTGGCCACCATAACCACCACGGGCGTGGGATACAAAACACTTCTGCCACTCAAGCTTCCATCCTCCACGGCCATGGCACCAAAAGCCTACCAATGGCCACGGCCATGGCCAATCAAGGCCACGGGCATGGCATCCAGAAGGCTACTGCCCTCGGCCAAAATCCCATTTCCAAGTCCAAAATTCCAACAAACACCAACCACAAGAAGATCTTTGAAAATAATGAAGCAAACACAAGGAAAACATCATGTAACACTTCAAAACCCTAAAACAAAATCAACTCCAACACTTCCAACAACAACACCTCTTAAACTTCTTCACTTAAAATCAAAAACAACATTTAAAAACTCATTACAAACACATTTAATCATCATCTCAACAAACCAAAATTCATTTCCAACTCCACTTCAAACGAACAAAAGAAAATCAAGAGAAAGGACTTACCAAAGTTGATGAATTTCACAAATCTTCCACTTAATTCCTTGAATCTCCTTTCAAATTGAGTTTAGAACTTCAAGCCCTCTCTAGCTCTTTCTCTTCTTCAATGGCCGGCACACTCACATGAGAAAAGACAAGAAAATAAACTCAAGTCAACCACTTCTTCTTCTTTTAATCTCCACCATGCAATTCCTACAAGGAAAATTACCAAAACACCCTTAACCATTTGTTCTAGCTTTTGTCCCTTGCATGCCCATATATGTAATTACACATATCCCATAAAAATATCTCTCTTCCATTGACCTTGCATTTGACCAACTTATATGTTATATATATTAACATATAAACAACATATACACTTTTCTCTAAACCCTATTTTCTTTCCCAAAACACATATACATAACCATTCTCTTCTCAAATTCTTTTCTTCTCACATAACATATACATTCAATCCAATTTAAAACAACAACAACAACAACATAGTCAAAACTTCTAGGGCATACATGAGGATATTACAGCTCAGCTACTGCAGGATCTGTAATGCCCAAGAAATCCTTAGCCCCATACTTTCTCAATTTATCATAATGTCTCACTGGTACTTGAGGCTGTGGTGGCGGTGGCTGCTGCTGCACTAGAGCTCGCCTCAATAATTCTACCACATGCCGTAACCAACCCGGCGGAACCTCATCTGCAGCTAATCTCCCTGGCATAGGAGCAGGGGCCTCTCTAGCTCTATCAGCCCTAGCTCCATCTCTACCCTCTTTAGGAGCTACACTCTCAGCACTACCTTCTACAGACTGACGTGACTGAGACGCCATCACTACCTATGTCTGCAAACACAGCAGAATATACCTCATTAAAGATCAAAGACTGCCAATACCAAAACATGTATCTTATTTAAAAACCATATTTTAAAAATCAAAATATTTTTTTCTTTTTCTTACAATTTACCTAGGTTGAGAATCTCAAACCTAGGCTCTGATACCAAAACAATTGTAACACCCCTATACCCCGTATACGCACACTACATACTACCATATCCATAATATGCGTATATTAAATATAGGAATGCTACGGTTTACTAAACAAACAACTCACTCCTTTATACAATAATATAAGCAAACTTAAAACATTTAAGTTATATCATAAAACACAATAAATAAAACGTTCATTCAATACACAGCGGAAAATGTAGATGTATTTACAAATACATAAACATCAAAAATCAAATTTTACAAAACATAAAGTTTATACATGTTTGGCTGTAATATCCTCATGTATGCCCTAGAAGTCTTGGTTATGTTGTTGTTTTTGTTTTATATTGGAAGAAAAAAGAAATGAGGAAAGATGTTTGTGTATATGTGTTTTGGGAAAGAAATAGGGTTTAGAGACAAATTTATATGTTGTGTATATGATGATATATATAACATATAAATTGGTCAAAAGGGTTGGTCAATGCAAGAGGAGATTTTTTTATGTGGAATGTGAAATTACTTAATTGGGCTTATAAGAGACAAAAGCTAAGTTATATGATGATGGGTATTTGAGTAATTGCTTGAAGTGGAATGCATGGTGGAGATTAAAAGAAGAAAAGGTGTTTGACTTGTGCATTTTTTCTTCTTTCTTTCTTGAAGAGGCCGGCCATTGAAGAGAAGAGAGAGCAAGAGAGGTATTCATGGTGCTAGAAGCAAATTGAAGAGGCAATCAAAGAGTTTGGTTAGAGATTTGTGATATTTCTTCATCTAAGGTAAGAAATCTCTTGTTTTCCTTTGTTAATTTTGAAGTTATGTTTAAAGTGAAGTGTGATTTGTTGATGTAATGATTTGGTGTATTTGATATGTGTTTGCAAGTGTTGGAATTGATTTAAAGTTAAAAGATTGAATTGGTATTAATTTGGTTGTGAATATGGTTAGATATGTGAAGGTTGATTGTGAAAGATCAAGTGGGAAGATGGCTTTAGGGTTTGGTATTGGTGAATGTTTTAATGTAATGTTTATGTGTTGTTTAAGTGGTTAATGTGATGAATATGTAAGATATGTGTTAATAACATTGATTAAAATCAATTGAATGAAGTTATTGTTGTACAAAGGGTGTGAAAATGCATTTGGAAGAGTGTTGGTTTTGATTAGGGTTGTGTTCTTGAGTGACACGGCCAGAATCAATGAGAGACACGGCCAAGACTTGAGAAATTTGGGTGACACGGCCAAGGTGGAGGGATTTTGGCCGTGTTGGATAGGTTTTGGGGTGACACGGCCACTGGCTTGGCCGTGTCCCTTGAATGTGTTTGCTACTGTCTAAGTTGGATTGAGAGACACGGCCGTGTCATCTGCCCGTGTTAGCTACTGGATTTTTATGGTTGAGAGACACGGCCACAAGCTTGGCCGTGTCCCTCAAATGTGCTGCCCGTGTCCCTCAAATGTATGAGTTAATGTTTTTACTTTTGGTTCTTTTTGCATTGTTTTGATTCTTCAAAGGTTGTATTGCTCCTAAATTTAAACATAAACACTTTAAACATACTTCAAACACAAGAATGACCTAATCAAACATATGTGGAAGATTCCAAAGCTATGAATAATGTATGCTGTGATGCTATATGCAAAATATGAATATGAAATGTGATGTAAAGCCATTGTGATTGGCTATGATGATATAATTGAATGATATATGGCATGTTTGCCTAATTGATGAGAAAGATTGAGAAAGAGTTTGATAAAGAGAATAATGAAATAAGTGTATGCTTAATATGATATTCAATTTCAAAGTTCTGTTTTTTGAAGGCATGCCTATTTAATGAAAGGTAACAGTCTTGCCGGGTTGAGGATCTCTTCAAATTGAATTGAATTGAGGTCCAAGAGACTGGGTCTGTTACACAATGATAATTGATATTATGAGATATTTGATTTGTAACAGTCTTTCCGGGTTGAGGATCTCCTCGAGTTAGATGAGTTGATGATCCAAGAGACTGGGTCTGTTACGCTATCCATGGATAGAGATATATATGTATATGTTGCCTACGGGCTGGATAATTGTGTTTATGAACCAAAGCAGTAACTCTGAATTCTGAATATCGTATTAAGTACTTGATGGGCCCATAGGTGTCTAGGTTTTATGTAGATCATAAATGATGTTCTAATGTAATGAAATGTTAATATTACTTAAATGATGAAACGGACTATTCACGGAATATTGTTTGTTGATTATGATCTTTATTAATTGAGTGTGTATCATTGATGTTGATTTGTTAATACATATATGAAACATTGCATTGCACTAAAAGCATATCATTAGCATGAATTGTCTTACTAAGCCCTTGGCTTAGCGCGATAGTGTTTAATCACGCAGGTAATAGAGTTGAACCCGAGAGCTCTTCTAGACCGAGTGAGAGTAGACCTTGAAGAGTTGATTTTGGGAACTTAAAGATCAGAGGAGAATTTCCAATCATGTATAACTCTTTTATATTTTGTAAAGATTTTGTTTATATTGTAAATATATATGTAATGATAAATATGTACTCAAATGTTTTCATATGTGTAAATATTTTATAACTTCCGCTGTGTACAACTTAAATGTATTTATATATCTATAATGTATATTGAGAAAGATGATGGTATTATATAAAAATGTTTTGAATGTTGATGAAAAGTCGTAGCACTCCTATGTTCGGTGCACATATGCTACATTGTGGTGTTGTAGGGTGTATGTACTGAATGTGGGGTGTTACAATTGTTTTGGTATCAGAGCCTAGGTTTGAGATTCTCAGCCTAGGTAAAATGTAACAAAAAGAATATTTTTACTTAAAAAGTTGGTTTTGAATAAAAATACATGTTTGGGATTGGCAATCTCTGATCTTTAATAAGGTGTGTCCTTTTGTGTTTGCAGTGTTAGTTGTTGATGGATCCTCATTTGAGACAGTCGGTTGAGGGTAGTGAGGAGAGCGTTGCTCCTGATGAGGGAGCTAGGGTTGATAGTGTTGAGGAGGCACCTGCTTCGGTGTCGGGTAGACCAGTTAGAGAGGAGGTTCCGCCAGCCTGGTTTAGACATATGATGGAAGTTATGAGACAAGCACCTGTGCAACCAGTGCCACCACCCCCTCAGCCTGTGGTACCAGTGAGGCACTATGACAAACTAAGGAAGTATGGAGCGGAGGATTTCCTTGGTACTACTGATCCAGCTGTAGCAGAACAGTGGCTTGACAAAGTACAGAGGATCTTTATTCAGTTGCAAGCCACCCCAGAGGAAAAGTTTGATTATGCAAGATCTTTGCTACAGAAGGATGCATACGACTGGTGGAGGACAGTGCCCCATTCTATGGATGATCCACCAACCTTGTCATATGCGGATTTTCTGAGAGAGTTTGAGTTGAAGTATACTCCTAGGGAGTACAAAGACATGAAGAAGATGGAGTTCTTAAGCTTGAAGCAAGATAGCAAGACTGTAACTGAGTATGAGGTGGAGTTTATTCGATTGAGCCAGTATGCTGGGGGCATTATAGCTGATGAGATAGATAGATGCAGGAGATTTGAGGAGGGATTGAGGCCCTCTATCATGTGCTTAGTGGCTGGATCTAGATATCACGATTTCTCCCAGCTAGTGGCAGCAGCTCGAAGTGTAGAGCGAGCTCAAGTTATTGCAGCTGCTTCAGAGGAAGAGGTTTGGGTTAGGAGGCCCCAGTTTGAGGCAGGGTCTTCTTCTGTTAAGAGAGGAAAAGGAAGCTTTGTTCCTAGAGTCAGTAGGAGTCAGAGGTCAGCTGGTAGGTCAGTGCAGTTTCAGAGGCAGAGATTTAGACCTGCAGCTTCAGTGGCGAGTGCTCCGACCCCAGTGACTCAGAGATCTGCTCTACCTGTGTGTGCTCAGTGTGGTGGATCACATAGGGGTGCTTGTTGGAGGTATAGTGGGTCAGCTGTGTGCTTCAGATGTGGATCTCCTGAGCATTTTATTAGAGATTGTCCAGAGAGACAGGAGCGGATGTCAGTTGATACTGCAGCTTCTCGACCTAGTGCGAGGGGAGGTCGAGCAGGCAGAGGTAGCAGCCGGGGAGGCAGATCTGGATTCAGTGTTAGAGGAGGTGCTACATCCAGGGAGAGTAGACCAGAGGAGGTTGGATCTTTCCAGAGGATGTATGTTATGCAGAGGCAGCCAGATGCATCGGCAGTCATAGCTGGTACTTTTTCTTTATTTGATACTTCAGTACTTGCTTTGATTGATCCAGGTTCCACACATTCTTATATTAGTGCATCTATTTTGCCTGTGTCTGATATGCATGCTGAGTCCCTAGGATTTGATGTGTTGGTGACAAATCCGTTAGGGCATAGTGTGGTTGTGAGTAAGGTGCACCGAGATAGTGCAGTGAGGGTGCAAGGTGAGGAGTTCCTTGGAGACTTGATTGAGATGCCATTTAAGGAATATGATGTGATTCTAGGTATGGACTGGCTATCTAGACATGGGGCTGTGGTGGATTGTAAAAAGAAAGTTGTGACTTTGAGAACTGCTGATGGTAGAGATGTGATAGTATCTAATGAGCAGGAACAGTTAGCATCTTTGTTTGTTTCAGCTGTTGCAGCCAGGAGGTTGATTAGAAAGGGATGTGAAGCCTATCTTGCTCATGTGGTAGATACTAGAGTGAAGGGTTCTCCCATTGATAGTATTGCCACAGTTGCAGAGTTCCCTGATGTTTTTCCAGAGGAGTTGCCAGGATTGCCTCCTGAGAGAGAGGAGGAGTTTGGTATTGAATTGTTGCCTGGTACCACTCCTATCTCTATTACTCCTTACAGAATGGCACCAGCAGAATTGAGGGAGTTGAAACTGCAATTACAGGAGTTATTGGACAAAGGATTTATTCGCCCCAGTGTTTCTCCTTGGGGAGCTCCTGTATTATTTGTGAGGAAGAAGGATGGTACTATGAGATTATGCATCGATTATAGGCAATTGAACAAAGTGACCATTAAAAATAAATATCCTTTGCCTAGAATCGACGATCTCTTTGATCAATTGAAAGGTGCAGCTGTGTTTTCTAAAATTGATTTGAGATCAGGGTACCATCAGTTGAGAGTCAGAGCTGAAGATGTTCCTAAGACCGCTTTTCGGACCAGGTATGGGCATTATGAATTTCTAGTTATGCCTTTTGGCTTGACGAATGCACCTGCAGCTTTTATGGATTTGATGAATAGGGTGTTCAGGCCCTATCTGGATCAGTTTGTAGTGGTCTTCATCGATGACATTCTGGTGTATTCGCGGAATGAAGAGGAACATGATATGCATCTGCGGTTTGTGTTGAAGATTTTGAGAGAGAAGCAGTTGTTTGCCAAATTGTCGAAGTGTGAGTTCTGGTTGGATCAAGTCGCTTTTCTCGAACATATTGTTTCAGCAGAAGGCATTAGAGTTGATCCGAGCAAAGTTGAAGCTATATTGAATTGGAGTCCACCCAAGTCGGTGACAGAGGTTAGAAGTTTTTTGGGTTTGGCAGGCTATTACCGACGGTTTGTGAAAGGGTTTTCTTTGATAGCTACTCCACTCACCAGATTGCTTCGTAAGGGAGTGAGATTTGTGTGGACGGATCAGTGTCAGGCAAGCTTTGAGCAGTTAAGAGAGAGGTTGACTCAAGCGCCTGTTCTTACTTTACCTGTAGAAGGCAAACCATATGTGATCTACAGTGATGCTTCACATAGAGGTTTGGGGTGTGTGCTGATGCAAGAAGGTAAAGTGATAGCTTATGCATCTCGACAGTTGAAATCGCATGAGCTTAATTATCCGACCCATGATTTGGAGTTGGCAGCCATTGTGTTTGCATTGAAGATTTGGCGCCACTATCTGTTTGGGGAGAAATGTTTCATCTACACTGATCATAAGAGTTTGAAGTATTTGGGGGTTCAGAAAGAACTTAATCTTCGAAAGAGGAGATGGTTGGAATTGATTAAAGACTACGACTGTTTGATTGATTATCATCCAGGTAAAGCAAATGTTGTTGCTGATGCCTTGAGTCGGAAGTCTTTAGCTGGTTTAACTGTTTACTCGCTCTCGTTGCTTGTTGAGTTGAGAGCTTTGCATGCCAGTTTTGTACCTTGTGATGATGGTGCATTGTTGGCACAGTTGCTTTTGAAACCAGTTTTGTTAGATCAGATCAAAGAGGCTCAGTTGATTGATATGAAGATTCAGAAGATTATTTCAGATTGCAAGAATGGGAAGACTAGAGATTTTGTTGTGAAAGGTGATGGGAGTCTCTGGTTTAAGAACCGATTGTGTGTACCCGATGATGCTGATTTGAAGAGGATTATTTTGGAAGAAGCTCATCAGTCGATGTTTGCTATGCATCCGGGCAACACCAAGATGTATCATGATTTGAAACAACATTACTGGTGGATTGGGTTGAAGAGAGACATTGCTGAGTTTGTATCGAAATGTCTCACCTGTCAGAAGGTTAAAGCAGAGCATCAAGTTCCAACTGGGTTGCTTCAATCGTTGTTAGTGCCTGAATGGAAGTGGGATAGAGTGACGATGGATTTTGTGTCTGGTTTGCCATTGACACAAAAGAAGCATGATGCTATATGGGTGATTGTGGATAGATTGACTAAGACAGCTCATTTCCTTCCGGTGCGGATGGATTACTCTTTGGAGAGGTTGGCTGAGCTGTATATCCATGAGATTGTGAAATTGCATGGTGTTCCAACTTCTTTAGTGTCTGATCGAGATCCCCGATTTACTTCAAGATTTTGGAAGAGTTTGCATAGTGCTTTGGGTTCTCGATTACACTTCAGTACTGCTTTTCATCCACAGACAGATGGACAGTCAGAGAGGGTGATACAGATTATTGAAGATATGTTGAGAAGCTGTGTCATCGATTTCACTGGAGGTTGGGATAGATTCTTACCTCTTGTGGAATTTGCTTACAACAACAGTCACCAATCTAGCATTGGTATGGCACCGTTTGAAGCTTTGTATGGTAGACGGTGTAGGACACCTCTTTGTTGGAATGAATTGGATGAAGGTAAAATAATTGGGCCTGATTTGATTCAAGAAACTGAAGAGAAAGTGAAGTTGATTCGAGAGAGATTGAAAGCAGCTTCAGACCGACAGAAGTCTTATGCAGATATGAAAAGGAGAGACATTCAGTTTGATGTTGGGGATAAGGTGTTTTTGAAAGTATCTCCTTGGAAGAAGATTTTAAGGTTCGGTCGGAAAGGGAAATTGAGTCCTCGGTTTATTGGACCATATGAAGTTTTGGAAAGAATTGGGCCAGTTGCTTATCGACTCGCTTTGCCACCTGAGTTGGATCGTATTCATAATGTGTTTCATGTTTCTATGTTGAGGAGGTACAGGTCGGATCCATCTCATGTGTTGCCATTTGAATCCATCGAAGTGAACCCAGATTTGACATTTGAGGAGGAACCAGTTGCTATCTTGGCACGGGAAGTGAAAGTGTTGAGGAACAAGAGAGTGCCATTGGTGAAGATTCTCTGGAAGAATCATGCAAAGGAAGAAGCAACTTGGGAAAATGAGCAAACTATGCGAGAACAATATCCTCAGTTGTTTCAGCCTTGATATCAGGTAATTTCGAGGACGAAATTTTCTTTTTAGAGGGGGAGAATTGTAATATCCTCATGTATGCCCTAGAAGTCTTGGTTATGTTGTTGTTGTTGTTGTTGTTTTATATTGCAAGAAAAAAGAAATGAGGAAAGATGTTTGTGTATATGTGTTTTGGGAAAGAAATAGGGTTTAGAGACAAATTTATATGTTGTGTATATGATGATATATATAACATATAAATTGGTCAAAAGGGTTGGTCAATGCAAGAGGAGATTTTTTTATGTGGAATGTGAAATTACTTAATTGGGCTTATAAGAGACAAAAGCTAAGTTATATGATGAGGGGTATTTGAGTAATTGCTTGAAGTGGAATGCATGGTGGAGATTAAAAGAAGAAAAGGTGTTTGACTTGTGCATTTTTTCTTCTTTCTTTCTTGAAGAGGCCGGCCATTGAAGAGAAGAGAGAGCAAGAGAGGTATTCATGGTGCTAGAAGCAAATTGAAGAGGCAATCAAAGAGTTTGGTTAGAGATTTGTGATATTTCTTCATCTAAGGTAAGAAATCTCTTGTTTTCCTTTGTTAATTTTGAAGTTATGTTTAAAGTGAAGTGTGATTTGTTGATGTAATGATTTGGTGTATTTGATATGTGTTTGCAAGTGTTGGAATTGATTTAAAGTTAAAAGATTGAATTGGTATTAATTTGGTTGTGAATATGGTTAGATATGTGAAGGTTGATTGTGAAAGATCAAGTGGGAAGATGGCTTTAGGGTTTGGTATTGGTGAATGTTTTAATGTAATGTTTATGTGTTGTTTAAGTGGTTAATGTGATGAATATGTAAGATATGTGTTAATAACATTGATTAAAATCAATTGAATGAAGTTATTGTTGTACAAAGGGTGTGAAAATGCATTTGGAAGAGTGTTGGTTTTGATTAGGGTTGTGTTCTTGAGTGACACGGCCAGAATCAATGAGAGACACGGCCAAGACTTGAGAAATTTGGGTGACACGGCCAAGGTGGAGGGATTTTGGCCGTGTTGGATAGGTTTTGGGGTGACACGGCCACTGGCTTGGCCGTGTCCCTTGAATGTGTTTGCTACTGTCTAAGTTGGATTGAGAGACACGGCCGTGTCATCTGCCCGTGTTAGCTACTGGATTTTTATGGTTGAGAGACACGGCCACAAGCTTGGCCGTGTCCCTCAAATGTGCTGCCCGTGTCCCTCAAATGTATGAGTTAATGTTTTTACTTTTGGTTCTTTTTGCATTGTTTTGATTCTTCAAAGGTTGTATTGCTCCTAAATTTAAACATAAACACTTTAAACATACTTCAAACACAAGAATGACCTAATCAAACATATGTGGAAGATTCCAAAGCTATGAATAATGTATGCTGTGATGCTATATGCAAAATATGAATATGAAATGTGATGTAAAGCCATTGTGATTGGCTATGATGATATAATTGAATGATATATGGCATGTTTGCCTAATTGATGAGAAAGATTGAGAAAGAGTTTGATAAAGAGAATAATGAAATAAGTGTATGCTTAATATGATATTCAATTTCAAAGTTCTGTTTTTTGAAGGCATGCCTATTTAATGAAAGGTAACAGTCTTGCCGGGTTGAGGATCTCTTCAAATTGAATTGAATTGAGGTCCAAGAGACTGGGTCTGTTACACAATGATAATTGATATTATGAGATATTTGATTTGTAACAGTCTTTCCGGGTTGAGGATCTCCTCGAGTTAGATGAGTTGATGATCCAAGAGACTGGGTCTGTTACGCTATCCATGGATAGAGATATATATGTATATGTTGCCTACGGGCTGGATAATTGTGTTTATGAACCAAAGCAGTAACTCTGAATTCTGAATATCGTATTAAGTACTTGATGGGCCCATAGGTGTCTAGGTTTTATGTAGATCATAAATGATGTTCTAATGTAATGAAATGTTAATATTACTTAAATGATGAAACGGACTATTCACGGAATATTGTTTGTTGATTATGATCTTTATTAATTGAGTGTGTATCATTGATGTTGATTTGTTAATACATATATGAAACATTGCATTGCACTAAAAGCATATCATTAGCATGAATTGTCTTACTAAGCCCTTGGCTTAGCGCGATAGTGTTTAATCGCGCAGGTAATAGAGTTGAACCCGAGAGCTCTTCTAGACCGAGTGAGAGTAGACCTTGAAGAGTTGATTTTGGGAACTTAAAGATCAGAGGAGAATTTCCAATCATGTATAACTCTTTTATATTTTGTAAAGATTTTGTTTATATTGTAAATATATATGTAATGATAAATATGTACTCAAATGTTTTCATATGTGTAAATATTTTATAACTTCCGCTGTGTACAACTTAAATGTATTTATATATCTATAATGTATATTGAGAAAGATGATGGTATTATATAAAAATGTTTTGAATGTTGATGAAAAGTCGTAGCACTCCTATGTTCGGTGCACATATGCTACATTGTGGTGTTGTAGGGTGTATGTACTGAATGTGTGGGTGTTACATTGGCAGTCAGTCTTTGATCTTTAAGCTCACAATCAACACTTCAAAATCTAGACTCGACTCAGTCTAGATGAACTCTCTGGCTTGACCCTGTCACCTGCGCGATGAACCACAATCGCGCTAAGCCAACGGCTTAGTGGTACAAACCACAATAACAAAATGCTTCAATGCAATGCCAATGTCACACATTTCAAATATTATAAACAATACATAAGAATGTCATATTTCAAAGTCTTACATTTAATCTCATCATTCATTTGTTTCACCATTCATGAATCACATTTAAACAAAGACAAGCATGGGCCCAAAAGACACTAATATGCCATTCAACTTTCAGAATTAATGTTTTGGTTCAATTATCACATTTATCATTATCATTATCCCAACTAGGCTTCAAGGATTAGGTTCAACCAAGCTTCAAGGGAACAAAGCATGCTAAGTATCAACCCAACTTGGCTTCAAGAACCAAACCCAACCTAGCTTCAAGGGTTGTAACATCTCAACTAGGCTTCAAGGACTAGACCCAACCAAGCTTCAAGGGGAGTTAAGCATGCTAAACTTCAACCCAACTTGGCTTCAAGGATCAAGCCCAACCTAGCTTCAAGAGATTGTTACCATTAGGCGTGCCACCAACAACAAAACTCTGAAAATGGAATAACACATTAGACACACAATTCATTCATTATTTCATTATCCATTTCATTCTCATTTGCTCATAAACATTTAGGCAACCATGCCTCAATTATCTCATTTGCATCATTATAGCCAACAACAATGGCTTCACATCTCATCATATCACAATTCACATTAAAGCAATTCGTCATAACCAATTGCATTGAACATACCTTTTGAATGATCATCATATCTTTCACATTATACAAATCATAACATTAATCAAATAGTAATAACAATATAGTAGATTACTTAACACATTTATAACCAAATGTGTTAAGTCTCAAAATCATGTAAATGAATGCAACCATGTAAGTTTATACTTACCTCAAGAGCAACTCACACCAACCTATACACTTCTTCTTCCAAGAATTCTCAACACTTAGGTTAGGGCAACTCAACCTCTTCACAACCTAATTCAAAAGGAATAATACACATGAGATAATATGAATAAGAACTAACTAGGGCAAACTCTACACATGACACGCTCAACAACACGGGCGTGTCCCTGATCGTGCCCTAAACTCACAACACAGAAGCTTTGACACGCTCAGAACCACGGGCGTGTCACTGAACGTGTAATACATTCTGTCTCACAGAAACATTGACACGTCCAACAACACGGGCGTGTTTATGGTAGTGTCAAACCACCAACATCACAGTAGCTATGACACGCTCAGTGACATGGGCGTGTCACTGCTCGTGTCACCCATCCAAGAACACAGAACCATTGACATGCCTAAAGACCTGGCCGTGCTAATGGGCGTGTCAGGCCAAAAATACAGATTCCGGCAACATCAACACTACATCCAATTAACCACTTACTTCCACCGTTTCCCACTTCAAACAAACTTAATTAAACACACCCAAAAACCATAACAAACTTGCAAAAACACCAAAACAACTCAAAACATACATCAAACATAAATCATAATCATCACCATAAAACCAAAACACAACCACAACACTTTCTCTTCCAACAAACTTACTCTTTCCTTCAATCCAACCCCAAAATACAAAATCAATTAAACCAAACACTCTTAAATACACCACATTCAAACAAACACATATCAACCACAACCTCAACTCACAAACTCAAAGAAAATCAAAAAATCAAGTGGAAAACTTACTAAGGATGAAGAGACTCTTAAATTTCCAACTTGATCACTTGAAAACTTCCATCAATCTTGAGTTTGAAAGATCAAATCTCTCTATTGCTCTCTTGCTTCTTTGATGGCCGGCCAACCTAAGGAAAAGAAAATAAGAACAAAATGAATGGCAAAAACAAAGTCAACTCTTCTCTTTAAACCTCCACCAAGCAAAAATAATATTAAAATATTCTAAAATATCTTCTTCCACTACTTAATTTCCCATTTAATTAATTTCCTTATAATTAATTTAATTTAAATTCATTAATTACTCTTCTTTTGACTTCCACACTTTGACTTGTATATGCTGTATATATCACTATATATACAACATATACACTCTCTCTTTACTTCCTTTCTCTTTCCATTAAACATATACATTAAATCCAAATACAACAATAATACCAAAACTTTTAGGGTATACTTTGGGATATTACAGTACCACCAGCTGCTGCATTAATGGATTGATTACTTACATAATTCAACCCATTGTAAAATGTTTGAATTTGAAGCCATAGTGGAAGTCCATGATGAGGACACCTTCTCAGCAAATCTTTGAATCTTTCCCAGGCATCATAAAGGGTCTCACCATCTTGCTGCAGAAAGGATGAGATATCATTCCTCAACTTAGCAGTTTTGGATGGTGGGAAGTATTTCTCTAGGAATTTCTTTGACAACTGACCCCATGTGGTGAAGGTTCCTGGAGGAAAAGATTTCAGCCACTTCTTTGGTCTATCTCTAAGGGAAAATGGGAACAACCTCAGCCTATTTGCATCATCTGAGACATTATTTATTTTGAATGTGTCACATATTTCCAGAAAGTTCTCAATATGTGCATTAGGATCTTCATCAGGAAACCCATCGAATTGGCAAGTCTGCTACACCATTTGAATTATATTTGCTTTTATTTTGAAGTTGTTTGCAGCAACTGTTGGCCTCCGGATACTAGATTCAGCTCCATTGAGATTAGGCTTAGCAAACTCCTGCATTGTTCATGGTCCAGCTCCTTCCATCACTTCAAACTCTTCTTCTTCGTCTATTTCCAGATTTATTTCTGGTTCTGCATCTTCAAAAACTGCCTCCCCTTCTTCCTTTCGCTTTCTCCTTAATGTTCTTTCTAGCTCTGGGTCTAACTCAAACAATTGGGATGAGTTACCTCTGGTCATAAACAGGGAGGAATACCTAAAATGATAATCGACAAGCAAGAACCAATGTCAAAAACAAATGAAAAATAAAAACTCAATCAACACTTTTGATTATATTACTAATATTGAAATCGTTGTCCCCGGCAGCGGCGCCAAAAACTTGGTGCGCGCCGGCTAGAGCTATAGTAATATAGTAGTAAGTGAGTTATCATTCCACTGGGGACAAGGCCAAGTACTAGTGCAAATCTTAATCGTTCTTTAGCAATTTAATATTTGTGTGATGCTTTGTAATTAAAAACAACTAATTTAATAACTGAAAGTAAAGGGAAATTAAATGTTGTGCAAAAAGGATTGATAATAATAATACTATCCAGATATTGAATCCCCCTAGCCTCAATGATATTTATGAACAATCGATTCAGTTAAATCATTCAATAGAGTTGAGTTGGCATTCCTCTAAATTAGACTAAAACCTCTCTTGAGTGAATTAATCCCTAATCACTAAGTAGAGTGAAGGAATCTCTTCTCAAAACACAATTAAATAGATCATGCATTAAGAACAAGGAACTATAAACCAAAGGATCTTGTAAGTCTATCTCTAGCACCCTAATCAATCCTCAACCCTTATGAGTAATCAATTCATATCAAGCTTTCTCAAGTCAATAATATGAAAATTGCAACCAATCAATAAGCATGCTATTATCAATTGGAAATAAATCCTTAAGCATCATAAGAATAAAACAACTCAATCAAATGATTCAACTAAATATAATTATCCAATCCATACAAATAAGCTAGGGTTCATCAATATCTAGATAGAGAATGATTTAGTTCATGTTCAAAACCAGAAAAATAGAGCAAGATAAATGAGTAAAAGAAACCAAACAATCCATGGCGAATAATTTGTATTTCTTCACTTCAATCCTTGATTCTTGGTTTAGGGCTTGTACAAGATGTATCTCCTTCTTCAAACTCAGCTCAAAACCCTCCTCTTTGCTCCAGTTGTTAGCTCCTTCTCCCTTATTCCAGCCTTCACGTTTCCAGCTCCAGAATCCCCCAAAAACTCCCTCTTCTTCTCTTTTTATTTCCCTCCAAAGCTCAAGTCAATCTTCCAACTCACCTTGTCTCCCACATTCCCTTTGTTCCATCTTTCTTTTCCTCAAATTAGGCAAGCTTTTCTTTTGTCTAATGTTACTTTTGACCAAAACTAGTCATTGTTTCCCACTTGTTCCTTGATTCATGCAAAGATTTCAACATTTCCATAGGAGACACGGCCAAGCCATGAGTGGCTTGGCCGTGTCTTTCATTTTATTCGCGACATGGCCAAGCCACTTGGGCGTGTCCATCACTGCCTTCTTTCCTTTCTTTCTTTTCTCTTTAGCTTCATGGAGTGACATGGCCAAGCTCCTGGCCGTGTCATGTGACACGGCCAGTGGCTTGGCCGTGTCATTTGGGTGTGTCACCTTCTGCTTGCCATTTTGTCAATTTCTTTCTTTGGTTTCAATGGGTGACACGGCCAAGCTTGTGGTCGTGTCATGTGACACGGCCACTGGCTTGGCCGTGTCACTTGATGGTGTTAGCTTCTGCTCCTTTTCTTTCGTTCTTTGCTTGGTCCCTTTTGTTTTACTCCTTAGGTGAGACACAGCCAGTGACTTGGGCATGTCACCTGGCCGTGTCAGCTACTGTCTTGAAGCTTCTTTGTGGGACATGGCCAAGCCAGTTTTGGCTTGGCCATGTCTTGCTTAATTCAAGCTCTTTCTTCATTGTTTTGATCCTCCAAGGGAGTTTTTCCACTTTAACCTAAAACAAACACTTAAAACAAACTTTAAACCAAAATCAAATGAAATATTGACTAAAAACACATAGAAATCATACTAAAAACTAGTATAAAAACACTCTTATCAATGAGGTTGTTAATGCTCTAATGATTGAGAGGCCTCTCAATGGTTTCCAAGTAGCTGCAATGTCTGATGATGAAGTAGTGGACTCCAAAGTCTTGAATATGATGAGGAACATGAACTACCTTTCCGGAGCTGGTCTTGGAAAGGGTAAAGCCGGTTTGACAAAGCCGCTAGACTTTAGAACTCAAACTTTCAAGAAAGGGTTGGGATATGATGAAGACAAAGATGTCCAACCAAAGAAGAGTGTGAAGATGAGCTTCCCACCACTTGAAGAGATTTTTGTCAAAGCTCCAGATATGGGACCACTCCAAGGAAAACCCAAGCCAATTATGTTCATGGGAAAGTTGATCTCGGGTTTTTAAAATTTTTGCAGATGTGGCCGAGCTAGTGGACCAAGTTAAGAAAAAGTTCACCCTGCCAACCAGTGAAGAATCCAATCCAAAAGAGAAGAATAAAGCTGTCCTAAAAGCCAAAAAGACTCCGGAGGAGATTGCTGCCCTGGTTGAAGAAACGTTTGAGGACATCCTGCCTTTTGATTTTGAGAACAATGATTTTGATTTTAATTTGTTTGCTTTGTATGAGGATGATGATGTTTTCTTTTCTAAAATGGATGTAATAAAGTCTGATTTTGCTTACTTGTGTGATGTTTCTCCTGATAGTTGCATACATTCAAATAATAGTTACATGAGCATCTTTAATATTAATTTTGTTAACACACAATCATTAAATTTGGGAACAACCAAAAATCCTAAAAATATTAGCATAGCATCCGACCTTACTCCTGATGAGAGAGAGAGATTTGAAAAATATTCAAAAAATATGAAGAGGTGTTTGCTTGGTCTTATGAGGATATGCCTGGAATAGATCAAGATATAGCCGAGCATCACATTCCTATTTACACTCACATGAAACCTGTCAAACAAAAGCTTAGGTGATTAAGACTTGAGTGGGTTGAATTGGTTAAAGAAGATGTCACTAAGCAAATACAAGTGAAGTTCCTTGAAGTGATAGAATATCCAGATTGGCTAGCCAACATAGTACCTGTGCCAAAGAAAGATGGAAGGATAAGGGTCTGTGTAGACTATAGAGATTTGAACAAGGCTTCCCCTAAAGATGATTTTCCTTTACCTCATATAGATGTTCTCATTGATAGTGCAGTCTCGAGCGTGCTACACTTGTTTGTAGATGGATTCTCCGGTTACAATCAAGTTATAATGGCCCAAGAGGATAAAGCCAAAATTGCTTTCATTACTACATGGGGTATATTTTGTTATAGGGTGATGCCGTTCGGCTTAAAGAATGCTAGAGCAACCTATCAAAGGATGGCCACCACTCTGTTTCATGACATGATGCACAAAGAAGTTGAAGTATATGTTGATGATATGATGGTGAAATAGGACACAAGGAAATGACACTTCCAAAACTTAGAATTATTCTTCGATAGAGCTTTGAAATATAAGCTCATATTAAACCCAAAAAAGTGTGTGTTTGGAGTTACCTCAGGTAAATTGTTGGGACATGTGATTGGTCCAAATGGCATTGAGATTGATCCTGACAAAGTTAAAGCAATTAGGGATATGCCAGCCCCTAAGACGGAGAGAGAAGTTCGGGCATTTATTGGTAAATTACAATACATAAGCAGATTCATAGCAAAACTCACAACAATTTGTGAGCCTATCTTCAAATTGCTTAAAAAGAATCAGCCGGTAATATGGAATGAAGAATGTCAAAAGGCCTTTGAGCAAAAAAAAATAGTATTTTTTGAATCCACCTATTTTAAAACCACATAAACCCGGCAAACCTCAATTACTATACTTAGCAGTAAAAGAAGAGTCAATAGGAGCCATGCTAGCCAAGCAAATGAGTCAGGGATTGAGCATGCAGTTTACTACTTGAGTAGAAAGCTCCTACCTTATGAAATTAAGTATAGTATCATTGAAAAAAACTGTATAGCCGTGGTTTGGTCTTCTAAGAAATTGCGGCATTACTTTCAATCTTATAGTGTGCAAGCAATTTCTAGGTTGGATCCAATGAAGTACTTAAAGGAGACACCCTCTCTGATTGGGAAATATGGTCGATGGTTGATAATATTAGAAGAATTTGAGATTGAATATGTAACCAAGAAAATGATCAAAGGTAGAGTGGTGGCATAATTCTTGGCCCAACAACCACTACCAGAAAGCGAAGAGGTGACCTTGGAATTTCCAGATGAACATTTAGAAGCAATTGAAGTACAAGGGTGGAAAATGTATTTTGATGGAGCAGTAAACAGGAAAGGAGCAGGTTTGGGAGTTATACTAGAATCGCCCGAAGGAGAACTCATCCCTTTGGCCAAAAAGTTGAAATTTAGGGCAACCAATAATATGGTGGAATACGAAGCTTGTATTTTTGGTTTGGAATCCCTAATGATTATGAAGGTGGATAAGGTGGAGGTTTATGGCAATTCATTACTAGTAGTATCCCAAGTAAACGGAGAATGGGAGTTGAAAGAAGAAAAGTTAAAACCATACCACCATTACCTAACCTTGATGAAGAAGAACTTTAAGGAGTGTAGGTTTATAAACCTATCAAGGGAAGAAAATCAGATGGCTAATGCCCTAGCCACATTGACTTCGATATGGGAAAACCCTGTCAGCTTATTTCTTAAGCCTCTAATTTTGACCAGTTCATCAACTCCTTGCTATGAATATGAGACAATCATGGAAATTGATATAGACCATGATGCGTGGTATGATACTAACAGGCAATTTTTGGAAGAAAGAGAATACCCGTCGGGGGCAACAAAGAAAGAGAGAAGAGAAATAAGGCGGTGGTCTATGCAATACATTACATTCCATGGAGATTTATATCCAAGATCTCCTGATGGGGTGCATTTGAGATGTTTAAGAAAGCCTGAAGTGGAGCGCATCGTGTCAGAAATACATGCGGGAAGTTGCGGTCCACACATGAGTGGTTTGGCTCTAGTTAAGAAGATTATTCGGCAAGGTTATTACTAGTTGACCATGGAGAAGGATTGTATTGAGTTTGAGTGCCAACAGTGTTAGATGTATGGTAACTTGAATCACATGCCTCCTGAATAATTGCATTCTATGTCTTCACCCTAGCCCTTTGCCACTTGGGGTATCAACATTATAGGAGAGATACATCTGACAGCATCAAATGGTCACCGTTTCATTGTGGTAGCAGTAGATTATTTTTCAAAATGGGTCGAAGCCGAATCCTTCAACAAATTGGGTGCAAGCCAAATGGCTAGATTTATTGAAAAGAACCTCATCTGCCAGTATGGGGTCCTGCACAGTGTGATATCAGACAATGGGGTACAGTTTCAAGGAGCAGTTAAGGATTTATTCTCAAAGTACCACATCCATCATCATAGATCCTCTCCTTATAGACCAAAGACTAATGGTGTAGTAGAAGAAACAAACAAGACAATTAAGCAAATTATGTCCAAAATGACCAAGTCATACAGGGATTGGTCAGAGATGCTTCCCTTTGCTTTATGGAGATATAGGACAAGTGTGCGAACACCTACTGGAATGACACCATTCTCTTTAGTTTACGGGATGGAAGCAGTGTTGCTAATTGAAATAGAAATCAAGTCATTAAGGGTAGTCTTGGAAGTTGAATTGCCTGAAACAGAATGGGTAGTGAGCAGATACACACAGTTAGCTTTGCTAGAAGAGAGAAGGTTAAAGGCACTGTATCATCACCAATTATATCAAAAGAAGATAGCTCGGGCCTACAATAGAATGGTTAAAATCAGAAAACTCAGAGTCTGGGATTTGGTGTTGAAGCAATGTAAGCCTAATGTATCTGATCCAAGAGGGAAGTTCAGGCCTAGCTGGGAAGGGCCATATGTCGTGAAACAAGTCATGAACAAAGGTGCATTGAAGTTATCAGACATGGACGGGAATGAATTTAGTGAGCCAGTAAACATTGACAGGTTGAAGAGGTTTTATGTATGATAAAAAAAAGAGCTCGCTAGGTTGAAAACCCAAAAAGGGCGGCCTAAGAAAAAGTTAGAGCAGTCAACTAGTCCCGAAAATCTGAAAGGGCAAGCTAGGCAACAATTAGGGCTAAATGAGAGAAAATAGTCAATTAGAAAACCCGAAAGGGCTAGTTGGCAACAGGAGTGATCTTGTGTATGCTGGCTTTATGTTTGGTTGTTTCCCAATTTAATAAAATAGAATTAAAGTTAAAATTGTTTTATGTGCACTGTTATAAGTATTTGACCAGATATGGATGAAATAAATAAACACAATAGCAAAAGGTGATGACAAATTATAAATGGAAAAGAAGCATCTTTTATTACTTTAATTATTCGTCATCCTAAAATACACTTTCTGAATTGACAAAATGTAAAATCTATAGCAGATGATAAGTGTAACGTGCAGGCCAGCTTTGCCTCAGCCGATCCAAGTAGGCTTTAGTCAAGCAAGGCATGTCTAAATCAGGGGTAAAGTCAGAATCTCGAGGCTCATCTCCATATTGATGGCTAAGACGTCGAGGATCATAGCATGTACCTTAATGAAGAGCAGTAAGGGGAACATACATCAAGTATGTCCGCATGGTGATACGAGAAATCTTCCACCAAGGTACCAACCAACGGAAATTGACTTCAGAGCGTGAGTGGATCCAGTCAACCCAGTCAGCATATGAAGAAGCAGGATGGAGTAGTTTTCTAGTGGAATGATGATGTGGCAGATATCTAGCAAAATCCACGGATGGAGTATCAAGCAAACAAAGACGCTCCTGAAGCCAAATCTATGAAGAAATAATTAAATTAAAAAAAAGTCTGCTAAGTTGAAAACCCGCAAGGGCAGCTTAGGCAAAATTTAGGATAACTCGCTAGTTCTGAAAACCCATATGGGCGGACTAGGCAAAAATTATAGCAATAAAAAATATATAGCAAAAAGAAAGAGGTCCGCTAAGTTGAAAACCCGTGAGGGCAACTTAGGCAAAAATTAGGACAGCTCACTAGTTCCGAAAACCCACATGGGTGGACTAGGCAAAAATTAGAGCAATAAAAAGAAAAGAAGGAAAAAAGAAAACCTAAATTGAAAATCCAAAAGGGCAGTTTAGGTAATTACCTGAAGCAGCAACAGACTCCCAGTCAGTCTCTTTGGCAAACTTGATTTAAGTCGGTCTAATCCAACTAAGGTCTCGGCTAAGATCACAGGTACCAGCGATAAGCCTCCTTCTATTTGGTCCATAATATCCAATACTCATGGATCAATATTGCCATCGAAAGAAACAAGCAAGAATTGGCCGAGCAAGCAAAGACAAAACATGCGTGCCCATGCCTTAGTAGAAGCCAAATGAGAGAGACAAAAATCAATCAAGGGAGCAAGTAGAATTTTTTCACCTCTCATCAACCGAAGAATTTCGGGTTTTGGAATTTAAAATAACATCTTCATCTTCTGTTGAGTCTTGGAAATCAATGTGAGTAATGCCATTTGTTGATTATTTGGATATCCAAGGATGGCCTCAAATTCTTCAATCAAGGGAAATATTTCAAAGCCATTAATTTTAAATACCCTAGAATCCGTACTCCAAAAGAAAGCTACGGCATGTAAGAAGGAGTGGTCCAATTTAACAGTTTGAAAACATTTCAAAATATCATGTTTTGACCATGAAATTTGCTTCCAATGGATAGCATCCATATTCTTAAATAAAATTTTTTATCTTCTTTAAATGATGCTTGGTCATGGTTGATGAATGAAGGAAAATTAAAATTGTTAAAGGGAGTTTTTACGTTGAATTGGAAAATGTTTTTTGATTCTGTATGAAATTAGGCATGAAAGGAAATTTATATAGAAGAAACAAACCTTTCCTAAAGTGAAAAGGAAAAAGTGTTGGAAAGAGTGAAACCATATGGCATAAGGAAAGGAATTAGCAACGAATTTCCTTTACCGCGTTGGATTTGGTTTAGCAAATGGTGCGGCAGTGAATTATGAAATCTTGTGGTACTGTGATAAAAAAAAATGAAAAAGAATGTTTAATAATTGTGATGCAGTACGATAAAAAAAGAAGTTACAGTAAAGATTGAAATAGTATTTTTTCATTATTGTACAATATTTTACAATTGCTACAATATTTACATATCACTAAGAGGGTGGTGGTAGGTCATCAAATAAAGCCCTGAAAAAGTTGTCACCTGTTGGAGGAGGGGGGAAAATTACTCGTCCCGAGTCTGCCCAAAGCGGGAGCACCAAAATTCGACAAATTACTCGTCCCGGGATCACCAGAAGTAGAAGCACCAAAATCTCTATTACCTTGAAGTTTCGATTTGTCATGGTCCTCATCAGAAGCAGATGAAAGGATCTCATGGTCATCAGTCTGGGGGCCTCTTGATGAAGAAGCACCGGGATCCCTCATCCTCTGAAATCGGAAGTCTCAAAAATTTTGTTCGGATTGATGATATAAACTTTCAAAATGAGAAGCCTACTGATGACTTGCAGCCAACTCTTCTTGAAGTTTTCTATTTTGTTCTTCGAGCATCCGCTGTGAGCCAGGAAGGAAAAATTTAAGAGCATACATAATCATTCATACATATAGCATAAATTACCATGAAATAAGGAACTTACCAGGTAATTCATATCAACACCTTGCGGATGAGATGGCATATCTGGCGGGCTAGAATGAGCAAACGAAGGGGCAGTGAAAGAAGGTCTAGCCTCATGATCAAAAGAACCAACAGCCTGCAACAATCATTAAAGAAAGAAGCAGTCGCAAGGGAAGAATGGTAAAAGTTTTACTTGAGAAGTACTATCCCCGAGATGTGGAGCGAACTCTCCCACCTTTTCATCTCTACCCTCACTTTCTTCGAGAATCCCTCGCACACCAACAGGAGATACATCAAAGTTCAAGAGCCACCTTTGAATAAAATGGCATAAAATGCACCGGGCAGATGAAGAAATGACTCAACACCATAACCATACTGAGCCGGCCAACATGCATCCTCCGGCATCGACATAACATTTAAAGTATATTCTGGGATATGCATCGGGGCCCTCCACTGCTCTGGATCAAGAAACCACTCATAAACTCTCTCTTTAAGAAACTATCCACTAGACACTGGGCCAGCGATGACTCGACGAGAATGTTGGAAAGATAGTGCAGCCCTCATCAAAGGAGACCAGTTTGTCCGCTCTTCTGGGTTCCACCAGGCCAAGTTCACCTGCAAAATAACATAAGGTAAGCAAACTTTCAAATAAAATTTAAATCATACTAATGTTATTTTACCTGGTCCCAAGTTAAGTGGCTCAACACAAAGCGATGAGTATGCACATGACGAGAACCGGGGACGTCCACACGATCAGACGACTAAAAATTTAATCTCGGATACTCGATTCTCTCTCGGGAAATACCGGGTACCCTCACGAGGTTGTGTTCATATGCCCATGCCTACAATAATAGTAAAGATCAAATTCATGCAAGAGAAGATTGGAAATGACATTGGTGGAAAATGAGTACCTCGACAACATCCATCAAGCTGACAAAAGACTTCTTGTTTCAACAAAATTTGTCAAGACCATGGTAAAGACACGCGAGACCAGCTTCACCCCAGTCAGAAGATGGTAACATTCTGAAATAAGAAAGGGCACTCAACACTGACAAGTGGATAGAGGATTCAGTGCTGCCTAAGATGGTTGACCCAAGCAGATATAACAAAAATCCTCGAACATACTGTTCGACCGTGTCTCTGCCAACCCATCATTCATTGTTCATCCAATAACTACGAATTGGCTCGATTTTTATCTTAAAAGGCCCTTTATATGATGGTTCCATACCAATTAATTCCTGAATTTCTTCAAATGTCAAAATATCATTGGTTAGAGAAACTGGAACACCATCATATCGAAGGCTGGTTATATGGGTAAAATCAATCAGACCAATTTTCATCTCTCCAATGGGCAAGTGAAAAGTGTGGGTTGTGTCCAACCATCATTTTGCAAGTGCCTGGACTATGCTCCGATCTATCTGATATTCCTCAGATTGCAATTGTAAGATGAACTGCTCAAAGCCGCAATCTCGGATAATCTGCCTTACCCGAGAAGGTACTACATCATACCATTGTCGGGCTTTGTAAATACACCCTCCAGCCCGAACAACTCAACGATCATGCTAACACAGACTCAGGTAAGTTAATACCAGGTATATATTATCCTATCTGCTTAAATTAATTTTCTAAATTTTCTAAAAAAGATAATAATATCAAAATACAAAATAAATAAATAAAATAAAATAAAAACACAAAACAAAAAAACACAAAAAAAAACAACAAAAAAAATAAAAATCAAAAAATCAAAACAGAAAGATAAAGATAAAAAATCATCAAAAAAAATAAAAAATAATCATAAATAAAAAAAGGAAAGACGAAAGAAAAAAAGAAAAGGAAAAGAAAGGGAAAATAATTACCGCGCTCTTTTCATTGGAACTACGATGGAGCGGCATCCTGGCTAGTGTATCTATATTTCCGTCTTCATGATGCCGGATAAACTCTAATAATTCGGCATTAGAATGAGTCCTTGACCTTGAAGCATCCATTTTTTTGAAAACTATGTGCTAAATTTGAAAGAAATTTGAGATAATTATAGAATTCGCTATTTATGTTGTGAATTGAATGAAAGGATCAGCTCATTTATATAGAGAAACGGCAAGAAAAAAAAATTCAAAAGTAAGTTTTACTATTTATAAATAGTAAATTTACTATTTATGAATAGTAAACTTTACTATTGATAAATAGTAAATTACTTTTTCCAACAGTAAATAATATTTACTACTATTTACGAATAGTAAGTTACTATGTATAAATAGTAAATAGTGCATGAATAGTGACTACACAGTAAATGAACAGTAAATTCAATTATTCACTGTAATCATTCAAATACTTGTGTGTTTTTAATATTTTTACACGCAGCGACTAAAAAGAAGACATGTGCATAAAAATCATCCAAACTTTTTGAAATAAAAATTATTATTAGCTCGGGTCCAGAACCCAAATTTTTCTTAGGTCCAGAACCTAAAATTATCCTTGAGTCCAGAACTCGAACCAGGTCCAGAAACCAAATTTTTCTTAGGTCCAGAACCTAAAATTATCCTTGAGTCCTGAACTCGAACCGGGTCCAGAACCCAAATTACCCTTAGGTCCAGAACCTAGAATCTCTTCTGAGTTCAGAACTCAAACCGGGTCTAGAACCCAAGTTACCCTTAGGTCTAGAACCTAGAATCTCTTCTAAATCCAGAACTTAACCCTGGTCCAGAATCCAAATTTTCTTTAGGTCAAGAACCTAGAATCCATTCTAAGACCAGAACTTAGCTCCGGTCCAAAACTCAAATTTTTCTTAGGTCTAGAACCTAAAAGAACTCGAACCGGGTCCAGAATCTAAATTTTTCTTAGGTCCAGAACCTAAAATTATCCTTGAGTCCAGAACTCAAATTGGGTCCAGAACCTAAAACCTCAACCATATCAAAAATTAAGCCTTGTAGCTTTTCACTCTCTTTCACTAAAGTTTCAGATCATTCAAGTAGGGGGCAAACTGTATACCCTTAATTTTTTACCCAGTCCGGTCCAATATATTTTAAATAGTCCAAAATAAATTTTGTTATCTTAATTTTATCTAATTTTTATTAATAAAAAATAATAATAATAATAATAATAAATGAAAAAATAAAAATAAAAATTGTCGCCGAAAACCAACGCGGAGCGAAATGGCCAGCAGGCCAGTTCTCGTCCGCAGCCCGCAGCCACCTGCGGCAGTTTTTTTGCCAGCGCATTTTTTATGCAACAGTTTTTTTTCGCCAGCGAAATTTTTTCAAAACAAATTTTCCAAAACCTAATTGAATTAGGTTTTGGTTTCCTTTTCTTAATGAATGTTATATATCGTGAGTAAATAGAATTAATCATATAAAACTTGTATAAATAAGGACTAAACAACACAAAAAAGGAGGAGAAATTGATCAAAAATTGGGACAAAAATTGGGAGAAAATTGATACCGAAACTGAGTAAGAAAGGCTTTGAATCAATCTAATTTTTTGAAAGAGAAAACAAACAATTCAAGCAATTCAAAGGCAGCAAAGCTTGTCTTTGCTTTTTTTCATCCAAGAAGAAATTTTTTGGAGGAACCAACAAACAGAGGCATGCATCAATTGTCTAAATTCTATTCTTCACAGTAGCTTAATTCATCTAATTGTTTCTTTTAATTCAAAAACCCTAGAACCTTAATTCCCCTTTTCTAAAGTTAAAAACCTTAATTCGTTGCTTTGTTTTCCAAAAAAGCTTAAAATTGTTATTTTTACTTCTTCAAAATCTTAAAACCCTAATTGAATATGTTTTTCTTCAAAACCAAAATTTGATTCTGTTTCTTTCCAAAAGCCCTAAAAACATCTTTTTTGCTTCCATAAACTTTAAATCGTTTTGTTTATTTTCATAAAACTTCATAAAATTATCAATTGTTTTTCCAAATTATAAAAACTAATTCTTTCTCTGAAACCCTAATTAAAAAATCATAAAACCCTAATTCAACTCCAACACCCAAAACAGTGAACCCTAACTCTCTTAAAACCTAAACCCTAAGGTTTTCTAAACCCTAATCCTTTAAACTTAAAAAAAACCTTATAAACATAAATGCTATAATTTTACAAAGTAAGCTTAAAAACATAATTCAGTAGCTAATAGTCATAATCTAAATGTTTTGAAGAACCCAAACCCTAGTTTCATGATTTTACCACTCAAACACTAATTTGGTTAATTAAAGAACTTTGTCAATCTCTTAAATTATAAAACTTTAATTCATGTCAAATCCTTAAAGTTCACAGTAGCTAAGAATTACAAATCTTAAACTCATAAATTCTAAAACCCTTAACACA